>CM035158.1:49606549-50806549 GCA_020205615.1 Panax quinquefolius
ATCCAAATTATTTTTGATACATTAATATTATTCTTGAATTTTACTCCACAAAGCAAAGATCATGTCGACAATTTGGATATTTTTAAACTCTGAATAAATTTAAAGTCTTTAATATTTATCATTGATTTCCTTTTATTAATGCTTATATCATTGTCATCATCCTTATGCTTATATTGTGATGAAAGTCATCTTTGGCTTACGTGCAAAGATGGATTGTTGATTGGTATGATTATGACCAGGGATCATTCGGTATAATCATGACCCGTAATGTTACAAATGATGTGGTAAAAGTCCTCATTGGCCCGTAGTGCATTGATGGACAATTGTTGGTATGATTATGACCAGGGAATATTCAGTATAATCATGACCATTGATGATTATATGAATATCATTGGCCTGTAGTGTAGGGATGATTCGATGATTTGGTTTATTTATTAAGCTGAGTCTCAGCGATAAAGTGGATGAAAAACTTTTAAAATTATAGAAGATAGTAGATATCATGCTCTACCTGACTCTTCTAATGGATTTCTTGTTTCGCTGCAGTTAAACATGATGTTTATTGTATTTCATTAGTTTAACACTGTTGAAGGCTAATGATAATTTATTCGGCATTATCTTAGTCATAATATTTCTTACTAGGCTAGTTGAGCTCACCCTTTTGCTTTCATTGTTCTCTTCAAGAAATGAGAACGTAGCCAGAACTAGTCGGGGAATGGAGTCACGGTCTGAGATGGTTATTTTAGTAGTCCTCACTACTTAGTGTGATAATAAGTGTAATGAGGATTGAATTTGAGTTTGGATATTGTCTATGAGATAATATTCATGTAAAAACTCAAGTATGTTTTATTGTATTTTTACACGACAGTTGTATTAAAGAAGTATGTATTTGATTTCTGTACCATATATTTGGCGACTCAAGATGGGTGATGTATACCTATTTTGGGGGAGTCACAGTTGGTATCAAAGTTTAGGGATATGATACATGGCTGAAATGTGAGACAAGAACTAGGAGGGGAGAGACGGGGAATTCCTTCGCTAGTATAACCTACGTAAGCTTATTTGTTATTTAATTGGTCGGTCAGAATATAGATGTGACGCCCCCAAAATAGGTATACATCACCCATCTTGAGTCGCCAAATACATGGTACAAAATACAAATAAAAACTTAATTATACAATTGTCGTGTAAAATAAGACAAAACATATGCTGTGAGTTTTAATACAAATATTGTCATCTAGACAATATCCACACTTAATGGAGTCTTCACTACATTTATTATCACACTATTTTATAGAATAGTGAGGACTAATATGACACTATATCAGACCATCACTCCACTCCCCGACTAGTCCCGGCTACGTTCTCATTTCCTGAAGAGAATGATGAAAGCAAAAAGGTGAGCTCAACTAGTCCAGTAAGAAATATTATGACTAAAATAATGCAAAATAAATTATCATTAGCCTTCCACAATGCTAAACTGATAGAATATAATAGACAACAAGTTTAACTGCAGCGGAACAAGCAATCCATTAGAAGAGTCAAGTAGAGCATAAAATCTACTATCTTCTATGATTTAAAAAGTTTTTCATCAACTTTATCGTTGAGACTCAGCTTAATAAATAAAATCAAATCATCTCTGCACCACGGCCAAGGATATTCATTTAATCATCAATGGTCATGATTATACCGAATAATCCCTGGTCATAATCATACCAACAACTGTCCATCAATGAACTATGTGCCAATGAGGACTTTCACCACATCATTCGTCACATTACTTGGCCATGATTATACTGAATAATCCCTGGTCATAATCATACCAAGTCCATCTATTCACGTAAGCCAAAGATGACTTTCATCACAATATAAGCATGAGGATGATGACAATGACATAATAATTCAATAAAACAAGTTCAAAGATAAATTTTAAAGATTAATAATTTAATTTATCCAGGAATCAATAACGTCCAAATTGTCAACATGATACTGCTTTGTGGGGTAAAATTTAAGAATGCTCAGAAGAATATTTCCATGAAAAGATACTGGATGAAGCACAAATATCAATAATATTCCACTAATTTCATGGAGTATAAAAGCCAAAACTTTAACCAACTGAGTAGAATAGAATATATGAAACTGCAAATGGATTTTCGCCCGCCATGTGGTAATCCACGTAGACAGATCATTTCCACAATTTAATAAGGAATGAATACGAAGGATCATTCACCATGCATGTGAAGAGTCCACACGCATGTGTTATTCCAATGTAATAATAAAGAATTGAATAACAAAGGAATTCACTGTGCATGCGATAGACCGCATGCATAAAAGTTATTCCAATGTAATAATAAAGAATGGAACCAGGTCATGCGTAATCTGCATAGACAGGATATTCCAACAGAATAATAAATAATGAAACTAGGTCATGCGTAATCCGCACATACAGGATATTCCAACAGAATAATAAAGAACGGAATAACAACAAAGATTCACTGGGCATGCGATGATCAAGATGCATAAAAGTTATTCCAATGTAATAATAAAGAATGGAATAATGTAAGAATTTCACCATGTATGCAGATTGCAGATAGACATGTTATTCCAACATAATAATAAAGAATGGAATAACAACCCTTACGAGTATTAAAAGAAAATAACTCTCTTCATGAATACGAAAGAATAATACCCCTTACCTTAGAAGCAAACTGGAATAGTGAGGTAGCAGACTTCTCTTCTCCTTTCTCTCTATAATTTCTCTCTATAATAATTGCTCTATAGCTTTAGTGAATTGGTGAGAAATGAAGGAAGAATGAGATTCTATTTATAGGAAAATATAGTTTCAATAATTGCACGTTTTGGGGCTCAAAATATTACAGAATAATACCTTCCTCTTTTCCTTTATTTTTAATTTAGTCCTGCAAGTATTATCAAACTTGCACCACCTCCCCTAATAGTAAATCATGTGAATCAATAGTAAATCATGTGAATTAATAGTTCTAGACATGTGAAAATACGAATTACAGTATAGTACCTTCATCTATACCTCCATTTTTAACTTAGTTATGCAAGTATTATCAATCTTGCACCACTTCCCCTAATAGTACAAGAATGTGAATCAATAGTATACACATATTAACAAATAGTTATAATCATGTGAATTAATAGAAATTAATTGCTCATTTATCTGATTAATTACCCGATTGGTCAATATAACCTCCAGACATCAATTATTATCGAAATAAATGTCGATTTCCACTAACACTAATAATTCCAACACAATGGAACTATCAATTTCATCTTTAATCAACATGAACTTATTCATCATTAATATTATAATTCACAATATTTAACACCCAGGTCATTCCCAGGAAAGACGGGGCTTTCCAATAAAGATTTCTCCTTATTGGCGCGCAATTAGGTGACCAAACCTCTCATTGACAGAACTTCTAGACATTGTCAATATCGCAAACAATAATATGAATAACTTTGTCGTCTCAATTATTGATTTAATAATATAACATATTATGTAGATGATACTGTGACAATAATTGAATTAATAATATGAGAGATATGATGCAACAATTACTGTAGCAATAATTGAGTATAACTGAGTGACTTCTCACTTAAGCATCAATGACCAATACCGTGTGCTACTATGTAACCATGCGTATTACTATACTTTTACTACTGGGTAGTTCAATTGTTTTAATGGTAACACTTTTGCCGTTATTTTTATAAAAAGATAATTCTCTCGTTTTCTAACTACGACAATACTTTCGTTGTGGGGTCCACCAATGATTGTGCCGTCGTACGAATATTCCCTGTTAAAATGAATATTCCTCGACCAATTGAATATTATATAACCACTTGCTTATTTGTAAAATTTGTAAATATTACCCACAACTATAACATTATATCAAATTCACACCATAATATTCAAAAATATATTTCGAGAAAATTATTCTTTATTCATAAAAGTTGGGGTCTTACAATAGGGGTATTATGTGGTATGTCAATTAACCCTTGTTTTATGGCAGTATTTGAAAATGGCATCTAAAAATTAAGAGATGAACTCATATAGAGTTTTAAGTGATGAATCGAGGAGATTCATTTAAAGAATAAATATTGGAGTATAATATTTTGTTATAACAAAGATTTTATCGGGGAGTACTAATTAAGTTATTAAACTTGATTGTAGGATGTCAAGCGAAGAAGAAATTAGAGATATCCATATGGTGAGTGAAAAATTAATACTTGAACCCAAGCTAGTCGCAGAGGTAGCAGCTGAGCGTGAGGAAGAAGAGGAACCTGATGAGAATTTATTAGGAGAACTTTATGATCGAAATGTAGAACTGTACAATCGTATTCATGAGTTAGAAGAGTAGGCTGAAGAACGACAAGCAGTTGTGGAGCAAAAGGATGCAATAATTCAAGCTTCTATTACCCGATATGTGATGCTTGAACAGAAGCACTCTTTGGCAGAGTATAAGATGATAAAGCTGGAATCTGAGAATTCAAATGTCAAGGATCAGCTGAAAGAAGAAATAACTGAATGAGTGAGAATGAAGGATGCATGGGTAAAAGCCACACGACGCTTTGATATTGTGGAAAGAGAAGTAAGGTCCAAGATGGCTAAAATAGAAGATATGTATTTCTCTTTTTGAACAGCAAATGGGAGAACCCAACATTGAATTTTGAATTACCTTGTACATTGCGATCAACCTCAATTCGATATGGATCAAAGATTAATGATTCAGATCATGGATCATGAGTACGACGAAGCAGTTAAGGGTGGAATATGCCCTATAGCAAATATAAATTCCAGCGGTAATGATAACACCAAAGGTTGTCCCGAAATATTCAAAGTCAGTGGTTCAAGTGAGAGCACTTTTTGTGACTTCCCAAAAAGTGAGGAACCCTGAACAAATTATCACGGAAAAGTTAATCATTAACTCTAGCAAAGCCTATACCTTATTTGATACCGGTTCTACCCATTCTTTTATTTCTCCTACTTGCGCTCAATGTTTAAATTTAACTCCGGAGAAATTAGACTTTGATTTATCTGTTGAAACTCTGTTAGGAGAAACCTTCATTACTTCCACTATTTATAAGTCTTGTTTGATTCAAATCGGCAACCGCACGTTACCTATCGATCTTATCTCTTTGAAAATACTTGCATTTGATGTGATTTTAGGGATTGATTGGTTAACTACTCATCATGCTAAAATTGATTGTTTTCTTAAGGTTGTTAGCTTTCATATTCCTAACCAACCTAATATGCGAATTCAAACAACCAATCCATTAAAGTCAATCGTTGTCATCTCAAGCCATAAAGCTATTTGTTTATTGAAAAATGGATGTCAAGCTTTCTTAGCCCATGTCACAGATTTAAATAAAAATACATCAGATTTGAATGATATTTCTATTGTTAATAAATTCTCTGATGTATTCCCTGAAGACTTCCTGGCCTACCCCCATAGCGTGAAATTGAATTTTGTATTGACCTTGAACCCGATACAAAACCCATTTCTAAAACCCTCAAATATTTCTTCACCCAAAATGAACGTAACATGCGCCCAAGACGTTGGCTCAAGTTGTTGAAGATTACGACCAAACCATTCAATAACATCGTGGAAGAGCGAACATGGTAGCTGACGCGTTGAGTGGAAGATCGTATGCGGTTACAAGTGCGACGTAGTTAACACAAAGACCCATTTATACGATTTACAAAGGATGGAGATAGAGTTAAAGACTCCAAAAACCTACGTGAAGATAGCAAATATATGATTAGAATCAACTATAATCGATAAAGTTAAAGTTGCTCAAGCTACAGACCTGGAGGTGATGCGTATAAGGAAGAAAGTACAAGAAGGTGTTATTCCAGAAGTAAGAATTTATGAAGAAGGAATACTACGAGTCAACTCCAGACTTTATGTTCCTAACGACCTTGACTTGAAGTATAAAATCATGATGGAGGCACACAACACACTATTTGCAATCCATCCTAGAAGTACCAAAATGTATCATGATCTTTGACATATATTTTGGTGGAGCAATATGAAGAGAGAGATCATGGAGTTTTTCTTAAGGTGTTTAACTTATCAACGAGTCAAGGTAGAGCATCAAGTGCCAAAAGGTTCATTGCAACCACTTGAAATTCCAGAATGGAAGTGGGAGCACATTACCATGGATTTCGTTACTGGTCTTCCCAAGGTTTCTCAAGGTATAGATGCATTTTGGGTCATTGTCGATAGATTGACCAAGTCTGCTCATTTCTTACCTATACGAGAAACTTATTCACTTGAATGTCTTGCTCGTATATACATAAATGACATTGTAAGATTGTATGGTATGCCAGTATCCATAATTTCTGATCGAGACCCAAGATTCACTTCACGATTTTAGGTTAGTTTGCAAAAAGCTAAGGAAATGGATTTACGATTTAGTTTGGCATATCATCCTCAAACGGATAGGCAGTTGGAGAGGACTATTCAAACTCTTGAGGATTTATTAAGACTTTGTGTCCTTGACTTCAAAGGAAGTTAGGACAAGTTCTTGCCATTGGTGGAATTATCCTACAACAATAGTTATCAAACAAGTATTGGCATGGCTCCATTCGAGGCGTTGTATGGATGCAAGTGTCATTCTCCAGTATGCTGGGATGAGGTGGGTGAAGCAACTGATAAGTTGGTTTTATACCTACTTATCCGGTATCTATTACTTGAATTAGTTGCTTATACTCATGTTTCTTAGTTATTTTTCATGCATTTTGTGTTCATTTTGTAGATCTTATGCTTGGGAACGATGTGAGCGACTATTGGTATGAAAACGCAAGGAAAAGCAATCCGGATATTATTTGGGCTATCAAGTTCATTTCATGATCTTATCTTGGAACTTGGACTATGTTGTAGAGCTTCTTTTAAGCTTTCCGGAATATCTTGAATCATTCTAATCGGAGTTCGGATGCAAGAGTTATGATCTTTGTACCAACGAACGTTGAACGTCACAGTTTTGGATGGCCATTTGCATAGCTGCCACTTACAATCTAATTTCAGCCTTCATCCGTGCATTATTTCTCAATACTCAAAGAATGAAAGTTGTAGAGCTCGTCGATAGATTCGATTTGATAGGTGGAATACCCAGTAACTCTTCCCAGATCAAAAGTTATGGTCATTTTACCAGAGGACACTGCAGCAGAAAATGGACCACGCAGGCGCGGGAATTTGTATTGCATTTTGCATGGCCACACATGACCCGGAGCCAAAAACGTGATTTTTTCTTTGAGCGCCGCACTCCAACTTTAGGCCAATTCCTGCGTGGCTGCACGACATCTGATGTTGACCAAAGCCGACTTTTCATTAAAAAGTGCAATTGAAGCGTAACTGAGAGGGGGGGGTTCAATTAGGGCTTATATATTAGACGTATTTTCATTATGTAAGGGATCTACCACCCTTTGGGGGAAACAATTAGCTATTGTTGCTTTCTTTCTTTAATTTGAATAAGTAGACTAGAGTATATTAGAGTAGTGATTTCTAGAATTAATGAGATTGAAGACTTGAAGCAATTGGAAAGCATTGGAGATTCAACCTTGGATCAAGAGAACAGATTTGCACTACAATTCTCTACCCTTACTCTCTCTTTGATTCTTAATTGTATCTTATGATGTTTATTCAATATGCGGATGATAGCGTTAATTCAGATATGATTTAAATTCTATTCTGAGATTGCAATGGATTCTATGGATTAGTTATTTTTGATATGTTTAATTGTTAGCTTTATTAATTTCTATGGGTATGTCTATTAAGATTCATGCTTTCTTGCTTAGTTGATTGGCCATCAATTACTCCGATAATTCATATGGACTTGAGAGATGAAGTATGGGTTTGGATCTGATCTTAATAGCTTTTGATTGTATATTCTACATTGTGATAGGATGTATGATTTGTGCTTAGGATAGACATATACTGAAGCACCATTTGCAGTCAATTGAGAACTTAGAATTAAACCCTAATTATTTGTAAATCACATAGACATATAGTGATTTAGATAATGTGGGTGTTCATGTGTATTCTCTGAACTATGGACTATATGTGATATGGGTATGGTACATTGAAAGATGGCTATACTTTACTTTAGTGTTCTCGACTAACAAACTAGTACAATTAGTTTGGCTTAACATGTAGTGTTTGGATTTGAATTAGTAAGTAGATGAAATTGTAATCTCAGGTCTTCATTATCTAGTCTCACTCTAGAAATAGGTAGGTTTATTTAATTTCATAGTTTAAATATTAAATATAATATCATTCGTTTAAATAAGACTGAAATGGTTATGGGCTAGTGCTTGGTAAATTTTATTAGATAATTCTCCGTGGGAACGATACTTTACTTAATCTTTATTACTTGTTGACCGTGTATACTTGCACGCATATATTGATCGGTAAAACGACCAACAAGTTTTTGGCTCCATTGTCAGGGAATTATTTCAATAATTTTTGCCAACATTAATTTCAATCAAATTAGTCTTAATTTAAACATTTTATTTTATTTTATTTTATTTTAATTATCTTCTTATATTTCTCTCTTTTCAGGTACCATGGGTGACTTTTTTTATCAATGGACTTATGCAAATATGACTCAACCAAGGGACATAAGCACTGAGGGACTCAATGTATTTTCTACATTGTCAGCACAAAGTGCAACACTTTCGGAGAGGTTGGATATTCTTGCAGCCCAACGCAATCGAGAGATAGTAGTTACATGTGAATACTGTGCTGGCGAGCATCTGAGTTATCAGTCCAACATCAAGGTTGGACAAGTGCAGTTTAGGGGTGATTTCTTTAACAACGATGTTTATCCTGATTATCAACAAGGTTGGGGGTATCACCCAGATTATGAATGGGGTTATAACTATCTAGATCAATACTGCATCTCAAGTCCAACATATCCATCAGATTTCTCATATCCACCTCCATTGCAACAAGAAGAAAATTCAGAGTTGAAGGAATTCATGTTAAAAAGCATAGCAGACCATGAAGAGATGATGATGAGTCAAGAGTTATGAAGCCAAAATCTTAACAAACAGATGGAACAACTCATTAACTCCTCAATGAATGGTCCTCAATACATGGATTTCGAAACTGAGAAAGATAATTTAAGATTGGAGGATTTATGGTTCAAATTTGTAGCATCAACTGAGAAGAAGATGATTGAGCAAGAGAGGTCAATTCAAAATCTTCAGAATCAGATGGATCTAATGTTCGAAGCCTTGAACAATCGCCCTCCAAACAATTGATGCTATGACATGGACGGTGAAACTGATTGAGAGACAGAAGTGTGCATGCCACGGAATGAACTGAAAGGAGTGGACATAGAGGAGACAACTGGGGGTATGGAAAATGAAGAACATGAGCTGACTTGTATAATACCCCAAGTGCCTTCTCAATTAGAGTTGAAAAATTTAGTGAACTTTGCACACCCATGTCCCCTTGGTAGTCACATCCAAAGCAATAGTTTTTGCAATTATGGGGCCTCTTATAAACCATGGTGGGCTGAGGAAGAGATAATAGAAGAAGAAATTCCCGTTGTATCTTTCATGCCTCAATGCAAAAATCTATTCACAGATACAACGGGAGAAGCACTTGGCATTGCAATGGAACTAGGGACATCATGTACAGGAAATATGCTAGGTGGCTTCAATTCACAGACTCTTATGATGGGGAACCTACCTACACACATTGTAGTTCTAATGGATGGAGGGTTCCTAGCTTATCGTAGAGGAATTGGATAGCGGTGTCAAGAAAAGAGTACAGCTAACGAACTATAAATCGAGCGCTAGATGGGAGGCACCCCATCCAATCTTTCTCCCTCCTTGTTTAATTCTTATTTACATTTCCATATTTAGTAGATGTTAGATAGTGGTAAGTCTTAATAATAGTTTTATTGTTTCTCCTCTCAGGTTCAATCCAATTGCTATAAGCATGAGGATAAAAGTAAGTCAAACAAAAAGCTGAAGTCGCCAGAGTAGTATGGGTGCATGCACATACTTAACTACAAGCCAAACACCATGCAAGTGCATATAGTTCATCACGAGAAAAAAATTGCTAAATTTTTAGAATTTCTGACTCAAGCATTCAGACAGTTAGAAGCCCACACTCAGTCTCCAACTATAGAATATCTCAAACTTAGCTATCACCTGATATACCATCGGATCATGAGGAGGCGAACGAAGATGACATTGCCACTTAGGGGAGTATTCTTTTACTTTTAATTACAATGAGGGCATTATTCGTTTTAAGTTTGGGGGTATTTGGGTTTAATTAGTAGTTTAGAGCATGTAGTGTAATTGCATCATATATAGTAATTTCATGTTACATATAGTTAATTTCATGTTAGTGGTTATTAGTTTAATTTTAACATAAATTTTTTCGTTTTGTTTGCTTAATATCTGTTTAGTTGCATTACATAGCATAGTCCCATGTTTTTAATCGGTTGAATTCAAATTTGGCCAATGATGATATAGAAATTTGATAGATTTTTGAATTTAGTGGATAACATGAGCTTAGTTATAATGTTATACATGATTTAATTCATGCTTGTTGTTTAGATGCTATCAATTAGCATATAGGTGTTCATATCTGCTTGTTGGTTTAAGAATAACTTGTTTGTTTGCTAAGTAGAAAATGTTGTTTTTAAAGATGGAATTGTGTAAAAAGTAGAGATAGACTATGAAAACACAGATACTCAAACTTTGAGAACACATGGGTATGCTTGCTATTGGGACGAGATGGAGCATAAAACGCACTCGTTTAAATGGAAATGGAAAGCGAGATGGAGCGTAAAACGCACTCGTTTAAATGGAAATGGAAAGTGAGATGGAGCGTAAAACGTACTCGCTATATATATTAAAAAAAATCAATAAACACCGCAGGAAAGTGCGAAAATCTCCCTCGTGAGTAAAAATAAAGCAGAATAAACTCATTATTGAACCTTAGTTTGTATTGATGTGTTGGAGTAGTTGATGTCTCATTAGTATATGCAGTTCTTGATTTAAAATTCAATTTTTTGCCTTAAGCAATAAAGCATGTGGTATCTTCACCTTTGTCAAGCTTATCTGTGAACACATCACACACACACAGCATCTTTATAGTAGGTTAGGATTATCTGATTGTATGTCATTATGCCTTTAGCTTAGTTTGATGCTTTGTTCTTGGATCTTGATTTTCTCTGAGGCATATCTTATTGGAATTCTTAACATGGCTAGAAATCTGGGGATTCATTGTCATAGTAGCATAGCTTGCATAAATGTCGATTGCATTATATTATGTTGCTTGGGGACAAGTAACGGTTTAAGTTTGGGGGTATTTGATAAGTTGGTTTTATACCTACTTATCCGGTATCTGTTACTTGAATTAGTTGTTTATACTCATGTTTCTTAGTTACTTTTCATGCATTTTGTGTTCATTTTGTAGATCTTATGCTTGGGAACGATGTGAACGACTATTGGTATGAAAACACAAGGAAAAGCAATCCAGATATCATTTGGGCTATCATTTTCATTTAATGTTTTTGGCTTGGAACTTGGACTATGTTGTAGAGCTTCTTCTAAGCTTTCTAAAACATCTTGAATCATTCCGATCGGAGTTCCGATGCAAGAGTTATGACCTTTGTACCAACGAACGTTGAACGTCACAGTTTTGGATGGCCATTTGCATAGCTGTCACTTACAATCTACTTTCAGCCTTCATCCGTGCATTATTTCTCAATACTCAAAGAATAAAAGTTGTAGAGCTCGTCGATAGCTTCGATTTGATAGGTAGCAGGCCCCGTAACTTTTCCCGGATCAAAAGTTATGGTCATTTTACCAGAGGACATCAGAAGAGAAGAAAATAGGCGCGCATGGGCGCGCGAATTTGTAGTGCATTTCCAGCAGCGGCAGCGCGACCACGAGTCAAAAACGTGATTTTTTGCTGAGCGGCGTGGCGCCCACCTTCAGCCAATTCTGCGCTGGCAAGAACGCCTCGATGTTGACCAAAGCTGACTTTTCATTAAAAAGTGCAATTGAAGCGTAACTGAGAGGGGGGTTCAATTAGGGCTTATATATTAGACGTATTTTCATTATGTAAGGGATCTACCACCCCTTGGGGGGAACAATTAGCTATTGTTGCTTTCTTTCTTTAATTTGAATAAGTAGATTGGAGTAGATTAGAGTAGTGATTTCTAGAGTTGATGAGATTGAAGACTTGAAGCAATTAGAAAGCATTAGAGATTTAACCTTGGATCAAGAGAACAGATTTGCACTACAATTCTCTACCCTTACTCTCTCTTTGATTCTTAATTGTATCTTATGATGTTTATTCAATATGCGGATGATAGCGTTAATTCAGATATGATTTAAATTCTATTCTGAGATTGAAATGGATTCTATGGATTAGTTATTTCTGATATGTTTCATTATTAGCTTTATTGATTTCTATGGGTTTGTCTATTAAGATTCATGCTTGCTTGCTTAGTTAATTGGCCATCAATTACTCCGATAATTCATATGGACTTGAGAGATGAAGTATGGGTTTGGATCTGATCTTAATAGCTTTTGATTGTATATTCTACATTGTGATAGGATGTATGATTTGTGCTTAGGATAGACATATACCAAAGCACCATTTGTAGTCAATTGAGAACTTGGAATTAAACCCTAATTATTTATAAATCACATAGACATATAGTGATTTAGATAATGTGGGTATTCATGTGTATTCTCTAAATTGTGGATTATATGTGATATGGGTATGGTACATTGAAAGATGGCTATACTTTACTTTAGTGTTCTCGACTAACAAACTAGTACAATTAGTTTGGCTTAACATGAAGTGTTTGGATTTGAATGAGTAAATAGATGAAATTGTAATCTCAGTTCTTCATTATCTAGTCTCACTCTAGAAATAGTTAGGCTTATTTAATTTCATAGTTTAAATATAAAATATAATATCATTCGTTTAAATAAGACTGAAATGGTTATGGGCTAGTGCTTGGTAAACTTTATTAGATAATTCTCCGTGGGAACGATACTTTACTTACTATTTATTACTTGTTGACCGTGTATACTAGCACGCATATATTGATCGGTAAAATGACTAACAGCAACGTTGTTGGGACCAGAATTGGTACGCATGACAACAGAAAAGATTCAAATGATCAGACAACATATAAAGACCTCACAAGATCGACAAAAGAGTTATGCTGATCTTCATCGAAAGGACGTGGAATTCAAGAAAGACCTGAATGCGGCAAAGGAGATGGATGGAATTGATAAAGGATTACGATTGTAAGATCTTTTATCATCCGGGCAAAGCTAATGTGGTTGTAGATGCCTTGAGTAGGAAAGGCAGAGAAAAGTTGATGTTGTTAACAGATAAGGAGGAGCTCATTTCAGCAATGGCAAGGCTAGAGCTGGAAATCAAATTTTTAGAAGAATCCGATGAAAAATTGTTCCAGATGGAAGCTAGTTCAACTTTGGTGGACAAAGTGAAAAACGCTCAGCTACAGGATGAAGAATGCAAGAAAATAAAGAAAAGTGTAGCTGAGGGTAAAGAATCAAAGTACCAGGTTGATACTGAGGGAATGCTAAGATTCGAGGGATGAATTTGGGTTCCAGCAGTACAGGATATTAAAGAAGACATCTTGACAAAAACTCATAGCTCAAGATACTCGGTTCATCTAGGAAGTACGAAAATGTATCAAGATTTACGGCGTCATTTCTGGTGGCCGAACATGAAAAGAGATGTTGCAGAATGCATTGCAAAGTGTTTGACATGTCAGAAAGTGAAAGTCGAGCATCAGCGACCAAGCATATTACTTCAATCGTTGGAATTACGGGAATAGAAGTGGGAGCATATCACAATGGATTTTGTGGTAGGTCTTCCAATGACTCAGAAATGATACGATGCGATATGGGTGATAGTGGATAGATTGACGAAATCTGCACACTTTTTACCAATAAAGATTAGATTTAATCTTGATCAGCTGGCGAAGCTATACGTTAAGGAGATTGTCTTAAGACATGGAGTTCCAGTGTCAATTATATCAGACAGAGATCCGAGATTCACATCAAATTTCTGGAATAAACTATAAGAATGCATGGGAACGCAACTGAAGATGAGTACAGCATATCATCCGCAAACCGATGGGCAAAGTGAACGAATGATTCAGGAGCTTGAAGATATGCTTAGAGCGTGAATCATGGATTTCAAAGGAAACTGGGATGATCATCTACCATTGGTGGAATTTGTATACGACAACAGTTACCACACAAGCATTGGTATGCTGCCATACGAGGCGTTATACGGCAGAAAGTGCAGAACTCCACTATGCTGGGATGAAGTTGGAGAACATCAAGCCGTTAGGCCCGTAACTAGTTCATCGATCATTGAAGTTGTCAAACTCATCGAGCAAGACCGGTAGCCGCCAAGATCGATAGAAAAAGTATCTTTGATCAACACAAGCAGTAGTCGTGAGTTTGAAGCGGGAAGTTTCGTGTTCCTAAAAGTTTCTCCTGGAAGGGAAAATTCGTTTCAAAGAAGAAAGGCAAGCTCACCAGAGGTTTATTGGACCTTTCAAATATTGCGAAGAGTGGGAGAGGTGGCTTACTAAGTAGCTTTACCTCGTAATTAGAAGCATGTGCACAACGCTTTTCATGTGTGCCTGCATTGTTGCGACCATATAAACCCGATTACAAACATGTGATTGAGTATGAACCGTTGCGATTCAAAGAAAGATTTGTCTTTACGAAGAGATTCCTATCCGGATAGTTCCATGTGAAATAACAAGTGCTCAGGAATAAAGTGATACCTTCTGTGAAGGTGATATGGAGGAACCACAATGTCGAAGAGGCTACGTGAGAACTCAAAGCTGATATGATAAAGAATTACCTTGAGTTATTTTTTTAGTTTGTGTCTTCGATTCTGGGGACAGAATCTTTGTAAGTAGGGGAGAATGTGACGATTTGATTGTTTGAATTGTGATTCTGGGGACAGAATCCTTGTAAGGAGGGAAGGATGTAACGATCTGAAATTTCAAATTTTAATTTAAATATTTATTGAGCTATATAAATATTATTTGAGGTGTTAAATATTTTATTGACGTGATGGTTGATGAATCTAAATGTATTAGAGAATTTTTCTAAATTAAATTAATTTATAATTTAGAGAGCTGTAAAATAACATGAGATGTTATACTGTTGTTTTGATTTAATAATTTAAATGATATATTAAATTATTAAATAAAGGTATAATGAAAATTATAATTTTGTAATATTTGTTAAAATGCTATATTTAATTAAAATATAGTATGTGATTAATGTAATGGGTTAATGTTGGATATGAAGATCCAAATAAATAATATGTGATTATAATTATAAACTAAAGAGTTTATATAAATAAATTAAAAAGGGTTTAATTTAGTTTTTGCCAAACAAGGCTTAAGTATTTTAATTCTTTAAAATTTAAATGGTTTGCCAAACAAGCCTTATGGCTTTTGGGATTTCTAGTTTTTGAAAATAAATAAAATAAATTAAAATAATAAATATAATATATTTATAATATATACATTTATTTTTGTAACTATTATTATATTTATGCGTATTAAGGTGTATCAGTTTCTTTTGTTTACGCTTACTATTCAGTTTGGTTTTTACGCTTAAGTTGGTATGTGTTGTGATACTGAGAACTCTGAGAAAATTGAGAATTTCTTGAGAGAGAATTGGAGAGGAGTTTAGGAATTTTCACGTCAATTCCAGTGTGTTTAGCAAGAATTTCTGTCAAGCAACAAAAGGTATGTTCATAACTGTGATAATATATATGTATTTGTGTTGGACGATAAGAATTTTCTCATGTTCTGTTATAAGCAATTATTGAATTGTGGATTTATATAGTTGGTAATTGCAATTGTATATGTTTATAATGCTAGAGTTTATGTCAAATAAGGAAATCGCATGTTAATTATTGGATAACAGTAAAAGAAAATGATATCATTATTTATGTTTTCATATGTAGCTATGTAAGTACCAATTTTGATGGTCAAATTGCATGCTAAGATGTTAATTGAGTTTTGTCTATGCTAGTTTGTCCAGATATGAACATAACGCAATTTGAATGAGATGAATTGGTCATGTATTGAATTCACAGTCATGATTTTTAGGATGAATGTCAAGAAAATTGAGTTTTTCATGAAAACATGAAAATTGAGAAATTAAAATAGTATTAGTGGTTGTTAAATTATGCTAAGTGATTGTATATGTTAGCAATCATGTCTATGATAGTTGTATATTTATTCCACGCCAGTGCCCATTTTCAGACACTGAAGTCTGCTAATTCTACAGACTTTGGTCGTTCTTTGTAGCTTAGCTTAAGGTTATGGTAATGTGTCCAACATGTAACAACAAGGCTAAAACAGAGTTGTGTTATAATGATTATGAATTCAAAGTTGTAAAAGTGATTAGTAGGTTACGAACGCATCATGCGATAACTTAGTTTATACAATGAATGTTATATAGGTGTTGTGATGTTAACACTTGGTGAATTCTGAAATATAAATGGTAGCATAAGACTTGTGCTAAGATGATAAGTTTAGCTAGAAATGTACATGTTGTGGTATGTTAGCATATCTAATAGATAATGTGGTTCTAAACCAATGTGTAGGTGAACGTGAGTTTAATATTATAGCTTACGCTCGAGGCAAGTTTTCTAAACTCTTCTTTTTACATTGAGCAAGTTTTCTATACTTTTCTTTTTACATTGAGCAAGTTTTCTAACTCTACACTTTCATTGAGTTAGTTATATTATTACATTGTGTAACTTCATTCTTTTGGTTGAGCTAGTTCTTACTTTAAAGTTTCATTAAACAAACTATTGTAGTCTTAATCATGTTTTGAACAATCTAGCTATGACATTATTTTATTCAAACAATTTGAATTCCAATATTTATTGATGCATTCTAACTTGTTTATTGTTAGACAAGTTTCTTTATTGTCATTCAGATATTATGAATGCAACTTTCTTGAGTTCTAATTTCAAATGTTGAATTATCTTAGTTCATTTACTTGACACAAGTCATTTTCATAGTAAGTAAGCTTTATTTTCAACTTGTAATTACTTAATGTTTATTCAATATTTCATAGTCCTAGCTTAATTTTATTCAAGCAATATTTATTGTCATTCAATACTTATGCTTTGTAGTTGTTTCTAAGCATGAGTTCAAGGTATAGTTAGTTCACTTACATTTATTCATTATTTCATATTATGTTTTTATTGATCCACTGTTGTATTATCAAACACGATTGATTCAACTAGTTCTCTAGTTGATGTTCGTTAAACTTCAAATTACCCTTGAAAGCTTATCCAAACCAAAATTTCTTTGGCGCAAACTTGTACTCTAAATACTAAGATGAACAACCCTATTATTAGGGGAAATTTACGCTTAGCGTTGAAATGTTTGTGCACAATACATTGTACAAAGGGCTGATCCCCCTAAGTACGAGGAGTCCTTATAGTCTTATGACTATTAAAGTTGTAGTTGAAAGATTACTCGCAACTGTGGACATAGTTCATGGTCTTATGACCCTCAGTTCGATATATTCCATATTTTGTTCCAGTTTTTGATTATCATTGTTAGAGTACTATTCAGTCTTGATGAGCCTATTGTTGGCAGTTATTATTATTATACTCCTGTTGATTCATTGTTATACCCAGTGAGCAATTGTTTTGCTCACTCTTGCATATTTATATACTCATTGCAGCTAAAGTTGAGAAGATAGATGAGCCTTCAACTAGCAAAGGAAAGGGAAAAATGTACAAGTGATGCAGACTTGTAATTTTATTTATTGTGATGATGACAAACTTTTTAATAATGATGTAATGTATTAATTTTATTTCCGCACTTGAATGATGTTTAAAGGTTAGACAACTTGGGAAGACTTTATTTAATGATGTAACCCTATTTAAGGGGGGGGGGATTATGGTTTATATATTATTTTAGTTGGGTAGATAGTGTGAATGCTTGGATAGTGAGCACCAAATCTTGTGGGAATATAGTACCTAGATTTGGGGGTGTCACAATTGCTACAGTAATTGCTGCATAATATCTCTCATATTATTGATTTAATTATTGTCACATTATCATCTGTATAATATTTTATATTATTAAATCAATAATTGAGATGACAAAGTTATTCGTAATATTATTTACAATATTGACGATGTCTAGAAAGTTCTATTGAGGAGAAGTTTGGTCACCTAATTGCGTGCCAATAGGGAGAAATTCTTATCGAAAAGCCCCCTTTTTCCAGGGAATGATTTAATTGTTAAATATTGTGAGTTATAATATTAATGATGAATAAGTTCATGTTGATTAAAGATGAATTTGATATTTCCATTTTGTTGGGATTATTAGTGTTGGTGGAAATCAACAATTATTTCGATAATAATTGATTTCTTGAGGTTAAATTAACCAATCAGGTAATTAATCGGATAAATGAGTAATTTATTGTTATTAGTTCACATGAATATAACTATTTGTTCACATGTATGTACTATTGATTCACATGCGTGTACTATTAGGGGAGGTGGTGCAAGATTGATAACACTTGCATGAGTAAATTAAAAATGGAGGTATAGATGAAGGTACTATATTGTAACTATTTTTTTCACATGTATAGAACTATTGTTTCACATGACTGAACTATTGATTCACATGATGTATTGTTAGGGGAGGTGGTGCAAGTTTGATAATACTTGCAGGACTAAATTAAAAATGAAGGAAAAGATGAAGGTATTATACTGTAATATTTTGAGCCCCAAAACGTGCAATTATTGAAACTATATTTTCCTATAAATAGAAGCTCATTCTTCTTTCATTCTCACCAATTCACTAAGACACACAAGAGCAATTATAGAGAGAGAAGCTATAGAGAGAAAGAAGAAGAGAAGTCTGCTACTTCACTATTCCAGTATCCAGTGTTCTTCTGAGGTAAGGGATATTATTTTTTTAGCATTCGTAGAAATAATATTTTCTTCCATACTCTTTAGTATGTGAGTAATATTATTTCATTTCGTATTCCTAATTCTACACTCATTCTGCTAAAAGTATTGCTTCTATACTCCGTGAAATTAGTAGAATATCCTTGATATTTGCTCTTCATCCAGTATCTTTTCATGGAAATATTATTCTGAGCTTTCTTGATAATTATTGATCTTTTCATATCGAAATACTATTCATGAGTTACTATTTGTGGGTTACTATTCACCCGGTTACTATTCACTCGAATATTATTCACTCGGGTATTTGGGGCACTTTTTAATGCTAGAGTACTATTCACGAGTTACTATTCACGGTTTACTATTCACCCAGTTACTATTCACTCGAATATTATTTACTTGGGTATTTGGGGCACTTTTCATGTCGGGGTACTATTCATGAGGTACTATTCCCGAAGTACTATTCACATGGTACTATTCACGGGATACTATTCACCTGAAAAATATATTTCTTTTTTGTCCAAATTATTTTTGATACATGAATATTATTCTTGAATTTTACTCCACAAAGCAGTATTATGTTGACAATTTGTATATTTTTCAACTCTGAATATATTTAAAGTCTTTAATATTTATCATCGATTTCGTTTGATTAATGCTTATATCATTTTCATCATCCTCATGCGTATATTGTGATGAAAGTCATCTTTGGCTTACGTGCATAGATGGATTGTTGATTGGTATGATTATGACCAGGGATCATATGAAATAATCATGACTCGTAATGTTACAAATGATGTGGTAAAAGTTATCATTGGCTCGTAGTGCATTAATGGACAGTTGTTGGTATGATTATGACCAGGGATTATTCGGTATAATCATGACCATTGATGATTACTTGAATATCCTTGGCCCGTAGTGTAGGGATGATTCGATGATGTGGTTTATTTATTAAGCTGAGTCTCAGCGATAAAGTGGATGAAAAACTTTTTAAATCATAAAAGATAGTAGATATCATGCTCTACTTGACTCTTCTAATGGATTGCTTGTTTTGTTGTAGTTAAATTGATGTTTATTGTATTTTATTAGTTTAACACTGTTGAAGGCTAATGAAAATTTATTCTGCATTATCTTAGTTATAATATTTCTTACTGGGCTAGTTAAGCTCACCCTTTTGCTTTCATTGTTCTCTTCAAGAAATAAGAATGTAGCCGGGACTAGTCGGGGAATGGAGTGACTGTCCGAGATGGTTATTTTAGTAGTCGTCACTACTTAGTGTGATAATAAGTGTAATGAGGATTGAATTTGAGTTTGGATATTGTCTATGAGATAATATTCATGTAAAAACTCAGCTATGTTTTGTCGTATTTTTACACGACAGATGTATTAAAGAAGTTTGTATTTGATTTATGTAACATGTATTTGGCGACTCAAGATGCGTGATGTATACCTATTTTGGGGGCATCACAGTTATGTATCCTTGGTGGCGGATGAAAGTCACTCTTGTAAGATGGAAAGAATAATGTAATTATCATTATTTGTAATGAACGAGGTTATAAGGTATTAGAACCTGGGAATTGAGAATGTATGTTGTTATATTTCACTATATAATGATGTATGTTTGGAAGAATGATGTACTAGTGGATTTTACTAAATCCGTGTGAAGATGATAGACCAGGATTTGGGGCGTGACAAGTGGGAAACCACTTAGAGTACCATATGGACCACTAGCAGAGACATGATGTGTGCTAAGTCCTAGAAGAGTATAAGAAGAAGATAAGAATGCAAATCATCAAAGATGATGATTGTACCACAACCTAAACTTATCTTAACTTATCCGAACCACTAAACTATAATGTTCGTTAAGTTAATTTCTTATTCCTTATGGCTTTCTAGAAATTAAATGTTATACCTCATGATTTATTCTTTATCGTCTAAGTCATACATTACCTTATTCTTATCTTACAACGTCCAGTTCATTTGACTCGGAACGTCATCCAAGTTATAATCATTAAGTCGGATTCTTATCTTTATACATTATTGTATTTAATTTAGTTCTTCACCATTCACGAGTTTAATCATTGGTCTTCATTACCTTATGGTCAAACCATACACAAGGTGTAGGTTCTGCCCATTTAATATTCGCGTACACTCAACCCTCATGTTGACTAAAGTGTTTAACGCTTAAATTTCCTTCTAACATTCTCTATCCGCCTCACATTCGGCTTTCATTAATCTTAATACCGTTCATTATGGCTTTCTTGATAATTCATATCTTACTTACTACTTTCATTATCCATTACATGAACCTAACGTTCATTATTCTTTCTTAATGTCGAAGTCATACTGTTCATTGTATGCTAAGGCCGATCATTCATCACAACAATGTTTCATTCACCTTCTTTGTCTTTTAATCACGTTCAATCTTTTTTTCAACCTTTACTAAAGGTTTAAATTACTTTTTTTAAGTGTTACATTACGTGAACTACACTTTCATTAGCTTTCGTTACACTTTCCCCCAGGATTTGAGCAATTAGAAGCTCATCACTAGGCCTTGCCCTGCACCGGCTCTGCGGTGCTGGTCTCCCTCTTCTTTCTAACGCTGCAACGCCACTCACCAGTATGTTCCTTCCAAGGTTGGCACTGCGGCACCGCCTTACAAGGCATGAATGGCGTTGCGGCACCAAGCATCCAACCTTGAAATGTTTTTCTAAGTGTTGTACTATTTTAAGACGCTTACTACACAATCTCATAACTTATTCATTATAACTTGGAACGGGGTCGTTCCAAAGCCATTTTCTTCCTTATCTTACGTACTTCAACTTCCCTCAGATAGAAATTCATTCTGAATCTATTAACATGCCATTCAATTGGCTTAATCTTCATCCTTCGTTCTTTTTACGTTTTTAACGTTCTTCATTCATTCGTCTGTAATTCGATCATCCAAACTCAAAACTTGTTTGATCTTGAGTCCACGACTCATGTTTTCTACATTCTCTTACATTCTAATGAAACCCTACACATTCGGGTTCATTTACATTCTTTCTACTTCTCATTTGTCTTTTACATAAATTTTTGCCATAACTTTGTTATAGCTAAGTTTAATCTATTCTTCATGAACGTTTATACCGTTCCTAACCAAGCAATAAGCAACTAACTTATACGCCATGGTTTTAAACTTTTCCATTAACAAAAAGTTATACTACGATTGTTTTAAATTTGTCCATCAACAACGTTCTTCGTGTTCTTCGCGTTCTTTATTCGTTCTTCATTTTTAATCCATACTTTGATTATGATTCCACTTTTTTCTTGGAATTTGGTGTTATAAAACACCATTCCTTACTTATTTCACCGAATTTTTCATATGATTCATTCGGATCGTTCAAATTCATTACGAAACTTATACTTCCTTAAGGAATTTATAAACTAAACTTCTAATTCTTATTTCTTCGTTTTCTCATGATTTTAACCATATGAAATCATTCTTAACGTATTTTACTTCTATTCTCATTAAGTTATGCTTTAAACATATAAAACTTAAAGAAAATTTAATTAGAAGTTAGGTTTTGGATTACCTTTCTCCTTTAATCTCCTTCCGTTGGACAAAGTTTGCACACAGGCAAGCTTTTCCTCCTCCTTTTCCTTCCCATTCGAACTCTCTCTCTATCTCTCTCTCTCTCTCTCTCTCTCTCTCTCTCTCTCTCTCTCTCTCAGGTGTTGGTGATTTTCAAAATCACCAACAAATGATTTAAGCTCTCCTTTTATAGATTTTTAAAGCTAGGGGTACAATAGTCATTTCACCCCTAAATTACTATTCCCATCTCCTTACTCCACCTCCTTACTATTCACGAAGCTTCCCTTGGAAGCTTCGTGCTTCCGTCTTGCGGAATTCGTCTGACAGTTTGAAATCTATAATTCTCGAAATCCAAATATTTTTAGATATTTCGTCTTTCCTTTACGCATTCTTCGGATCTCCAAAAAACTAAAAAAGTCTTTTTGATGTTAAGTGTTTTCCTTCACGTTTTCCCCTAACGTAGTTAAATGAATGAAAATTACATAGCAGTACTTTTTGTCATTTTTATTTTGTCCGATTTTTGCACATTTTTCGAGAAAAACTTTTATCGGCTTACTTAACTTTTCACGATATATTATCGTCAAATCTATAGACAAAATGTCATTTCGACATACCGAACTCTCGAAAAGGCTTAGGTTATTCAAACCCTAACCCTTAGGATTTTGTCGGGTGAATAGTGCCTATTTCATTTTTTTCCTCAAAAATATTTTTGTTCCCGAAAAAATTTTATTTTTGTCTTAAAAATTCTTACTCGTTCAGTCTAGCTCGTAGTCAGAATCCTCCCGTATTATAGCCATTCTAGGTTCTAAAACTGTAAGAACCCGAATTTTTAGAAAACATTAAAATAAGAATTTAGTAAATAAAATTCTTAAATCATGAGATGGGTTCGAACAAGAATATATAAATGTGTTACGAGGTATGTGGTATTGTGTTACATAGGGGAATATGAGCTATATAATAAGTGATGTTGTGTTTAATGAATAAATAAATATATATATATATATATATATATATATCATTATTATATATTTGTTGTAGAGGTGAATTAGTGAGAAGATGGATAAGATTTATCTATATTAAATAATTTATAGAATTAGATTATCATAGTTGGTGACATTGAATATCTTTGATAATCACCAATTTCTTGAGTATATGTACGAGTGAGTATCAAGTCTAAGGCAGTGCAATCGTACTCTTTAATGGTGGATGTATAGGAGCTGGGCTAAACAATTCCATCAGAGAGCGGAGGTATATACGAATTAGTAACCGATCTAACTCACTGTGAAAACAGTGTAGACGAGATGGAAACCAATTTGTTGGTTGTTTGTGGGAAACCTATGACGCCCCCAGATCTGGGTCTCTTTCAACCCGACATATGGTGTTACACGGTGCTACGGTTCACACAAACATTCAATTGAAATGCCTCAAAAGAATGAATATGTCTTATAAATATTCCAAAACAATACTAACATTCCCCAGGTTCTTTATAACCGTTACATTCGTTCTTGTCATAATATTAAATATTATCATTACAAACCTATATTATTACATAAGTAACCTACAGGTTTGCCTTAGCCTCTTCTTTATCCTCGTCGAATCCTCCGGTCAGTTCGGTCTAAGCTACATTCATATGGTTCAAGCAAGAGTGAGCATAACAAGCTCAGCAAGTAAAACAATTTCTTTTAAACAACATGCTTAAAACATAGGAATCGTATATCTTCAGTAACTGGATAATAGTTACGAAGTACTATCAATAATTCAAAATAACACTTCTTTTCCTTCAAAACATTTTACAATAACAATATTTAGTAAAACATCAATTCTGGCTCAAGACCATGAGCGTTTCATAATTTCTTTGAAAAGGACAACCCGGCACTAAGTCCGTAAGTCCGGCATATCTTATGAGCACTTCTGGGTGATCAGCCCATAGTACTCTATGTTGATCAACACTACATCCATTAAACGTATGTACGTTTAAGTTTTGGTAACCTCGCATGCCCATCGAATAATCGATGAAAAATACATTTGTTTATTCATAAGCAAGCTTACCTTGAATCCGTACCAAATAATTGGTGTAGGATAGCGTTAGCAATTCTATATTAAAAGACTTGTAAATAAATCAATCAACTCTTCAAGATTAGTCTAGCCGAGTTAAAACTGGCATCGACCCTTTAGTAAAACAGTTCATGCATCTCATAACATGAATCACCGAAAACTTGGCTAACACGAAGGTTAGACAAATGTTTAAAAAAAACTTGCCTTCAGCGTCTGCTACAGTATAATAACTTTTCCTTTCAGTCTTTACAGTCTCTATAATACATAACCACATAACATACCACATTAGGTCATGAATGAACATACATGGTTCCTAATGAATCTTACCCTTCATCTCAATCTAAATCCTAACTTAGATTGTTATTATTGGTTCCGGCTTACCGTTATAACTTACATCATTCTTACCAACTTCTTTATCTTCTATGTCGTACTTGGATTTACTTTATTAATATAAACCATTTCTAGTTAATCATCCTTCTTCACGGCTTACTAACGTTATCACGTTTATTAATCGAAAATCGATCGTTAAGTACACGTATTGCACCGTTCATGTTCACATTTAATTGACTTATATCCAACCTTTAGTATTATACTTAAGGTTTATAACATCTTTTAATGATGTTATATTAGGTTTAGCATTGATATGATTCCTTATCATTAACTTGTTTCTCCTTTAAATTTAAAACCTCTCCTCTCTGGGCTTTCCCTAATCTTTGGCCATGCACCGACATTCCTTTCTTCTTTTCATTGCATGCGGATGACTTGAAGAATAGCAATGTAAGGTTCGGACTCAAGATCGCTGGCGCATGAGTCTCCTTTTTGCTATGGCCGTGTTGCGGTGCCAGTTAGCAGTGTGCTCTATCTCGACCTCGTGCTGCGGCGTGGGCCTCTGTGCCTGGAGTCGCGCTGCGGCGCAGACTCTGTGTCTTAGAAAAATTTGACAGATTTTCAACTTTGCAAAATTCCCGGACGCATAACTTCTTCGTTATAAGTCCGAATTGGCTCGTTCAAGAGCCTACGGTTCACAAATTACATATTCTACGCGTTCATGCAAGCATTTTATCTATTTGACTTCATTTTCTCAAAATTCACCTATTAGTTCATTTTTAACGAAAACGATAAATGTTCGTGAACGTTCAATGCTCGTTTCTTCGTTCTAAGTCGGAATCTGGTCATTTTTGAGTCCATAACTCTATAATGCCAAATGAGACTTGTCTCCATTGAAAACCAAGGTTTCCAAGCTCAATATCAAAATTCGACTCCCATTCCGAGAATTTCACGACTTCGACGATTAACGTCCAATCATGTGAATTCCGGCATAACTTCATTTCTTATGATTTGTTCATTGTTTTAATTGGATTCAATCCATCCTACTAATATCTTGATATACATAATTCATTAACTTATAAACATGATAAGTTATTACTTGTTCTTTGTGAGTTTATAACTTATAAAAGTATAAACTACTTATGACTTCCTTTCTCATGACTTATTATAAATTAAGTCTCTTAACCACCATTCTTGCTTCTTATTATCATACAACCTTATTATTTAAACATAAAACAAGTTCCTACAAGTTCTTCCTTGTTTCATAACTTATTTGATTACGAATAGATTATTCATAACTTATACGGCTTATTAAGACTTAAGCCCTTTGATTACTCATTCTTATCATTCCTTAGCATACATGTTCTACCACTACCCATTTCCCTACCAATGGAAGAGGAAGAGAATCATGACTTAAGTTCTTACCTATGAAGATTAATTGCTTAATCTTTAATCTCCTTCTTGCTTCTTGAATTCTCAAAGACTAACTTGTTCTAGCTTTTGTAGCTTTTTCTCTCTAACCAATAAGCTATAAGTTATTGGATGAAATTCTAACAACTAATAAATGAACTAGCAAGTTTCCTATTTATAGGAAATTCTAATTGAGGGCTTAATGGTCATTAAGCCATTCCACCTCCTCGCTAAACCTCCATACTATTCATTACTTAAACCCTAAGTTTACTTGCTCACCAATTAAGTTACTTGGCCATCACAACACTTAGCCATTAAGTTAACTTGGTTACCACACATAAGCACTTTACTTGCTCATCACTCATAAGCACTTTACTTGCTTATCACACATAAGCACTTTAATTAGCCTTTAATTTACTTAACTTTTCCTTTGCTTAACACTTAAGTCTACTTGCTCAACACACTTAATTCTTGGCCACCAAGATTACCCATATAATCATGGGTTGCCCCATGGATCCTCCTAATCCATTGGATTCTTACTTTGGGCTTTACCTTCATTTAGTTTAACTAACTTATCTTATACATTGGGCTTTGTAATTAAACAAACACTTGGGCTTGTTCAATAATTTACATTAGACTTATCATTACAAACATTTGAGCTTTAACATTAATTCGTATTATGCTTTATTATTATCCCAATTAGACATTACAATTTCTACAAATTCAATACATAGGCTTAAAGCCTTATAACGTATAATTTACGTATTAATCTCGTATTCTAACTCGTATACTTATTTAATATACGATATTCCATTATTCATACATTCTAGTATAATATCCTGTATTATACTCGTATTCATTACCTCGTACAATACTTAAGTATTATACAATCATTGCTTTAATTCATTATACATATTTAAATTCCTTCTCGGAATTTATTTTCCCTAATCGTTAGGTTTTAAGTTTGCAGGCAAAAAATTGTGTTTGCCATAACTAAAATATTATTGGATATTCTATCTTACCTCGACATTCTATCATTATGTATTTCTTGGAAATTCAAAAATAATTCTCGAGCAGAAATGCGTGAATAGTGTTTTTTGGAAAATTTCTCGGAAAGCTTTTATTTTTGTCTTGGAAATTCAAACACTTTAATTCTACCACGTAGCCAAAATACTACGACATTCCGATATGTCTAGGTCATAGAATGACCTTCAATTAGCTTACTCCCATAAATAATTAATTAAATTCATTTAATCCACATAATCAAAATAAAAATTTAATTCTCAAAAATCTAAATTTTCTGGGGCGTTACAAAACCACTCAGTGTACTATATTGAATACTATTAAAGACTCGATGCATGCTAGGTTTAGACTTGTATATATGTGCGTTGTTGACAAGAGAAGAAAATCAATATACCTTTAAATTGGTTAGAAAATTATTAAGTAATTTGATATACGGCGAGAATTGAAGATTAAAGGAATGTATGTATGTGTTATATTCGAGTTTTGTGTTATTGGTGGTAAGAAACCGTAAAGGAGATGTTATAGTTTGTTAAACTAATAAGGGAAATAGATTTTTAAAACTTGAAGTGTGATCCTTGAATTGTTAAGGAAAATAGTAACTGATGATGTGAAATCAAAGAGGGGATTGATGTTAGACGAGTTAACACTTAAGAAGGATGTGTAAAGTATTTAGAAGCGTATATTTCATTTCTGCTAATGCATAACTTATATGCCTCTAAATTTGGTATGGTGCAGCTGCGCCATTTCCAAGCCAATGACCAGCGCAGCTGCGCCGATCTGTAGGATCAGTTTTTGGAATTTAAAATTTAAGAAATGGGTATTAAGGACTCATAAGGATAATAAAATCTTAAACAATGATTAAGTTGTCCATGAATGGATTTGAATAAGAGTTAATTAATTAACCCAGAATAAATATGGTTAATTAAGAGATATTATAGAATATTATATTATATTAATTAGTGGAGTACATATTAATTAATCGTTGTGATATTAAAAGGTGATAATGGGTTGAAAGTACCCAACTGAATGATATTTAGCCCAATTAAAATATTAATAGTATTACTATGTGTAATAAGGAAAGTGTGGGCAGTAGTAATATATAATACCTATGGCCTAAGAATATATGAAGTGTGACATTTAATTGGGACTGATAATATAAGGTGCCAAGTAGTACAGTGAAATCATATGTAATTTTAATACATAAATGATTAAATATTTGTGTATTCTAAAAACTGAGAAAGGAATTAACTGTTTAAATAAACATTAATTTCAAATAAAGTTATAATATAGTTATGTGAGTAGTAAAGATAATTATGGAACTACTCGGACAATAATACCTAACTGTGTTATTTTATTGCATGTATCTAATGTACATAGATTATATAATATGAGTACATAAATAATCCCTAATTTTCCTAATATAGTAACTATTGTACATTAAGATTATATTTTTGGGAGTTAAAGTAACTGAACTAGGCTTGTTGCTGAGAATTGATTTTTGTCCCAAAATGAGTGACCCTCTTAGTACATGAACAGTGGGCTATTTCTCTATTGCGTAAAACTCAGCAAACCAAAAAGGCTAGAATGTGTAGTGATGATGGCTAGACAATTGGTGGTTGGCCAACTCTTAATTAACCAATGTTTCCTTCCATTACACCATAGGTTCCAACCTCAATGTAAAATGAATGCCCAGTCCATCATTCCTCTATAAAATGGCAGCTATGTTATTGAAATCACGTTGTTGAGAATGGTCTGTAAAACACAAGAATTAGAGTTTGAGTTACTAGTTGTTTAAAGTGAAGTTTAGCATTTGCAGAAGATAAAAGTTAAGCAAACTAAGCTCCAAAAGGTATAAATTCTGATTTTTGTTCTTAATTTGGAGTTTTGTCAAATTCTTGAAAATTTCTTGAATTCTCTGACAATTGGTATGAATTAGCATGCTATCAAGTAATTATGAAGTTTAGATACTTGTATAGGATCTCTAAGACTGAGTTTAAGTATGCTTGATTGAAAGAAATTTGAAGTGGGTTGATACTCTGCAAAATAGAGTAACTTCATCGTCTTTGTTCTAGGTAGGCGCAATTGCGCCCTATTTATACTAAGGTAATAGCAAGTACAATTGCTACTGCACCCCAAAATCAATTACTGATTTCAAGTATACTAAGTGTTGTGAAATTGGTGTTATGACTTAAATACATACCTAAAAAGGAATATAACATGAGATACAAAGCATCTTTGTGAGTTATGAAGTGTCCAACATGATTTAATAAAAGATCTTTAACAAAGACTTTAAGCTTTGAAAACAAACCTTGTGAAAACTTATGTTTTACAAGTTCTGAACTTAGTGGTTGATATACATGATTGATTCCATATGTAAATGAGCATGATATAATGTTTATGGTGTCCTTGTCCATGACCAAACTTGTTAGGTCTTGTGTTAGAAAAGTTTTCAAGAAAAACTTGATATAACAGAACCAAGGTACATGAATGCTACATGAGGTAGTTTCTGAACTTGAAAAGATGTTAACATGACTTAGTTACTTAAGATAAGAGTTTTAAAGTTGTCTTACATGCGTCATATTACATCATTCGTGATAAAGTGATTTCAAAGGCAACCTTGAACATATTTTCAAAATCTAGTTGCATCATATGAGTATTTAGATTCTAAAGGCTTGAGATGCCATGTTATGTTTTATTATGTCTCTAAACATGATTTGTAGGTGATGGACATAAAGATAATTTAATCAAACATGAGTTTAAAGCATGTTTCAAAGTGTTAAGCAATACTAGTTATGAATAAATGATATGAACACCATGATCATAGGTATTAACAGATTGTGAGACCTTTATATGTAGAAATGTGGCCAAAGTTATAAAGCACGATGAATACATAACCTTTATGTTTTAATTTCATGGAAAGTCATGAACTAAAACTTGTAAAAATGAACTTAAGAGTGGTCATATACTTATATAAAGACCCCTAGCATACATGCATGAGAAGTGTAAGAGTCTAAGTGTGTTAAAGTTTAGACTGAAACCAAGAAAGCAGAAGCTCAACTCTGGTCAGGCTAGAGGACAGCGCAGTTGTGCCATCCCTAAACCTAACCAGGACGCAGCTGCGCCACAGGGCAGTGATGCCTGACTATTTTAACTTTGATCTGAACCTTAAAGCATATGTGCAATTAATGTCTAAAGCTATAATACTTGACATAGATGATGTTTTAAGCATAAGAGCATGTAATGGTTATATAAAACACAGAGTGGTTAAATTTTATTAAGATTTGCAAAATGTAAGAACGATGTAAATCGCATATCTATAAACTTTAAATATGTGTCGAAGACATAGCGAGTCAAGTGTGTGATGGAGAATTATGAATGTTGATATTAAGCATGTGTAGCTAAGGTGTACTATATATACATAGTTATTATAAGAGTTTACTAAGAAAACAAAGGGAAGGTTTTAAAAACTAAGATAGAGAACAATATAACATTATTATTACATTAAGAATGTATGAATGTACGACTAATTGATATGAATCCATGATTATATAAATGTGTAGGAATACACGAAGTGTGGATAACTATAAGTAGTTAAGTCGTAGTTGATAAACTACGAATCAGGCAAGTCTTTCAGTTCCTATTTGTTATATGAATTCGATAATTCTTAGTTGAGCTATATTATGCCATGAGAATGTTGATGTATATATATGAAATGCATATGAGATATGTATGAAATGTGAAAGTTGATCTTTGATGATATGCTTGTGAAATAAACTTATATGCCTGTTAAATGAGAAGTAACGTGCGTAGTAAATATTAATTTATTATGAATGCATGAACTGAATATGTTATTATATGTTATGTGTTGCATGAAAACTGTTAGAATTGCTGGGCTGTCGAGCTCACCCTTGCAAATAACCACTTCTGTAGGTTAAGGATTCACGGTAAAGGTTATGTGTTACTTGATTAATAAAGTTCAATAGTATCGAAGGAGATTGATTTATTATTTAACTAGATGCTCTTGAATCATGTTTAGGTTCTAGTAGATGTACATGATAGTAGTATATGATGTGTAATACATGTTGTGTTGTAAAGTTGTACTAGGCGGTACATAGAGGAATTTGAATTGAGATGTAAAGACTTATACAGTTATTCGAATAGACTGAATCATAATATAATTTGATTCAAGGATATGTAATTGATTCAAGTTAAGACATCAATAAAAAAAAATTAAAGGAGATTGAAAAAGATTAAATTATTCCGCATATTTTTATAACATCGAATATGATGTAAGACAGGAATGGTAAATGACCAAGATTGGAAACTTATAAAAGTTTGGGGTCATTACATAGATCCTGGAAATGGAAAGAATTTATATTCTAAAGTGTAATAAGCAAGGTTATATTCATTAAGTTATGAATAAAATATATAAATAATTTAACGATAGTAGTATCATGGCGGACCGGATCCGAGGTTCGAAGGGACCCAGATTTGGGGGCATCACAAGAATGATTAATAAACACATAACACATAATATTATTAATAAAAATTCATTTTATTAATAACTAATTCTTTAAATCTAAATTATTGGACAATCCGATTTTCTGGGTTGTCACATTCTTCACCCTTATAAAAATTCTGTCCTCGGGATTTCTTAAAACCACAGCTATACTCGGGTCATCACAGCACATGTAGTATTACATCAATACTACACGATCAGTACACTTACATGCCTAGAAACATCATGAGTAATGAATTAGAGCTGGTTAAACTAGGCACCAATGAGCAGACTTTAAATGTTCTTAATGCTCAAGAACACCAATAGTGACACTTTCTGTCGCTAAATCCTTTAGCAACAGTTTTATTAAAATTAATTATATTAATTTTCAATAAATAGATAAAAATAGAAATTAATTCCTAAAAATTCTAAAATGAGTTATAAAAATTATTTTAAATTATAAAAATTAACTTTTGATAATTTGACATAATTTTCATTAATATTTTATTTATTTAAATATTAATAATATTTAATTTATTTAATAATTGTATTAAATAAATTAGTTAAAAATGATTTTAATATTTCAAAAATCATTTTAAATGATAATAAAGTGTTAAAAAATATTTTAAGTTATCAAATATGACTTTTAATATTTTAAGATAATTTTATTAATAATTTAATATTAATGATAATAGATTTATTTAATAATTATATTAAATATATGGTTTAAAAATTGTATTTATGATTTAAAATCATTTAAAATGATATAAATGATTTTAAAATATTTTAAGTTATAATAAATAACTTTTAATATTTTGATGAAAAATACATTAATATTTGAATATTAATGGTAATTATTTAAAAATAATTTTAAATGTTTTAAAAAAATATTTGAGGGTAATATTAGTGTTTTAAAATATTTTGAGTTATTATAAATAACTTTAATATTTTGACAAATATTTCATTAATATTTTAATATTATTTAAATATTAATGATAATGGTATTATCTAGTAATTAAATCATTTAAAAATGATACGGTGTTTAAAAATTATTATAAAATATAATAATTATTTAAAAATTATTATAAGCTTCTGAAAATTATTATAAAGGATATTTTAATTATCTAAAATAATATTGAAGCTTTGGAATAGAGTTTTATTGTAAATAAACTCGTTTATTATTTGACATGGCAATCAAGACATAGAATTAATACCGAAGTCCAATCAGACTGACATAATTTGACCTAATAAGTGTTAGTTTAAGATCTAAACACTGTTGTGACTACATGATTACGTGTCTAAGTGATATAGTGACTATAAATAACAGTATTATATGTTGTGATGTGTTATGCTAATTACGAGACCGATATTGTTAATTATAGGTCTTTCAAATGAAGTAAATTATATTGTGTAGCAGTAGACAACTACCAAGGCAAGTTTCCTTAACTCAATCTTGAGTTATTACTTTTCAAACATAATAGTGGGTAATTACTGCTGATTATTCCATATCTGAGATTTCGCAGTTAGTGCAAGTTTATTAACTTAAACTGAATTGTTAAAGTATGGCTGGGGAATAACTATTGTTGGTTATTCATAATATTATTATTGATTGCAAATAGTGCAATTGATTTCTGTCTATTATAGAACAGTTTTTGAACTATGTCTCCGCTAATTGTTTTGGCGAGATGAATATTTGTTGAAACTTGATACGTTCTAGTATTTGAACTCAATTGTTATTGAAATATCAATGCCAAATATTTTGGCTAGATCGAGATAGATATTGTGTTAAAATCATAGAATTTCTTTAAATCTAAACTGTATTGTTGTGATACGAACTCTTGATGTAAGACTGAGATGAACAACCTTTATATAAAGGGGACTTTGTGGTCGAATATCCGGTCGTGCGCAATTTTGAGTATTATGCATAATATTGAGTACAATGAATCTGATCACTTTATGTACTTTTGGAGGTGTTTGATTTAATCTGTATGGTTATTTGATACTCCTGGTTAATTCAGAGTTGAACCTTTGATAATAACTCGATTAGTTCAAGATCCATTCTGATCACTCAGCATAAAATCTGGGAATATCCCACTTTGTTATTGCGTAGTATTATCTCTTGATAATCGATTGAACATTATTGAAACTTCGAAAGCGTTTTACTCTTTCATCTTTGAATTATTTTTTAGCATGAAGTTTGATAAAGTCTTTTTATTGATGATTTGTTCAGCTAATTCAAAGTCCTTTGAACTTTAGTGAAATTTTATCGAATCGATAGCCTATTATTCTTGATTCATATCTTTTATTGTATGTTTTAACTTGCAAAGAAAACTCGTTGCTCACCTTTGCTTAAATATAGCATTTCAGCTAAGAATGAAGTAGCCAGAGGGTCAGAGAAGGACAAGGGCAAAGGAAAATTGCAAGAGTAGTCAATATGAAATTTAATTATTATGTTGTTATGTGTAACCCTTTTTGTATATCTGAGGGTATGTTTTTTATGTCAAGGTTAGAATGTAAGACCCCAACTTTTATGAATAAAGATTATTTTTTCTCAAAATATATTTTTAAATATTATGGTGTGGTTTTGATATAATGTTATAGTTGTGGGTAATATTTACAAATTTTGCAAAGTAATCAAGTTGTTATAAAATATTCTATAGTCGGGGAAAATTTTTTTTAACAGGGAATATTTGTACGATGGCAAAATCATTGGTGGACCCAACAATGGAAGTATTGTCGGAGTTAGAAAACGACAGAAATGCCTTTTTATAAAAATAACGACGAAAGTTTTACCGTTAAACTGTTTAAATACCCGATGGTAAAAGTACAATAATACACATGGTTGCATAGTAGCACATAGTATTGATTATTGATGCTTACATGAGAAGTCACTCAGTTATACTCAATTATTGCTACAATAATTACTGCATAATATCTCTCATATTATTGATTCAATTATTGTCACAGTATCATTTGCATAAAATTTTATATTTTTAAATCAATAATTGAGACGACAAAGTTATTCATATTATTATTTGTAATATTGACGATGTCTAGAAAGTTCTATCGAGGAAAGGGGTCTGGTCACCTAATTGCATGGCCAATAGGAGAAATTCTTATCTAAAGCCCCTCTTTCCTAGGAATGATCCGTTGTTAAATATTGTGAGTTATAATATTAATGATGAATAAGTTCGTGTTGATTAAAGATGAAATTGATATTTCCATTGTGTTAGGATTATTAGTGTTAGTGGAAATCGACATTTATTTCGATAATAATTGGTTAAATTGACCAATCGGGTAATTAATCGGATAAATGAGCAATTAATTGCTATTAGTTCACATGCATATAACTATTTGTTCACATGAATGGAACTATTGATTCACATGATGAACTATTAGGGGAGGTAGTGCAAGTTTGATAATACTTGTAGGACTAAATTAAAAATGGAGGAAAAGATGAAGGTACTATATTATAATAATTTGAGCCCCAAAACGTGCAATTATCAAAATTATGTTTTCCTATAAATAGAAGTTCATTTTTCTTTTATTCTCACCAATTCACTAAGACTCACAAGAGCAATTATAGAGAGAGAAGCTATAAAGAGAAAGAAGAAGAGTATTCTTCTACTTCACTATTCTAGTATTCAGTTTTCTTCTAAGGTAAGGGATATTATTTTTTCAGTATTTATAAGAAATAATATTTTCTTCCATACTCTATAGTATGTAAGTAATATTATTTCATTTTGTATTCCTAATTCTACACTCATTTTGTTAAACTATTGCTTATATACTCCATGAAATTAGTAGAATATCCTTGATATTTGCGCTTCGTCTAATATCTTTTCATGGAAATAATATTTTGAGCATTCTTGATAATTATTGATATTTTCATGCCAAAATACTATTCACGAGATACTATTAATAAAGTACTATTCACAAGGTACTATTCACAAAGTACTATTCATGGATACTATTTATAAAGTACTATTCTTGAGTATTATTCACAAAGTACTATTCACGAGTGCTGTTCACGAAGTACTATTCACTCGGGTACTATTCACCCGGGGTACTATTCATAACAAAAATAGATTTCTTTTCTGTTCAAATCATTTTGTTACAATATTATTCTTGAATTTTATTCCATAAAGCAGTATCATGTTGACAATTTGGACATTATTGAATTCTGGATAAATTAAATTATAAATCTTTAAAAATTTATACTTTGCTTTCTTTTAACTAAATTCTTATATCATTGTCATCATCATCATGCTTATATTGTGATGAAAGTCATCGGTGGCTTACATGCATAGATGGACGGTTGATTGGTATGATTATGACCAGGGATTATTCGGTATAATCATGACTGTAATGTTACAAATGATGTGATAAAGGTCCTTATTGGCCCGTAGTGCATTGATGGACAGTGGTTGGCATGATCATGACCATTGATGAAAACACAAATATCCTTGGCCCATAGTGCATGGATAATTCGTGATCGTGATACTAATGAATATCCTTAACCCGTAGTGTATGGATGATTTGATGATGTGGATTATTTATTAAGCTGAGTCTCAGCGATAAAATTGTTGATAAACTTTTTAAATCATAGAAGATAGTAGATTTCAGGCTCTACTTGACTCTTCTAATGGATTACTTATTTCGCTGCAGTTAAACTTGATGTTTATTGTATTTTATCAGTTTAACACTGTTGAAGGCTAACGATAATTTATTCTGCATTATCTTAGTTATAATATTTCTTACTGGGCTAGTTGAGCTCACTCTTTTGCTTTCATTGTTCTATTCCGAAAATGAGAATGTAGCCGGGGGAATGGAGTGACGGTCCGAGATGGTTTTTTTAGTAGTCCTCACTATTTAGTGTGATAATAAATGTAATAAGGATTGAATTTGAGTTTGAATATTGTCTAGGAGATAATATTTGTATTAAAATTCACAGCTTATGTTTTGTCGTATTCTGCATGACACTTAACAATTGTATAAATTAAGTTTGTATTTGAATTATGTACCATGTATTTGACAACTCAAGATGGGTGATGTATACCTATTTTGGGGGCGTCACAGTTGGTATCAAAGCTTAGGGATATGATCCCTGGCTAAGATGTGTGACTAGAACTAGAGGGAGAGATGGGTAAATCCTTCGCTAGTATGACCTACCTAAGTTTATATGTTATTTAATTGGTCGATCAGAAGATAGGGGTATTATGTGATATGTCAATTAACCCTTATTTTGTGGTAGTATTTGAAAATGGCATCTAAAAATGGTGAGATAAGTAATGGAGCACAAGAGATCGTTGAGTCACCATAGATCAATAACCAGGATAATGTTCAGGAAGGAAGCAATCCTCAGGTGAACAACAACACCGACCAAATGATGAACGATGTGATGTTCAGAGGCTTTCTGCAATTCATGCAACATCAGGTGTAACGATCCCAAAATTCATACAATTTAATTCTCAACTTTGGTCGTTAATAACACATCTACCTTCTGATTTTACATCATTATTCGATGTTAAACTTTATAAAATGTGGAATAATTTAAACTTTTATGTCTTCTTACTTTAATTCCCTAAATCAAAACTTTTATCACTGTTATTATATAAAATTTTATATTTCAATCTTATAACATTTACATATCAGATAACTCTAACTTTAGCTTTACAACTTAACATAAAACTATACATCATAAAACATTTAGTACATCTCATGAATCTTAATCATGGTATAAAGAAATAACAACTTTAGCTAAAATATTAATATTCGTGTATTATTTCTGATCCACGTCATTCAAGTAGCACATAGTGTTACCTTCAATCCTTAACCTGCAAAAATGGTTATTTGCAAGGTTGAACTAGACATCCCAGCAAGATCTAACAGTTTTCATACATCACATAGCACATAATAACATGATCAACATATAACATACATGCTGCAGTTAATATACCAAGTATAAAGATTGAGTTCCTTACTCAATCAGCATGCTTTAATCAATCAACGTAGTCATAAATTGACTTTAACATTTCATACTTTCAACATATAAATAACACATCATGCTCTTTGCAATAAAGATTTAAAACAGTTAATCATCAAGTTTACATAGCAAATAGAACTCGAAAGATTTTGCTCGATTCAGTAGTTTATGAACTACGACTTAACTTCTTAACGCCAGATTCGCACTTTCGTGTATTCCTACACAATTATATAATCATGGATTCACATCCATTAGTCATATATTTCATACATTCTTAATATAATAATAATGTTACATTATTTTCTAACTAGGTTTGTAAAACCTACATTTCACTTTCTCATCATACTCTTAGAATAGCTAGGTATGTATAGGTATACCTTAACCACTCGTACTTTACATCAACGTTCATATATATCTATTACACACTTGACTCGCTATGTGTTCATTACACATTTCAAACTCATAGATGCATGATTCACAAAGTTCTTGCATTTTGTAAAATTTAACAACTCTGTGTTTTATATAATCATTACATGCTCTTATGCTTAAAACATCATCTATGTCAAGTATAATAGCTTTAGACATTCATACCTATATGCTTTAAGGTCTGGATTCACCGTTAAAATAATAAGGCATCATTGCTCGTGGGTAAATTGCGCTACATACTGTGAAGCTTAGGGACTGACAGCAATCATGCGTTGTCCCCCCCGCCGCACTGTGGTTAAGCTTTCACTTCCTATTTCTGTCCAACTCTAACACACCTATTCACTTATACTTTAATATACATACATGTTAGAGGTTCTTACATAAGCATATGACCATTCTTGAGTTCATTTTTACAAGTTTTACTTCATGACTATCCATGAAATTAAAGCATAAAAGGTTATGTATTTATCATGCTTTATAACTTTGGTCATATTTTTACATATAGAGGTCTCACAATCTGTTAATACATATGATCATGATGTTCATATCAGTCATTCATAACTAGCATTGTTTAACACTTTAAAATATGCTTTAACTCATGTTTGATTAAATCATCTTTATGTCCATTACCTACGAATCATGTTTAGAGAATAATAAAACGTAACATGGCATCTCAAGCCTTTAGAATCTAAATACTCATATGTAATGCAACTTAAGTTCGAAAACATGCTCGAGGTTGCCTTTGAAATCCTCTTACATGAATGATGCAATATAGCGCATGTAAATCAACTTTGAAACTCTTACCATAAGTAACTAAGTCATGTTAACATCTTTTCAAGTTCAGAAACTATAACCTATAGCATTCATGTTCATTAGCTTATTATACTAAGCTTTTCTTGAAATTTGTCTAATCACAAGGTCTAACAAGTTTAATCATGAACAAAGACACCATAAACACCATATCATGCTCATTTATATTTGAACTCAATCATGTTTATAAACCACTAAGTTAAGAACTTATAGAACATAAGTTTCCATAAGGTTTGTTTTCAAAATCTTTAAGTTTCTTTTCAAAACACATACTAAGTCATGTCAATGCTTTCTATTATGAGCAAGGAAACCTTATATGTCATGTATAATATCACGCATTTTCATGTTACATCACTTAGAATGATATATTCCGTCATTGGGAGCACTATACTTGTTTATGTGCTCGCTTGATGCCCTCTGATCGCCACCAAATACGTAACAGTCACAAAGATGACTATTTTGACCCTTTCTAACGACCTCAAATTGAAAACCTTAAAGACCAAAAGTTGTAGGTCTATTCTTCTTCGTTCCGGATCATCTTGAATCACCTCAATCGGAGTTCGTATGAAAACGTTATACTTAATTTACTACAAAGCAGTCGAAGGAAGCCATCCACGATTCATCGATGTCCACACCGCACCTCTAATTGGCCCTCATGGGCGGTCTTGTTGCGCCGAGGAGGCAAGATAACCCCTCATGCTCTGTTCTTTGTGATTTTACAGACCCCTACCCCTTTTGATTTTCATAACATGAGTTATACTCATCCAAATTAGTCCATTTTCGATTCTATGGGTTTGTAACTCATAAAACTACAACATACCAAATACCCAACAATTAACATAAACATTAACTAACCCAAATATGAATTTACAACTCATGTTCATACTAATTGTTCATGTTTTGATAATTTAGTGAATTCATTCACTACAAATTCGTTTCTCAACCATTTCGATTCATTCAACTTTTGTTGTTTTCGTAATTCAATATACTAACAATATCTAGCACCAATTTCAGATTCTATTCATGAACTAACTAACAATTTTGACTCCAAAATAAGTCGTATCATATATATAAACAAAACTAAATTTCTTCTTTTAAAACATAATCACATGAACCTAGATACTGAAAACTCAATTATAGAACAAATTATACATATCTAAGAATATAATATAATCCAATTTCTTGACAAATCCTCCACCAAAATTCATTTATAAAGAAAACTCAAGCAATCAAAAACTAGAGTTTTAGGGCTAGGTTATTACCTTTGATTAGCCATAAAGCTTAAACAATCTTCTTGTTTCTTCCTTTGATTTTCACAAAGCACATTCTTCTCAATTTAACAAAGGATTTCTTCTCTCTTCTCTCTCAATTTCTCTCCTATTTTTTGTTCTTCCTCCCTTCTCAGGCTTAGGCCAAAACTTCTTATGTAAAATAAAACAGACGCAAGAATAAACATAAAACGTATAAAACAGTCATAATAATAAATATACTAATTATGTAATATTTATTATATTATATTTTATTATTAATTTTTTTTTATTCAAAAGCCATAAGGCTTTGTTTGGCAAAACTATTTAAAGTAATGACTTAATCATTCTTTAAGTCTTGTTTGGCAAAAACAAGATTAAAATAAGAATTTAAAAGCTCTAAGGTTTTTTTGGTAAAACCAAATTAAAACTCTTTTAATCTATTTTCATAAGTCATATTTATTATCACACTTTATTTAAATAAATTTCCATATTCAAATTAAATTAAATCTAATAACAATTTATTAAATCTATTTACCACATAAACCAATACAATAAAATTATAATTTTTATTATAATTATAATTTTATTTAATAAATTAACACATCACTTTAATTACAAAAATCAAATTAAATAACATTATAACAAACCATACAATCCTTAATAACTCTCTAATTTAGTTATTGAGTTAAATTAGAGTATTATCTCATAAATTTAATTCATCAATCTTTTATCTTAATTAAGTTAATTTCTATAACTCATGAATTATTTACTTACTAATAAATAATCCAACAAATATCTACTAAACAACAAACACATCAATTAAAAATATTTATTTAATTCAATAAATATTTGAAATTATAAATAAAATTCTGGATTGTTACATTAGGCGATAGAGACTCATGTTTAAAATACAGGTGGAAATACTGGCAACTCACAGATGGTCACCGCTAAGCAATTCAAGGAGCTGGGACCATCGGAGTTTTGGGGAAAGCCAGAACCACTTAAGACGGAGACGTGGATAAAGCAGATCACCAAGATATTCAAAGTCTTAGGATGTTCCAAGGAGCAAAAGGTTCTCTTTGCCACCTTCATGTTGCGAGGAGAGGCATATTACTGGTGGAAATCTGTAAAGCGTACTCAACCTGCCGCACTGAAGATGTCTTGGGAAAAGTTCCAAGAACTGTTTAACAACAAGTATTTTCCCGAAAGTATTCAACACATGAAGGAGGTAGAGTTCATTAAGCTGGAGCAAAATAATATGACCGTGTCGCAATACGAAGCAAAGTTTGTCGAGTTGTCCCGGTTTGCGTCCCACTTGGTTGATAATGAGAAGAGAATGACGCGGATGTTTCTAAGAGGTTTAAAACTCGAGATACGTCAATACCTCATTTCTCACAAACTTTGCTTGTATTCAGATGTCATGAATAGGGCTCAGTTATTGGAGAGTGATAATGAGTCAAACCAACCAAGCGAGAGCAGCCGAGAAAATGATAATACTATTGGTAGCAGTCATTGAAGCGGTGACAACAAACGTGGAGGTAATCAACATGCCAGAAATGGTAACCACTTCGGTGGTAATCATGGCCAAGACAATAGGAGTGGAAATTTCAAGAAGAGGAGATTCAATAATAATGGAAAGACGTCAGCCCCAGCACCTGTTGATAAAGAAGGAGAATGACCATCGATCGTATGCTTCAAATACGAAAGGGAGGGACACATCAGTCCAAACTGCACAATGTAATCCAAAGCGTGTTACAATTGTGGAAAAGAAGGTCACCTAGCTCGATTTTATCGTGCAGTGAAGCCAAGTCCAGTTGGGATGGTCACACCAAATGCCATCCTAGAGAAGTCAAAGCCGGTAGTTCAAGGGAGAGCATTTATCATGACCTCCCAAAAAGCGAGGAACTCGAACGAAGTCATCACGGGTAAGCTAATCATAAACTCTAGCGAAGTCTATACCTTATTTGATACCAGTTCTACCCATTCTTTTATTTCTCCTACTTGTGCTCAATGTTTAAATTTAACTCCAGAGAAATTAGACTTTGACTTATCTGTTAAAACTCTGTTGGGAGAAACCTTCATTACATCCACTGTTTATAAGTCTTTTTTGATTCAAATCGGTAACTGCGCATTACCTATTGATCTCATCTCTTTGAAAATACTTGCATATGATGTGATTTTAGGGATTGATTGGTTAACTACTCATCATACTAAAATTAATTGTTTTTGTAAGGTTGTTAGTTTTCATATTCCTAACCATCCTATTATGCGAATTCAAGCAACCAAACAACTAAATTCAATCACTGTCATATCAAGCCATAAAGTTATTCGTTTATTGAAAAATAGATGTCAAGCTTTATTAGCCCATGTCACGGATTTAAACAAAAATACGTCAGATTTGAATGATATTTCTATTGTTAATAAATTTTCTAACATATTCCCCGAAGAACTTCTTGGCCTACCCCCGGAGCGTGAAATCGAGTTTGGTATTGACCTTGAACCCGGTACAAAACTCATTTCTAAAGCCCCATATCGAATGGCTCATATTGAATTTCAGGAGTTAAAAACCCAACTACAGGAATTATTAGATATCGATTTCATTCATCCTAGTACGTCTCCTTGGGGTGCTCCTGTTCTATTTGTGGAGAAGAAAGATGAAGTATGCGACTTTGTATTGACTATCGGGAGTTGAAACATGTCTCCATCAAAAATAGGTACTCGTTGCCTCACATTGATGACCTTTTTGACTAGTTGCAAGGTGCCAAATTCTTTTCAAAGATCGATCTTTGTTCTGAATATCATCAGTTAAAGATTAAAACTGATGACATTCCAAAGACTGCTTTCAGAACTCGATACGGGCATTACGAATTCTTAGTCATGTCTTTTGGATTGACTAATGCTCCTGCTGCCTTCATGGATATGATGAATTTAACGATCCCAAAATTCATACAACTTAATTCTCGACTTCGGTCGTTAACGATATATTCAACCTCAAATTTTACATCATTAAACGATAATACAACCATTGAAATTTGTAGAATAATTAAAATTTTCTATTACAAACTATTCTTGTTCCCAAAACTTTCAACCTTTACATCTAACTGTCTCAGAATCATTTTAATACTAAAAGGTTTTACATCGCAAAATGATATTACAATTCAACATTAATACATTATTCGGAACCTTAAACATGGTTCAAATATTAATAACTCATCCAAAGTATATAAACCTTCAAGTATCACATCTGATTCATATCTTACAAGTAGCACATAACTTTACCTTAAATCTTTAACCTGCAAAAATGGTTATTTGCAAGGTTGAGCTCGACAGCCCAGCAAAATTTAACAGTTTTCATGCATCACATAGCACATAATAACATGCTCGATATACATCTCATAAACATTGGACTAACATAACATACATGTTGTAGTTCATATAACAAGTATAAAGATTGAGTTCCTTACTCAATCAACATTCATTACTCAATCAACGTAGTCATAAATTGATGTTAACATTTCATACTTTCAACATTAATATAACACACCATGCTATTTGCAATAAAGATTTCAAACAGTTCATCATCAAATTCACATAGCAAATAGGAACTGAAAGACTTGCCTTGATCGTTGTTTACCAATAACAGTTTAGCAGCTTACAGTTATATGACTTCACGTGCCCTACACAATTATATAATCATACACATCAACTATTAGTCACATAGCAACGCATAGTAGTTGTAATGTAAACTTTACTCTATATGTCATAAGTCCGATGACATCCAACATTGGATATGCTATAAACATCATATTAACCTATTTTTAAAAGTTATTGGACACCCATTTCGAAAAAGATAGATAGTCCAAAACAATGTTCAAAAAGGGGCGTTCAAAATTGTTTTTCATTCTTTCCCAACTTTACCCTCTCGTGCTAAAACAGTCATAACTTTTCTATTTCAAAACATTTTTGAACGATTCTTAAGCCCACCCGAAGCTAACTTCCAGGACTACAACTTTTATTCTTTGACCTTTTCCAAATTCTAAACACAGAATTTCATAAAATTAGTTCAAGGTGATTGCCCCGAGTTGGTTAGACAATTTTAACGCGACTACTTTGAATGGTCATAACTCTTTGCTCCGAAGTCAGAATTAGTCCGTTCCAGAGTCTATGGAAAGCTTATTTAGTGTACTATAAAATACCAAAATCCTAGAATTTTCTAAAAAATTTAACTAACCCCGAATTTTCGTTTTTGGATCAGTAGTCCAGTAGTTTTTCGAACTTCTCATTTGGACATCCAAAACTCGCCTCGACTCATTCCAACCCAACTTTCTTTACAAATAAGTATTATTTAACATAATCAGACTCCTCTAAGGTCTCAGCTCCATATCTCTAATTACAATTATTATAACTCATTTACATAATAAATTCCAAGCCAAAATAAACATAGTAAACTAACTAGTTTACTAACAAAACTAACTAAACTTCCAAAATTTAAACTTTAACTAACAAACTAAATACAATATTTAAAATAATAACATTACCAAAAATTAAATAAGAAACATACCCGAAAATACGAGTTCCACAAACTGAATGCGCACTTCCACGCCAAAATTTAACTAAACAGGTCTTTATAAAAATGTTCTCCCACAACAAAGCCTTTCTCAAAATTGGAGGCCTTATTGTTGGTGAAAGAAATAAATGTAAGACCCCGGTTTTTATGAATAAAGATGATTTTTCTATAAATATCATTTTTGAATATTATGGAATGAATTTGATATAATGTTATAGTTGTGGGTCATATTTATAAATTTTGCAAAGTACGCAAGTTGTTATATAATATTCGATTGGTCGAGGAATATTCGTTTTAAAAGGGAATATTCGTACAATGGCACAATCATTGGCTGACCCCGCAACGAAATTATTATCAGATTGAGAAAACGACAAAAATATTTTATTGAAAATAAAGGCAAAAGTTTTACCGTTAATACTGTTGAACTACTCGGTAGTAAAAGTATAAAGAATGTCTGCGTGGTTGCATAGTAGAGTAACACAAGTATTGATTATTGATGCTTACGTGAGAAGTCATTCAGTTTTATTCAATTATTATCGATATTTTATATATTATTAAATCAATAATTGAGATGACAGAGTTATTAATATTATTATTTACAATATTAACGATATCAAGAAGTTACATCGAGAGAGGTTTGGTCACCTAATCAAGGCTACCAATAGGGAGAAATCTTTAATGAAAAGCCCCTTTTCCGAGAACGACACGGTCGATTAATAGTGTGAATAATAATAATGATGATGAAGTTTTGATTTATTAGTATTATTAATGTAATAAAACAAAAAGCTTTTTTATATAAAATGTAATACTTTTATAAAGTTATTCGTTTTATTAAAGCTAATAGCAAAATCTTTTTATATAAAATAGAATACTTTTATAAAGTTATTAGTTTTATTAGATTATAAATAGAATATATTATATTTTATTTAAAAGATTTTGCTTTAAATCGGGACCGTCCGATTAAAAAGTAAATTAATCTAGCACTGTTCATTAATTAGTTACTACGCATCCATTCTTCTATAAATAGAAGCTCATTCCTTCATTATTTTTACGAATTCTTTGAAACTAGAGAGAGAAACTAGAGAGAGAAAGAAGAAAAGTATTCTACTACTTCACCATCTCGATATCAAGTTTCTTTTTACGGTAAGGGTATTATTTATTTTGTATTCATGAAGAGAATTTCATTATTCCATTCTTTATTATTTCATTGAATAACTCAGATACGCTGGCTACCCTATACATGGTGAAATTCTTACGTTATTCCATTCTTTATTATTCTATTGGAATATCCTGCTCATGGTGCATTTTACTGTACGGACCGGGTTCCGTCTTTATTATTTACATTGGAATATCCTCGCTCATGCGTGTTTTTCGCTGGGACCTGGTTAAAATCTTTATTATTCTGTTGGAACATCCCGTTTATGCATGTAATTTCTCGACCGGTTCCGTTATTTAGTATCTCATTGGAATTACTGCCTATGCAAAGTACCGCATGCATGGTGATTTTCATTGTTATTCCATTCTTTATTATTCATTGGAACATCCCGCTTCGGTGCGAATTTACTTTGACCGTTCTCGTTATTTATTATTCTATTGGAATAACTTTGTACATCTAAGTACCACATGCATGGTGATTTCTTTTGTTATTCCATTCTTTATTATACTCAGTTGGTTAAAGTTTTGACTTCTATACTCCATGAAATTAGTAGAATATCCTTGATATTTGTGCTTCATCCAGTATCTTTTCATGAAAATATTCTTCTGAGCATTCTTGAATTTTACTCTACAAAGAAGTATTATGTTGACAATTTGGACGTTATTAGTTCTTGAATAAATTAATTCTTGAACTTGTTTTTATTGAATTCTTATATCATTGTCATCATCCTCATGTTTATATTTTTTTGAAAGTCATTTGTGGCCTGTAGTGCATAGATGGACTTGGTATGATTATGACCAGGGATTATTCGATGTAATCATGACCGTAATGTTACAAATAATGTGGTAAAAGTCCTCATTGGCCCATAGTGCATTGACGGACTGTTGTTGGCATGATCATGACCATTGATGAATACACGAATATCCTTGGCCCGTAGTGCATGGATAATTTATGGTCGTGATACTAATGAATATCCTTGGTCATAGTGCAGGGATGATGTGGATTATTTATTAAGCTGAGTCCCGACGATAAAAGTGATAAAAAAACCTTTTAAATCATAAAAGATAGTAGATTTTATTCTCTACTTGACTCTTTTAATGGATTGCTTGTTCCGCTGCAATTAAACTTGATGTTTGTTATATTGTATCAGTTTAACATTGTTTAAGGCTAATGATAATTTATTCTGCATTATCTTAGTCATAATATTTCTTACTGGGCTAGTTGAGCTCACCCTTTCTTTCACTGTTCTCTTCAGGAAATGAGAATATAGCTGGGACGAGTCGGGGAATGGAGTGATGGTCCAGAGGATAGCATTAGTAGTCCTCACTATTCTATGAAATAGTGTGTTAATAAATGTATTGAGGACTTATTTTGAGTTTTAATACTGTCTAGAAGACAATGTTTGTATTAAAACTCACAACTTATGTTGTATATTTAAGATTGTATTTGTATTCTGTACCATGTATTTGGTGACTCAGAATAGGTGATGTATACCTATTTTGGGGGCGTCATAATAAAGGATCATGCCCTTCTATTTATAGGTTTAGCAAAGGGTAAAGTTCTCAATTTAGTTGATGTGGGACTTGGTTTATACTAATTCTAATTTGTTTATACTAATTTTTCCTATTTTCAACATGCTAAGTGTATTCATTCATCACGAATTCATTTCTTAACCAATTTGATCCGTTCAAGTTGCGTTGTTTTCATTTTATGGAGGATAAAAACAATCATCCATCAATTTAAAGTTTCCATCACGAATTCATCATCAACTTTAGTCCCAAAGTACACCAAAACACACATTACAATCAAAACCCAAATTCTTCTTCTTTAGTATAATATAAATACATGAATTTGATTTCTGAAAATTTGTTTCTAGATGACCATTATCAAATTATAAATATCTAATAAAATATATAACATCGTAACCCACAAATTCATTAACCAAAACTCCAATTTTAAAAGAAACTCAAGAACACATAAACTAGAAATATAAACTAGATTATGTATCTTTAATTCCTTAAGAAATAAAATTAACCTTATCACCAAATTATAATTTCTATTCAACCATTATAATCATAACATTATTTAACAAATTCTCACTCTTCTAATTCAATTATTTAATTAAATTAGAATATCACAATTATACTCACGTAATAAAATACGTATAAATCTCATTTATTTTATCACACTTAAATAAATTATCCCTTAACAATTTTCATCAAATATTTATTTAATACCAAAAATATTCATTTTATTCCATAAAATTTCCAACTAAAATATTTAATGTACTTAATAAATATTTTACTCAAGATTATACTAACAATTACATTTTCATGCAATATATTACTTTCTCACTTTATTAAATCAATTATACTTGTATTAATTCACTATTTTAATTAAGTGAATTATTCACACTATTTATGAAACTTAACTCATAATAATTTTCATTGCCCATAAGGCATAATAATTAAAATTATATTATCTCATAACATAATTTCAACTTAATTAAATTAACTAATATTATTTAATTTCTTTAATAGTTTAATTAACTATTAAATCTCACATTCTCCAACATATGAATATATAATTCTCTTCACACCAAATTATATAATTCAAAATATATACACCTCATAATAAAAATTTTAATTATTAAATTCTTATTTTAATAACTTATGAAAATTCGGGTTGTCACATCCTTCCCTCCTTATAAGGATTCCGTCCTCAGAATCAAAGAAACCTCCCTTACTCGATTTTCACCAAATCTCTTTTCAAAATTTAGTCGGGATATTACATTCACCCTTTCTTCTAAGAATTTCGTCCTCGAAATTTTATCTATTAATCTTTATTCATTCAATCTATCAAAATAGATTTTACATTAATACTTTATTCAGTTATTGGGTTCTATAACCACTTTCTTTCCACAAAGATCATTATACAATTATTAACTTTTCTATTAAAAGTTTTACATTATTCTTTGATAACTCATCTCCTTCTCACTTCAAAATTTCTTTTCTCACTTATTCAATATATTCATCATTCAGTGTCACATTCTAGGACTTACTACTTTCTAAGGAATATCATCCTTACCACATTCGCCTTTTAGAATAGCAAGAATCTTCCATAATTGCTCAATAATTGGGAACCATTATGAGTAACTCAAGAATTTAAAAGATTCCAAATCATGTTGAGGGGTCATAGGACCTTGAACTACGTCCACGGTTATAAGTACTCTTTCAACTTAAACCTTAACAGTCATTAGACTATAGGGACTCCCGTACTTAGGGTGTTAAGCCCTTCGTACGATGTATTGTGCACAAACATCTAAACGCATCATGTAAAAATAATTCCCCCATAATATGGTTGTTCTTCTCAATTTTTAGAGATTTAAATGAGGGTCACAAGACCATGAACTATGTCCACGGTTACATGTAATCTTTTAACTTTAACCTTAAAAGTAATACTGTAGGGACTCCCCGTTCTTAGGGTGATCAGCCCTTCGTACCATGTATTGTGCACAAACATCTAAACACATTGCGTAAAATAACTCCCCTATAATAGGGTTGTTCATCTCAGATTTCAACATCTGAATCCGCACCAAAATAATTTGGTTTGGCATAACTTCTCAAGAAACGCTTGAATTTCATGAACATATTTTAATATTCGTCTAGCTGAAATAAATAGCATAGACTTCTACAATAATTCGGACATCAATAGAAATATACATATATATATATATATATATATATTCTCTTATCTTAAAGAAATCTCAAAAATCTTTTATGACGTCATGATACCGCACTGTATTTACAGTCCATTTGAGGATTTCGTCATTTGGTGTTTTTATCATACTACATCATATCATAGTGGGCTGACGATCTTTAGATCACATCAAACACTAAGTAATACTGCATTGATGACTCCATCATTTTTATCATCTCTGCACCAGGTTCCATGATGCATTGATGAAATAAAAAATATATTTTGATATATTTCAAATCATTTTTGTCTAGTCGAAGCAATTAGCATAGACATACAAATAACGGTATTGTTTTTAAAACTCATTGGTTTCATCATTTGATCCAATGTTTTTCAAGAAAATAGAAGTGCAAACATCAACACGAAGTTAATAAATTTCAAAATTCTAGCATAGCTAGTATATTTAGAATATCCAAGTATCCATTAACTTCAATCTTTACTCCATTACTTCATTATTTAACCAATTCTTTTTATTTCTAGCACCACTAATGCTCTTGTACGACAACGACATTGGCTTAAGCTGTTGAAAGATTACGATCATACCATTCAATACCATCCTGGAAAAGCGAACGTAGTAGCTAACGCATTGAGTAGAAGATCATATGTGGGTACGAGTGCGATATTGTCAACACAAAGGCCCATTTTGTATGACTTACAAATGATGGAGATATAGTTAAAGACTCCAGGAACCCACGTGATGATGGCAAATATACGAGTAAAACCGACTTTAATTAATAAAGTTAAAGCTGCTCAAGCTACAGACCCGGAGCTGATGCGTATGAGGATGAAAGTACAAGAAGGTACTATCCCAGAAGCTATAATCGATGAAGAAGAAATACTTTAAGTCAACTCCAGACTTTGTGTTCCTAACGACCTTGTTTTAAAGTATAAGATCATGATGGAAGCACACACCACACCGTTTGTAATCCATCCTGGGAGTACCAAAATGTATCGTGATCTTCGACATACATTTTGGTGGAGCAATATGAAAAGAGAGATCGCAGAGTTTATCTCAAGGTGTTTAACATGTCAACGAGTCAAGGCGGAGTATCAAGTGCCAAAAGGTCCATTGCAACCACTTGAAATTCCATAATGGAAGTGGGATCACATTACCATGGACTTCGTTACTGGTCTTCCCAAGGTTTCTCAAGGCATAGATGCGATTTGGATCATTGTTGATAGATTAACCAAGTCTGCTCATTTCTTACCTATACGAGAAACTTATTCACTTGAACGTCTTGCTCGTATATACATAAATAAGATTGTAAGACTGCATGGTATGCCAGTATCCATAGTCTCTGATCGAGACCCAAGATTCACTTCACGATTTTAGGTTAGTTTGCAAAAAGCTATGAGCACAGATTTACGATTTAGTTTGGCATATCATCCTCAAAGGGATATTAATGATGACTAAGTTCGTGTTCATTAAAGATGAAATTGATATTTCCATTATGTTGGGATTATTAGTGTTAGTGGAAATCGACATTTATTTCGATAATAATTGATTTCTGGAGGTTAAATTGACCAATCGGGTAATTAATCGGATAAATGAGCAATTAATTTCTATTAGTTCACGTGCATATAACTATTTGTTCACATGAATGGAACTATTGATTCACATGATGTACTATTAGGGAGGTAGTGCAAGTTTGATAATACTTATAGGACTAAATTAAAAATGGAGGAAAAGATGAAGGTAGTATACTGTAATAATTCGAGCCCCAAAATGTGCAATTATCAAAATTATGTTTTCCTATAAATAGAAGCTCATTCTTCTTTCATTCTCACCAATTCACTAAGACTCACAAGAGCAATTATATAGAGAGAAGCTATAAAGAGAAAGAAGAAGAGTATTCTGCTACTTCACTATTCAAGTATCCAATCTTCTTCTAAGGAAAGGGATATTATTTTTTTAGTATTTGTAAGAAATAATATTTTTTTCTATACTCTATAGTATGTGAGTAATATTATTTCGTTTCGTATTCCTTATTCTACACTCATTTTGTGAAAGTATTACTTCTATACTCCGTGAAATTAGTAGAATATCCTTAATATTTGCGCTTCATCCAGTATCTTTTCATAAAAATATTATTCTGAGCATTCTTGATAATTATGATCTTTTCATGCTGAAATACTATTCACGAGGTACTATTCATAAAGTACTATTCACGGGGTACTATTCACAAAGTACTATTTATGGGTACTATTCACAAAGTACTATTCCCGAGTACTATTCACAAAGTACTATTCACGAGTACTGTTCGCGAAGTACTGTTCACAGGATACTATTCACTCGGGTACTATTCACCTGGGTACTATTCATAACAAAAGTTGATTTTTTTCTGTTCAAATCATTTTGTTACAATATTATTCTTGAATTTTACTCCACAAAGTAATATCATGTTGACAATTTGGAAATTATTGAATTCTGGATAAATTAAATTTTAAATCTTTAAAAAATTATCCTTTGCTTTCTTTTAACTGAATTCTTATATCATTGTCATCATCCTCATGCTTATATTGTGATGAAAGTCATCTGTGGCTTACGTGCATAGATGGACTGTTGATTGGTATGATTATGTCCAGGGATTATTCGGTATAATCATGACCGTAATGTTACAAATGATGTGGTAAAGTTCCTCACTGGCACGTAGTGCATTGATGGACAGTGGTTGGCATAATCGTGACCATTGATGAAAACACGAATATCCTTGGCCCGTAGTGCATGGATAATTTGTGGTCGTGATACTAATGAATATCCTTAACCCGTAGTACATGGATGATTCGATGATGTGGATTATTTATTAAGCTGAGTCTCAGTGATAAAATTTATGATAAACTTTTTTAATCATAGAAGATAAAAGATTTTATGCTCTACTTGACTCTTCTAATGGATTGCTTATTCTGCTGCAGTTAAACTTGACGTTTATTGTATTTTATCAGTTTAACACTGTTGAAGGCTAACGATAATTTATTCTGCATTATCTTAGTCATAATGTTTCTTACTGGGCTAGTTGAGCTCACCTTTTTGTGTTCATTGTTCTCTTCAGGAAATGAGAACGTAGCCGGAACTAGTCGAAGAATGTAGTGACGGTCCAAGATGGTTGTTTTAGTAGTCCTCACTATTTAGTGTGACAATATATGTAATGAGGATTGAATTTGAGTTTCGATATTGTCTAGGAGATAATATTTGTATTAAAACTCACAACTTATGTTTTGTCATATTTTGCACGACACTTAACAGTTGTATAAATTAAGTTTGTATTTGAATTATGTACCATGTATTTGGCGACTCAAGATGGGTGATGTATACCTATTTTGGGGGCATCACATAGAAAACCTGGGATATTTTATTAATGTTATTACTTAATGGTATGTCTGATGTTATTCATAAATGAATGGGTAGTTAGATGTTAATTATATATTGGATCGTGAGCACCAAACCTGGGGGTCAGGTAACCCAGATTTGGGGGCGCCACAAGTTGGTATCAAAGCTGAAGGTTATAAACCTTAAGTGGGGGAAAACCTCAGGAATGTAACCTTAAAGAAGATATAGAAGACTCATTTAGAGTTCTAAGTGGGGGATTGACGAAGTGCATCAATAGTAAGATATGTGGACATATAGTATTTATGAATTTTTTTATTGGTGATGTAATAATCAAGGTTGTTTAAAATTGATTGTAGGATGTCAAGAGATGATGAAATGATTACAGAAATGTTAGCGGCTGTTGCACCAATGTCATTAGCTGAGGTGCCAGCTCATAGTAAGTCAATTGAGGAAGTTGGAAGAGACAAACCTATGGTGAATCTGGGAAGCAGCCATGACTCTGAATGAAGATGAAGAGGTAGAATCTAAAGAAGTTAAGGTGGAGTTAGAAATAAAGGCTGAAGTAGGAGAAAAAGTATCTGCAGAAGTTCAGGAGCTACGGAGTAAGGTGTTTCTTTTGGAGGAGTTGTGGAATACAGAAAGGGCATTGCGCGAGATGACAGAAGAACGAAACAATCTGAAGGTACAAGTGGATAGAATGAAGGCTGAAGGTGGTGGATCATCTGAAGGTATAATCAAGCAGAAGAATGATAACAATAAAAGAAAAAGGAACAATGACAATGACAGTAACTCCAGGAATTCAAATCCAAAGAAGAAGTAAGCATGTGGCAAGTGTAGAAAGAATCATTTGTGAGAATGTTTGTTTTAACTGTGGACAGGGAGGACATATTTTGCCAAATTGTCCTAAGCCTAATAAGAGAAGATGTTTTTCATGTGGTGGAATGGGTCACGAATTCAACAAGTGTCCTAAGAAGAAGGCAGGTGAAGGAAGTGGACTGTAAACAGAGTTAGCATAAGCAATAGTACCTTTTGGTAGTAAGATACAATATTAAAGGTTGTAATATTGTAAACGATGAGTAGGCATATGTAATATATATATATATATATATATATATATTTGTATGAATGTAATCCTTGTTTTCAGTTTGAATCTTAAGGTAAATTTTGATGAATCTCAACTTTTTGTGTAAAGTTGTGGAAGTTAATCCCAAGTTTGTCAAAAAGGGATAGAAACTGATTATAGTAGTATGTGTATTGTACTAAAAAGTACTCTGTGCTATTTGAATAAATATGCAATAATATGAGAACTTTGTGTTAAATTCTTATTATGTTGTTAATAAGAATTAGTATAGAGATAAAGGATTAATGTAAGTTTTTATTTAATCAGATAATGGCGCCTAGACGACAAAATCAAAACCAGAGGGAAGAGCAATCGGTGAACAATGAAGGAAGTCAAGCAGACCTGATGAAAAATTTTGTATACATGTTAGCTCAAGCGATGTAAAATAGGGCACCAGCAGCAAGAGGTCAGCCAGCTAATAGATTGGCAAATTTCAAAGATTTTAAAGTGGTAGGGCTGCTAGAATTTAAAGGAACCTCTGATCCTATTGAAGATGAAACATGGGTGAAGGAGATGGAGAAAGAATTTATTATTGCGAGAGTAGCGAAGGAGCAAAAGACAGCTTTTGCTACCTATTTGATGAAGGGAAAAGCTAATTATTGGTGGGAAACAAATCAGGCTAGAGCTGGGACAGCAGTAGTAACTTGGACAAGGTTTAAGGAGTTGTTCTTTGAGAACTATTTCTCGCCAAGTATGCAAGCCAGGATGGAAGTAAAGTTTTTAGAATTAAAGCAAGAGAATATGTCGATTTCAGAGTACGCTACCAAATTCAATGAGTTAGCAAGATTAGCTCCACATCAGGTGGATACGAAGGTAAGAAAAATGCAAAGATTTGAGAATGGATTGAAGCCAGCGATATTTAACAAGGTAGTCGTGTTGTAAATAAATACATTTGTGACTCTGTTGGAAAAAGCAATCATTGCTGAAGGAGGAAGTGAAGCTGCATCCAAGTACCATCAGGAGAAGAAGAGGAAGACGAATGAAGGAGGTAGTAGTGGTGGGAGTAATCCCAATTAGCGAAAGTGGGGTGAAAATACCCAATCGGGTAAAAAGTCAGGAGAGAATAGGAAGGGAGGTGAGCCGTGTTCGATTTGTGGGAAGAACCATCAGGGAGTTTGTCTAAAGGGAAAAGGAGTTTGTTTTAACTGTGGCCAAGAGGGACACATATCTCCCAATTGTCCTAGTCCAAAGAAGATGACACAAGGATGTTTAATTTGTGTATCATTGGATCAACAGGTTCAGAATTGTCCAAAGAAGAATGCAGATAAGGGAAGTATCAACAAGCGAACTAGCAGTGGATCATTGACAATCAAAGGACCTGCTCAGTCGGGAAGACAAACGACACACATTTTTAACATGACGGTTCAAGACGCAGTGGGTGCACAGGAGGTGGTGACACGTAAAGATTTTGCTTAGTAATATAATTACGTCCGTATTATCGAGTAGATATTTTTGTGAATTGGTTTCTTTTATGGATCCAAGTTATAGGTTAATTGTCGACATCGGGATTTTTATTTATCCCTTTTATGTTCTTGTCTTTTGGTGTTTTCATATTAGGTGAGATTTGTTTGAAAAAACAAGTTATGAAAAGGTCTGACATTTATATGTCGACGATTAGACTGTAAGAGTCGCCAATTGGTATTTTTAAATGGTTGCACCAACTCAACCGAAAAAAGGTTTGCACATTGACCATGTGATGTAACACTACTAAACTGGTCTGTGAAACTGATATTCGTTAGGGTCCGGGGGCTTGATTATGTGAAGGGAAGGTGTTAGGTACCCCCCCCCCCTCCCCCGACATCTGTGTTACCACGGTGATCGCCACTTTTCAATTAAACTATTATATGAATGTGTGTGTGTGTGTGTCAATGTGCAATTATCTGAAAGTAGTGTTATGCCTCGTTCGCACCTATATACAAAGGGTTTGAATTTTGCATAAAAGTTCAATTTTAACAAGATATAGCAATGATGTTTTGTAAAAGAGGTTTTTCAAACCCTTATGCTCAATAGTAATTGAGGCCTTTGATACTTCCATTTTATTATATATTCTGCTTGATTGCTTTTATTTTCGAGATGTGAGGCCTCTTCGAGAAAATAATGTACAAAGCAGTGCCGAACTCCTTATGGGCATGAAACCCATCTAAGGAAATTCAAACACCGTGAATAATTTACAAGCTGATTACAGCTAAAAATGTCCATCACGGGAACCGAATCTAGATTTAGAAGACTGAATCTGTGATCACATGATTCCTTGGCTCACATGATGCCACAGTTTATATGAAAGTTGTAAGCAGTTATATATATAAAAGCTATAAATATATATATATGAACGATCGACCACCACGAAACGAACTTCATGGGGGATTGGAAATGTAAATATATAAAAGTAGTAAATATATATATAGAGAGACGATCAACCACCACGAAGTAAACTCCAGGCGGGACTGAATGTAAATAAAGCAGTGAAAATGATCAACCGCCATGAAGTAAACTCCAGGCGGGACGAAATGTAAATAAAGCAGTAAAAGGCCACGAAGTAAACTCTAGGCCCGACAGAAATATAAATAAATATATATATATATAAGCAGTAAACGCATTGGATATAAAATCTAGGCTCAATCAAACAGAGTTTGATGGTAATAATATATATATATATATAAGCGAAGAACGCCCGGATATAAAATTGGGCTCATCGAGCGAGTTAAACAACGACTATATATATATATATATATATATATATATATATATATATAAAGCAATAAATGCTCCAGATATGAATCCAGGATCAATCGAGGCATAACTCAATAATGTTAGTCCATATATACAAAAAGAAATAAAAAGCCACGGACTGAAGTCCGGGCATACACATGCAACATGACTCTCAACGTGAAGAACGGTGTGTGCACAGTAGTGGAGAAAGGCTTTAAGAAATGTAAGAAGTCTTGCAGTGGGCTGCCAAGAAGACTTTAAATGTCTTTAAGTGAATGAACACTTGGTTTTCACCGATAAAATATGACAAAGCACGAGCTTACAAGTGTTTAAAATGAGAAAGAACTTAGTTTATAGTGTGTACAAAGAAAATTAGATAGGGCTTCCTCTCCTTTTTCTCTATATAAAATGGCCACCCCAAGCCCTCTATTTATAGAGGGGGGACCCGCAGGTGTACCTGCGGCTGCCCGGGGTACCCCGGGCTCCGCGGGTCCTGCTGTCTCAAAGTACATGCACGCATGCAACTCGATGTCTGCTCGAACTTTCAGAACTTCAATTCGGGCATTCGATTGAGGTGTATAAGACCTTTTCGGAGTGCTATTGTCAAGAGCTACACAAATGACATGGGATTAGAGGTTGTACGAAGTTGGGAAGATGGGACCATGCCCAGGTCTTTAAGCATCAAATTCTATCCGGTGTGCTGTCTTGTGTAGTAGTCACTCGGGATTGGAGCTATGGTTCTTGTAGGACACTGCTGTGCAGAATGTATGTTGAAATGTTGTTGAGATGGCGTAATATGGAATCGAGGTAGAAAAATGATGATTTTACCCCTCACCGGGGTTATGTCCGGTTTGGGCTGATTTAGCAGTCGTTGCTCGGGGTTATCTCTGAGATTGAGCTGCTATAAGTACTGGATGTCCTCAGGGTTGTCTCTGAGGTATGCCTGACCTCACGAGGTTATCTTTGGGTTTGAGTGCATCGGGGTTATCTCCGAGGTTGAAGCTGATTGCTGGGTAGAAACAAACATTTTCGGGGTTATCTATGGAACTGCAACTGCATTCCTCGGGGTTGTCTCCGAGGTTGAAACTGAAACTCCCGGGATTGTCATCAGGACTGGAACTGGATATCTCGGGGTTATCTCCGAGATGTAAATGACTTTTTCGGCGTTATTTTTGGAATTGGAACTGTATTTCTCGGGGTTGTCTCTGAGGTTAAAACTGGAACTCCCGAGGTTGCCTCCGGGACTGGAGCTGGATATCTCAGGGTTGTCTCTGAGATGGAAATGACTGAAAATCCTGGGGTTGTCTCTGGGACTGAGTTGAGTTGACCTCCAAGGTTATTTCTAGAAGACGATTTTGCCCTCCTACAAGGTTAGTAACAGGAATGCAAAATTTTGAGTGTCTACAGATGCCCCTCTTTATCATATTCATGCAATGCAGTGGCATGGATAGGATAAAGAATACTAGACACTTGAAATGTGATAAAATAAACATGATGTAATGTACTGTAGAATGATGCAAATGTATGATGAATGTGGTTTGTTGGACCATTTTCCAACAAGATGTGATGATTGTCTGCTCCCACAACTTCTGATCAGAGCCGGAGCTATCACTGACGACTCTGATGAACTACTTGGACGTGTGATCCCAAGCTCTCAGGAATTTCCAAACTAGAAGCAGAATGCAAAGAGGACCACGCCAAGCTGCTAAGTACAAAAGATGTTCAAGCTTAAAGACATCTTTGCAGCAAAGCACCAACAACAACAACTACACCAATAAGTGGCCAGGGCCTGAGGGGTCCTTGTCTGGAGGGACTAAATAAAGTTCCAAGCCTGCTGGACTTGAAGAGTTCCAAGGGAACTAGAGGAGTTCCAAGCCTGCTGGGCTTGGAGAGTTCTTAGTGAACTGAAGTACCAAGGCTGCTGGCCTTGAAGGAATCTTAGTGATTCAGGGTGCTGCCCTTCCTTAGTGGAATTCCTGCTAGTTAAAGCAGAAGAGTGGATTAGGAGCTTGAGTCTCTGAATCACTTAAAATCCCTTGTGTCTTTTATATTCAGTCATTTACTTACTGTCATTTACATTATGTACTTAATTGCTATAACTCCTATGTATGTATTAACTGCTTATCACTTAACTAATTCTAAGAACAATGTATGTATGATTGAATATATTAATGAAGGGGATCTTTTACTTATTCCGCTGTGCTTGAAAAGATTCTTATGTTTGTCATATGCTAGGTCATAAGCAATACAAAATAAATATAGAAAAGCATTTGAAATGAAAAAGGATCTATTTAACCCCCCCCCCCCTTCTAGATCTATTGTGTGCCTCCTGGGAACTAACAATTGGTATCAGAGCAGGTTCTCATGCTATATTCAAAAGCTAATTGCTTTGAGTCTGATCTTAGGCATAAACATTGTTCTAAACTTAGTTTAGTAGTAAGTCACTTGTAAATGCAGATGAGCTCACACGTTAGAAATATTGTGTATAGATAAATGTGTGTATACACCTGAAGCTGTTCAGATTGTCCCATGTTCTTAAATTCCATAACAAGAAGACCAATCCTTGCCAATTGTCAATCTTGTAGTCTGGAGAATAGATATGGGAGCTGATGAGTGTATTCTATATACACAAATTAGGTACCTTTAAGTTTGTTAATTTATAAATCCTAAACTAGTTTGTTTGGTTTTTATGTATTTTCATTGTATTGTTGTGTAATATAGTTTTATATTATTTTATGTATTTTTGTATTATTTTTATGCATTTTTACTTTGTTTTGTAGGAATTGGATGGAATGCCATTTGGGTCGATGGTTGGAATTGCCAAATTCACATTTTCGGTTTGATATTGACATAGCAGTCCCTTGAAGCCCCGTTTTTGCCATGATCTGGCCATTATCTGTCAAATCTCTAAGAATTAAAGTTGTAGATCAACGTCTCCTCTTTTCGGATCATCTTTAATTGCCTCAATCGGAGTTCGGATACAAGAGTTATGGTCATTTTCCCAACGGGTGTCAAATCTGGAAACTACCAATTGCTATTTGCATAGAAGTCACTTCAAGGCTAATTTGAGCATTACTTCAGCCATTATTTAGAAGAACTCAAAGAATGAAAGTTGTAGATATACGTCTCCTCTTTCTATATCATCTTGAATTATTCAAATCGGAGTTCGTATGAAGACGTTATGGCCATTTTCCCAACTGATGTCCAAGCAGAAAATTACTCGGCGTTGCATCGCGACTTGCTAGTGTATTTCCAGCACTGCAGCGCCACAAAGCAGTAGTCCAGCCCATTTTCAGCGCTACAGTGCCCAATTCAAGCCAAATCATGGCGCTGCAGCGCCAAACACGAATTTTTGACAGATTTCAGCTATTAAATACTCCACCTAATGACCCAATGAATAAATCTTTCATTTCTACTTGCAACCTAGAGGAGAAAAAGCGAGAGGCAGCGGCTTAGAGAAGAGGGAGGCCATGACTCTTGGCCATGGTTCTTCAAGAGCTTCAAGGAGCATCAATGGTGGGAGCTTCAACAACATCAGTGGAGGATCTTCAACCAACAACTAAGGGAAGCCATCCTTTCTTTTTTCTTTTTCCTCTAGTGGCTAGAACTCATTCTTGGGGATCTAGTGCAAACATTTGTAACACCTATGGAGGCAAGGAATGGAATTAAACTTCCAGATTTTCTTTGATACTTGTATGATCCATTGGTGATTAGCTAATATTTGGAATAGTTTGATCAATTTGTTATGAATTAAACTTCTAATTTGCTTTCCTTTAGATTGGTGTCATATGAATTGGTTCTTTATATTTCGTGCTTAATGTTTAATTGCTAAGGAATTGGTAATTAGTTTGGTAATCTATTTGAAATTGGAAAATGAATTGTGAATTTAGACAAAAAAATATAAGGGTATGTGATTATGTTATGCATAATTTATGTATTGTCAATTCATAGTGGCCGCCATGATCATAAAGAGAGTTAAGAGATTTGAACAAAGTGATGCACGCCAAGTGTTTGACAAAATGCGTGTGTGTGAATATTGTGTTCTTAGCTCTATATCTATCTATCTATATTTTGTTTTTCTGTTAGTTTAATTAATTGTAATCATAATTTATCGTTTTAATCAACCGTTTAAATAAGACTTAGGCGATATAAAGTTAGTACTTGGTTAATCATTAAAGATAATTCCTCGTGGGTTCGACAACTCTCTTATCATTATATTTCTTGTTGACCGCGTATACATGTGTATGTTTATCGGTTGCGAAATCGATCAACAAGTTTTTGGCGCAGTTGCCGGGGAATTATTATTCTAATATTGTCAAATATTGATTTCAATAAATTTAGTCTTAATTTGAACATGTATTTATCTTCTTTTTTTTGTTTGATCTTTGTTTGTGCGTGTTTACCGATTGCGATAAATAGGCTGACAAGAATGTATGTAAATGTGGCTCTTGTGCAAGACTTTGCGTAAGCTAGGGCCTTAAAGTTCTATTTATTGTTGTCGTTTGTGAGATTGGATTGACAAGATTGTAAGTAAATACATTGCTCTTGTGCATGACTCAGCGTAACTGTTGGATCCTTACAGTCCAATTTTGCATGACACATTTTTATTAAACTTGTATTTCTATTTTAAATAAAGTCAGGCTGAAGACTGTAAAACAAGCGCTTATTGGGAGGCAACCCAAGTTATAAATTTTTGTGTTAGTTAATCTCATATACCAAATAGCTATGAGCATGATTGACCAACGAATCGCCAAGCAAAGTAAAAGGCAAGGCATGTCAAGGCACAAGTTAAGGCTAAAAAGAAGGTGCAAGCTATTGCTTGAATTTTGTTGGTGCTTTTGAATTGGAATGGCTCCAAAATGTCTTACGGTGGTGAGGATGCTATCGATGACAATTAGCACAACCTCAGGGAAGTCCTCGGGTTTTAATTTTATCTATCTTTACATTGAGGACAATGTTCTTCTTATGTTTGGGGGTACTTGTGATATTCTTGGTACTTGAGTTAGTATTATGTTATTATGTTAGTTATTTTGATGTTTTTATGTTTAGTTGTGCATATTAGTTAAAATTTATAAAATTTTGAAAATTTTCCATTGTATGTTTTTTCTTAGCAAATAGTAGACGTCGGTTGCAGAAGGCGACAACTGATAAATGATCACGGAAGTTCTTTGCATTGAATTCTTTTATTGCGTTTAGTAAGGACATTGTCAGTTTCAAGTTTGGGGGTCTTCTATGTTTTGTTTTGATGTTTTTTTTTGTTTTTTTGTGGGTTTAATTGCATTTCTAGTATAGGTTATCTCTTGAGCATTGATTTAATTTGAATTGAGCTATAATATATGATCAGGCAAATGATTGTTAAGGTTATAACTCATGAAAAATTGATAAATGTTGCTTAGTTTGGGTGATTGACTTATTGGTGGTTACCGAATGCTTGTGAGAGATATTAATAAGCTCTAGAACTCGTTTAAACATCACTCGAAGCAATATACTTATGTTTAATAAATTGGTCATGTGGTGGATTGAGATGGAGCGTAAAACGCACTCACTCATAGACACATGCTTAGGGGAGATAGAGCGTAAAACGCACTCACCTATAAAAAAAAGAAAAAAATATATCAAAAATCTTGCAGTGGGTTGAGATGGAGCGGAAAATGCACTCGCCCATAAAAGTAGACTTATGGTTGAGATGGAGAGTAAAACGCAATCGCCCATCAAAGCAGACTTAGGAAAAGATGGATTGTATAATGCACTCGCCCAAATGTTTGATTTGTCTATAATTGCGGTGAGTGATATGTTAAGCATGTAGTTTTTGAAGTTTATATCTTTCATAAGGTAATATGGTTGCATAAGCCAATCTGAGCTATAATTAGTTTAGTGCAAATGGATACACACACACACAAAAAGGATCTAAAGCAAGGTATGACTAACAAGCAAGTTGAAATCCTAGACGTTGTGACATTTTGAAAGTTTTCTAGAGTTATCATGTTTTGACATCTTTAAGGCCATTGTTCAAACTTATTGATTCATTGCTCAAGTAGTTGATTGTTAGCATTTATTTTTATAGTTTCTGTTCTTAGTGTTTTGCTTGAGGACAAGCAAATATTCAAGTTTGGGGGTATTTGATGAGTGTATTCTATATACAAAAATTAGGTACCTTTAAATTTGTTAATTTACAATTCCTAAACTAGTTTGTTTGGTTTTTATGTATTTTCATTGTATTATTGTGTAATATAGTTTTATATTACTTTTATGTATTTTTGTATTAGTTTTATGCATTTTTACTTTGTTTTGTAGTAATTGGATGGAATGTCATTTAGGTCGATGGTTGGAATTGCCAAATTCACATTTTCGGTCTGTCATTGACATAGCAGTCCCTTGAAGCCACGTTTTTGCCATGATCCGGCCATTATCTGTCAAATCTCCAAGAGTAAAAGTTGTAGATCAACGTCTCCTCTTTCCGGATCATCTTTAATCGCCTCAATCGGAGTTTGGATACAAGAGTTATGGTCATTTTCCCAACGAGTGTCAAATCTGGAAACTACCAATTGCTATTTGCATAGAAGTCACTTCAAGGCCAATTTGAGCATTACTTCAACCATTATTTCGAAGAACTCAAATAATGAAAGTTGTAGATCTACGTCTCCTCTTTCCATATCATCTTGAATTATTCAAATCGGAGTTCGTATGAAGACGTTATGGCCATTTTCCCAACTGATGTCCAAGCAGAAAATTACTCGGCGTTGCAGCGCGACTTGCTAGTGTATTTCCAAGCCTTTGCGCATGCCACAAAGCGATAGTCCAGCCCATTTTCAGCGCCTGATTGCCCAATTCAAGTTAAATCATGGTGGCTATGCAAAATACCAAACACGAATTTTTGACAGATTTCAGCTATTAAATACTCCACCTAATGACCCAATGAATAAATCTTTCATTTCTACTTGCAACCTAGAGGAGAAAAAGAGAGAGGCAGCGGCTTAGAGAAGAGGGAGGCCATGACTCTTGGCCATGGTTCTTCAAGAGCTTCAAGGAGCATCAATGGTGGGAGCTTCAACAACATCAGTGGAGGATCTTCAACCAACAACTAAGGGAAGCCATCCTTTCTTTTTTCTTTTTCCTCTAGTGGCTAGAACTCATTCTTGGGGATCTAGTGCAAACATTTGTAACACCTATAGAGGCAAGGAATGGAATTAAACTTCTAGATTTTCTTTGATACTTGTATGATCCATTGGATGATTAGCTAATATTTGGAATAGTTTGATCAATTTGTTATGAATTAAACTTCTAATTTGCTTTCCTTTAGATTGGTGTCATATGAATTGGTTCTTTATATTTCGTGCTTAATGTTTAATTGCTAAGGAATTGGTAATTAGTTTGGTAATCTATTTGAAATTGGAAAATGAATTGTGAATTTAGACAAAAAAATATAAGGGTATGTGATTATGTTATGCATAATTTATGTATTGTCAATTCATAGTGGCCGCCATGATCATAAAGAGAGTTAAGAGATTTGAACAAAGTGATGCACGCCAAGTGTTTGACAAAATGCGTGTGTGTGAATATTGTGTTCTTAGCTTTTTATCTATCTTTCTATGTTTTGTTTTTCGGTTATTTTAATTAATTGTAATCATAATTTATCATTTTAATCAACCGTTTAAATAAGACTTAGGCGATATAAAGTTAGTACTTGGTTAATCATTAGAGATAATTCCTCGTGGGTTCGACAACTCTCTTATCATTATATTTCTTGTTGACCGCGTATACTTGCGAATGTTTATCGGTTGCGAAATCTACCAACAGGAGATCAAGAGGCATCAACAGCAAAGATTCAAGCATCCACCAGACTGAAAGATGAAAAGGCTATATGTGCTAAGAAGTACTCATTCAGAGAAGAAAGAAGAATCTCTCAAATCTATATTTGGCCAACCAACAGTTGGATACGAACCTTGAGGACTCAAGGTTGTCAAAGAAGTAAAGATGTCAAGATTCTCTGAGCCTACATCTTCAAGACTATGACTGATTGATCAAAGGACAAATGGAGCAACAAGCTGTCAGAAGTGAAAGAAAAAGTATGCACATCAATGCCTAACCTCAGTATATCAAGATAAATGACTATAAAGAAACTGACCATGTAAAGGTATGATTCGTCAGCAGTATAAATGTGTACATCATATTGCACCACCTTATGCACTATAACAGTATTCCATCAAGAGACCATACTCTACCTAAAAGGGGAAGAGATAAAGTACACTGGAGTTGGAAACTCAAATGCTAACAAACTTTCTCTCCATCCAAGTTTTAGGATTGAAGATAACATCTTGAAAGAAGTCTGAAATAGGTCATAAGCATATCAAGATTTAACTAACTATAAGTGAAGTAATCTTTGTTGATGGGTTAGTATGTATGTACAAACCTATGTTCTAAGTTTTTGATAACACATAGAGTATGATCAGTTCTACAAGAGTATCTTGAAGATTCGTAGAAACTGATAACCTCCATGAGTCAACCAGATACAAATAAGTGATAGAGGTGATGCTCACTCTGTGAACATTTAAAACCCATGAACATGACCAAGCAAATGATGAAATCATCAAAGAAAAAGAGTGTTGTATTAAAACGGTTAATCTTACACACACTCATCATCATGCATTTTAAAATGTCATATCTAAATTAAATACATGCATGAATATGATTGTTGGTGATTAATATGATGAAAATTCAAATACATAAGGAACGGGGATTTTGAAAGCTAACTTGGCAGGACCCATTTAACCAAGGGTACCAAAAATAGAAATTTATCTAATGTGCAGGTGCATGGTCTATCTGACCACACTAAGGAATGCTGAAGCAGAAGACTTTAGTCAAGAAGATTCAACCAGCAAAAGGCTTGAGACATTTCAAAAGAATTTCAGACTAATTCTTTATCTGTCAAAGTCTATTCTTGGAGACTTGCTGAGCTAACATGAATGAAGCTCACATGGTTGCTGATCTCCATATAAAAACACACTAGTCGTGCTAAGATAAAAATGGCCTCATATGCTTAATCATCCAAAGCATATCATTTGAGAAGAACACTCAAGAAACTCATTATAAAAACAGAACTCCACAAGTACAAAGTTCAAAGAAGACTACGTTTGTAGTTCTGTAGAGGGATCAGTCATGAAAATATCTATTTTTATGATCCAAGGAGGTTTAAATGATTGAGATAACTTCAGAAAGAAGGAGATATGCAAGGTTGTCTTGTGATGCACATGAAGAAGAAGAACTCACATCTCTCTGAGAAGATAGTATCAACTATGGGGGAAAAGTGATCTGGTAAAGGACATCAACACTAAAGTATCATAAGTGCACTATGAAGCAATATACTAGTTACAAAGTCCTAAAACTTTGTGGCTGATGAACCAAATGAAGATCCATAGTCAGTAGGAACGTCTCAAAATGTACTACTGATAACCTTGTCAACCACACAACTCAAAATCGTGAAGGACCTACGATCAAAACATCTAATCGTAGTGTAAGAGTAGGAGGACACCACGATTACAGCCAATGCAAATGTCTAAAGTTGGTAGATGAACTCCCCAGCGGAAAAGGTTAAATGAGATATCAGTGCTAATCACTTCTAAAGTTTTTCATCTAGAAAGCGCCTCAGGGACAAACCTGACACTTAGTTCAATCTAAGAGGTTGGCAGTTCCTGAGCTATCTTAACCGAGAAGGAATGCTTAGTCTAGTTCATCTCAAGGACCAGGATAGACAACGATCGTAGAATAGATTCTGAAGTGAACTCGACGATCATAGTGAAAACTCAAAGATCCTAGAGTAGTCTCGAAGATCGCAGTCTTCCCAAAGGACACACTAGCTCACGGAGAGCTCAACAGAAATGGGCATATGCTCAACTATTTAGATAGTGTGGAGATAAGTTCAAATTCAGCTTGGAAAGACGCCCTGAAAATTTACCTCAGAATTTTAGTGCCCGAACTGCCTCGGAATACATCAGCGGTTAAGTCATGCAACTTCAAAATGATGATTAATGTCAAATCATCCACTGAAGCATCTCTCAGAAGACGATCATTGAGTTGACGAAGAAAATCGTAGAGTCCATAGCTGCCTCAACAAGCTACTCTATGTACTAAAATAGTCAATAGAAGAAAAGTCAAATCTGAAGAACGGACACGATGGAGGACTTATAGATGATGACTTATCAGCAACTTACAATTGTCCCACTAAGAACCATGGAAGGAACAATTACAAGAGGGAAATTCAAATAATTGGCAGTTTCATCTTAGCGGGCTCTTCAAAAATCTACAAACCTGTCAAATCTATACCTTAGGCAAAACCTAGCTACCTCTAAATAGCCAAAAACCTTTGAACAAGTTATCAAAAGCTATCGAACCTCTCTCTCCCTCCCTTGTTCAAACCCTAAAAATCTCTTCAAAAACTAAATCTGTCAAACCTCAAGCTTTGCCCTAATTGTGCTCAGCTACCTCTCATTAGACACCTAAATTAAATACCCATATACTTCGAACTCTACAAATAGCAGATTGGTGAGTAATCACTAGCATTCAGCTCAGAACAAAGACTTTTGAGAAATTTGAGAAGAAGTTTAGAGATATTCTTGAACTTGTAAAGAAGGTCGGATTCTTTGAATGTCTTGAGGCAAACACACGAATATATGGTGACCTGGTCAAAGAGTTTCACTCAAACGCAACCATAAATTCTAGAATCCTCTCCACCAAGGTTAAGAGTCAAATTCTGAAGCTAAATTATTCTGACATCAATCAATGATTAGGCCTTCCTGACCAAGATCTGAAAAGCCTGGATGAGATCGACACTGAAAAAACTAAGAAAATTATATAGTACAAAAGAAACCCTAGTATGAAGGAAATGAAGAAAAAGGAGTTTCCTGAAGAATTCTATTTCCTTGCTAAAATAGTTGGAAAATATATCCTATGCAAAGACACTTCACATGACACTGTGATTGATCAACAGCTAAAGATCATGTCTACAATAGTCCTAAAGGAACACATCAACTTTAGAGTTATCCTGCTTGATCAAATGTCCAAATGGCTGAATAAGGAAGAGAAGAAAAGGTTAACTAAAAAACCCGTCACAAAGGTTTTCCATGGAAGTTTTTTAAGTATCATCTTAAAGAAAAAGTTGAAGAATAAAATTAAGGATGATGAGGGTGAAATTCTTAATGTTCATAAAGTAATGTCCCCACAGTTGTTCAAAAATTAGAAGAAAAATCCCAAGGAAAACAAGAGGCTAATAACAACTGGGAGCAGCATCAAGGTCTATGTCAAGAAGAGGAAGGCACATAAGATGGAAAGCTCTCAATCTGATGACTCTGTATCGGTAGCAGCCACACCAGTAAAGAAAAAGTCTAAGAGTGGGAAGAATACAAAGACTCTATCTATCTGTCTCTCCACTAACAAGAAGAGGCATGAAACAGGAGAAGAAAAAGTTTCAACTGCAGAAACCCCAAAGAGAAGAAGGAGTAACAGATTACTCCAAGGGCCACCGAAGAAGAAAACAAAGGTGGTGAAGAAGTCAGTTCCAGTTCCTCAAAGTAGCCTATCTACTCAAGAAGAAAGAGAAGACGTAGAGTCTGAAAATGAGAAGGGAACTGAGAGCTTCAAGATTGAACTCTCAAAGAGCAAGTCCAGCAATGAAGAAGAAGCTGAGTCTATAAACGAAATAGCCAAATCTGATGGTGAAGAAGAATGTGCATGTCATGTGGCTAACACTCAGAGTTGTCACTCTGCTACTGAAGAAAGTGTGAAAGATGAAACAATTGGATCTCCCACTACTAATGCTCCAACAAGCTCATTTGAGGATTTAAAAGATGTTAGGTCTGAGGAAGAAGGACATGCTACCACTATTGTTGATCATCAAGAAAGCTTATATGGGGATACAGAGGCTTCAGATTCTGAAGAAGAAGAAAAGTCTAAAACCCCCATAGCTGACCCGCCAATAAGAAGAAAAAGCAACAAACTACTTGCTAAATCTATCTCAAAAAAGATGAGAGAACACTTCAATGCTGTCATTGACTTAAGTGATGATGAGTTTGAATCGCATGGAAGAACGTCAAGAAGAAGAAAATTTGGTGAGATGGAAAAAGATTCTACAAACCAGGAATCAGAGGAACACACTGATGAGTCTAATGAAGGAAGTCTACACAGGTCTAACTCCAGCCCCGGACAAAATGAAGATGGATAAGACTCCAGTTCTGAAACAGAAGCGCCAGAAAATTTTCACATTCCTAACCCTGTAAATCGGAAGAGAAAAATTATAGTAGAAATTGACGAATCACTGGATGTGCTTCCCGGCAGATGGATCAATCATGGGAATGAAAGGCTAAAAGTGGTAATGATGATTGCAGAAAATGCGCTCAATAATCGTAAGGCTATGAAGCTAGACACCTCAACTATAATCTATGAGCCTAATGTCAAGAACCATGCAATAAGGTGGTTTCATCCTCATATGCCATAGGTAAAGGCATCTCTCATTGAAGACAACGGCTATCTCACATGGGTCTTCTCTCATCTTCCCAACCTAGAGCTGGTGGCGCAAAACTTTCCAAGGGTAAAGAAGTTTGCAACCAAGATGATCAAAGACTAGTCTCATTTCAAAGTCTACCGACATGTTGGTAACCACTACATTCCCTACAATTGTAGAGTGGGTTCTGATGGCAGAAGGATTATGCCCAAGTGGATGATCGTAGAGTCCCTTCACTCTACTATTGAAGATGTTCAAGTTCAGTTTGAGAAGCTTCCCTCTGACCAAACACAGTTGTCTGATATTCCTTCATCCTCCAACAATGATTGGTACTCAACGATTTATCATATTCTCACTGCTTTCGAAAAACTGTCTGAGAATGAAAATCGTAGAGTCAACTCTGATGCTCAACAAGAGTCTGCCCAACCAAATGACCAAACTTCTATGGAGCAGGAGTTGCTGAAGAATTCTGATGAGTTGGTCAAGCTGATGTCTATCATCCCTAACGAGGCCAAGAGGTAGACCGAAGCAGGAGACAATGCAGTTCACGATAGACTTCAAGACACTATGTCTGATATATCTCTCAAAATCAAAGAGAGATCAAATTTATCTGAAGACTATAAATGATCAGAAGGAAGAAGCTCTACGAGCACAGAAGGCTAATGAAGAACAAATCCAATCCCTCTTTAACAAGATTGACATTTTGAATCAGTCTCTTTCCCTATAGCTTGAGCTGAGCCAGCAAAAACTTAAGATGGAGGTTGGTAACTCATCTTACTTGATGGAACAACTTATGTCCAACATGGAGCAACTCTCACAAGTGATTAATGACAAAAAGGGGGAGAAAAAGAGGCACGGAAAAAGGAACTCAAGGAAGAGCAAGGAGATCAGAAGAAAAAAAGATTAGAAAGCCAAGAGGAAGTCAAAGAAGAAGATAACAATAGCAGTAGCAGAATCATCAACTGAGGAGGAGCCAGAAAAAGAAGAAGAGCATGAATCTGAGAAGGAGCAGAGAAAAGAAATGGAATCATTATCTCAGGGGGAGCAGGAGAAAAAAGATCAAACAGATAAATAGCTGATCAACAAACATCCTGGAAGACATAAATGGAGCCAAAAAGGTACATCTCTATCTAGTTAGGTATGTTCTAGATCCAAGATGTAAACTGTCATAGTTTATGTAATTTCATATTATTATCAATGACATTCATGATTATCTGTTTTAGAAATACAGCTGCTCACTGTATATAAGGTTCATTCATATCATGCATATGCACTAATTATTTTTGTTATAATCAAATAGGGAGAGATTGTTAGGAATAAGCATGTGAATGATATTCCTATTTATATATGATTTGATTATGATATAAATGGATGAATATGCAAGTATGCTTGCATCTGTAAAGTCCTTTGATAGATAATAGGAACATATGTACACGGACTTAGAATGAATTGATTAAATGTGTTAGGTTGATCCTATATAAGCAAAACAACTTTGTAAAGTCCTTAAAAAGAAATGATGTACATGGACTATAAATATAAAAAGATAAAGCTTGTTAGGTTGATCTTATAATGTAATATATAGGCTTGTCTGATCATCGAGCACTGCACCAAAAATCGTAGTCTGCCAGGAGAGTTAAGAAAAACTCAAGAGCTATCAAGGCAGAATTGTAGTCTGCAAGATAGTAGATCTCGGAGTTCGTAGACTGCCAGGAGAAACGAGGAAGGATCGTAGTGTGTCGAGAAGAACTTCCTCGAAGCTATAGTCTATTGAGGAAGTCATGTTCAGAATTATAGAGGCAGCCAGTCTAAGAGCCGACCGAGCATCTGCCAACGCCAAGTCAAGAATCGTAGACCACACTCAGAGTCGTAGAGTCTACTGATCAAATAAGAGGCAGAGATCATAGTCGAGCCAGATCAGATAAAGACAGCAAGCTTAAAGGAAAAAATCATAGAGTGTCAAGATCTGATCTCGGAGTCGTAGTGTCTGCATAACCCAAGCAAAATCGTAGAGTGCAGAACTAAGACTTCAACAGAAGTGCTCACAACTCCAAGGAAGAATTGTAGAGTAAACACGATTCTCAATAAATGAGCACTCCCAGAAGATCCAAAGGATGAAGCCTCTGGTCTGAGCTACAAAGACACATTTCCACCTAAAGGAAACCAGAGAGCACTCGAAGAATGGCTTACAAGCTAACAGAAGATCTAAGCACCAAACCAATTAGCATCCAGATTGAGTTGTAAAGCCATTCAAGATGAAGTCTTCCACAAGTGGATCAGAAGAAGACTTCAGTCACACTGGATAAGGAAAGCCAACAAGAGCAGTAGTTGTCAAATGAACGGAAGACAACGATCTTAGGGTCAACCAAGATCGTAGTGTTTGCCAAGCAAAGAAGGAAGGCGATATAGTTAGACAGCAGAGATCGCCGACTTTTCAAGAACAAGGCTAAAGTGATTAAGCATGGGTCAGTCCATTGATGATAAGTGAACGGGAGATCATGTGACACCCCCAAATTTTGGTACTTCATTTCCACCAGATTTGGTGTTTACTTGATAAAAACATTCATGTCTAACTACCCAAACATAATAAAATTTAATAATAAACCTTCCCATTAAAAGATTACATCAATAAGTTCAATAAAATCTCCCAGGTTATCTAACCTTTAAATACAAACATCATTCGCGAAAAATTAAATAACTACATTACAAGATTAAAATAAAGTCCAACAATATAAAAGTCAATAGGTTTACAAGTCTTCAATACTTGTTTATCTTCCCTTTCCCTATACTGGTTGTAGGTTCATTAACCTTCTCAACTTTAGTTGTAATATTTATATAAGCAAGAGTGAGCAAACAATGCTCACTTGAAATGACAATGAATAAACATCATATCAATTGCCAAATGAATAAGCTCAATAAAAATAAATAATGTGATTCATCAATAATAAATAGGAACTGAATTGGAATGTATAATTGAGAGTCAAAAGACCATGAACCATGTCCATAGTTATAACTATTCTTTCAACTTAAAGTTATAAGACTATAGGGACAAAGAAAGTTTAGAGTTAAGAAAACTTGCACAAAGAATGTTTAGAGCTAGAAAACTTGCCTTGCGTGTAAGCTAAACTGTAATAGTTTGATTCACAATATCCTAATCACATGTCATTATGACACAATTAGTCACTGCAAATACTTTGTATACAAATAAGTATATATTTCATGTATGGCTCAATTTTTAACCACATAATCAAGTTACACTAACAATGTAATAATAAAACTCGTTAATTATTAATAATATGCTTATTCTTAGCACTATAATACCACAATAACAAAAAAACATTTTTAACAGTCATAATATTGCATCATATCAGCATTTATAGACTTTGTGTAAAAAAAAAAATTTTCGCCATTCTCGCTAATCGACGCTTCTGATTTACCATTGTGGATGACAACAGAAGATCTTTGGCATTCTTGGTATGATACTAATGCCTAAGCGATGTAATATGCATAAGGCTGTTGCTTTAATATGCCGAGGCTAGAATTACGTAACCGAGCACGAAGAACAGAACAAAGCTAATTTTTAACTGTATCTTAATTTCTAACACCAATTTATCATGTATAACTTACATAAATTACACATAAACGTTACCCATCATATATATACCGATTTAAAACAACTAAACAACAACTTTAGAAAAAATAAATCCTTGAATGCCATGTTTTAAACTAAAGCTCCATTTTTGACATTGTTTGACAAAATTAACACTGTAACTATAGTTATACACCAAATTAATTCATTCGGACTACGTTCTCTTTATTTCTTACCAAATTAACATATTCAAGATTCAATTTCACAATTAGCTCACAATCAAATATTAATTTTGGTACTCCTAAAAGCCATGTTCATACATATATTCACTTTAAAACCAGTTCCTTTCTTTTGAACGTAATTTAGCATACAATCACCCACACACACACACACACACACACACACACACACACACACACACACATATATATATATATATATATATATGCTAGTTATAACATTACAATTACAATTACACATAATTTATTAACCAATCGTAAAAATTTGGATTACAGACAATTTTGAAAAGAAATTTATACTATAGTGAAACTCAAGAACACAGAAACTTTAGGAATTATGCCATAAAACATATATACGTACATATATATATATATATATAATATTAAGGTTATGTAAAATACCTTCAATTGCTTGGATAATCCTTGCTAATCCAAAGACAACTACTAGGAATCACAGCACCCTCTCACCAGTCTCTCTCAAACTCTCACAAGTCTTTCTCAAACACTCTAAATTTTCTTCTTAGGCTTAGAAAATAACTCAAATGCGTAACAAAATTGATAACCAAGCCAACTAACAATATACATAAAATAAAACTAATAGGTAATAATACTCACACTTAATATATCAGTTACAACATATAAACGTATATGTTATAAATATATTTTATTTATTATTTGATTTATTTTATTTATTATAATAAAATTCAAAATCCAAAATCCAAAAGCCATAAGGCTTTGTTTGGCAAAAACTCTTTAAAAATTAAAGACTTAATATCTTTAAGCCTTGTTTGGCAAAACTAAATTAAACTCCTTTAATTTATTTTAATATCCCTTTTATAGCATAGTTTATTGTCACACTTTTATTACCAAATTAAATTTAAAATATTATAATAATCCATTTAATCCCTATCAACTCTCTAATTTAATTTTTAAATTTTAAATTAAACTAGAACACTATCTCATAATAATTAATTTCCTTCACTCATTAATTATTTATTTAAAAATAAATAATTAAATCAAATCCAATTAAACAAATATTTATTCAGCAATAAACACATCAATTAAATTTTTATATAATTCAATAAATATTTAAAATTATAATTTAAAATTTTGGATTGTTACATCATTCCCTCCTTACAAGGATTCTGTCCCCAGAATCACAACTCAATTAAATCATTCATCACATTTTTCCCTCCTTACAAAGATTTTGTCCCCAGAATCAAAGACACAGATTAAACAAATAACTCAGGGTAATTCTTTATCATTTCAGCTTCGAGTTCCCACGTAGCCTCTTCAACATTGTGGTTCCTCCATATTACCTTCACGGAAGGTATCACCTTATTCCTGAGCACTTGTTCTTTTCTGTCAACTATCTGGATAGAAACCTCTTCATAAGACAAGTCTTTATCGAACTGCAATGGTTCGTACTTGATCACATGCTTATAATCGAGTTTATACGGTCGTAATACCAAAACATGAAAAACATTATGAACGTGTTCTAACTCTGAAGGTAGGGCTACCTCATAAGCCACTTCACCTACTCTTCACAGCACCTCAAAAGGTCCAATAAACCTCGGGCTCAGCTTTTTCTTTTTACCAAAACGGATTTTCCCCTTCCAAGGAGAAACTTTTAAGAACACGAAATTTTCTACATCGAATTCACAATCTTGTCTGTGTTGGTCAGCATACTTCTTCTGTCTGTCTTAAGTAGCTACCAATCTTGTCCTGATGAGTTTAACAACCTCATCAGTTTGTTGTACCAGTTCCGGTCCTGATAGTTGACGTTCACCGACTTCATCCCAAAGACAATGTGAGTTCGCACTTCCTGCTTGATTCGATGCTTCGTAAGGTGGCATGTCGATGCTTGCGTGGTAACTGTTGTTGTAGGCGAATTCCACCAATGGTAAATGTTCATCTGAACTCCCTTGGAAATCCATGATGCATGCTTTAAGAATATCTTCTAACGTCTGGATTTTTCGTTCGCTTTGGCCATCTATTTGCAGATGATATGTTGTACTCATTCTCAACTGTGTTCCCATGCATTCTTATAGTCTCTTCTAGAAGTTTGACGTGAATCGCAGATCTCTATCTGATACAATTGACACTGGAACTCTATGTCTCAAACCGATTTATTTAACGTACAACATTGCCAACTGATCAAGATTGAATCTAATCTTTATTGGCAAAAAGTGTGCTAATTTTGTCAGTCTGTCCACTATCACCCAAATCGCATCGTATCCTCTTTATGTAGTTGGAAGACCTACCACAAAATTCATTGTGATATGTTCCCATTTCCACTCTGGTATTTCCAATGATTGAAGTAATCTGTTTGGCCTCTGGTGTTCTTCCTTTACTCTTTGACATGTCAAGCATCTCGCAACACATTCTGCGACATCTCTTTTCATGTTTGGCCACCAAAAGTGTCATTGTAAATCTTGATACATCTTCGTACTTCCTGGGTGAATCGAATATCTTGAGTTATGAGCTTCAGTCAAGATTTATTCTTTAATATCCGGTACTGCTGGAACCCAAATTCTTCCCTCGAATCTTAGTAGCCCTTCGGTACCGATCTTGTATTTCACTTCACTACCCTCAACCACTTTCTCTTTCATTTTTCCACATTCTTCATCTTGTAGTTGAGCATTCCTTACCTTGTCCACCAAAGTTGGACTAGCTTCTATTTGGAATAGTCACTCATCGGCTTCTTTTGGAAATTTTATTTCCAACTCTAGCTTTGTCATTGTTGAAATAACACTACTACAAAACAGTAAATAGATAACGCGAAAAAAACGTTGTGATTTCAATCAGAAAAACGTTGTGGTTAAGGGTGTCATCTATTTGATACCCTTACACAACGTTTTTAAAACGTTGTAGTTGAGCACATTACACAACATTTTTTAAGAAAAAAACCTTGTAGATTTGTTTTCCATAAATTAACAGATGCTTAAAAACGTTGTAGAAGGTATGATTCGACAACGTTTTCTGGATAAAAACGTTATAATTTAATATATCAGACAATGTTTAAACACATATACACAACGTTTTTAAAATGTCATCTATTTAGAAGGTATCATTTATTTATACAAATATACAACATTTTTAAAATGTTGTAGATAAAAAGAAAAAAGAAAAAAAAAAGTTGCAATTCACCTATATTACCAACGCACCTGCAATATGCTAATGCCATGATATATAGCTAAAAGGTCTAAATTCTCATTTAAATTTAAAGCCAAAATATATCAACAATTCAAAATACATCCCAATAATACCATTCGTTTACAGTTTCAAATTACTATATCCACAAAATATATACCAAACTATCTATATATACATCTCAAATTCACTTTTCAATATAAATTACTACTATGTTCACCAAAAAAATGTTCTTCGAGACACCATCCGTCTCACTTGGATACAACAAACATCAATATGACAATATCTGTTTCCCAGGTAAGTTGTACCTCATCAAAATCCAGCAGAGATCTAGCATCATCACAGGCAGCACGCTAAGACTTACTACAACAACAAAGCTCTGAAAATAGATAAGAGACCTACTACATGTACCAAATAAACTTCAATGCAGTCCACTCAAATGAGGCCATGGAGTAGAATATTGTGCTGTATATGAGTGCCTGCCCTAGCACATATGGGAACTCAATTACAACCTGCAGAGGAAAGATAGAGCATTTGTAAGCAAGCACAGAAAAAATATGAGTTTTGAGCAAACAAATTTAATACTATAATGGAAAGGAATACCAGAACCCACACCTGAGAAAATGCAAATGGTAGAGCTGAATACATCCCTGTAGCTCTCTCCCTGTATGAAACAAATCATTCAACAGAAACAACTGGTTGAACAGCATTGGCTTCGGAATTTTTCTTCTAATATTTTGCAAGGCTTTCTCCAATCTATGTGTTTACACCCTCAATGGGAGTGAGGAGACGCATGAACCTGCAGTGGGGATTAATACCTTTCTGCCTTGGTTTCTCTGACGATGAGGAGAGCACCCTGAACAAGACTTTCTACTTGCTGAAGGCAAAAGGGAGGATCAAGTCTGGCAATACTATCATTAAAAATAGGACAAGTAAAAAGGAGTATTACTGATCAAGTTCAGAACTGTCAATACTATCATTTTCGTCTCTAGTGTACTTCAGTAATTTTCAGCTCGGCATGGAAAAACAGTAACCATCCTTGTGGCAGAGCAAAACAATGAATTATCTGAACTTCAGTATATGATAGCTAAAGACAACACAACACTCCATTAAAAAGACAAGGAACCAACAGACCACAAGGACAAAGGTCAGTCACTTGAACGGTTGTCATCTATTAGTTACAACTTACAATAAAAACAATGTAACTAGACAAGAATTACATAGTACGAAACTAAGTATAGCACTATTATGTACCTATACAACCATGTTCTTAGCTTCAACTAAATTTTTCTAGACTTTTCTCTACCCCTTGGCCACATCCCCATTTTGCTTGCAACCAGTGGAAGTCATATTAACAGAGAATATCCTCTTTGAGACACTCAGATATTATGTATTTCAATTGAAGCATCTTTTCCCTTGCTGACTGCAATGCATACAACAGTTGCAAGTATGTCACATGGAGTTATTACTAAAATATAATGTTTTATGCACAATACGAGGAAATCTCATAATTTTGTAATCCAGCAATATTTTAGACAGCTAAACTCACCTTGTGTACATCTGTTATTCTTCTTTGAGCATCATTGAGTTGGGTTTCAATTGTTTCTTCCACTTGCAACATAAGTTTCTTGTGTGATGCTTCTTGTATAAGATGATCATATATATATATATATATATATATATATGTTCACCAAAAAAATTGTTTATATACTAACAAAATAGAGCTTTAAATTTACCTTCCCCAGCCATCCCAACGGGGCTGATATGATTCTCTGATATGGTACCAAGTGATTGATTCTGAAGCTATGATAGTGCACATAAATTCTAAAGCTATGATAGCACACATAAGTGTTTGCATAAATAATCTTTAGGACTTCGAGTTCAGGCTCCACAGACAATATAAAGTAAAACGAAGGCTAAAATTGATTTCTACAATTTTTGAAAAAATTCCAGATGACTGAAAATCAAAGGCATCCGTTCAACCTACCAAAAGCATCACCATGTAAATTCAAAGTCAGGATTATATCCGTTGACTGAAAATCTTCACCGGGTCTGAAAGCAAATATGCATTTTCGTGTGCAATTCTATTCAAAAGAGAAAATTGAACAAAGTCATAAATCACACCAACTGATATCAAAATAACAGTTCAATAATAGTTAGAATTTAGGAATGAATTAAGAAAAGAATGGAATGATTTAATTACCATGGTTGGCTTCTGGGGGTAGCCTTAAACAGAACAGAACCGAACCAAGTAGAGCCGTCCAATCCCCAATGCTCAAATTCTTCACCCATTCAATCCCCTCCGTTTTCTGAGTCCCCTCACACTCAATAATCTCTCAAACCCCTAAACCCAACCATTTTTAGGGAGAGAAAAAATCCCCCCAAATCATGAAGAGAGACTACCCACAACCTAATCATAGCACCTTCTCCACAAACTGTGGTGGTGGCACCAGTGGTAGCTCCTCCGTCAATAATAGCGGTGTGTATTCAAATGGGAAATCTAATGATGCTTAAGGAGACTGAACAAGACGCCGGAGTTGACGAGCTTTTGGCTGTTCTGGGCTATAAAGTCTGGTCATCTGACATGGCGGATGTTGTCCAGAAACTCGAGCACCTCGAAGAAGTGATGGGCCAAGCTCAAGAAGATGGCCTTTCTCATCTCGCTTGCGATACCGTTCACTACAACCCCTCCGATCTACCCACCACCACCAGGAATGGATCCATTTCTCGCCCACGTCGACGACTTGAGATGGGTCAAACGCAGCATTGCAGCAGAGATCGATAACTAGGGTTTTGGTTTTGTGAGCAAAAGAGAGCAGAGAAAGACATAGCAAAGAAAGACATATAACTTAGCTTAGTGTTTTAATTTTAATTTTTGATTCAAAAGCTCCGTGTTTTTTACAAACATAACGGTTTTTTTAAAAAATGTTATCTATTTAAAATCAAAAATTACTCTTATAAATAGATAACATTTTTTCATATGTATCTACAACGTTTTGTTAAAAAACGTTGTGAAAAAAAATACTACAACATTTTTTATAAAAACGTTATCTTTTAAGTGTTGTCTTTTTATAGTTTTGTAGTAGTGTAATCTCCTTCTGAGTGGTTATCAGCATCAACTTTTCCTGATCTTTCCTGCTTAAAGCATCTGCAACCACATTCGCTTTGCCTGGATGATAAAAGATCTCACAATCGTAATCTTTTATTAATTCCATCCATCTCCTTTGATGCATGTTCAGGTCCTTCTGAGTGAAAATATACTTCAGACTCTTATGATCTGTATATATCTCACATTTCTCTCCATAGAGATAGTGTCTCCATATTTTCAAAGAAAATACCATCGCAACCAACTCTAAATCATGAGTCAGATATCCTTTCTCATATTCCTTCAGTTGTCTTGATGCATACACAATGACTTTACCGTTCTGCATAAGGACACAACCTAATCCTTTATGTGATGCATCACTGTACACCACAAAGTTTCCTGTATTATCGGGTAATACTGACAAAATAGGTGACACACTTAACTTCTTTTTCAAGTCTTGAAATCTCTCTTCACACTTCTCCGTCCAAACAATTTTACAGCTTTCCTTGTCAAATTAGTTAACGGAGTGGCAATCTTGGAAAAGTCCTGAATAAACCGTCTATAATAGCCGACTAGTCCCAAGAAACTCCTCCCCTCCGAGGGTGTTCTTGGTTGTTCCCAATTAATTACGGCTTCAACTTTTGATGGATCCATTGAAATCCCATCTTTGTCAATCACATGCCCAAGAAATTATACACATTCTAGCCAAAATTCACACTTAGAGAATTTCGTGTACAACTTTTCCTTTCTTAGTGTCTCCAACGTCAAACGTAAATGTTCCACGTGTTCTTCTTGAGAGTTGGAGTACACCAGAATATCATCAATGAATACCACCACAAACTTATCTAAGAATGGTTTAAACACCCTGTTCATCAAATCTATGAATGCAGCAGGGGCATTGGTCAAACCAAAAGACATCACCAAAAACTTGTAATATCCATACCGAGTTCTGAATGTCGTCTTTGGTACATCCTCCTTTCTTACTTTCAATTGGTGATACCTACTTCTCAAATCTATTTTTGAGAAGTATCTAGCACACTTCAATTGCTCAAACAAGTCATCTATTCTTGGCAATGGATATTTATTCTTAATAGTGACTTATTTAATTCCCTATTATCAATGCAAAGACACATTGACCCATCCTTCTTCTTCACCAATAACACTGGTGCTCCCCACGGTGACACACTCGGCTGAATGTATTTCTTGTCTAACAGCTCCTGCAATTGTACCATCAGTTCCTTCATTTCTATCGGAGCCATCCTGTACGGCACCTTCGATATTGGAGCGGTTCCTGGCACTAAATCAATAACGAACTCAATCTCTCGGTTAGGCGGCAGTCCTGCAAATCCTCCGAAAATACATCTACAAATTTCCTAACCACTGGTATCTCTTCCAGTTTCACCCCCTTTCCTTTGAGTATCGACTATGTAAGCTAAATAACCCACATAACCTTGGCTCAACAACTTCTTGGCCTGCATAATCGTCAGACATCTCACATGTCAAAGCGATCTGCTACCATAGAAAACTACCTTTGACGGAGTCATAAAGTTTACACATTTCTTTTGGCAATCAATTATCGCTCCATAATTGAACAGCCAATCCATTCCAAAAATAACATCAAACTCTCCAAGTTTTATCGGAATTAAATCTACCATCACGACATTTCCCTTAATGTTCACCCTACAATTCTTTTATACGAACCTAACAGGAATCACTTCCATATTCGTAATTTCTACGTTTAAAGGGAAATTCAATTCTTCACTAGGCAATCCTAACCTCTTAGCAAATTCATCAGATATAAATGAGCAAGTAGCACCCGAATCAAATAATACATAACCATCAATATTATTGATTGGGATAATACCTAACACAACATCTTTTGATTATCTTTGCATCCCCGCATACCATGAAGGTTCTGGCTGTGGGTCTGTTTAATGACGTTGGTCCCGCAATGGTCAATGTGCCTCCACTGCTACCTCCCTTGATTCCCGTTGTCTCTTCAGCTTTCTTCTTAGGTAATTCATGAGCAAAATGATCATTTGACCCGCACGTGTAGCAATTATTCTTCTTGGGTTGACTGCAATTTGGGGTAATGTAACCCTCCTGGCCATAGTTAAAGCATACACGCTTCCCCCTTATGCACACGCCCGCGTGAAACTTCCCACATGTAGTACATGCTTCGAACTTCTTCTGCTGGTGGTTACCCTACTGGTTTCCAGAACCAACATTTTCATTCCATTTTCTCTTCAGGTTATTGTTACCATTTCCACCACTCCCACCACCATTCTTACTTTCACCCTCATTCTTCTTCTTTCTTTGTTCTTGATTGTACTTTGTCACAGCCTCGCCTCCACCCTCAGCGAGAATTGCCTTCTCAAGCACCGCTGCGAATGTCTTCAGCTGGAACAGGGAGACCCAAGGTTTCAGTCCCTGCTTAAACCTCCTAGCCTTACGCTCATCTGTGTTGACTTGATATGGCGTAAACCTCGCCAATTCGTTAAATTTTGTAGCATACTCCGATACCGTCATTAATCCATGCTTCAGTTCTAGAAACTATACCTCCATCTGATTCTTCAAACTCTCTGGGAAATAAGTCTTGAAGAATATCTCCTTAAACCTATCCCAAGTCATCACCCCTTGTCCTCCTTGAGTTTTATTGGCTTGCCACCAATAACTAACCTCTGCTTTTAACATGAACGTTGCAAAAGTAGTCTTCTAATTCTCACCTACTCTAGCTACATCAAACACTTTCTGTGACGCCCCCAAAATATGTATACATCACCTATTCTGAGTCGCCAAATACATGGTATAGAATACAAATACAATCTTAAATATATAACATAAGCTGTGAGTTTTAATACAAACATTGTCTTCATACATTATTAAAACTCAAAATAAGTCCTCAATACATTTATTAACACACTATTTCGTAGAATAGTGAAGACTACTAATGCTATCCTCTGAACCATCACTCCGTTCCCCGAATCGTCCTAGCTATATTCAAATTTCCTGAAGAGAACAGTGAAAGAAAGGGTGAGCTCAACTAGCCCAGTAAGAAATATTATGACTAAGATAATGCAGAATAAATTATCATTAGCCTTAAACAGTGTTAAACTGATATAATTTAACAAACATCAAGTTTAACTGCAGCGGAATACGCAATCCATTAAAAGAGTCAAGTAGAGAATAAAATGTACTATCTTTTATGATTTAAAAAGTTTTTAATCACTTTTATCACTGGGACTCAGCTTAATAAATAATCCACATCATCCATGCACTACGGCCAAGGATATTCATTAGTATCACGACCACAAATTATCCATGCACTACGGGCCAAGGATATTCGTGTATTCATCAATGGTCATGATCATGCCAACAACTGTCCGTCAATGCACTACGGGCCAATGAGGACTTTTACCACATCATTTATAACATTACGGGCCATGATTACACCGAATAATCCCTGGTCATAATCATACCAAGTCCATCTATGCACTACAGGCCACAGATGACTTTCAAAAAAATATAAACACGAGGATGATGACAATGATATAAGAATTCAATAAAACAAGTTAAAGAATTAATTTATTCAGGAACTAATAACGTCCAAATTGTCAACATGATACTTCTTTGTAGAGCAAAATTCAAGAATGATCAGAAGAATATTTTCATGAAAAGATATTGGATGAAGCGCAAATATCAAGGATATTCCACTAATTTCATGGAGTATAGAAGTCAAAACTTTAACCAACTGAGTATAATAAAGAATGGAATAACAAAAGAAATCACCATGCATGCGGTACTTTGCATGTAGACAAGTTATTCCAATGAATAATAAATAATCGAACCGGATCAAAGTGAAATTGCACAGACCAACAGGATGTTCCAATGAATAATAAAGAATGGAATAACAACGAAATCACCATGCATGCGGTACTTCACATAGACAAAGTTATTCCAATAGAATACTAAATGAAGGAACCGAGTCAAAGTAAATTGCACCGGCTGTGATGTTCCAATGAGAATAATAAATACGAAAACCAGTCCGACGTAAAACACATGCGTATACATGATATTCCAACAGAGAATAATAAAAGCGGAAACCAGTCCGACGTAAAACACACGCAGACAAGATATTCTAATGAGAATAATAAAGACGGAACGAGTTAAGCATAAAACGCATGCATACGATATATTCAATGTAATAATAAAGAATGGAATAATGGAAGAATTTCACCATGTATAGGTAACTCACGTGATACAAAGTTATTCCAATGAATAATAAAGAATGGAATAACAGAAGTTCTCTTCATGAATATAAAAGAAATAATACCCCATACCGTAAAAGAAACTTGATATCGGAGTAGTGAAGTAGCAGAATACTTTTCTTCTTTCTCTCTATAGTTTCTCTCTCTAGAGTTTCAGTGAATTCGTAAGAAATAATGAAGGAATGAGCTTCTATTTATAGAAGAATGGATTGCATAGTAACTAATTCATGAACGGTCCAGATTGATTTACTTTTAATCGGACGGTCCAGATTTAAAACAAAATCTTTTAAATAAAATATAATATATTCTATTTATAATCTAATAAAATGAATAACTTTATAAAAGTATTCTATTTTATATAAAAAGATTTTTACTATGCAAACACTATGGATGCACTATGCAAACACTATGCATAATAAAATATAATATATTCTAATTATTGTATAATAAAACGAATAACTTTGTCGACGTCGGGATTTTTGATTGTCCCTTTTCGTTACTTGTCTTTTGGTGTTCTCATGTTAATGTGAGATTTGTTTGAAAAAACAAGTGAAAAAGGTCTGACATGTATAATGTCAACGATTGACTTTAAGAGTCACCAGTTGGTGTATTTAACTGGTTATACCAACGCAACTGAAAAGATTTGCATATTGACCCAGTGATTTGACACTGCTAGACGGGTCTGTGAAACCGAGATTCGTTAAGGGTTCGGGGGTTTGATTATGCGGAGGGAAGGTGTTAGGCACCCCCCGACATCCGTGTTACCACGGTGACCGCCACTTCTCATAGAAATTGTTATATGAATGTGTGTGTGTGTGTGTGTGTGGATCAATATGCAGTTTATTTGAAAGTGGTGCGAGGCCTCGTTCGCACCTATATACACAAGGTTTGAATTTTATATGAAAATTCTGTTTTAACCAAGATTTAGCAATGAAATTTTGTAAAAGAGGTTTTTCAAATCTTATGCTCAATAGGAATTGAAACCTTTTCATACTTCCATTTTATCATTAAAAATGTTCGACTTGTTTGCTTTTATTTTCGAAATGCGAAGTATTTTCGAGAAAATAATGTACAGCAATGTCGAACTCCTCATGGGCATGACAACCATCCAAGGAAACTCAGACACTGTAAAATAATGTCCAAGCTGCTTACAGCCAGAAAATGTTCATCATGGGAACCGAATCTAGATTCAGTAAACTGAACCTATGATCACATGATTCCTAGGCTCACAAGATATCGCAATTTGTATGGAAAGCGATAGCGATTTATATATATATATAAAAGCGGTAAAATATATATATATATATATATATATATATATATATATATATGAACATTATCAACCGCCACGAAGTGAAATCCAGGCGAGACAAAATGTAAATAAAGCTGTAAAAGCTATCAACTGCCACGAAGTAAACTCTAGGCAGGACGGAATGTAAATAAAGCTGTAAAAAGCCACGAAGTAAACTCTAGGCCTGACAGAAATGTAAATTTATATATATGTACAAATATAAGCGATAGAACGTGACCGGATGTGAATCCAGGCTCATCGGATATATCCGATAGCAATTATATATATGTATATATATAAAAGCGAGTAAATGCACCGGATGTAAAATTCAGGCTCATCAGATATGTCTGACAAAAATTATATATATATATATATATATATATATATATAGAAAAGCAATTAAACGCTCCGGATGTGAAATCCAGGCTCATCGGACAGAGTCTGACCACAGTTTATATATATAAGTATATCTATATACAAAAGCAAATAAACGGTCTAGACCGAAGTCTAGGTTCAATCAAGGCATAACTCGATAATGTTAGTCCATATATACGAAATATATATATATATATATATTAGTATATATATACAGACAGAAATGAAAACCACGGACCGAAGTCTGGGCAAACACACTCACACGACTCTCAACGTGTACAATAGTGTGTGATAAAAGGAGAAAGAGGCTTTATAGAATGTAAGAAAGCTTACAGTGGGCTGCCAAAGTAGACTTCTTAGACTTTAAATGGATAAACACACTCTCCTCATGGGATAAAAAGTAGCTATATGTGAGCTAACTGGTGTTTAAAGAAGAGGAAACACTCAAAAGATGTGTATGCAGAGTAAAATGGACAGGGCTTTCTCGCTCTTTTTCTTCTCTCTCTCTTCTCAAATGGCTGACCCCCCTCTATATTTATAGACGAATAGCCGCAGTCAACTGCATGGTAGCATGAATGAACTGCGGAAGCCGCAGATTGAACTCAAGCGGTACCGCAATGAACTGCCGCAATTGGTCGTGGTGGGTCCAGCCTCGCATGGTCTGTCGTCGTAGTAATGCGTGCGATCGCGCACCTTGTAGAACTTCAATCTGAGCATCCAAACGAAGTATATCTGTACTTCTTCGGATCGCTTGTGTCGAGAGTTACGTAATGACATGGATTAGAGGTTGTACGAAGTCAGGAAGATGGGTCTATGCCCATGGTCTTCAAGCTTCAAAGTCTATCCAAAGAACTGCCACACGTAATAGTCACTCGCGATTGTCACTCCTTGGCTCTTGTGGGACATTGTTGTATGTATGTATGTATGAAGCGCTAAGACGACGTGCCATTTGTCGGAGGAACAAGATGATGTGTGACTCCTTGCCGGGGTTATCGCCGGGTTGAGTTGAAAGTAGATGTTGCTTAGGGTTACAGCTAAGATTGGACCACTTGTTGGTATGCTGCGATATCATCTTGTTGACGTGTTGACTCCTCACCGGGGTTATCGCCGGTTTAAACGGAAAACAGACGTTGCTCAGGGTTATATCTGAGATTTGAATGCTTGTTTGTATGCCTCACCATCATCTGCAGGTATTGAAGCTGATTGCATGTGCTTGAAACAAGCATTTTCGGGGTTATCACCGGAACTGCAATGGCATTCCTTGGGGCTATCACCAAGGATGGGGTTGCTACTCCTAGTGTTGTCTCTGGGACTAGAACTGAACGTCGCGGTGTTATTGCCGAGACAGAGCTGTCCTCTCCGGTGTTGTTGCCGGTCTTTTGATCTGCATATCTTGGGGTTATCTCCGAGATTGGAAATAACATTCCCGATGTGTGCGGAGATTTGGAATTGAGCTTCTGGTAGTATCCAGATTGGAGCTGATGTTCCCGGTTTGTGTTTCGGTTTTGGAGCTGAACTTTCGGTAGTATCCAGAATGGTTTGCAAGATGTCTTTCAGGGTTATCTCCAAAAGACGAATCTACCATCCTGTAATGTCAGTAATAGGAGCGCAGAAAATTTTGAGTGTCTACTGATGCCCCTCTTTATCATATTCATGCAATGCAAGGCATGGATAGGATAAAGAATCCTAGACACTTGAAATACAAGCAAGATAATCATGATGCGATATGCAGCAACATGATGCAAATGTATGTAGAATGCATGGATGATTGTCGAGAAATTCTATTGGGATGACAATCAATGATGGCTTGGACATGCGATCCAAATCTCAAAGGATGTTGACGTTGGGACTACCACCAAAGTCTTGAATCCTAGACACTGGCCTATACTCCATAGAGGTACCTCTTGTGTGGAAGAGATCTGTGGGGATAAAGCTTTATCTGTTTTGAGGATGTGTATAACATGTTTCCTCATACTGTCGGAGTTACTGCCAACAGCTGGTTGTTATCAGGGTTGCCTGATCTTCGCTGATGTGTGTATCACCGGATGAATCCTTCTTGGGTCCATAGTCAAGGCTGCTTGACCTTCATTGATGTGTACCAATGGTAGAATTGTGTTGCAGCCCTTGCTGAGGAAGATTTCTTTAATGGGTTTAATTGCCATTGGTTGATATGACGTCAAGGCTACTTGACCCTCATTGATGTGTATATCAATGGTTGCATCGCGCTGTAACCCCCACCGGGGACATGTAGATGTTTGATAGGTGTGCATTGTGACCCCCGCCGGGGACATGTAGATGCTTGATAACTTTGGCGTTGTAACCCCCGCCGGGGAGGTTTGATATTTGATAACTTTGGCATTGTAACCCTCGCCGGGGAGGTTTGATATTTCATAACTTCGGCGTTGTAACCCCCGTCGGGGAGGTTTAGGATTGTAACCCTACAAATGACGGCATCGGACCTTTGTGGGGTATTTCTGAGCATGGTTTGTGAAAGCTGAGCTTATTGGTATAGTATACCCTTCATTCAGGCGAATACCATGGAAGCGGCGGGAGTTTAACTCTGACCGACAAGAAACCAGGATTTCAGGCTGTTCCGCTCAATCGCGTAGCGTTTTTATTCCTGATTTGGCCTTTTCAGTTTGTGAGACCTCCTTTGCAACTCTAATTGGATTAAGTCGGAGGTGTGGGACCCATGTAGGGGGGCCGCAGGTGTACCTGCAGGATTCCTCTCTTTACAGATGGAGGATGGGAGCTCTATTTAGGAGAGCGTGCTATTAGGAGCACTACAGGAGAGATTCGTATGCCGATCTTGCCTCCTGCCAGGCGTTATTGGCCTGTTTCGCAGTCACCCGTCGTTGACATCCCGTTGTTGGGGATTGATGGTTTTACATTGTCAGAGGGCCCCTATTCTCAGGAGATGTTCCAGCATTGGTGGATCCCTCGCACGATTGGAGCTCAAACCCGCGCCACACAGTTCATGGGGGATATGGTTCCAGGATCCGTGATGATGATGGATTGGCTAGCCTATGTCAAAGATCCGACTCACGTGACACAAATTGAGAGATTGACTCTGCAGCTGGACCGGTCACATCTTTTCATTCGGCATTTGGGCAGAGATTCTGCAGAGGTAGATACTTTTGATCCTTCCAGCTCTAGCGCTGGCCCCTCGGATGACCCATTTTGTTTTGTCGGCGCAGATCCTCTTTTATATAGGCCTGACATCCCTATAGATAAAGATCTAGTGACTCAGGAGGAGTTACATCAGGTTGACAACATCGATGATGTGGATATCGACACCATTAACTTTTTCTGATGTATTTCTTTTGATTGGCCTCTGTTAGCTGATGGGTAGCTTTGCACCATTCTCGCTATATCTTTTGATAGGCCTCTGTTAGATGTTGGGTAGCTTTGCCCCATTTCCCTGTATTTTAGTTGTACAGAGATGTATTAGATGATGATATACTTAGGAATGTATGCACAGTTTTCCATTCCCTATATCATATTGTCATCTATTGTATCATGCATGTTATTGTGTTATGCATATGTATGTATATCCAGAGATATTCAAAGATTGACCTGGATGGTCTTTATGACACTACCGTAAAGATGTCTTCTTGACGATTAGTCAGATTGATCATACCCCACCATTTGCGGTGGTAGATGGTATGCGATCATGGTATGATAATATATCACCATCAGACATGGTGATTATAGATGATTTGCTGCAGCATATTATGACCTTACTGATGTTTCAGGTTCCTCCAGGATTTATAGAGGGCATGCTAGAGCACTGGATATCAGACAGACAAGTATTTTGCTTTAGGACCCGAGAGTTGACTCCTACTTTAGAGGAGTATGCACGATTGACGATATTGCCTCTGGAAAGACCTTGCGTGCATATGGTGATGGGAGACATGAGTAGACAGTTCATGACTCTCACAGGATTGAGGCGCAGAATAGTGCAGGATGAGATGACATCCGGCCATGTGATATCCCAGCGTTTCCTGATTGACAGGTTTGGCTCTGAGGACAGCTATTCATGACATTCCGGGGATTTCACCACACCGGAGGATCATTGGCGTTCAGCCTGAGTAGATGTACTACTTCTGTGTATATTGACATATGTATACATGCCGCGGTACATGGATGAGCTAGATATCGGTGTTATTATGACAGTGAAAGCTCTCAGGGAGAGTCATACGATCATACCGATGATTATCGCAGAGACCTTGAGGTCGGCTACATACTGCTGCACTTATCCGGCAGGAGTGTTCACATGTAGCTCGGTTATGCTGTATGTGTGGTTCATGTCACACTTGAGACCGATTGGCACATTCAGACATCATGGATTTTGTTTCACCCATGAGATAGCCATGTCGTACTCTTTTTTCACTGTGGGTTGTCTGAATCTTGATCTTGGTCCGCTTTCTTGCGTAGATTGGAGATCCATTTGATATATTGCCGTGTTCGTGGCTCGGCTCACCCTACTGACTTCATTACTCATGCTCCGGGCATGGATTATCTCCCTCTGGCTAGTTTGAGGGGCATGATTACTTACCACCCACTGGCCGTGATGTGTCAGTTTGACCAGTTTCAAGACTTCCATCCATATGAGGGGAAATGAAGTCAAGACTTTCGTCCACACCGTTTGTCGTGAAGGGCGAGATCCAGTTGTATGCTGTTGGGATCGGCGAGAATCGGGTGATTTTTCCATCGATTATCCAGTAGTTCGCAGAGTATTCCGCATGGATGGAGACAGAGATGCATTGATCTGTCATGTAGTATCCACGGTGTGAGACCGATTTCGACGATGAGAGGAGCCTCTGAGGAGGTCATCATTCCCAATCGATGACTTGGATCTTTGAAATTTGCCGAGATTTGTGATAGATTCTCCCACCCCGAATGCCACTATTACTCGAAGATTCTAAGACAACATTTGGAGCAGAGCTTACATCCGATGACCTAAGATGAGATCGGGCTAAGTAGTGATGTTGTGACTCTTGATGAGAGAGATACCGCTCACATACGAGAGGGATGAGGCTATATCGGCCGAGGATGCTTTGATAGTTGAGTGGGATCTTTCGCTTTATCTGCTAGGGATGTGGCCATTTGCGCATAATACTTGATGAGATCCGGAGATGACGATTCGATCTTGCCGAGCATGAGTGCTTACATTGATGAGCATTATGCCACCATGCAGTTAGCCTCTCGATCCGCTAGCTTGTGTAGATACCTTGGGGGGAGCTTACAAAGATTACCTCCGTCTTGAGAGAGGATGCTATGTTAGATCGATAGTCTGCGTACATACACACAGATCGTAGATAGCTTTGTATTTTCACGCATGCACTAGCTTAGCCATTTTTGTCATGTACAAAGATATATGTATATATCAAATAAAGATTATGTATGTATGTGGAAATATATTTTGATGCACTTCCCTTTTAGTTATGCCTTGATACTTGCTTGATATTTGCCTGATTTCTCCAGGGCCTTTGATCTCGATGCATTCTGAACTTATCCTTGATAGATGGACATTGAGACATCACAAGGTCTCTCAGAATGGATCATTGATTTCTAAAAATCCCTACCATCTTTGGTGTCTTGGGACTGGTATCTGTATGGAAAAGTGTGGAAAGGATGGTAGTTTCTTCCTCTCCGAGATTGACCGCTCCACAGATGGTCGCCAGTACTTCTATTTGTGAGAAGCCTAGTTAATTCCATCTCTTATGGGTTGGTATTGCTCTTTGAGGCACGATCACAGCTTAGATAGTCACCGAATCTTCTATTTGTGAGAAGAGGTTGGATAATTCCATCCCTTTGATTTGAAACTGATGAAGTGGGGCAATTTAAAGGTTGATCCCAGTACCGTGTGACAAGTATGCTTGTTCTGGTAGGGGTTAGACTGCACCATGAATGGCTGCCTACGTACTCCTATTGAAGAGGAGATCAAGTCTGCGTAGTTCGAACCTAGTGTAGGAGGTTCAACGCTGGATGTGAATGCAGAAGGGTGTAGAAGTATTTTTTTTTTGTTTTTGTTGTTTTTGTGAGGAAAGGGTAGAAATGTTTTTGTTTTTTTTCATTGTTGCGACCGGGTCATATAGAATATGGTTGCCTATGTACCCCCAGGTATAAGGGAGATCAGGTCAACGTAGTTCTCCCCTCAGGACGAATCGCAGCTGAAGAGAAGCGCAAATCCCATGTGCAGGCTATACTGTGGGGAGAAGAAAGTTTAATCCCATAAAGGGGATAAACTGCAAGTGTGGAAAAAGTTTGATCACGTATTGAGGATAAACTGCAGGAGTGAAAAGTTTAGTCTCGTCTTCAGGAGAAGTAGGTGTGTTGAAAAGTTTTGTCTCGTCTTCAGAAGAAGCAAGTGTGTTGAAAAGTTTAGTCTCATCTTCAGGAGAAGCAAGTGTGTTGAAAAGTTTTGAAACGAAAGGAAACCAGGTTGCTGGTTCGAAAAGGTAAAGAAACCTAGCAGCTGGTTTGAAGTGTATGTTTCCCTGAGGGGCAGAAGAGTTTGTAAACAGGAAAGGGTTCAAAACCGAAATGACTGGTGATTCGAGGATCAAAACCAGGATGTTTGTTTGATGGTAACTTCAGACATAGTACCGTTTCACGGTGTCTGAGTTGATAAGCTATGGAAATTCATCGCCATCCATTTCCTGTAACTTGAGAGCACCTCCTGTCAATACTTCTTTGACAACAAATGGGCCTTCCCAGTTAGGAGCAAATTTTCCCTTAGATTGATCTTGGTTGTCAATAATCTTCTTCAAAACCAAGTCATGTTGTTTGAATTTCCGTAGTTGGACTTTTCTGTTGTAGGATCGTGCGATCCTTTTGTCGATATCTTGACCATGGAAGATAGCCATGGTTTCGCTTTTCGTCTCATCGAGAGAATTGGTGATACTTGTCTTGTACCCATTGGTCTTCATCCAACTGAGCATCTATCAATAGTCTGAGGGATTCCATTTCCACTTCTATGGGGAGCACTGCTTCCATCCCATAGACTAATGAGTAGGGTGTTGCCCTAGTGGAAGCTCGCATTGAAGTTCTGTAGGCTAATAAAGTTAGGGGCAAGAGGTCAGGCCATCCTTTGTGATTGGAGGACATTTTCTACATGATCTTCTTGATGTTTTTATTAGCCGCTTCAACAAAGACCATTCATCTTTGGCTAATTGAGATAGACATGAGTTGAGATGTTTGATGTGGAATTTTCAGCATAATTCCACCATCATGTTGTTTCTTAGGTTTTTAGCATTGTCTGACACAATGACCTCTGGTTGTCCATATCAACAAACAACATTGTTTTTGATGAATACAATGATGACTTCTTTAGTAACCCTGGGGAAGGAAGCTTCTTCTACCCATTTGGTAAAGTAGTCGATCATGGTGAATATGAATCGATGTCCATTACTGGCTTTGGGTTCGATGGGCCCGATCATGTCTATTCCTCACATTGAGAAGGGCCATGGCGAACTCATATTGTGGAGTTCCCTTGGAGGGGCGTGGATAACATTCCCATGATACAGCCTTCATACTCAGCTGTGTTGTTGGTATTGACAAACTGCAATTAGATGGTAACGGGATACTGCTCCCCCGTACATGATATTAAAACTGCTCCAACTCTAGAGCCTTCTGAATTGACAGCTCCATCAAAATACATTTTCCATGAACAGCATGTATCATACTGATGTGGTAGCTAAATTGCCATTACTCCTTCTTCAGGAAAGTATGTTTCCAAGGGTTTGTAGTCCCCTGCAGGTGCGGCGACCAGTTGAACCGCAATCCCTTAACCTTTGATAGACTTTTGTGTCACGTAGACGATGTCAAATTGCTGTAGGATCAACTGCCATATGGACAGTCGACAATTCAGTATGGGTTTGCTGAACACATACTTAAGAGGATCCATGCGGGATATGAGATGGGTTGTGTGACCATGTAGATAATGCTGTAATCTCATGGAGGCACATGCTAAAGCACAACAAGTCTTCTCAATCAGAGTGTACTTGTGTTCACTGATGCTGAATCTTTTGTTGAGGTAATAGATAGCTCGCTCTTGGCCTCTATCGTCTTTCTATCCCAGCATACAGCCCATAGCATTGTCATTTATGGACAGGTACATGAATAGGGGAACATCATCCCTGGGAGGTACCAAAATAGGAGCGTTAATCAGCTGCTCTTTGATTGTAAGGAAGGCTTTTTGACACTCATCATTCCATTTTATGGAGGAGTTCTTCCTTAACAATTTGAAGATTGGCTCACAAGTTGCTGTGAGTTGAGAAATGAATCGGCTAATGAAGTTGATTCTTCCCAAAAATCCCCTTATTTCCTTCTCTGTCTGAGGAATGGGCATTTCCTTAATGACCTGGATTTTGGCAGGATCCAGTTCAATCCCTTTGTGGCTGACTAGGAAGCCTAGCAACTTGCCTGACTTGACACCAAAGGCGCACTTGGTGGAATTCAACTTCCAGTTGTACTTACGCAACCTGTTAAACAACTTTTTGAGATGGTCTAAATGGTCATCCTCCTTCCGGGATTTGACAATGATGTCATCCACATAGATCTCTATCTCATTGTGCATTAAATCGTGGAAAATAGCCATCATAGCTCGCTGCTAGGTTGCCCTGGTGTTGATGAGGCCGAATGATAACCGCTCAGAAAGCAAAAGGTTCCCAAGGCGTGATGAAAGCGGTTTTCTCACGATCTTCCGTGATCGACCATAATTTGATGGTACCCATAAAGCAATCAAGAAAGGAGTACATGCTATAATCGAAAAAAGATTGTCAATAAGAATGTGGATAAAAGGCACAGGAAAGCTATCTTTAAGGCAAGCTTTGTTCAAATCCCGGTAATCCATGCAGACTCGCACCTTTCCCTTGGTTTAGGCACGGGAACAATGTTGGATATCCACTCCGGATATATAGACACCATGATGATGCCAGCTTGAAATTGTTTCACAATTTCCTCTTTAACTTTTAAACTCCACTCAGGTTTCAATCGCCTGAGCTTTTGCCTAACTGACTTGAATCCTTCTTTAATGGGAAGGCGATGAAGAACAATGTCAGTGGAGAAACCCACCATGTCTTCGTGAGACCATGCAAACACATCCTAGAATTGGGTTAACAGTGCAACCATGTCATTTCGCTTATTTGTGGTAAGGTCTGAACCAATCTGGATTAGCTTAGGGTTGTCTAAGGTTCCAAGATTGAAAGGAGTGGTTTGATCAAGATTGGGTTTTGGTTTGTTGGTGACCCATTCCTTAATCTCTTGAGGTGTCTCAATGTCCTCTTGGATGTCCATCAAGTCTGAGTCCAACTTTGCATCAAAATTCTACGTTTGTGGAGAGAAAGCACCTCATCGCAAAATACAGCACATCTAAATTTAGAGTCTGAAACAAAATATGCTTTCACTTAATATATGCAACTGCTCGATCATACAAAAGTGTTAGCATGTACGTGATAAAATAAGCGCTAGTCTTCAGAAAGGAAAGCAAGCAATTAAAGTTATCTACAGGGCAGAGGGATTTTCTGCCCATTTTACCCCGTCGAACAATGCTTGGAGTGCTGCTCCAATTGTCGAGGGAAAAGTCCTGAAGGACTGCAGTGATAGAAGGATCATCAGTGTCCTCCTTCTCCGGAATGATAACCATGATATCTGGGCAATCATCGTCTGGGGTGTATTTGTTTGTATGTTCATTATGAACAATGACGCGAATGCTTGCCATCCTCAAGGCAAGGTCATATTTGCGTTTCCGTTCCTTTTCTTCCACTTCGGGATCAGGAATCAGTACCTCTTTAGCTTTAATTGCACTTGGTTTGAAATAGCATAGCAACAAAGATGATGGTGGTACCTTTACTGGAGATTGCATTAACTCATGAGGTAAAGGTATTGGAAATCGCCGTGCGGCGGAAGCTTGAGGAACCTGCTTATGCTTATGAGGATTCCCGTGAGTGGAATTGGCAGAATAGCCTAGCCCGGCTGTCCCAATTTAGCTGGACATCTGGATAGGGTGCTTAATACCCTGTTGATCCTTACCAAGCCCTTGTTCAGGTTGGTAACCCAATAACATCATTTCTTGAGTGGTTGACATAACCTCGTCAGAAATTTTGGGTACGGGAATTGGCGCTCCAATAGAATGGTATTGCGTGTTACTCACTTCCAAAGTATGAAAACTGGTCGGCTCAACTTCTGAATTAAAGCTGATAATTGGTAAAGTTCCTGGGATAGGACATTTAGGGCCAAGATTGTGATGACTAGACTGTTGTTGATGATGTATTTGAGTTGTTGATGTAAAGTGGAGGGAACTGCTCCAGCCATGTGTATCCATGGTCTCCCCAATAGCAGGTTGTATCCTGAATCTATCTTGAGGACGTGGAAGGATACATTGAATGTATGAGGACCAATCTCAATTGGCAATTCAATCTTTATAATGGAATTTCGCCGATAAAGCTCTGATGATTGTATGGCTACTTTGGATTCACTTGAGATTAACATTCATTTTCACCAAGGTGGCATATGGACAAATATTCAGAGATGATCCTCCATCTATCAAAACTCCAGCTAACATATACCTGGAAGACAACACTGCGATGTGTAGTGGTTTGCAATGATCGGTCCCTTCGGGAGGTATGTCATCATCAGTGAAGGATATCACATTGTTGTTGAAAATGTGATCAACCAAATGTTGAAATTTTTCCACATCCACTGATTTCGGCAGGTAGGCTCCTTCCAAAACCTTTAGTAAGACCTTCCGATGCTCCTCGGAAGAGAAAACTAAGTCCAGAATTGAAATCTGGTGTGGAGCTTCTCGCAAGCTTAAAACCACTTTGGCTTCATTGTGACCCATAGTGTGGAGGAATTTTTCAATCTTCTCCATGGGAAACTTCCCCTTTGCTTCACAAGTAGGCTTGATAACCCGTTGAGGAAGGTACAGTGGATTCTCTTTCGACACTGTAGCAGTAATATGAGACGTGGATCCTTCAGCTTCTCCATAATTCCATGGAACTTTGTGTAAGCTGACAACAGGATGTTGTAGTCTGCAAGGTAAAGGAATTGGCTCTGGTGCGGCCACTTTCAAAGGATTGTCAGCTCTTTTGAGTTGAATTGGTTGTATGGGAAATACTTTGACAGTTTTATCATCTACTTCGGATATAACTACTACTGATCCCTTCCATTGAGTAGGGTATGCATTCCCGCCCTTAAGTTGCACAGTGTAATCATCTGCTACTTGCAGGACACCGCTATTGATAAGATTCTGAATGAGATGGTGGAGTGCCCAGCATTCTTCTGTGCTGTGACCGCGAGAATGTGAATGATATTGACACATTTCATCATAATTGAACCGCCCTGAGCGGGGATTGATTGGAGGGAGAAGGAATGTGATTCTTTCTTCGTTGATCAACATTTGAAGTATCTCCTCCAGAGATTGGCCCAGATAGGTGAATTCCCTTTGATTGGTGAAATCCCGACGGACTTTAGCACTTGCTCGCTTTGCAACCTTATCCTCCATAGCTTCGCTTTCTGAAGGTGCGGATGAAGCATTCATAACAAATGGAAGGAGATAGGCATGCTCCTGTTTGATTAATTGGCGTGTGACTTGGTGTTGGTGAGTTACCAGTTTTGCCAATTGCTCAATTTATTTGCAAAGAGCTTTCATCTTTCGTTCCATGGTAAACTGGAACTTTGCATAATCCCATTTGTCAACACCGTCTTTGATGGGTTGGGATGATTCACCAGTAGGATTGGAACCATGTCCAGTGCTCCAACTGATCATGTTAACCTCTTCTTCTTTGTGTTGAGGGAGATGGTTGTCTTGCACATGAGGTTGATCTGGCTTGGTGACCATAATCTCACCATTATCAATTAGATCTTGGATCTTGTGTTTCAAGGCCCAACAATCTTGAGTATCATGTCCGGGTGCCCGATCATGAAAAGCACACTTCCGATTAGCATTGAAACCCTTCCCATTAGGGTTGGCTGGTGGAAGAAGATGTGTAATTTTCTTCTGAGCAGTCAGAAGAGCAAGAATGTTCTCGAGCGAGTCCCCTAAGGGTGTGAATGTTCGAGGTCGTTTTACTTCTCCACTTTTAGGCAATGGAGGGTTTGAAGATTGTCTTTGGAAAAGGGAGTAGTTTTCCTCGCCGCATGTGCATGCTTGGATTGCCTTTTTGTCCTTGCAGTATCAAGGAAACATTCTCCTCTTTCTTTTTATGGACCCTCCGGGGGTTGTTTCCATAAGATCCGGACTGGATGTGCTCAGCAACAGCTTTAAGAGTGGATAGGTCTTGAATTTTACTGGACTTCAATTCCATTTCAGCCATCTCGCCGTGTTTGATCATTTCAGAAAATGGTTTGCCAATACCAGCTAGAACTCTTTCATAGAGAGGAGCTTCCTGTACATCTATGAAGGTCATGACCATCTCTGATTCTGTCATGGAAGGAATAACTTGAGCAGCAAGGCGCCTCTACCTTTGAGCGTACTCTCTGAATGACTCATTAGACTGTTTCTTTACTTTGGTAATTTGATACCGGTCAGGAGCCATCTGAGATTGAAAACTGTATTGAGTGAGGAAGGCATGAGCCAGTTCTTCCCAACTGTGGATCTTAGAGTTGTCTAATCTGGTATACCATGAACGGGCTTCTCCAGTCAAACTTTTTTGAAATTGCTGCATTCTGAGCTTTTCATCCTCAGCATAAGATCTGAGTTCTCCAATGAACACCTTTAAATGTGTGTAAGGATCCCCTAATCCGTCATATTTTTCAAAATTAGGGGTCTTGAATTTCTCTGGATAATGCACACCAGGAAATATGCAAAGGTCTGTATATGAAACACTATCATGTGTTCCAATCCCTTTGAGAGTGCGAATGGTTTCTTCCATTTGTAGGACCTTCTTCCTGATATCACCGGTGTCTGGATCTCCTTTGAGATGGGTGCTTTCAGGGTCTTTGTTGGTTATATCCAACTGATGTTCTGGAATTGTCTTTTCTAGATTTTGAACTCCTTGTATAGAGGATTCTATATGTGTAGGTATCTTCGTACCCTGAGTAGACTGGTGTAACTCTTTTAGTAGAACAACCAAGTCTGTAATTTATTTACTTAATCCGTCAAATTCTTCTCGAGAAACAGGATTAGATTGTTCAGAAGAAGACATGATTGGTTGTAGGCTTGAGGCCTTTTTGGATTTTGAGCGGGTAATATGCCCAATTGCTTCCCTACAAAAGACTTACATAGTTTAGTCTTAGGGAAATATAAATGTTATCATAACATTTCCGTTTTAGGAATTTGTCCTGCAAAATCGGTTTGTTAATTGATAACATGTCATGAACATGGAATAGAATTACAAGTAAATGTTTTTACAAGTAATTGAAAATGGAGAGCATGAAGAGACTTTCCTCCGCGTTTGGTTTATCAGAGGCTGACCTATCTTAGGGTTACTCTCGCGGCTTTTCGGCATGAAGGTTCACAGATCATCGTAATCTTCTCAACGGGAAGTTAATTCGGTCTTTCAACTGGAGCGAATCTGAGTGGTACCTTTCCTGAGCCCCGGGGAATTATTCTTCCCACGGGTCTAGTAAGCAAACACCGACAGAATAGCCTCCTGGTGGAGGGACCACACAACATACATTCACATACAACGTGTCTCACCGTTTTTGCAAAATGATGACATGTGTGAAGCACTAATATCACAGATAGATATTTAGCAGTGCAGTAAGTAAGATGCATTCGTACACATTTATCAGAAATGTAAATGCAACAATCACACATAAGCATATAACAATTTTGAAAAGCTTGTAATAGCGGCTTAAGCCCTCTTACTAGAATCCCCAGCAGAGCCGCCACCTGTCGACGTCAGGATTTTTGATTGTCACTTTTCGTTACTTGTCTTTTGGTGTTCTCATGTTAATGTGAGATTTGTTTGAAAAAACAAGTGAAAAAGGTCCGACGTGTATAATGTCGACGATTGACTTTAAGAGTCGCCAGTTGGTGTATTTAACTGGTTGCACCAACGTAACCGAAAAGGTTTGCACATTGACCCAGTGATTTGACACTGCTAGACGGGTCTGTGAAACTGAGATTCATTAAGGGTTCGGGGGCTTGATTATGCGGAGGGAAGGTGTTAGGGACCCCCCGACATCCGTGTTACCACGGTGACCGCCACTTCTCATAGAAATTGTTATATGAATGTGTGTGTGTGGATTAATGTGCAGTTTATTTAAAAGTGGTACGAGGCCTCGTTCGCACCTATATACACAAGGTTTGAATTTTATATGAAAATTTAGTTTTAACCAAGATTTAGCAATGAAGTTTTGTAAAAGAGGTTTTTCAAACCTTATGCTCAATAGGAATTGAGACCTTTTCATACTTCCATTTTATCATTAAAATGTTCGGCTTGTTTGCTTTTATTTTCGAAATGGGAAGCATTTTCGAGAAAATAATGTACAGCAATGCCGAACTCCTCATGGGCATGACAGCCATCCAAGGAAACTCAGACACTGTAAAATAATGTACAAGCTGCTTACAGCCAGAAAATGTCCATCATGGGAACCGAATCTAGATTCAGTAAACTGAACCTGTGATCACATGATTCCTAGGCTCACAAGATACTGCAATTTATATGGAAAGCAGTAAGCAGTTATATATATATAAAAGCTGTAAATATATATATATATATATATATATGAACATTATCAACCGCCACGAAGTGAACTCCAGGCGGGACAAAATGTAAATAAAGCTGTAAAAAGCCACGGAGTAAACTCCAGGCCTGACAGAAATGTAAATATATATATATGTACAAATAAATATATAAAAGCAGTAAATGCACTGGATATGAATCTAGGCTCATCTGATATGTCCGACAGCAATTATATATATGTATATATATATATATATATATATAAAAGCGAGTAAAGGCACTTGATGTAAAATTTAGGCTCATCAGATATGTCTGACAACAATTATATATATATATATATATATATATATATATATAGAAGAGCAATTAAACGCTCCAGATGTGAAATCCAGGCTCATCAGACAGAGTCTGACCACAATTTATATATATAAGTATATATATATACAAAAGCAAATAAACGCTCTAGACCGAAGTCCAGGCTCAATCAAGGCATAACTCGATAATGTTAGTCCATATATACGAAATATATACATATATTAGTATATATATACAGACAAAAATGAAAACCACGGACCGAAGTCCGGGCAAACACACTCACACGACTCTCAACGTACTGGAGAACGACACTTTCTTCCATACAATGCCTCAAATGGAGCCATGCCAATGCTTGCTTGATAACTGTTGTTGTAGGAAAACTCCACCAACGGTAAGAACTTGTCCCAACTTCCCTTGAAGTCAAGGACACAGAGTCTTAATAAATCTTCCGAGTTTGAATAGTCTCTCGATCGTCTCGTCCGTCTCGAGGATGATATGCCGAACTAAATCGTAAATCCATGCCCATAGCTTTTTGCAAACTAACCCAAAATCGTGAAGTGAATCTTGGATCTCGATCAGAAACTATGGATACTGGCATACCATGCAGTCTTACAATCTCGTTTATGTACATACGAGCAAGACGTTCAAGTGTATAAGTTTCTCGTATTAGTAAGAATTGAGCAGACTTGGTCAATCTATCAACAATGACCCAATTGCATCAATGCCTTGAGAAACCTTGGGAAGACCAATAACAAATTCCATGGTAATGTGCTCCCACTTCCATTCTGGAATTTCAAGTGGTCGCAATGGACCTTTTGCTACTTGATGCTCCGCCTTGACTCGTTGGCAAGTTAGACACCTTGAGATAAACAGCGCTATCTCTCTCTTCATATTGCTCCACCAAAATGTATGACGAAGATCACAATACATTTTGGTACTCCCAGGATGGATTGAAAATGGTGTGTTGTGCGCCTCCATCATGATTTTATACTTTAAATCAGGGTCGTTAGGAACACAAAGTCTGGAGTTGACTCAAAGTATTCGTTCTTCATCGATTCTTGCTTCCGGCATAACACCTTCTTGCACTTTCTTCCTCATACGCATCAGCTCCAGGTCTATAGCTTGAACAGCTTTAACTTTATCAATTAAAGTCGGTTCTACTCGTATATTCGCCATCATCACATGGGTGCCTGGAGTCTTTAACTCTATCTCCATCCTTTGCAAGTCACACAAAATGGGCCTGCGTTGTCAATATTGCAGACTGCATACCAAGATATGATCTTCTACTCAACGATAAATACCTACCACGCTCGCTTTTTCCAAGATGGTATTGGATGGTATGATCATAATCTTTCAATAGTTCAAGCCAATGTCGTTGTCGCATGTTGAGTTCCTTTTGAGTGAAGAAATATTTGAGGCTTTTATGATCCGTAAAGATCTCCACTTTCTCCCTGTACAAGTAATGCCTCCAAATCTTTAGTGCAAAAATGATCACGCTAACTCTAGATCATGAGTGGGATAATTCCTCTCATATTCTTTGAGTTGTCGTGAGGCATAGGCTATGACTTTCTCATGTTGCATGAGAGAACACATCCCAACCCTTTGCCGAAGCATCATTTGTAGATGACAAATCCTCCGAGCAGGATGGTATTGTCGTAACATGTCTTTGAAATAAGTCTCCTCTTGAGTTCATGAAAACTCTTCTCACATTCCTCGTCCAACCAAATTTTGTATCTTTTCCGAGTCATTTGAGTTAATGGAGTAGCAATTCGAGAAACCCTTCACGAATCTCCGATAATAATAAAATAAGCCGAGAAAGCTACGATTTCGATCATCGATTTAGGTTGCTCCCAGCTTTGAATAGCTTCAATCTTTGCTGGGTCAACAGATATTCCATGACTTGATACTACGTGCCCAAGGAATGCTACTTCCTCAAGCTAGAACTCGCATTTCTTCAACTTGGCATAAAGCTTATATTCACGAAGCTTTTGGAGTATCAGCCTCAAGTGTTGCTCATGATCTTCATGGCTTTTGGAATAAATAAGGATGTCATCAATAAAGACGACCACAAAGTGATCCAAATATTCCTTGAATACTCGGTTCATCATATCCATGAAAGCAGAAGGAGCATTAGTCAATCCAAAAGACATAACTAGGAATTCATAATGCCCGTACCAAGTTCTGAAAGCCGTCTTTCGAATGTCATCGGTTCTAATCTTCAATTGGTGATATCCAGAACGAAGATCAATCTTTGAAAAGAATTTGGCTCCTTGCAACTGGTCAAACAGGTCATCAATACGTGGCAATGGGTACCTATTTTTGATGGTGACATGATTCAACTCTCGATAATCAATACAAAGTCGCATACTCCCATCTTTCTTCTTCACGTAATAGAACAGAGCACCCGGAAGGAGAAGTACTTAGGGACGAATGAAACCGATGTCTAACAATTCCTCGCAGGTTGGGTCTTTAACTCCTCAAGTTCAATAGGAGCCATTCGATATGGGGCTTTGGAAATAGGTTTTGTACTAGGTTCAAGGTCAATATAAAATTCAATTTCACGCTCTGGGGGTAGGCCAGGAAGTTTTTCAGGGAATACGTTAGGAAATTCATTAACAATATAAATATCATTCAAAACTGACGTATTTTTGTTTAGATCCGTGACATGAGCTAAGAAAGCTTGACATCCATTTTTTAATAAATGAATAGCTTTATGGTTTGAGATGACAGTGATTGATTTTAATGGTTTGGTTGCTTGAATTCGCATAATAGGTTGGTTAGGAATATGAAAGCTAGCAACCTTACGAAAAGAATTAATTTTTGCATGATGAATAGTTAACCAATCAATCCCTAGAATTACGTCAAATGCAAGTTTTTTTCAATGAAATAAGATCGACAGGTAATGTGTGGGTACCGATTTAAACTAAACAAGACTTATAAACAGTGGATGTAATGAAGATTTCTCCCAACAGAGTTTCAACAGATAAGTCAAAGTCTAATTTCTCCGAAGTCAAATTTAAACGTTGAGCGCAAGTAGGAGAAATAAAAGAATGGGTAGAACCGGTATCAAATAAGGTATAGACTGTTAGGTTTGTAATATTCATGAATGCAATCAAATTGCAAAAATAAGCGAAAACGTGTAAAAATCAGAGTTTTAAAATTTTACAAACCATATACCCGGATCACCCTTTATGCACAATTATTAATTAAAAGAAAAGATAAAGAATAAAATCATACCCTTGAAGATCGAGCTTTCCTTTGATTAACGTTAGCCACCCAAGTGTTTGGCCTCTAGAGGTGATCCACCAAGGAAGAAGAAGGATTCAAGAAGATGGGTGGTTGGCTAAACCCTAGTTTTTCTATCTCTATAGAAAAGGAGTGTACTCTCCAACCATTGGAATTATAACGTCGTCTTGATATCTGATATAAGACTCCTCTTATAAAGATATCAAGTAACCCTATTAAAATAAGGTATTATTTAATTAAACCCTTTTAATTAAAGGGGCTCCCTAATCTTATTAGGGATAATTAATTAAACTCCTTTAACTAATTTTCCTTCCTAATCCAATTAGGAATAAATGAGAGTACTTATATTAAATTAATTCCTAAACTCTTTTAGAAATTAAAATAATAATAATAATTGTAATAATATTAATAAGACTCCTCTTATTAATTTATATTTAATATTTCTAAAATATTAAATAATAATATTAAGCTATTTAATTTATTCTATCACCATAGATTAAATTAAATATACATAACATATTATTACGATTATGCCATTAACTTCTTAAATAATTATTCTTCCTTTTATGGTGTGACCCTTTAGGTTCTCCATATTAAACCTGGTTGTGAATAAATCAATTAGAATAATTCTAATCTTATTTAAATAAATAAATTAAATAATTAATTTATTTAAATAAATAATATTTATTCTACAATAGGATAAGCCTCCCTAAATGATCAACGACTTTCCAGATAATATAGATTTCAACATTAATCATAAAAGAACCTTTGAGTAAATAGTTACCAGTATAATTCAATCCTTCCACCATACAATGTCCCAATTAAATATAAGACATGGAATTCTTGTCAAGTCTTATTTTATTTAATTATATGTATTTCGATCCTTAAATGCACAACACCAAATAATGCAAATTAGAAACCCTTTCTAATTTCATTACGCTCGCCGCCAAGGACTACTAGGGTTGTCATTTATCGAATCACATAGGACATTTCTCTTCTTTTAATATAAGTGGTAGATTCTTTATTGATCATACATTATCTCCATGTACAACTTATTATACCCAAGCATACCCTTTGATATACCCTAAGGGTCTTAAGGAATAAGTCAAAGTATAACTCATCATACACAAGATACTATGATGATCTTAAGTCCAAGGATAACTTGTACTACTATCACTACAGGAATTCCTATTGACAGGCAAGTAAAACTCCATTAGGTATTCCTTAGCGAGCCACGTTCAGTGAACTTATTCTCTAATAAGCACCTACATACTTGCTTTAGTGTCTCCAAACAAATGATCATAAGATCAAATATCCTCATCCAATGAGGAAGCAACGTATGTACCAATCTATTCGGATTCACTAATCTCCTAATTTAGTAATCCAATGATTGGGAACTATTTTAGTTTTAAGCTTTCTAAGAATTTAGATCTCATTAGAATGATCATCATCATTATTCTAAAAGTATTGCTTAAAACTATGGGTTTATCACATATTATAAAACAGCATCATGCAGATAATTAAAAGCCTTTAATAAATTAATACTTTTTATTAATAAATGAATAAGATTGTTACAAAGTATATGCTTTATCATCAAACATGATTGGCTTGTGTGCATACTACTTTCAATCTCCCACTTGCACTAAAGCCAATCGTCATGGTATCTCATACTCTTCTTCTCTAAGTGACGCGATTATCCCTGCCGTTGGATAAGCTTTAGTTAATGGATATGTAATGTTGTTCATGAGAGTCCACTATCTCTATAGTGATTTCCCATCTTTCAATGATTCTAATAATCAAATGAAAGTGCCACAACACATGTTTAGATCCAAGATGAGACTTAGGAACTATTCCTAGTTCTGTAATGAACTTTTAATCCAAACAATCAACTTGCGACTTCATTTATAGCTATATACTTTGTCTTTATCACTAAACCAAAGAACTATTTGTTGTTTGGAACCTTTCCAATTCATTGCACCACCTTATTCAAGATAACGCTTTACCTTAAAGTGGATTTTTTTCATCATCTTAGTGCGTCTGAAAAACTTGAGTCTGTTAAGCCCTCTAGTTTTAATTTAGACCCACCATGAATATGATCACATCCTTAGTCTTAGGTTAAGCACTTTAAGATGTTTTTCACTGACTCATAGTGAACTTCTCCATAATATGACTGATCAACATCAGGTCTCATACATTTCATTGCATGCATGATTGTTATAAAACAATCATCATGCAGATAATTAAAAGCCTTTAATAAATTAATACTTTTTATTAATAAATGAATAAGATTGTTACAAAGTATATGCTTTATCATCAAACATGATTGGCTTGTGTGCATACTACTTTCATAGACTTCGCTTGAGTTTATGATAAGCTTACCCGTGATGACCTTGTTCGGGTTTCTTGCTTTTTCGGAGGTCACAACAAACGCTCTCCCTTGCGCTACCGGCTTTGACTTTTCTGGGACGGCCTTTGGTGCTTCCATCCTAGCTGAACTTGTCTTCAGTGAACGACAAAATCGGGCTAGGTGACCTTCTCTTTCACAATTATAACATGCTTTGGACGACATCGCGCAGTTTGGACTGATGTGTCCCTCCCCTCCACATTTAAAGCATATGATAGGTGGTCGTTCTCCTTCCTTAACAACGGGTGCTGGTGCTGACGTCTTTCCATCATTTTTGAATCTCCTCTTCTTGAAATGTCCATTCTTATTGTTTTGGCCCTGATTACCACCGAAGTGGTTACCATTTCTGGCCTGTTGATTCCCTCCACGCTTGTTATCACCGCTTCGATGACTGCTCTCACTAGTATTATCATTTTGCCAACTGCTCTCTTTTGGTTGGGTTGACTCATTATCACACTCCAATAACTGCGCTCTATTAGCAACATCTGAATACAAACACAGTTTATGAGAGATAAGATATTGACGTATCAGGTTTCAAACCTCTTAAAAACATTCGCGTCATTCTCTCCTCATTATCAACCAAATGGGACGCAAACCAGGACAACTCGACAAACTTGGCTTCGTACTCCGATATGGTCATGTTGTTTTGTTCCAACTTGATGAACTCTACCTCTTTTATGTGACGAATACTTTCGGGGAAAGTACTTGTCGTTGAACAATTCTTGGAACTTCTCCCAAGTCATCTTGATTATGCAAGGTGTTGAGTACGTTTCTGATCCCACCCAAGAATGTCTGCCTCGCAGCCAACATGAAGGTGGCAAAGGGAACCTTTTGCTCCTCAGAGCATCCCAAGACATCAAATATCTTGCAGATTTGCTTTATCTACGTCTCCGCCTTAAGTGGCTTTATCCTGATTATTGATTTGTGGAGACTCAACGGTCTCCTGTGCTCCATTGATATTCTCAACATTCTCGGATGTCATTTTCAAATACTGCCACAAAACAAGGGTTAAATAACATATCACATATTATCCCTATACTCTGACCGACCAATTAAATATCAAATAAACTTAAGTAGGTCATACTAATAAAGAATTCCCCAAATCTCTCCCTCCTAGTTCTTATCTCACATCTCAGCTAGGGATCATATCCCTAAGCTTTGATACCAACTGTGACGCCCCCAAAATAGGTATACATCACCTATTCTGAGTCGTCAAATACATTGTACAGAATACAAATACAATCTTAAATATACAACATAAGCTGTAAGTTTTAATACAAACATTGTCTTCTAGACAGTATTAAAACTCAAAATAAGTCCTCAATACATTTATTGACACACTATTTCACAGAATAGTGAGGACTACTAATGCTATCCTCTGGACCATCACTCCATTCCCCGACTCGTCCCAGGTATATTCTCATTTCCTGAAGAGAACAGTGAAAGAAAGGGTGAGCTCAACTAGCCCAGTAAGAAATATTATGACTAAGATAATGCAGAATAAATTATCATTAGCCTTAAACAGTGTTAAACTTATACAATATAACAAACATCAAGTTTAACTACAGCGGAACAAATAATTCATTAAAAGAGTCAAGTAGAGAATAAAATATACTATCTTTTATGATTTAAAAGGTTTTTCATCACTTTTATCGTTAGGACCCAGCTTAATAAATAATCCACATCATCCCTGCACTATGGCCAAGGATATTCATTAGTATCACGACCACAAATTATCCATGCACTACGGGCAAGGATATTCATGTATTCATCAATGGTCATGATCATACCAACAACTGTCCGTCAATGCACTACGGGCCAATGAGGACTTTTACCACATCATTTGTAACATTACGGTCATGATTAAACCGAATAATCCCTAGCCATAATCATACCAAGTCCATCTATAAACTACAGGCCACTGATGACTTTCAAAAAATTATAAACATGAGGATGGTGACAATGATATAAGAATTCAATAAAAACAAGTTCAAGAATAAATTTATTCAGGAACTAATAACGTCCAAATTGTCAACATGATACTTCTTTGTAGAGTAAAATTCAAGAATGCTCAGAAGAATATTTCCATGAAAAGATACTGGATGAAGCACAAATATCAAGGATATTCCACTAATTTCATGGAGTATAGAAGTTAAAACTTTAACCAACTGAGTATAATAAAGAATGGAATAACAAAAAAAATCACCATGCATGTGGTACTTCAGCATGTAAAGGTTTTTCAATGAATAATAAATAACGAAACCGGTCGGTCAAAGTAAATTCAAGATCGATAGGATGTTCCAAAAGAATAATAAAGAATGGAATAACAATGAAATCACCATAGGCAAGGTTATTCCAAGAATACTAAATAATCGAAACCAGTCAAAGAAATTTATGACCAAGCGGGATGTTCCAACATAATAATAAAGATGTAAAGCAGTGCTGCATAAAACACATGCATGAGGATATTCCAATGTAATAATAAAGATGGAACCAGGTCCGGTAGTAAACGCATGCATGACGGGATATTCCAATGTAATACTAAAGAATGGAATAATAGAAGTTCTCTTCATGAATACAAAAGAAATAATACCCCTTACCATAAAAGAAACTTGATATCGAGTAATGGCGAAGTAGCGAGAATACTTTTCTTCTTTTCTCTATAGTTTCTCTCTCTAGAGTTTCAATGAATTCGTAAGAAATAATGAAGGAATGAGCTTCTATTTATAGAAGAATGGACTGCATAGTAACTAATTCATGAACGGTCCAGATTGATTTACTTTTAATCAGACAGTCAAGATTTAAAGCAAAATCTTTTAAATAAAATATAATATATTCTATTTATAATCTAATAAAACGAATAACTTTATAAAAGTATTCTGTTTTATATAAAAAGATTTTTACTATACAAACACTACATATAATAAAATATAATATATTCTAATTATTATCTAATAAAACGAATAACTTTATAAAAGTATTCTAATTTATATAAAAGATTTTACTATTAGCCTAATAAAACGAATAACCTTATAAAAGTATTCTTTTTTATATAAAAAAAGATTTTTGTTTTATTACATTAATAATACTAATAAAACAAAACTTCATCATCATTATTATTATTCACACTATTAATCGACTGCATCGCTCTCGTGAAAGAGGGGCTTTCCAATAAGGATTTTTCTCTATCAAGTAGCGCAATTAGGTGACCAAACCTCTCCTTGGCGAGTAACTTCTAGACATCGTTAATATTGCAAATAATAATATTAATAACTCTCGTCATCTCAATTATTGATTTAATAATATATAAAATATAAACAATAATTGAATAAAACCGAATGACTTCTCACGTAAACATCAATAATCAATAATGGTGTGCTACTATGCAACCACGCCAGACATCGTATTCTTTTACTTTACTAAGAGTAGTTCAACAAGATTAACGGTAAAACTTCCCGCCGTTATTTTCAATAAATTATTTTTGTCATTTTCTCAATCCGACAATAATTCTGTTGCGAGGTCCACCAATGATAGTGCAGTTGTACGAATATTCCCTGTTAAAATGAATATTCCCCGACCAGTCGAATATTATATAACAACTTGCGTACTTTACAAAATTTATAAATATTACCCACAACTATAACATTATATCAAATTCATTCCATAATATTCAAAAAGTATATTTATTGAAAAATCATCTTTATTCATAAAACTGGGGTCTTACACTTTCTCTATCTCCATGATCCAGATTTATGCCTCAATTGGATTCATGGACCCACGGAATTGTGGTGGTCCAACCACCTTGAAGTCCTTAAATGTCACTGCTTGATTCTGCGATTAATTCTGTAACGCACCCGTCAGTAATGTCACTAACTGTTGAACGAGGTTAGCTTCAGCGTTGTTATTGTTGGTAGATCCCTCAGGGGTTCTTTGTCGTGGCTGACATCTTCTTGGAGGCATTTTATATTAAAATACACTTATTAGATTATTACTCAATTCCTTTAAGTATTTTCTACTTAACTTGTACACCATACAAGATCAACACATAACACATAACACTTTGAATAAAATAATAACTTTTATTCATTCATAATCTTTTAGAAAACATAAGAACAATAACATCACTGCTATTTACATTACTTTCCTGAACTATTAAAGTTCCAGGATAACATCATCATCATATCCCATAGGTTACAATACACTTGGGATTTACATACTATTTATCATATTATTAATCGCATATCAAGTACATTTATGACGATCTACTAAAATACTGCATAGCCTTACGTCGTTCTTCTTCCATAATACAAAAAATTGTTCGGCGATCTAATATGTACGATGGTAGCGTCTCAAACTGAATCAGATAACCCATGAACCGATCTTAAGCTCGATTGATTATAGTGTTGAAGACACTATTCATTTCTTCCATCTCGATCTTTTTCACTTGCACCTCTCTCTCTGCTACTCCGGCTCGCTTAGAATCTTCTTCGTGCGCGTCTTCAGCTCTTGGCCTCTTAGTAGATTCTTCCTTCAGTTTGTTCTTCAGGTCTGCGATCTCCTCTGTCAGTTGCTCGTTTCCTCCTTCAGTGTGGACCAACTTCCCTTCGACATTGCTCAGACGTTCCTCTAGATCCTGGATCTCGTTGTCCTTCTGCGCCATTAAGGTCTGTTGCTCAGCTACTATCTCTCTCAACTCCTCAATGCTATATTGAAGTTCCACATTGTGGTTGTACACTTCGTCGTACATACGAGCAGTGATCGAGTTAAATGGAATCTCTTCCTCCTCGTCCTCCTCATCTTCATTCTACTGTGGCATTGTGATCAACGAAGATGTTTCCCGTGGAAGCAGTGGTTCCCAAACCACCTGAATATCTCGAGGCTCCTCCTCTCTAGGCATCTGGGGTCCTTCCTCCCTAGCCTGACTGGATTCTCCTACATTAGCCATCCTGACAACAAAATTTTTAAATTTTAATTACTAATCATTACTACTCGACACTCACGAGCACATAGGTTGTAATCACATAAGCACATAAGTGTTTTATTACTTCTTTCTTAAAACTCGATAAGAGTTTATCACCACTATCTTTTCAAAGGTTATTTCCTAAGGTTTTTCCCCACCTAAGGTTCATAACCTAAAGTTTTGATACCAACTTGTGACACCCCCAAATCCGGGTACTTTATTTCCACCAGATTTGGTGTTCACTTGATAAAAACATTCATGTCTAACTACCCAAACATAATAAAATTTAATAATAAACCTTCCCATTAAAGGATTACATCAATAAGTTCAATAAAATCTCCCAGGTTATCTAACCTTTAAATACAAACATCATTCACGGAAAATTAAATAACTACATTATAAGATTAAAATAAAGTCCAACAATATAAAAGTTAACAAGTTTACAAGTCTTCAATACTTGCTTATCTTCCATTTCCCTTTACTGGTTGTAGGTTCATCAACCTTCTCAACTTTAGCTATAATATTTATATAAGCAAGAGTGAGAAAACAATGCTCACTTGAAATGACAATGAATAAACATCATATCAATTGCCAAATGAATAAGCTCAATAGAAATAAATAATGTGCTTCATCAATAATAATCAGGAACTGAATTGGAATGTATAATTGAGGGTCAAAAGACCACGAACCATGTCCATAGTTATAACTATTCTTTCAACTTAAACTTTAACAGTCATAAGACTATAGGGACTCCTCGTACTTAGGGGGATCAACCCTTTGTACAATGTATTGTGCACAAACATTTCAACGTTATGCATAAAATTATCCCCTATAATAGGGTTGTTCATCTCACCATGTAGAATACGAGTCCGCACCAAAGTAAGTTTGGTTCAGATAAGTTTCAAGGTAATTTAGAGTTTAATGAACATCAACTAAGGATTAGTTGAATAAAAATGTAATAACATTCTGCTATGGAATTAATCATAAATGAATCAACATTGTATACTAAGGTTATGCTTTAAGAATAATCTAAGAGCATCAACATTGAATAATATAACATACCTTGCTTGAACAATGTTAAGCTAAGGTTAGAATCTTGTTTAGAATTAAGAATTGAGCATGCATAATAAATAGTAAATTGAACGATAAAACTTGTTCAACATTAGTGCATCAAAATTTAGAAACTTGCATGCTAAATAACAAGTTAAAGCTTAGAAAAACTGGCTCAATATCGATAGCTAAGGTTTAGGAGCTTGCACAATATAAGTAGAGTTAAGAAACTTGCACAAAGAAATTTTAGTGTTAGAAAACATGCTTTGCGTGTAAGCTAAACCGTAATAGTTTGATTCACAATATCCTAAGCACATGTCATTATGACACAATTAGTCACTACAAATACTCTGTATACAAATAAGTATCTATTTCATGTATGACTCAATTTTTAACCACATAATCAAGTTACACTAACAATGTAATAATAAAACTCGTTAATTATTAATAATATGCTTATTTTTAGCACTATAATACCACAATAACAAAAATTACATTTTTAACAATCATAATATTGCATCATATCAGCATTTACAGACTTCGTGTAGAGAAAAATAATTTTTAAGCCATTTTTTGCTAACTGTCATCTGCGGTGTGGGTCTTTGTAATCGCACATGATGCCTAAGCCAAGCAAATGGGCGCTTACTGAGTGAGGTTACGGCCACAAGATCGGCTTTGTTTGAGGCGCCAATTACGAAACTGAGCAACAAGAATGTAACAAAGCTAATTTTTAACTGTATCTTAATTTCTAACACCAATTTATCATGTATAACTTACATAAATTACACATAAACGTTACCCATCATATATATACTGATTTAAAACAACTAAACAACAACTTTAGAAAAATTAAATCCTTGAATGCCATGTTTTAAACTAAAACTCCATTTTTGACATTGTTTGACAAAATTAACACTGTAACTATAGTTATACACCAAATTAATTCATTCGAACTACGTTCTCTTTATTTCTTACCAAATTAACATATTCAAGGTTCAATTTCACAATTAGCTCACAATCAAATATTAATTTTGGTACTCCTACAAGCCATGTTCATACATATATTCACTAAAAAACCATTTCCTTTCTTTTGAACGTAATTTAGCATACAATCACACACACATATATATATATGCTAGTTATAACATTACAATTACATTTACACATAATTTATTAACCAATCGTAAAAATTTGGATTACAGACAACTTTGTAAAGAACTTTATACTACAGTGAAACTCAAGAACACTGAAACTTTAGGATTTATGCCGTAAAACATATATACGTATATATATACATATATATATATATATATAATATTAAGGTTATGTAAAATACCTTCAATTGCTTAGATAATCCTTGCTAATCCACAGACAACTACTAGGAATCACAGCACACTCTCACAAGTCTCTCTCAAATTCTCACAAGTCTTTCTCAAACTCTCTGAATTTTCTTCTTAAGCTTAACAAATAACTCAAATGCATAACAAAACTGATAACCAAGCCAACTAACAGTATACGTAAAATAAAACTGATAGGTAATAATACGCACACTTAATATATCAGTTACAACATATAAACGTATAGGTTATAAATATATTTTATTTATTATTTAATTTATTTATTATAATAAAATTCAAAATCCAATCCAAAAACCATAAGGCTTTGTTTGGCAAAAACTCTTTGAAAATTAAAGTCTTAATATCTTTAACCCTTGTTTGGCAAAACTAAATTAAACTCCTTTAATTTATTTTAATATCCCATTTATAGCATAGTTTATTGTCACACTTTTAATACCAAATTAAATTAAAAATATTATAATAATCCATTTAATCCCCATCAACTCTCTAATTTAATTTTTAAATTTTAAATTAAATTAGAACATTATCTCATAATAATTAATTTCCTTCACTCATTAATTAATTATTTAACAAATAAATAATCAAATCAAATCCAATTAAATAAATATTTATTCAACAATAGACACATCAATTAAATATTTATATAATTCAATAAATATTTAAAATTATAATTTAAAATTCCGGATTGTTACAGATCACAAGGAGAAAGCGAGCTGGGCATGCCACAAATTGGAGGTGTTTTGCTATTCAGAAGAGACTAGAACAAGGAGTCAATATATCAGTTCCTGAGATCAGTTAAGGTAGACAGAAGTATTGAAGCACTACACAAGAGAAGAAAGAGGTGTTCTACATTGAGGATCCAATAAACACTCTTTAGAATCGCAGTGTTGTCTTAATCTATCTATGAGCAACATTCAACAAGACACACTACGATCAGGTCCAAGAATATGCATCAGAATCATAGAATTCGGTCATCTAAAGTTTGAAGTTTTGGCAACAATTCAATATGAAGAGTGACATTTGAATACAGCTGGTTGAGAGCATCGATGCAAAAGAATAACTTCTGATGTTCTAATCGAGAAGTCAGAAAGAAGACATAAAGTTGACTACCTGCCCAAGACATCAAAGTGACATCTCTAAAGGAGGTAGGTGAAACAGTAGACTGCAGTGTCAAAAAGATGAAAAAGGGGATGTCATATCACATTTGCAGTCTGCACCAAATAACTTGAGATCTGCGAGGCAATTCAAATAGCTTTCAACGTCTATATTCCAATGGGAAGATTGGGAAGGAGTATATCATAGCTAGAGCTTCAAAGATCAAGAGTTATTGAAGTTGTAGAATTGTTGAGTTGTGACGCCCCCAAATCCAAGTACTCTTTACCTCAGATCTTGTATATCATTTCTATAACTATTGCGGAAGATATAAACATAAATTGTTTATACATTAAACTTTTACACATCATTCCCAAGGTCTACAACCTTAACTAAAAATATACCTTCAATATATAAAAAGGTTTACAAAATTATTTGCATTAGCACAATTAATAGTTCTAACTGCATAATAGCTTAATCTTGGACTTTGCCTTTGCCTCTGTCTTTACTCGAGATTTCATCTTAATCTGAAGATTTTTATCATGATATAGCAAGGGTGAGCAACAAATTTACCCAACAAGTTTAAATTTATTTGAGGATATATCATGATTAAAAGAATTGAACAATAAGCTAGCTAACTTTCAACAATATAAACATTGTGAAAGAGCATGAACAAATTTTCTTAGCTGAACGACCAAGTCAATAAAAATGAATGGTCAAGCATAAACATAAACAGATTAACTGAACCAAATGGTAATGAAGGTGATCAGCCTTTCATACCTGGTGAACATTTACAATATGCACAACGTGCGAATCAATAATCAATATAGACGTGAATAATCAACAACAACTATTCACTAACATGCTTTGAACATACAACTCAAGTTTGAGTTAGGAAAACTTTCCTGAACCGCTGATTACCGCTAAGCAATCTAATGTAATCTCTTATGAAAGACCTATCAGTTATAAGATTGATCTTTCAGTCAGCATATCATACTTGTTAGCTCATAATACTATTACTTTATCCATAAATTATCTAACACTTAATCACATAATTAAATATTAGATAACACCTTACAACATTAGCATTATTATTGTCCTTTAATAATTCTTTAATCACTATATCATAAACATTATGATTTAACACTCAAATCTTATATATTATAAGTTCTTCTTTAAACACTAATAAGTCAAATACCAAACCAGCAACCTGGATTCCAAATCCAGCAACCTGGATGGTCAATCCACAAACCCAACTGCAATCCAGTAAACTGGATTCCAAATCCAGCAACCTGGATTCGAAATCTAGCAACCTGGATTCGAAATCTAGCAACCAGATTGCAATCCAGGAAGTTGGATTCAACAATCGCTCTCCCTTGAACTACCGCTAAGAAATCTAGATTATCCTCATTCGGATTCCTCGCTTTTTGGGAGGTTACGAGAAACACTCTCCCTTGAACTACCAGTTTTTTCTTGTATGGGACACCCTTTGATGCCTCCATCCCAACTGGACTTGACTTTGGTGCATGACAAAATTGGGCTAGGTGACCTTCTTTTCCACAATTGTAACAAGCTTTAGACTGCATCACGCGGTTTGGACTGATATGTCCCTCCCCTCCGTATTTGAAACATACGACCGACAGTCGTTCTCCTTCCTTAACAACAGGTGCTGGTGCTGATGTCATTCCATCATTGTTGAATCTCCTCTTCTTGAAATGTCCACTCTTATTGTCATGGCCATGATTACCACCAAAGTGATTACCATTTCTGGCATGTTGATTCCCTCCATGCTTGTTGTCACCGCTTCAATGACTACTACCACTGGTATTATCGACTTGTCGGCTGCTCTCTCTTGGTTGGGTTGACTCATTATCGCGCTCCAATAACTGAGCCCTATTCACAACATCTGAATACAAGCAAAATTTGTGAGAAATAAGGTAGTGACGTATCTCGGGTTTTAAACCTCTTAGAAACATCCGCGCCATTCTCTCCTCATTATCAACCAAGTGGGACGCAAACCAAGACAACTCAGCAAACTTAGCTTCGTACTGCGCCACGGTCATATTATTTTGCTCAAGCTTGATGAACTCAACCTCCTTCATATGATGAATACTTTCAGCAAATTGCTTGTCATTGAACAGTTCTTGGAACGTCTCCCAAGACATCTTCAGTGTGGCAGGTTGAGTACGCTTTACAGATTCCCACCAGTAATCTGCCTCTGCTCGCTACATGAAGGTGGCAAAGGGAACCTTTTGCTCCTCGGAGCATCCCAAGACATTAAATATCTTGTTGATCTGCTTTATGCACGTCTCCGCCTTAAGTGGTTTTGGCTCTCCAAAAAACTCCGGTGGTCCCAGCTCCTTGAACTGCTTAGCGGTGACCGTCCGAGAGTTGTTAGTGTTTCCACCTACATTATGGATAGGAGCCGCTCTCGCCTGATGTTGCATGAATTGCATAAAGCCTCTAAACATCCCATCGTTCACCATTTCATCGGTGATATTGTTTACATGAGGATTCTTGTCTTCCTGTTGCAAATTACCCTAGGTATTGATCGTTGGTGACTAAACGGTCTCATGTGCTTCATTGCTTATCTCAACATTTTTGGATGCCATTTTCAAATACTACCATAAAACAAGGGTTAATTAACATATCACTTATTATCCCTATACTCTGACCGACCAATTAAATACCAAATAAACTTAGGTAGGTCATACTAGCGAAGGAATTCCTCGTCTCTCCCCTCCTAGTTCTTGTCTCACTTCTCAGCCAGGGATCATATCCCTAAGCTTTGATACCAACTGTGATGCCCCCAAAATAGGTATACATCACCTATCTTGAGTCGTCAAATACATGGTACAAAATACAAATAACAACTTAATTATACAACTTCCGTGTAAAATGCGACAAAACATATGCTACGAGTTTCAATACAAATTTTGTCATCTAGACAATATCCACACTCAATGGAGTCCTCATTACATTTATTATCACACTATTTTATAGAATAGTGAGGACTACTATGACACCATCTCGGACCATCACTCCATTCCCCGACTAGTCCCGGCTACATTCTCATTTCCTGAAGAGAACAATGAAAGCAAAAGGGTGAGCTCAACTAGCCCAGTAAGACATATTATGACTAAGATAATGCAGAATAAATTATCATTAGCCTTCAACAATGTTAAACTGATAGAATATAATAGACAACAAGTTTAACTGCAACGGAACAAGCAATCCATTAGAAGAGACAAGTAGAGCATAAAATCTACTATCTTCTATGATTTAAAAAGTTTTTCATCAACTTTATCGCTGAGACTCAGCTTAATAAATCAAATCAAATCATCCCTACACTACGGCCAAGGATATTCATGTAATCATCAATGGTCATTATTATACCGAATAATCCCTGGTCATAATCATACCAACAATTGTCCATCAATGAACTACAGGCCAATGAGGACTTTCACCACATCATTCGTCACATTACGGTCATGATTATATCGAATAATCCCTGGTCATAATCATACCAAGTCCATCTATGCACGTAAGCCAAAGATGACTTTCATCACAATATAAGTATGAGGATGATGACAATGACATAATAATTCAATAAAACAAGTTCAAGGATAAATTTTAAAGATTTATAAATTAATTTATCCAGGAACTAATAATGTCCAAATTGTCAACATGACACTGCTTTGTAGAGTAAAATTCAAGACTACTCAGAATAATATTTCCATGAAAATATACTGGATGAAGCGCAAATATCAAGGATATTCTACTAATTTCATGGAGTATAGAAGTCAAAACTTTAACCAACTGAGTATAATAGAATATATGAAACTGCAAATGGATTTTTGCCCGCCATGCAGTAATCCACGAAGACAGATCATTTCCACAATTTAATAAGGAATGAATACGAAGGATCATTCACCATGCATGTGGTAATCCATATAGACAGGTTATTCCAACACAATAATAAAGAATGAAATAACAGAAGAATTCACCAGGAATGCTATAGACCGCACAGACAGGTTATTCCAACAGAATAATTAAGAAGGAAACCAGGTCATGCGTAATCCGCACAGACAGAATATTCCAACAAAATAATAAAGAACGGAATCAGGTCATGTGTAATTCGCACATACAAGATATTCCAACTGAATAATAAAGAATGGAATAACAATAGAATTCACCAGGCATGCGATAGACCGCACAGATAGGTTATTCCAACAGAATAATAAATTATGTAGTAACAGAAGAATTTCACCATATATGCGGTACTTCGTATAGACAGGTTATTCCAACATAATAATAAAGAATGGAATAACAACCCTTACGAGTATTGAAAGAAAATAACTCTCTTTATGAATATGAAAGAATAATACCCCTTACCTTAGAAGAAAACTGGAATAGTGAGGTAGCATACTTCTCTTCTCCTTTTCTCTCTATAATTTCTCTCTATAATAATTGCTCTATAGCTTTTGTGAATTGGTGAAAAATGAAGGAAGAATGGGCTTCTATTTATAGGAAAATATAGTTTCGATAATTGCACGTTTTGGGTCTCAAAATATTACAGTATAATACCTTTCTCTTTTTCTTCATTTTTAATTTAGTCCTGCAAGTATTATCAGACTTGCACCACCTCCCCTAATAGTAAATAATGTGAATCAATAGTAAATCATGTGAATCAATAGTTCTAGACATGTGAAAATATGAATTACAGTATAGTACCTCCATCTATACCTCTATTTTTAACTTAATCATGCAAGTATTATCAATCTTGCACCAACTCCCCTAATAGTACAAGAATGTGAATCAATAGTACACACATGTGAATAAATAGTTATAATCATGTGAATTAATAGCAATTAATTGCTCATTTATCCGATTACTTACCCGATTGGTCAATATAACCTCCAGACATCAATTATTATCGAAATAAATGGCGATTTTCACTAACACTAATAATTCCAACACAGTGGAACTATCAAATTCATCTTTAATCAACACAAAATTATTCATCATTAATATTATAGTTCACAATATTTAACAACCAGGTCGTTCCCAGGAAAGAGGGGGCTTTTTGATAAGGATTTCTCCTTATTGGCGCGCAATTAGATGACCAAACCTCTCCTTGACAAAACTTCTAGACATTGTAAATATTACAATTTAATAATATGAATAACTTTTTTGTTTCAATTATTGATTTAATAATATATCATATTATGCAGATGATACTGTGACAATAATTGAATCAATAATATGAGAGATATGATGCAATAATTCTCGTAGCAATAATTGAGTATAAGCGGGTGACTTCTCACGTAAGCATCAATAACCAATACCATGTGCTCTTATGCAACCACGCATTATTCTTGTACTTTTACTACAGGGTAGTTCAACAGTTTTAACGGTAACACTTTCGCCGTTATTTTTATAAAAAGATAATTCTGTTGTTTTCTTACTACTACAATACTTCCGTTGTGGGGTCCACTAATGATTGTATCGTCATATGAATATTCCCTATTAAAACGAATATTCCCTAACCAATCAAATATTATATAACCACTTGCTTACTTTGCAACATTTGTAAATATTACCCACAACTATAACATTATATCAAATCCACACCATAATATTTAAAAATATATTTCGAGAAAAATATTCTTTATTCATAAAAGTTGGGGTCTTACAACCTCCCCTTCTTATGAAATTTCATCCTCGAAATTAGGGTACGTACTTGGTATATTGAAGAGGTGAGGATATCTTGACTTCATCTCAGATTCTAGCTCCCAGGTCATTTCCTCCACATTATGGTTTCTCCACAAAACTTTGAATGGAGGTATAACCTTGGAGCGTAGAATATGATCCTTCTTATCTAAGATTTTAACAGGTAACTCTTCATATGTTAAATCTTCCTCTATCTCGTCTGGTTCTAATTCAATAATATGGTTTGGGTCTTTCACATATTTACGTAACATGGATATGTGAAAAACGTTATAAACACGAGACATACTTGACGGTAAAGCGATTCTATAGGCCACAGTTCCTACTCGGTCAAGGATTAAAAATGGGCAAATGAATCGAGGATTGAGCTTTCCTCTCTTTCCAAATCTCGTAACTCCTTTCCATGGAGCAACACATAACAACACATGATCTCCAATATTGAATTCCACGTCCTTTCGATGAAGATCGGCATAACTCTTTTGTCGATCTTGTGAGGTTTTTATATTTGTCTGATCGTTTGAATCTTTTCCGTAGTCATACATACCAAATCCGGTCCCAACAACGTTGCTTCACCCACCTCATCCCAGCAGACTGGAGAACGACACTTTCTTCCACCTCAAATAGAGCCATGCTAATACTTGCTTGATAACTATTATTGTAGGAAAACTCCACCTATGGTAAGAACTTGTCCCAACTTCCCTTGAAGTCAAGGACATAGAGTCTTAATAAATCTTCAAGAGTTTGAATAGTCCTTTCCGACTGCCCATCCATTTGAGGATGATATGCTGAACTAAATCGTAAATCCGTGCCCATAGATTTTTGCAAACTAACCCAAAATGTTGAAGTGAATCTTGGGTCTCGATCAGAAACTATGGTTACTGGCATACCATGCAATCTTATAATCTCGTTTATGTACATACTAGCAAGACGTTCAAGTGTATAAGTTTCTCGTATCGGTAAGAAATGAGCAAACTTGGTCAATCTATCAATAATGACCCAAATCGCATCTATGCCTTGAGAAACCTTGGGAAGACCAGTAACGAAATCCATGGTAATGTGCTCCAACTTCCATTCTAGAATTTTAAGTGGTTGCAATGGACCTTTTGACACTTGATGCTCTGCCTTGACTCGTTAACAAGTTGGACGCCTTGAGATAAACCCCGTTATCTCTCTCTTCATATTGCTCCACCAAAATGTATGTCGAAGATCACGATACATTTTGGTACTCCCAGGATGGATTGCAAATGGTGTGTTGTACGCCTCCATCATGATTTTATACTTCAAGTTAGAATCGTTAGGAACACAAAGTTTGGAGTTGACTCGAAGTATTCCTTCTTCATCAATTCTTGCTTCCGGAATAGCACCTTCTTGTACTTTCTTCCTCATACGTATAAGCTCCAGGTTTGTAGCTTGAGCATCTTTAACTTTATCGATTAAAGTCTGTTCCACTCGTATATTCGCCATCATCACATGGGTCCCTGGAGACTTTAAGTCTATTTCCATCCTTTCCAAGTCATACAAAATGGGCCTTTGCGTTGACAATATTGCACTCGTGCCCGTATATGATCTTCTACTCAATGCGCCAACTACTACGTTCGCTTTCCAGGATGGTATGATCATAATCTTTCAACAACTCAAGCCATCGTCGTTGCCGCATGTTGAGTTCCTTTTGAGTGAAGAAATATTTGAGGCTTTTATGATCCGTATAGCTCTCCACCTTCTCTCCATACAGGTAATGCCTCCAAATCTTAAGCGCAAAAATGACTGCTGCCAACTCTAGATCATGAGTAGGATAATTCCTCTAATATTCTTTTAGTTTACGTGAGGCATAGGCTATGACTTTCCCATGTTGCATGAGAACACATCCTAACCCTTTGCCTGAAGCATCACTATAGATGACAAATCTCTCCGAGCCAGGGTATTGTCAGAACAGGTGCTGAAATGAGTCTTCTCTTGAGTTCTTGAAAACTCTTCTCACATTCCTCGCTCCAATCGAACTTTATATCTTTTCGAGTTAGCTGAGTTAGTGGAGTAACGATTCGAGAAAATCCTTCCACGAATCTCCAATAATAACCAGCTAAGCCGAGAAAGCTACGTACTTTGGTCACTGACTTTGGTTGCTCCCAGCTTTGAATTGCTTCAATCTTCACTGGGTTAACAGATATTCCATGATTTGATATCACGTGCCTAAGGAATGCAACTTCCTCAAGCCAGAACTCACATTTCTTCAACATGGCATAAAACTTATTTTCACGAAGCTTTTAAAGTATCAGCCTTAAGTGTTGCTCATGGTCTTCACAACTTTTGGAGTATATGAGGATGTCATCAATAAAAATGACCACAAAGTGATCCAAATATTCCTTGAATACTCGGTTCATCATGTCCATAAAGGCAGTAGGAGCATTAGTCAATCCAAAAGACATGACTAGGAATTCATAATGCCCGTACCGAGTTCTGAAAGCAGTCTTTGGAATGTCATCAATTTTAATCTTCAACTGATGATATCCGGAACGAAGATCAATCTTTGAAAAGAATTTGGCTCCTTACAACTGGTCAAACAGGTCATCAATGCGAGGCAATGGGTACCTATTTTTGATGGTGACATGATTCAACTCCCGAGAATCAATACAAAGACGCATACTTCCATCTTTCTTTTTCACGAATAGAATAGCAGCACCCCAAGGAGACGTACTAGGACGAATGAAACCGATGTTTGACAATTCCTGTAGTTAGGTTTTTAACTCCTGAAGTTTAATAGGAGCCATTCGATATGGGGCTTTGGAAATGGGATTTGTACCTGAATCAAGGTCGATACAAAATTCAATTTCATGCTCTGAGGGTAGGCTAGGAAGTTCTTCAGGGAATACGTCAGGAAATTTATTAACAATAGAAATATCATTCAAATTTGACGTATTTTTATTTAAATCCGTGACATGGGCTAATAAAGCTTGATATCCATTTTCAATAAACGAATAGCTTTATGGCTTGATATGACAGTAATTGATTTTAGTGATTTGGTTGCTTGAATTCGCATAATAGGTTGGTTAGGAATATGAAAGCTAACAACCTTACGAAAACAATCGATTTTACCATGATGAGTAGTTAACCAATCAATCCCTAAAATCACATCAAATGCAAGTATTTTCAAAGAAATAAGATTGACAGGTACGTGCGGTTACCGATTTGAATCAAACAAGACTTATAAACAGTGGATGTGATGAAGGTTTCTCCTAATAGAGTTTCAACAGATAAGTCAAAGTCTAATTTCTCCGGAGTCAAATTTAAACGTTGAGCGCAAGTAAGAGAAATAAAAGAATGGGTAGAACTGGTATCAAATAAAGTATAAACTTCGCTAGAGTTTATGATTAGTATACCCATGATCACCTCGTTCGGATTCCTCGCTTTTTGGGAGGTTACGACAAACGCTCTCCCTTGAACTACCAGTTTTGTCTTGTCTGGGAAACCCTTTGATGCCTCCATCCCACCTGAACTTGACTTTGGTGCATGACAAAATCGGACTAGGTGACCTTCTTTTCCACAATTGTAACAAGCTTTGGACTGCATCACGCAGTTTGGACTGATATGTCCCTCCCCTCCGCATTTGAAACATACGACCGGTGGTCGTTCTCCTTCCTTAACAACAGGTGCTGGTGTTGACGTCTTTCCATTATTGTTGAATCTCCTCTTCATAAAATGTCGACTCTTATTGTCATGGACATGATTACCACCGAAGTGATTACCATTTTTGGCATGTTGATTCCCCCGACGTTGTTGTCACCGCTTCGATGACTTTTACCACTGGTATTATCGACTTGTCGGCTGCTCTCTCTTGGTTGGGTTGACTCATTATCGCGCTCCAATAACTGAGCCCTATTCACAACATCTGAATACAAGCAAAGTTTGTGAGAGATAAGGTATTGACGTATCTCGGGTTTCAAACCTCTTAGAAACATCCGCGTCATTCTCTCCACATTATCAACCAAGTAGGACGCAAACCAAGACAACTCAGCAAACTTAGCTTCGTACTACGCCACGGTCATATTGTTTTGCTCAAGCTTGATGAACTCTACGTCCTTCATGTGACGAATACTTTCAGGAAAGTACTTGTCATTGAACAGCTCTTGGAACTTCTCCCAAGACATTTTGAGTGTGGCAGGTTGAGTACGCTTTACAGATTCCAACTAGTAATCTGCCTCTGCTCGCAACATGAAGGTGGCAAAGGGAACCTTTTGCTCCTCGGAGCATCCCAAGACATCAAATATCTTGTTGATCTGCTTTATCCACGTCTCCGCCTTAAGTGGTTTTGGCTCTCCAAAAACTACGGTGGTCCCAGCTCCTTGAAGCGCTTAATGGTAATCGTCGAGAGTTGTCGGTGTTTTCACGCATTTTGGACAGAGCCACTCTACCGATGTTGCATGAATTGCATAAAGCCCTCCGAACATCCCATCGTTCACCATTTCATCGGTGTTATTGTTTACATGAGGATTATTGTCTTCTTTTGCACATTACCACAGGTATTAATCGTTGGTGACTCAAGCGGTCTCATGTGCTTCATTGCTTATCTCAACATTTTGGATGCCATTTTCAAATACTACCATAAAACAAGGGTTAATTAACATATCACTTATTATCCCTATACTCTGACCGACCAATTAAATACCAAATAAACTTAGGTAGGTCATACTAGCGAAGGAATTCCTCGTCTCTCCCCTCCTAGTTCTTGTCTCACTTCTCAGCCAGGGATCATATCCCTAAGCTTTGATACCAACTGTGATGCCCCCAAAATAGGTATACATCACCCATCTTGAGTCGCCAAATACATGGTACAAAATACAAATAAAAACTTAATTATACAACTTCCGTGTAAAATACGACAAAACATATGCTATGAGTTTCAATACAAATATTGTCATCTAGACAATATCTACACTCAACGGAGTCCTCATTACATTTATTATCACACTATTTTATAGAATAGTGAGGACTACTATGACACCATCTCAGACCATCACTCCATTCCCCGACTAGTCCCGGCTACGTTCTCATTTCCTTAAAGAGAACAATGAAAGCAAAAGGGTGAGCTCAACTAGCCCAATAAGAAATATTATGAATAAGATAATGCAGAATAAATTTTCATTAGCCTTCAACAATGTTAAACTGATAGAATATAATAGACAACAAGTTTAACTGCAACGGAACAAAAAATCCATTAGAAGAGACAAGTAGAGCATAAAATCTACTATCTTCTATGATTTAAAGAGTTTTTCATCAACTTTATCGCTGAGACTCAGCTTAATAAATAAAATCAAATCATCTCTGCACCACGGCTAAGGATATTTATGTAATCATCAATGCTCGTGATTATACTGAATAATCCCTAGTCATAATCATACCAACAACAATCCATCAATGAACTATAGGCCAATGAGGACTTTCACCACATCATTCGTCACATTACGGTCATGATTATACCGAATAATCCCCGGTCATAATCATACCAAGTCCATCTATGCACATAAGCCAAAGACGACTTTCATCACAATATAAGTATGAGGATGATGACAATGACATAATAATTCAATAAAACAAGTTCAAGGATAAATTTTAAAGATTTATAAATTAATTTATCCAGGAACCAATAACATCCAAATTGTTAACATGATACTGCTTTATAGAGTAAAATTCAAGACTACTCAGAATAATATTTCCATGAAAAGATACTAGATGAAGCGCAAATATCAAGGATATTACACTAATTTCATAGAGTATAAAAGCCAAAGCTTTAACCAACTGTGTATAATAGAATATATGAAACTGCAAATGGATTTTTGCCCGCCATGCGGTAATCCACGTAGACAGATCATTTCCACAATTTAATAAGGAATGAATATGAAGGATCATTCACCATGCATGTGGTAATCCACATAGACAGGTTATTCCAACAGAATAATAAAGAATGGAATAATAGAAAAATTCACCAGGCATGCAATAGACTGCACAAACAGGTTATTCCAACGGAATAATAAAGAAGGGAACCAGGTCATGCGTAATCCACACAGACAAGATATTCCAACAGAATAATAAAGAACGGAATCAGGTCATGCGTAATTCGCACAGACAGGATATTCCAGCTGAATAATAAAGAATGGAATAACAACAGGATTCACCATGCATACGATTGACCGCACAGATAGGTTATTCCAACAGAATAATAAAGGATGGAATAACAGAAGAATTTCACCATGTATGCGGTACTTCGCATAGACTGTGACACCCCCAAATCTAGGTACTTCATTCCCACAAGATTTGGTGTTCACTAATCAAGCATTCATACTATCTACCCAAATAAAATAATATTTGAATCATAAAACCTCCCCTTAAATAGGGTTACATCATTACGTTCAAAAACATCTCAGGTTATCTAACCTTTAAACATCATTCAAAAGTGGAATTAAATTATTACATAACATCATTAAGATAAAGTCTAAGATCATCATAACAAATAAAAGTTTAATATCATAATCATAATCAAAATTACAAGTCTTCATCACTTGTACATTTTTCGCTTTCCTTTGCTAGACGAAGGTTCATCTACATTCTCCACTTTAGCTGCAATGAGTTTATAAATATGCAAGAGTGAGCCAAACAATTGCTCACTGAATATAACAATGAATCAACAGGAGTATACTAATAATAACTGCAAATAATAGGCTCATCAAGACTGATTAGTACTCTAACAATGCTAATCAGGAACTTAAATCCAAAATATGGAATATATCTAACTGAGGGTCATAAGACCATGAACTATGTCCACAGTTGCGAGTAATCTTTCAACTCTAACTTTAAGAGTCATAAGACTATAAGGACTCCTCGTACTTAGGGGAATCAACCCTTCGTACAATGTATTGTGCACAAACATTTTAACGCTACGCGTAAGTTAACCCCTAATAATAATAGGGTTGTTCATCTCAGTATTTAGAGTACAAGTCCGCACCAAATAATGTTTGGTTTGGATAAGCTATCAAGGGTAATTTAAAGTTCAACGAACATCAACTAGAGGACTAGTTGAATCAATAGTGTTTGATAATCACAACAAATGTTTAATAATAACATAACATAGAACAATTGAGAATCATAAATGAACTGACTATAACTCATGCTTGAAATAACTATAGAGCATAAGCATATAACAAAATGAAGAAAATGGTAAACCTTTGTTTGAACAATAAATAAGCTAAGGTTAGAGTCTTATAACATTAGAAATGAAATTATTGAACATACATTAACTGGTAGCAAGCTAGAAACTATAAACTTGCCCAACATGGTATTAAATTCAAGCAAGGAATAAAAACAATTCAAAAATAAAGACGAGAGTTCAAACTGTGTTCATTATACAAGAATGTAACTTAAGAAAACTTGCTTAACTATAAACAAGTTAGAATGAATCAACAAAATGAGGATTCCAATAACATTAGAGTTAAAGTTAGTTAGAATGAATTTTAAAAATAATTGACTTATTCAATAACAGTTAAGATAAGAAAACTTGCTCAATCAAAAGGATAAAGTTACACAATGTAATAATAGAACTAACTCAATGAAAGTGTAGAGCTAGAAACCTTTCTCAATGTAAAAAGATAGGGTTTAGAAACTTGCTCAATGTAATTATAGAGTTAGAAAACTTGCTTTGAGCGTAAGCTATAAAGTTAAACTCACGATCACCTACACATGATTTTAGAACCACAATACCTATTAGACATGCTAACATATCATAACATGCTCATTACCATTCACATTTCAGAAACTCTAAGTGTTTAACTTCGCAACACTTGTCTAATGTTCATTATGTATACTAATTATCACATAACGTTCATTATGTATACTAATTATCACATAACTCGTTCTCGACTTACTAATCATTTTTGCAACTTTGAACTTACTAACCACAATTCAATATGTTATGTTAACCTTAACATTACCCATTTAACATGCTAGCATAGTTTCAGACCATATTATGATGCTATCTCAAATCTGCAGCAATAGCAGAAACTAGAATCTCAAACCGTAGGTATGGCATGTAAATTGCGCCCATACAAAGGCTTGGGACCGTGGCAAATTTCGCATTTTTTTTTTACTTTTGTATAAGCATTTACGCCTTACGGTGTTCGTATTAAAAAGAGAAGGCTAATGAACGATGTGGATTTTAGCCCAACAAACACAAATTTCACCCACCAAACAGTGATAATAACATGTAAAATAAATATACAACTATCATAAACATGATTACTCACCTATTAAATCACTTAGCACAATTTAACAACAACTAAAACTATTTTAATTTCTCAATTTTCATGTTTTTCATATAAAACTCCATTTTTTGAAATTCATCCCAAAAATCATCACTGTGAATTCAATACATGGCCAAATCATCTCATTCCTATTACATTATGCTCGTATCTCATTGAACTATCATAAACTAAACTCAATTAACATTTTCACAAACAAAATGGCCATTAAAATTGATACTTACTTAGACTATATGAAGAACATAAACACTAACAAAATTTTCTTTCACTATTAACCGAATATTAACATATGATTACCCTATTTAACATAAATTCTAGCATTATAAACGTATACAATTGCAATTACCAACTATATAAATCCACAATTCAACAATTGCTTGTAACAGAACATGAGAGAATTCTTACCGTGAAATATACATACACATATATACACACATATATAACTCTAAGGTTGTGAACATACCTTTAATTAGCGTGTAATTCTTGCTAATCCACTGGAATTGCTTGAAAATCCTAAGCTTTCTCTCAAATTCTCTCAACTCTCAATTCTCTCTATTGCCTAGCACAACTAGAATGAAACTCTGATAGCTAGTATGCGTAACATAAAAAACACAAACTGATATGGCCATAATAGCCATCATCAGTTATCAAAATAACGTCTATAACATAAATACATTATATTTATTATTTATTTTATTTTATTTTTATTATTTATTTTAATTTCAAAAATTAGAAATATCAAAAGCCCTAAGGCTTGTTTGGCAAACCATTTAAAATTAAAGAGTTAAAATACTTAAGCCTTGTTTAACAAAAACTAATTTAAATCCTTTTTAATTTATTTTAATAAACACTTTAGTTTATAAACTATAATCACATATTATTTTCATATCCAATATTAACCCATTAAATTAATCACATGCTATATTTTAATTAAATATATACATTATATTTTAATAAAATATAGCCATTTATCAAATATCACCAAATTATAATTTTCATTATAACTTTATTTAATAATTTAACATATCATCTAAATTATTAAATCAACACAACAACATAATCCCTCATGTTATAATACAAACCTCTAATTTATAAATTAATTTAATTTAGAAAATTCTCTAATACATTTAGATTCATCAACCATCACATCAATAAAATATTTATTTAACAATAAACACCTCAAATAATATTTATATAACTCAATAAATATTTAAATTACAGTTTAAAATTTCGGATCGTTACATCATTCCCTCCTTACAAGGATTCTGTCCCCAGAATCACAATTCAAACACTCAAATCGTCACATTCTCCCCTACTTATAAAGATTCTGTCCCCAGAATCGAAGATATAGACTAAACGAATAACTTAGGGTAATTCTTCATCATATCAACTTCGAGTTCCCACGTAGCCTCTTTGACATTGTGGTTTCTCCATATCACCTTCACAGAAGGTATCACTTTATTTCTGAGCATTTGTTCTTTCCTGTCAACTATCTGGAGAGGAATCTCTTCGTAAGACAAATCTTTACTGAACTGCAATGGTTCATAATTGATCACATGCTTGTAATCGGGTTTATAAGGTAGTAACACCGACACATGAAAAATGTTGTGCACTTGCTCTAATTCTGGAGGTAGAGCTACCTCATAAGCCACCTCCCCCACTTTTTGTAGAATCTCGAAAGGTCCAATAAACCTTGGACTAAGCTTTCCTTTCTTGCCAAAATGAATTTTCCCCTTCCAAGGAGAAACTTTTAGAAACACGAAATTTCCTGCTTCAAACCCACGACTCTGCCTGTGTTGATCAGCATACTTTTTCTGTCAATCTTGAGCAGCTACTAGTCTTGCTCTAATGAGTTTGACAACTTCAGCGGTTTGGTGAACCAGTTTTGAACCTAACAGTTGACGTTCTCCAACTTCATCCCAACATATTGGAGTTCTGCACTTTCTGCCGTATAATGCCTCGTACAGTGGTATACCAATGCTTGCATGGTAACTGTTGTTGTATGCAAATTCCACCAATGGTAGATGATCATCACAGTTTCCTTTGAAATCCATGATGCACGCTCTGAGCATATCTTCTAGCGTTTGGATTGTTCGTTCGCTTTGCCCATCAATTTGCGGATGATATGTTGTACTCATCTTCAGTTGCGTTCCCATGCATTCTTGTAGTCTCTTCCAGAAATTTGATGTGAACCTCGGATCTCTGTCTGACACAATTGACACTGGAACTCCATGTCTTGAAACGATCTCCTTAACGTATAGTTTCGCCAGCTGATCAAGATTAAATCTAATCTTTATTGGCAAAAAGTGTGCAGATTTTGTCAATCTGTCCACTATCACCCATATCGTGTCGTATCCTTTCTGAGTCGTTGGAAGACCTACCACAAAATCCATTGTGATATGCTCCCACTTCTATTCCGATATTTCCAATAGTTGAAGTAAGCCGCTTGGTCGTTGATGCTTGGCCTTCACTTTCTGACATGTCAAACACTTTGCAACGCATTCTGCAACATCTCTTTTCATATTCGGCCACCAAAAATGACGTCGTAAATCTTGATACATTTTCGTACTTCCCGGATGAACTGAATATCTTGAGCTATATGCTTCCGTCAAGATTTCTTCTTTAATATCCTGAATTGCTAGAACCCAACTTCGTCCCTCAAATCTTAGCATTCCCGCAGTATCGACCTGGTACTTCGCTTCCTTACCCTCGACTATACTTTGCTTTATTTTCTTGCATTCTTCATCCTGCAGCTGATCGTTTTTCACTTTATCCACCAAATTTGGACTAGCTTCCATCTGGAATAATTTTTCTTCGGATTCTTCTGGAAATTTGATTTTCAACTCTAGTTTTGCCATTGCTGAAATGAGCTCCTCCTTATCAGTTAACATCATCAACTTTTCTCTGCCCTTCCTACTCAAGGCATTTGCAACCACGTTTGCTTTGCCTGGATGATAAAAGATATCATAATAATCCTTTATCAGTTCCATCCATCTTCTTTGACGCATGTTCATATCCTTCTGTGTGAAAATATACTTTAGACTTTTATGGTCTGTGTGAATCTCACATTTCTATCCATAGAGATAGTGTCTTCATATCTTCAATGCGAATACAACCGCCGCCAACTCTAAATCATGAGTCGGATACCCTTTCTCGTAGTCTTTCAGACGCCTTGATGCATACACAATAACCTTGCCGTTTTGCATAAGGACACAACCCAATCCTTTGTGTGACGCATCACTATACACTACGAAATTTCCTGTATTATCTGGTAACGACAACACGGGTGCCACACATAACTTCTTCTTCAATTCTTGAAAACTTTCCTCACACTTTTCAGTCCAAACAAATTTTACAGATTTTCTTGTCAAATTTGTCTACGGAGTGGCAACCTTGGAAAAATCCTGGATAAACCGTCTATAATAGCCTGCCAATCCCAAGAAACTTCTCACTTCTGATGGAGTTCTTGGTTGTTCCCAATTTATCACATCTTCAACTTTTGATGGATCTACGAAAATCCAATCCTTATTGTAAGACCCCAACTTATTATTAATGAAATTTAATTTTCTCTATTTATTATTTTGAAATAGTAAGGGTTGGTGTGATTAATGTGGATAGTTAGGAGTAAAAAATACGCAAATATTTCAAAATAAGCAAGTGGTTATAAAATATTCATTGTTGTTGTGGGAATATTCGTTTGGTCGTGGAATATTAAATCTTTGTCGGGGAATATAAATGCACGACGCAAAATGACCATGTGTGGTCCCCATAATGAAAAGCGATTGGATGAAGAAAACGACAAATATAAGTTGGTTAAAAATAATTGGCGTAGTTATTACCAATTAATCTTGTTAAAATACTCTATTGGTTAAAACACAAGAATATCACGATATTGCACCAATTATTAATTCTTACGTAAGAAGGCACTACTCAATAATGGTTATGATAATTCTTTATTTCAATTATTTTATTGAGTTAATAATTCTTTGCGTTGATATTTTATATTCTTTGTTGTTTTGATAATTGTCATTACACAATATTTTTCATTATCGAAGCAATAATTCATATTATTTGAATAATATTATTAGATAACATTATTGGCAATGTCTAGAAAGTTCCGTCTAAGGAGAGGTTTGGTCACCTAATTGCTGCCAATGATGGAGAAATTCTTATTGGAAAGCCCCTCTTTCTGAGGAGCGCACGGTTGTCAATATTGTGAGTCTGTAATATTATTTGTGAATAATTAATTATTGATTCATATGATGAGGAAAATATTAATTTTATGTGGATATAGATGGAGAAAATTTTTAATGTGACAATTGTTGAAAATTGAAATTTTATCTTTTTTTGATAAAATAATTCATTTAAATATATTATTATATTTTAATAATATAATAATGGTGATATTTTTACAACGAATGTGAGATATATGAGTATACAAGGAGGAAGAGTATTTTGTTGCAATAAATGTTTAAAACATGTTAAACATGTAAATTGGACCCCATTTATTGGTAGAAATTTGATTATAGCCTGTAAAATTGTCCGTTTGTGGATTTCGGTCAATTTCTGTTTGGAATTCGAAAAACATTTCTTCTGCAAAGTTGTAGGGAATTGAATTTCCTATAAAAACTCGCGAGATTCGAATTTTCTGATAAAAGGGCTATTTATTGTGAATTAATAAAGTTCCGAAGCTCCGAAATAATTAATTTTTGGAAGTTTTAATTATTATTTTAAAGAAAAACGTTTTTTTTTGCATTTAAGTGGGCTAACATGTGATATTAATTGCTGAAATCAGATCTTCAAAGATGGGCTAAGGAAATTTATAATATATATTAATATTTTATTAAATTTTCTGCTTTGGTGTTTTAAGCATTTTCCTATAAATAGGGTGCTTAGGTTAGAATTGAAAATCACACCAGAAACAGAAGTTTTCTCTCTCTATATTATCGAGCGTATTCTTGTGAGTATTTTGAGTATACTTTGAGTATTGTTAGACGGTGCAAGTTCCCTTCAAAGACTATATCCAAGGTATTCCAAATTAGAAGTACTAATCTTTCGAGGTAAGGGATGTTATTTTCTTCTCAAATGATATTATTTCTTCAATATCATTATGCTGAAATATTGGTTGGAACTTTTTATCAAATTTGGACCTTTTTCATGTCGGGGTTACTATTCATGAGTTACTATTCACAAGTTACTATTCATGAGTTACTATTCACGAGTTACTATTCACGAGTACTATTCATGAAGCGTGAAGATGTTTTTGTGGAATTTCTATCTTTTGGTGTCGGAGTTACTATTCACGTATACGGCACTATTCACCGAAAAATAAAATTTCTTCTTTTTGTCCAAAATATCTATTCTGGATACTAGCTTTGATTATATCCATGTTTTGATCATTCTTGAATTTTACACCAATATGATTATTTTTGAGGTATTTTTGAACATGGATAAAACAAAGTACGAATCCTTAATCCTTAATCCTTGTCATTTTGTTTCACTGGATTCGTTTCTTTAAAAAAAATATTTTTCATCATCCTCAGTCTTAAATGATGATATTATTGAATATCTTTGGCTTGTGTAGTGCAAAGATGAATGATTTGAAGAATATCTTTGGGTCAGTAGTGCAAAGATGAGCAGTGTTTAGATGAACATGACCAATCGATGAATATCTTTGGCTTGTAGTGCAAAGATGAATATTTGATTCGGAGATGTATATTGATTGATGTTACGGGGATAAAAGATGAGCGATGAACTTTTAAATTCATACATAGAAGATAGTTGTTTGCATTCTCTACTTAACTCTTCTAATGAATTATTATTTCATTTCTATGAATATTGATTTAAAATTTGTTGTATATTGTATTCTATTAGATTTTTCCTGTTGAAGACTAACGGTAATTTGTTGTATATTATCTTAGTCATAATATTCTTTCTTGGGCTAGTTGAGCTCTCACCCTTTCCTTTTTGTTCCATTTTTCTTCTCAGGAGGCGAGAATATAGCGAGTACGAGTCGGGGTATGGAATGAAGGTTTTAGAAAGGATTGTTTAGTAGTCCTCACCATTTTTGTAAAATAATGTATCAATAAATGTGATGAGGATTTATTTGAGTATAGATATTGTCTAGAAGATAATATTTGTATTCAAACTCATAGTTTTACTGTTGTAATAATAAAGTTGTAGTTGTTTCTGTACCATGTATTGACAACTCAGAATAGGTGATGTATACCTATTTTGGGGGCGTCACACTTATCAATTACGTGCCCAATAAATTGTACACGTTCCAGCCAAAATTCACATTTAGAGAATTTTGCGTACAACTTTTCTTTTCTTAACGTCTCTAACATCAGACGTAAGTGTTCCACGTGTTCCTCTTGAGTTTTGGAGTACACCAGAATATCATCGATAAATACCACCACAAATTTGTCCAAAAATGGTTTAAACACCCTGTTCATTAAATCCATCAATGTTGCAGGGGCGTTTGTCAAACCAAATGACATCACTAAAAATTTGTAATGTCCATACCGAGTTCGGAATGTTGTCTTTGGTACATCCTCCTTCATTACCTTCAACTGATGATACCCACTTCTCAAATCTATTTTTGAGAAATATCTAGCACCCTTCAATTGATCAAACAAGTCATCTATTCTTGGCAACGGATACCTGTTCTTAATAGTGACTTTGTTCAATTCCCTATAGTCAATGCAAAGACGCATCGACCCATCCTTCTTCTTCACGAATAACACTGGTGCTCCCCACGGTGACACACTCGGTTGAATATACTTCTTATCCAGCAGTTCCTGTAGTTGCACAATTAGTTCCTTCATTTCCACCGGAGCCATTCTGTACGGGGCCTTCGATATAGGAGCGGTTCCTGGCACTAAGTCGATCACGAATTCAATTTCTCGATCAGGTGGAAGTCCTGGCAAATCCTCCGAAAACACGTCCACGAACTCCCTAACTACTGGTATTTCCTCCAATTTCACACCCTTCTCCTTTTGAGTATCGACTATGTAAGCTAAATACGTTACACAGCCCTGACTCAATAACTTTTTGGCCTGCATCATCGTCAGACATTTCATTTGTCTAGGAAATTTTCTACCATGAAAAACTACCTTTGACGGAGTCATAAGGTTTACATACTTCTTTTGGCAGTCAATTATCGCTCCATAATTGAATAGCCAATCCATTCCCAAAATAATATCGAACTCTCCGAGTTTTATCGGAATTAAATCTACTTTCATAACATTTCCCTTAATGTTCACCCTACAGTTCTTATGTACGAACCTAACAGGAATCACTTCCCTATTCACAATTTCTATGTTTAAAGGAATTTGCAACTCATCACATGGTATTTATAACCTCTTAGCAAATTCATCAGATATAAACGAGCAAATAGCACCCGAATCAAATAATACATATGCATCTATATTATTGATTGGTGTGACGCCCCCAAAATTAGGTATACATCACTCATCTTGGGTCACCAGATACATGGTACAGAATAAAAATACAAACTAATTATACAACGGTCGTGTAAAATACGACAAAACATATGCTGTGAGTTTTAATACAAATATTTTCATCTAGACAATATCCACACTCAATGGAGTCCTCATTACATTTATTATTACACTATTTCACATAATAGTGAGGACTACTAATGCACCATCTAGGACCATCACTCTGTTCTCCCGACTAGTCCCAGCTACGTTCTCATTTCCTGAAGACAACAATGAAAGAAAAGGTGAGCTCAACTAGCCCAGTAAGAAATATTATGACTAAGATAATGCAGAATAAATTATCGTTAGCCTTCAATAGTGTTAAACTGATACAATATAACAAACATCAAGTTTAACTGCAGCGGAACAAGCAATCCATTAGAAGAGTCAAGTAGAGAATAAAGTCTACTATCTTCTATGATTTAAAAGGTTTTTCATCACTTTTATCGCTGAGACTCAACTCAATAAATAATCCACATCATCAAATCATCCCTGCACTACAGGCCAAGGATATTCTTTAGTATCACGACCACGAATTATCCATGCACTACGAGCCAAAGATAATCGTGTTTTCATCAACGGTCCTGATCATGCCATAAAACAATTCATCTTTGCACCCTTGACCGAAGAGAATCCATAGCCATAATCATACCAAAAATTGTCCATCAATGCATTACGAGCCAATGAGGACTTTTTCCACATCATTTATAACATTACTACCATGATTATACAAGAATAATCCTCAGTCATAATCATACCAAGTCCATCTATACACTACAGGCCACAGATGACTTTCAACATAATATAAACATGAGGATGATGACAATGACATAATAATTCAATAAAATAAGTTCAAGAATTATTTTATTCAGGAACTAATAACGTCCAAATTGTCAACATGATACATCTTTGTAGAGTAAAATTCAAGAATGCTCAGAAGAATATTTCCATGAAAAGATACTGGATGAAGCGCAAATATCAAGGATATTCCACTAATTTCATGGAGTATAGAAGTCAAAACTTTAACCAACTGATTATAATAAAGAATGGAATAACAAAAGAAATCACCAGGCCTGCGATAGACTGCACAGGCAGGTTATTCCAACAGAATAATAAAGACGGAACCAAGTCTGGCATAAAACGCACATACAGGATATTCCAACAGGATAATAAAGAGCGGAACTCGAGTCCCGTAAAAACGCATGATGAGGATATTCTAACGAGAATAATAAAGAGCGGAACGAGTTCGGACGTAAAATGCATGCGAGCGAGGATATTCCAACAGAATAATAAAGACGGAACCAGGTCCGGCGTAAAATGCACAAACAGAATATTCCAACAGGATAATAAAGACGGAACCAGGTCCGACGTAAAATGCACAGACAGGATATTCCAACAGAATAATAAAGATGGAACCAGGTTCGGCGTAAAATGCATAGATAGGATATTCCAACAGAATAATAAAGATGGAACCAGGTCTGGCGTAAAACGCACAGACAGGATATTCCAACAGGATAACAAAGAATGGAATAACAGAAGAATTTCACCAAGTATAGGGTAGCCCGCATGTACAGGTTGAGTTGTTGACAGCGGATGTCATCACATGGGTTCCCTACTCTAGGGAGCACTTGAGTGTTGGATTTGAGGATGGGTACCCGACTAGGGTCGAGCACGTTATATCTACCCGTAGGATTCCTCTCTTCACAGATGGAGGATTGGAGCTCTACTAAGGAGAGCGTGCTATCAGGAGCACTACAAGAGAGATTCGCATGTCGATCTTGCCTCTTGCCAGGCGTTATTAGCCTGTTTCGTAGTCACCCGTCATTGACATCCCATTGTTGGGGATTGAAGGTTACACATTATCAGAGGGCCCCTGCACTCAGGAGATGTTCCAGCATTAGTGGTTCCCTCGTACCATTGGAGCTCAGACCTGCGCCACACAGTTTATGGGGGATATGGTTCCAGGATCCGTTATGATGACGGATTGGCTAGCCTGTGTCAGAGATCCGACTCATGTGACACAGATTGATAGTTTGACCCGGTAGTTGGACCGGGCACATTTCTTTATTCGGCATTTGGGTAGAGATCCTTCAGAGGCAGATACTTTTGATCCTTCCAGCTCTAGCGCTGGCCCCTCAGGTGACCCATATGGCTTTGCCGGTGTAGATCCTCCATTGTATAGGCCTGACATCCCTATAGATAGAGATCCAGTGACTCAGGAGGAGTTACATCAGGTGGACAGGATCGATGATGTAGATATCGACACCATTGACTTCTTCTGATGTGTACTTCTCATTATCTCTTTTGATAGGCCTCTGTTGAGATGTTGGGTAGCTTCACCCCATTCCCCTGTATTTTAGTTGTACATAGATGTATTAGATGATGATATACTTAGGAATGTATGTACAGTTTTTCATTCCCTATATCATATTGTCATCTATTGTATCATGCATGTTATTATGTTATGCATATGTATGTATGTCCAGAGATATTCAGCATTGACTCCTGGATGGTCTTATGTCATGGCCTATCTGAGATGTCTTCATTGTGATTAGCTAGTAGATGATCATACCCCACCATTTTTGGTGGCATCGGTATACGCCATGGTATGATAGTATGTCACCACCGCATGGGGTGGTTTGTAGATCATTTCTTTATGAGACACTATGACCTTGTTGATGTTTGAGTTCCCTGTGGTTCATAGATGGTATGCTAGAGCATTGGGTACCGGAGAGACAGGTCTTTAGATTCGGGACCCAGGAGTTGACTCCTACTTTGGAGGAGTATGCACGGTTGACGATGCTGCCATTAGATAAACCTTGCGTGCAGATGGTGATCGAAGACATGAGTAGACAGTTCACGACCCTCACCGGATTGAGGCGTAGAGTGGTACAGGACGAGATTATATCCGGCCACGTGATATCCCAGCATTTTTTGTTTGACAGATTTGGCTATGAGGATAGTTATGCACGTCATTCTAAGAATTTCACCACACCAGAGGATCGTTGGCATTCAACCAGAGTGGATGTACTACTGTTGTGTGTATTGTCATACGTCTACATGCCACGGTACATGGATGAGTTGGATATCGGTGTCATTATGGCACTGAGAGCTCTCCGGGAGGGTCACACCATCCTACAGATGATTATGACAGAGACTCTGAGGTCGGCCATATATTGCTGCACTTTTTCGGCAGGAGTATTCACAAGTAGCTCGGTCATGCTGTACGTGTGGTTTATGTCACACTTGGGACTGATTGGCACATTCAGACGGCATGGATATTGTTTCACCCATGATATAGCTCTATCTTACTCCTTTCAGCCTGCAGAGTGTACAGATGCTACTTCTTGGTCAGCTTTCTTGGCAGGGATCGGAGATCCATTTGCTATATTGCCGTGTACAGGGTTTAGCTCACCCTACAGCTTTATTACTCATGATTCGGGCATAGATTATCTACCTCTAGCTGGTTTGAGAGGGATGAGGCTAGATCATCTAAGGATGCATCTATTGTGGAGCGGGATGTCGCCCTATCTGCTAGGGATATGGCCATTGCAGACAGTACCTCAGTGAGATCCGTTACGACTGGCATCCTTGTCGATATGAGTGCATATATCAATGAGCATCATGCCACCATGTAGTTAGCCTCTAATTTATTAGCTCGTGTAGATGCCATTGGGTAGGAGCTTGCAGTTTTACCTCTGTCTTCAGAGAGGGATGCTATGTTAGATCTGATAGTCCGCATACATATAGATCCATAGATAGCTTTGTATTTTCCTGCATAGACTAGCTTAGCAATTTTGTCATGTACAACATAGATGTATATATCAAACAGTAGTATATATGGCAAAGAAATATATTTTGATTTACTTCCCTTTTAGTTATGCCTTGATACTTGCTTGATAATTGCCTGTTTCTTCAGGGCCTTGTGATCTTGATGCATTCTGAACTTATCCTTGTTATGTGGACATTGAGCCATCGCATGATCTCTCAGAATGGATCATTGATCTGTATGCATCCCTACCATCTTTGGTGTCTTGGGACTGGTATTTGTACAGAAATGTGGAGAGGAGTGTGGCTTTTCCTCTCTGAGATTGACCGCACCACAGATGGTCGCCAATACTTCTATTTGTGAGAAGCCTAGTTAATTCCATCTCTTATGGATTGGTGTTGCTCTTTGAGGCACAACCGTAGCTTAGATGGTCACTGAATCTCCTATTTGTGAGAAGAAGTTGGGTAATTCCATCCCTTTGGTTTGAAGCCGATGAAATGTGGTGGATTGAAGATTTTGATCCCAGTATCGTGTGACAAGTATTTTTGTTCTGGTAGGGGTTAGACTGAACCATAAATGGTTACCTACGTTCTCCTATTGAAGAGGATATCAAGTCTGCGTAGTTCGAACCTGGTGTAAGAGGTTCAACGCTGAATGTGAAAGGCAGATAGGTGTAGAAGTATTTTTTTGTTGTTTTGTTTTTGTAGAGGAAGGGTAGAAATGTTTTTGTTGTTTTTTATTTATTACGACCGGGCCATATAGAATATGGTTGCCTACGTACTCCCGGGTATCAGGGAGATCAGGTCGACGTAGTTCACCCCTCAGGATGAATTGCAGCCAAAGAGAAGTGTGAATCCTATGTGCAGGCTATATTGTGGGGAGAAGAAAGTTTGATCCCATGATGGGGATAAACTACAGGTGTGGAAAATGTTTGATCCCATCTTCAGGACAAACTGCAAGCGTAGAAAAGTTTAATCCCGTCTTCAGGATAAACTGCAAGCATAGAAAAGTTTAATCCCGTCTTCAGGATAAACTGCAGGTGTGAAAGGTTCAATCCCGTCCTCAGGATAACCAAAATTATATGAAAGGTTTGAAATGAGGTGAAACCAGGCTGCTGGTTTGAAATGTATGTTTCCTTGAAGGGCAAAAGATTTTGTAAAAAGAGAGGGTTCAAAATCGGAATGATTGGTGATTAGATGATCAATACCAGGATGTTTGCTTGATGGTAACTTCAGACATAGTACCATTTCATGGAGTCCGAGTTGATAAACTACGGAAATTCATCACCATCCATTTCCTGTAGTCTGAGAGAACCTCCTGTCAAAACCTCCTTGACACAAATGGGCCTTCCAAGTTAGGAGCGAATTTTCCCTTAGATTGATCTTGGTTGTCGATGATCTTCTTCAAAACCAAGTCATGTTATTTGAATTGTCGTAGCTGGACTTTCCTGTTGTAGGATCTTGTGATCCTTTGCTGATATAACTGACCATGGAAGATAGCCGCGGTTCGCCTTTCGTCTATTAGAGACAATTGGTGATACCTGTCTTGTACCCATTGGTCTTCATCCAACTGAGCATCCATCAACACTCTGAGGGATTCCATTTCCATCTCTATGGGGAGCACTGCTTCCATCCCATAGGCTAATGGTAGGGGGTTGCCCTAGTGGAAGTACGCATGGAAGTTCTGTAGGCTAATAAAGTCAGAGGCAAGAGGTCAGGCCATCCTTTGTGATTGGCGGACATTTTTTGCATGATCTTCTTGATGTTTTTTATTAGCCGCTTCAACAACACCATTCATCTTTGGACGGTAGATGACGGAGTTAAGGTGTTTGATATGGAATTTACTACATAATTCCTCCATCATTTTATTGTTGAGGTTCTTAGCATTGTCTAACATACTGTCCTCTGGTTGTCCATATCGACAGACTACATTATTTCTGATGAAAGTAATGATGACTTCTTTAGTAACCCTGGGGAAGGAGGCTGCTTCTACCTATTTGGTGAAGTAGTTGATCATGGTGAATATGAATCGATGTCCATTACTAGCTTTGGGCTCGATGGGCCCGATCACGTCTATTCCCCACATTGAGAAGGGCCATGGCGAACTCATATTGTGGAGTTCCCTTGGAGGGGCGTGGATAGCATTCCCGTGAATTTGGCATTGATAGCATCTCCTAACGTGATCATCACAGTTAGCTTTGAGCGTAAGCCAATAATGCCATGTTCTGAGAATTTTCTTGACAAGTAAGGGGCCACTCATGTGTGGGCCACATACTCCACCATAGATTTCATCCATGAGCCTCTGAGCTTGGTCTTTATCCAGACATCTGAGGAGACCTAATCCTGCATCTCTTTTGTAGAGTGCATCTCCACTCAGGTAGAATTTCATTGCAAGTCGAAGGATCTGCCTCTTCTCAGTTAGGCTCGCCTCAGCGGGTGTAGATCCATCTCGCAGATACTCCTTGATATTCTGATACCAAGGGTGGTGGATAGGAGGTAGCTCATTCGATACTTCTCCAACATAGTTCCCATAAACTGGGGCCTTTTGCACAGCAAATGTGATGATTGGCATGTTTTCCTTGTCAGGTACGTGAATCAAGGAGGCCAATGTTGCTAATGCATCCGCAAAATCATTCCTATTACGAGGAATGTGTAGAAACGAGATTTCTTCGAACTCCAAAGCCATCTGTAAAACTTGCCGATGGTAAGGAAGCAAATGTAATTCTTTGGTTTGATAGATTCCTGTGGTTTGTTTGATTACCAATTCAGAATCTCCAAAGGCAGTTAACTGCCTGATGCCCATTGAACGGGCAAGTTTTAGCCACATGATACATCCTTCATACTCAGCTGTGTTGTTGGTACTGATAAACTGCAATTTAACGGCGGCGGGATACTGCTCCCTCGTATTTAATATTAAAACTGCTCCAGCTCCAGCGCCTTCTGTATTAACTGCTCCATCAAAATACATTTTCTATGTGTGGCATGCATCGTACTGATGGTATTGCTGAACTGCCATTACCCTTTCATCGGGGAAGTATGTTTCTAAGGGTTTGTAATCCCCTGCAGGTGCGGCGGTCAGTTGATCTGCAATTCCTTGACCTTTGACAGACTTTTGCGTCACGTAGACGATGTCAAATTATTGTAGGATCAACTGCCATCTGGACAGTCGACAATTTAATATGGGCTTACTAAACACATACTTGAGGTGATATATGCAGGATATGAGATGGGTTGTGTGACCATGGAGGTAATGATGTAACCTCATGGAAGCCCATGCTATAGCATAACAAGTCTTCTCAATCAGAGTGTACTTGTGTTCACTGATGCTGAATCTTTTTTTGAGGTAATAGATAGCTCGTTATTGACCTCTATCATCTTTTTTTCTGACATCTGACCCATGGCATTGTCATTAATGGACAGGTACATGAATAGGGGAACATCATCCCTGGGTGGTACCAAAACAGGAGCGTTAACCAGCTGCTCTTTAATGGTAAGGAAGGCTTCTGACACTCATCGTTCCATTTCATGGAGGAGTTCTTCCTTAATAGCTTAAAGATGGGCTCACAGGTTGCTGTGAGTTGTGAAATAAACCTGCTAATGAAGTTGATTCTTCCCAAAAAACCCCGTATTTCCTTCTCTATCTAAGGAATGAGCATTTTCTTGATGGCCTGGATTTTGGTAGGATCCAGTTCAATCCCATTGTGGCTGACTAGGAAACCTAGCAACTTACCTGATTTGACGCCAAAGGCGCACTTGGCTGGATTCAACTTCAAGTTGTACTTACCTGTTGAAAAGCTTTCTGAGATGGTCTAAGTGGTCTTCCTCCCTTCGGGACTTGAAAATGATGTCATCCACGTAGATCTCTATCTCTTTATGCATTAAATCGTGGAGAAGAGCCATCATAGCTCGCTAGTAAGTTTCCCTGGCATTGATGAGGCCGAATGACAACCGTCTGTAGCAAAAGGTTCCCCAAGGCATGATGAAAGCAGTTTTCTCACAGTCTTCCTCAGCAACCATAATCTGATGGTACCCCACAAAGCAATCCGTAAAGGAGTACATGTCGTATCGAGCAGTATTGTCAATAAGAATGTGGATAAAGGGCATTCAAAAGCTATCTTTAAGGCAAGCTTTGTTCAAATCCCGGAAATCCACGCAAACTAGCACCTTTCCACCTGGTTTAGGCAGGGGAACAATGTTGGATATCCACTCCGGATATGTAGACACCATGATAATGCCAGCTTGAAATTGTTTCACAATTTCTTCCTTAACCGTTAAACTCCACTCAGGTTTCAATCACCTGAGCTTCTGCCTAACTTGCTTGAATCCTTATTTAATGGGAAGGCAATGAAGAACAATGTCAGTGGACAAACCCACCATGTCTTCAAGAGACCATGAAAACACATCCTCGAATTGGGTTAATAGTGCAACCATGTCATTCCGTTGGTTTGGGGTGAGGTCTGAACCAATCTAGATTAGCTTAGGATTTTCTAAGGTTCCAAGATTGAAAGAAGTGGTTTGGTCAAGGTTGGGTTTAGGCTTATCTGCGACCCATTCCTTAATCTCCTGAGGTGTCTCAATGTCCTCTTGTATGTCCATCAAGTATGAGTCCAACTTTTCGTTAAAGTTACAGCCCTTGTGGAGAGAAGGCACCTCATCAGCAAGTACAGGCACATCTAAATTCAGAGTCCTCAAACTAAAATATGCTTTCACTTAATATATGTAATTGTTTGATCATACAAAAGTTTTAGCATGTACTTGATAAAATAACTGCTAGTACTATATAGAAAAGTAAGAAATTAAAGTTATCTACAGGGCAGAGGGATTTTCTGCCCATTTTACCCTCGTTGAACAATACAGGGAGTGCTGCTCCAATTGTCGAGGGCAAAGTCCTGATGGACTGCAGTGATGGAGGGATTTTCATTGTCCTCCTTCTCCCGAATGATAACCATGACATCTGGGCAATCATCGTCTAAGGTATATCTGTTTGTATGTTCATCATGAACAATGATGCGTATGCCTAACATCATCAAGGTGATGTCGTGTTTACATTTCTGCTCCTTTTCTTCCACTTCGGGATTAAGAATTAGCACCTCTTTTGCTTTGAATGGTACTAGTTTAGGAAACAACATAGCCATAACAGGGGCTTGCACCTTAACTGGAGACTGTATCAGCTCATGCGGTGCAGATGGAATAAATCGCCTTGTGGCGGAAGCTTGAGGAACCTATTTATGCTTATGAGGATTCCTGTGATTAGAACTGGCAAAATAGCCTAGTCTAGTTGTCCCAATTTGACTAGACACTTGAATAGGGTGCTTAATACCCTGCTTTTCTTTACCAAGCCCTTGTCCAGGCTGATGACCCAATGACCTCATTTCTTGAGTGGCCGACATAACCTTGGCAGAAATATTGGGTACGAGAAGTGACACTCCAATATAATGGTATTGCGTGTTACTCACTTCCAGGGTATGAAAACTGGTCGGCTCAACTTCTGAGTTGAAGCTGATGATTGGCAGATCTCCTTGTTCAGGACATTCCAACTCAATGTTAACAGTGACTAGACTATTGTTGATAATGTATTTGAGTTACTGATGTAGTGTGTAGGGAACAGTTCCAGCCATGTGTATCCATGGTCTCCCCAATAGCAGGTTGTATCCTGAGTCTATTCTGAGGACATGAAAGGATACATTGAATGTATTTGGACCAATCTCAATTGGCAGCTTAATCTTTCCAACGGAATTTCGTCGGGATCCATCAAAAGCTTTGATGACCGTATGGTTGCTTTGGATCCATTTGAGATTGACATTCATCTTCACCAAAGTGGCATAAGGATAGATATTCAGAGACGAACCTCCATCTATCAAAAGTCCAGCTAGCATATACCCGAAAGACAAAATTATAATGTGCAATGGCCTGCAATGACCGGTCCCTTCGGGAGGTATGTCATCATCAGTGAAGGATATCACATTGTTGTTGAAAATGTGATCAACCATATGTTGAAATTTTTCCACATCCACTGATTTTGGTAAGTAGGCTTCTTCCAAAACATTCAATAAAATCTTCCGATGATCCTCGGAAGAGAAAACCAAGTCCAGTATGGATGTGGAGCTTCTCTTAAGCTTAAAACCACCTTGGCTTCATTATGGCCCATAGTTCGGAGGAATTTTTCAATCTTCTCCATGGGAATCTTCCCCTTTGCTTTGTAAATAGACTTTATCATCCTCTGAGAAAGATACAGTGGATTTTCCTTTAACACTATAGCAATAATATGAGACGTAGATCCTTCAGCTTCTCCATAATTCCATGGAACTTTGCGTAAGCTGACAACAGGATATTGTGGTCTGAAAGGTAAAGAAATTGGCTTTGGTGCTGCCACTTTCAAAGGATTGTCAACTCCTTTGAGTTGAATTATTTGTATGGGAAATGCTTTAACAGTTTCATAATCCTCGTCGAATATAACTTCTACTGATCCCTTCCATTTGGTAGGACATGCACTCCCACCCTTAAGTTACCACAAGCCAACGTCGTCGCCACTCTGGGACATCGCTATCAATAAGATTCTGAATGAGATGGCGGAGTGCCCAGCATTCGTCTGTGCTGTGACCGCGAGAATAGGAATGATATTGACACACTCCATTGGCGTTAAACCATCCTGCACGGGGATTGATTGGAGTTAGAAGGGATGTAATTCTTCCTTCATTGATCAACATTTAAAATATTTCCTCCATAGATTGGCCCAGATAGGTAAATTCCCTCTGATTGGCAAAATCCCGACGGGCTTTAGCATTTGCCCTCTTCGTAACCTTATCATCCATAGCTTCGCTTTCTGAAGGTGATGGTGGAGCATTCATAACAAATGGAAGGAGATAGGCATGCTCCTGTTTGATTAATTGGTATGTGACTTGATGCTGATGGGTCACTAGTTCTGCCAATTGCTCAATTTGTTTGCAAAGAGCTTTCATCTTTCATTCCATAGTAAACTGGAACTTTGCATAATCCCATCTGTCAACACCGTCTTTGATGATCGAGGATGATTCACTGTTAAAATTGGAACTCTGTACAGTGCTCCAACCGATCATGTTGACCTCTTCTTCTTTGTGTTGAGGAAGAGGGTTGTCTTGCACATGAGGTTGATCTGGTTTGGTGACCACGATCTCACCATTGTCTATTAAATCTTGGATCTTGTGTTTCAAGGCCCAACAATCTTGAGTATCATGTCCAGGTGCTCCGGCAAGATAAGCACACTTCCGAGTAGCATTAAAACCCCTCCCATTAGTGTTGGCCAGTGGAAGAAGACGTGTGATTTTCTTCTAAGTGGCCAGAAGAGCAAGAATATTTTCGAGCGAGTCCCCTAAGGGTGTGAACGTTCGAGGGCGCTTTACTTCTCCACTTTTAGGCAATGGAGGGTTTGAAGACTATGCTTGGAAAGGGGAGTAGTTTCTCCTCTATATAGGCATATTCTAATTGCCTTTCTGTTCTTGTAGTATCAAGGAAACATCCTCCTCTTTCTTTTTATGGACCCTCCGGAGGGTTGTTTCCATAAGATGCGTATTGGATGTGCTCAGCAACTGCTTTAAGAGCAGCTAGGTCTTGAATCTTCCCAGACTTCAATCCCATCTCAGCCATTTCTCCGTGTTTAATCATTTCAGAGAATGGTTTACCGATACCGGCTAAAACTCTCTCATAGAAAGGAGCTTCCTGTATATCTATGAAAGTCATGACCATTTCTGATTCTGTCATGGAAGGAATAACTTGAGCAGCAAGGCACTTCCACCTTTGAGCATACTCTCTGAATGACTCATTAGACTGTTTCTTGACCTTGGTAATCTAATACCGATCAGGAGCCATCTGAGGTTGAAAACTGTTTTGAGTGAGGAAGGCGTGAGCTAGCTCTTCCCAGCTATAGATCTTTGAGTTGTCTAATCTGGTATACCATGAACGGGCTTCTCCAGTCAGACTCTTTTGGAATAACTGCATTCTGAGCTTTTCATTTTCCACATAAGATCTAAGTTCTCGAACGAACACTTAAATGTGTATAAGGATCCCCTAATCCGTCATACTTTTCAAAATCAGGGGTTTTGAATTTCTCTGGATAATGAACCCCAGGAAATATGCAAAGGTCAGCATATGAAACACTTCCATGTGTTCCAATCCTTTTGAGAACACGGATAGTTTCCTCCATTTGGAGGATCTTCTTTCTGATATCACCGGTGTCTGGATCTCCTTTGAGATGGGTGTTTTCATGGTCTTTGTTGGTTGTATCCAACTGAGGTTCTGGAATTATTTTTTCCAAACCTTGAGCTCCTCCTTATGAAGAGGATTCTATATGTGTAGGCATCTTCGTACCCTGAGCAGATTAATGCAATTCTTTCAGCAGAACAGCCAAATCTATAATTTGTTTACTCAATCCGTCAAACTCTTCTCGGGAAACAGTATTAGACTGGTCAGAAGAAGACAGATTGGCTGTAGGCTAGTGGCCTTTTTGGATTTTGAGCGGGTAACAGGTCCAATTACTTCCCTACAAAAAACTTATGTAGTTTAGTTTTAGGGATAATTTAATGTTATCATGATGTGCCCGTTTTAGGAATATGGTCCTGCAAAAAAATGGCTGTTAATTGATAACATGTCATGTATGCATAGATATTCTTCATATTTTCCGTTACATATAGATGATAATGGAATAAAATCACAAGTAAATGCTTTTACAAGTAATTGATAATGGAAAGCATGAAGAGACTTTCCTTCCCGTTTGGTTAATCAGAGGTTGACCTATCTTAGGGTTACTCTCGCGGCTTTTTGGCATGTAGGTTCCCAGATCATCGTAATCTACTTGACTGGAAGTTAATCCGGTCTTTCAACTAGAGCGAATCTAGGTGGTGCCTTTCCTGAGCCTCGTTGGAATTAGTCTTCCTACGAGTCCAGTAATCAAACACCGACTGGATAGCCTCCTGGTGGAGGGACCACACAACATACATTCACATACAACGTGTCTCACTGTTTATGCAAAATGATGACATGTGTGAAGCACTAATATCACAGATAGATATTTAGCAGTGCAGTAAGTAAAATGCATTCGTACACATTCATCATAAATGTAAATGCAACATTCACACACAAGAATATAACAATTTTCAAAAGCTTGTAATAGCGGCTTAAGCCCTCTTACTGGAATCCCTAGCAGAGTCGCCACCTGTCGACGTCAGGATTTTTATTTGTCCCTTTTCGTTACTTGTTCTTTGGTGTTCTCATGTTAATGTGAGATTTGTTTGAAAAAACAAGTGAAAAAGGTCCGACATGTGTAATGTCGACGATTTGACTTTAAGAGTCGCCAGTTGGTGTTTTTAACTGGTTGTACCAACGCAACCGAAAAAGTTTGCACATTGACCTAGTGATGCGACACTGCTAAACGGGTCTGTGAAACTGAGATTCATTTGAGTTCGGGGGCTTGATTATGCGGAGGGAAGGTGTTAGGCACCCCCCGACATCCGTGTTACCACAGTGACCACCACTTTCCAAAGAAACTATTATATGAATGTGTGTGTGTGTGTGTGGATCAAAGTGTAATTATTTGAAAGTAGTGCGAGGCCTCGTTCGCACCTATATACAAAGGGTTTGAATTTATAGAAAAATTCAGTTTTAAGCAAGATATAACAATGAAGTTTTGTAAAAAGAAGTTTTTCAAACCTTGTGCTCAATAAGAATTGAGACCTTTTCATACTTCTATTTTATTACTAAAATGTTCGGCTTGTTTACTTTTATTTTAGAGATGCGAATCATCTTTGAGAAAATAATATACAGCAGTGCCAAAGTTCTCATGGGCATGACAGCCATCCAAGGAAATTCAAACACTGTAAATAATGTACAAGTTGCTTACAGTTGAAAAATGTCCATCACGGGAACCGAATCTAGATCTAGTGGACTGAATCTGTAATCACATGATTCCTAGGCTCACATGATACTACAGTTTATATGGAAAGCAGTAAGCAGTTGTATATATATAAAAGCTTTAAATATATATATATATATATATACAGACATGATCAACCACCACGAAGCAACTCCATGGGGGATCAGAAATACAAACAAAGCAATAAATGTTATCAACCACCACGAAGTAAACTCCAGGCGGGATGAAATGTAAATAAAGCTATAAAAGCGATCAACCGCCATGAAGTAAACTCCAAGCGGGACGAAATGTAAATAAAGCTGTAAAAGGCCACGAAGTAAACTCCAGGCCTGACAGAGATGTAAATATATATATATATAAGTAATAAACGCTCCGGATGTAAAATCCAGGCTCATCAGATATGTCTGACAACAATTATATATATAAGTATATATATATATATATATAAGCAAATAAACGCGCTCAGGACATATAAGTTCAGGCTCAATCGAGGCATAACTTCGATAATGTTAGTCCATATATAAATATATACATATATAAGTATATATATCTGAGACATAAATGTAAACCACAATTTGAAGTCAAAGTCCGGGCAAACGCACACAACACGACTCTCAATGTGTAGAATAGTGTGTGCAAAGATGAAGAGAAAGGCAAACACTCAATATAGGTGTGTACAGAGCAAATTGGGCAGGGCTTCCTTGCCTTTTCTTTTTTTAAAATGGCTACCCCAAGCCCTCTATTTATAGAGGGGGGAGCCGCAGGTGTACCTGCGGTAGCCGCATTTACACCTGCGGCTGCCCGGGGTGCCCCGGGTTCTGCGGGTCCCGTCGTCTCGAAGTATGTGCACTCATGCACTATAATGTCCGCTTGAACTTCCAAAACTTCAATCCGACATCCGAACGAGGTATATAAGACCTTCTTTGGGCTTCTTGTATCAAGAGTTACGTAATGACATGGATTAGAGGTTGTACGAAGTCAGGAAGAGGGGACCATGCCCATGGTCTTCAAGCTTCAAATTCTATCCGGTATACTGCCACGCGTAATAGTCACTCAGGATTGGAACTCCTTGGTTCTTGTAGGACATTGTTGTATAGATGTATGTATGAAGTGTTGAGAGGACGCGCAGGTGTTGAGGTAGCAAGATGACGTTTGACTCCTCACCGGGGTTATCACCGGTTTGAGTTGAAAGCAGACGTTGCCTAGGGTTACATCTGAGATTGGACTGCTGCAAGTGTTGAATGCCACAATGTCATCTGTGAGAATGCCTGTCTGCCCGGTGTTAGCTCTGGGTCTGAGGTATGAGTGCCTCGGCGGTAGGTCTGATTGAAGCTGATAGCATGCACTTGAAATAAGCATTTTTGGAGTTATCGCAGGAACTGCAACAACATTCCTTGGGGTTATCGCTAAGGACGAAACTCGGGGTTATCTCCGAGGTTGGAACTGATCCTTCTGGTGTGTGTTCCGAGGCTGGAAATGACGTTCCCGGTGTGTGTTTCGAGTTTGACAATGATGTTCCTGGTGTGTGTTTCGAGTTTGAGACTGAACTTCCGGTAGTATCCGAAATGGATGTGAGCTGTCTTCCAGAGTTATATCCAAAAGACGAATCTGCTCTCCTGCAATGTTAGTAACAAGAGTGCAGAAAATTTTGAGTGTCAACAAGGAATATGGGATGAGATGTGGTAATATATAGAGGTGGTGTGAGGAGTTTTATTGGTGGATTGAAGAGGTGGGTAGAGGTAGTGGAGCATTGGAAATCGTGGGTGTAGTGGGTGGTGGTTGAAGGTGATGGGGAGATTTAATTGATGTGGAAGTTGTGGAGTCTAGCACACATCATAAACTAGAAAAGTCGATTGAGTTCGGGACCCTGCCTTACGTGAAGGTTATTAGTCTTAGACAGCTCGCCCCGGTGGGCATGGCTACTGTAATTGGCATTGAGGACCCCCGCCCCGGCGGGGGGTGTAAGGTGAAAAAGCCCACCCGTGAAAGCATGCCTTTGTTAAAAACACAGGGAGACCCCCCGGCGAAGTTGCGATCTTTGGGCGCCTCTACGGCATCACTCTCGCTAAACTTCCCTGTTTCTCAACTTTGCTTCATTGTAACCCACTCAATGATCCTTTTTCCATCCTGCAAGATATAAAACATAAGCATTAGTGGATTGTTGATAACATAATGTATTATGGAGAGATTAACAATACTTTTATTATATACTGCTACCTAATGACTAAATAAAACTATATTCTATAATTATGAATGAAAAAATACGAGAAATAAACTAAATATTGGGTTGCCTCCCAATTAGCGCTTGATTTTAAGTCGTTCAGCCTGACTACTTCCTGTTCATGGTGTGTCGGCCAATGTAATAACGATGACATCGGTGTTGGCCTCGCCACCCCAATAGTGCTTTAAACGTTGACCGTTGACTTTAAACGTTTCTAATTGATTACGACTGTAGAGTTCAACGGCGCCATGAGAGAATACCCGCTTTATAGTAAATGGTCCCTACCATCTTGACTTGAGCTTTCCTGGGAACAATCGCAGCCGTGAGTTGAACAAAAGGACTGATTGACCCGGCTCGAATGTTTGATGCATAATTTTCTATTCGTGCCATCTTTTTACCTTTTCTTTGTATAATTTGGAGTTCTCATTGGCGTGAAGGCGAAATTCGTCAAGCTCATTAAGTTGAAGTAGTCTCTTTTCCCCGACAGCTGCTTGATCGAAATTGAGTTTTTGTATTGCCCAATAAGCCTTGTGTTGTAGCTCGACTGGTAGGTGACAAGCCTTTCCATAAAGTAGTTGGTATGGTTACATCCCGAGTGGTATCTTATACGCGGTCCGGTATTCCCATAATGTGTCGTCTAACCGGAGTGACCAATCCTTATAACTCGGATTCACCACTTTCTCTAATATTTTCTTGACTTCCCTATTTGACACCTCAGCCTGCCCACTAGTTTGGGGGTGATACGTTGTTGCTACCTTGTGGTTGACCCCATACCTTGCCAAAAGAGATGTGAATGACTTGTTGCAAAAATGACTACCTTCGTCACTAATAATTGCTCTTGGTGTGCCAAACCTCGTGAAAATGTTCTTTTGTAGAAATTTGAGGACCACCTTTGCATCGTTTGATGGTAGTGTTGCAGCTTCAACCCACTTCGATACGTAATCCACTACGAGTAGAATATACTGATTGTTCAGAGATGACGGGAATGACCCCATGAAATCGATGCCCCATACATCAAAAATTTCAACTTCAAGAATCGTTTGTAGAGGCATCGCATTCCTTTTCAAAATGTTGCCCACTCTTTGACACCTATCACATGTTTTGACAAAATGGTGGGCGTCCTAGAATAGTGTAGGCCAATAGAACCCGGCTTGCATCACCTTTGGTACTGTCCTCTCACTAACATAATGTCTGCCATATGCAGATGAATGACACTCATGCATAATGTTCTTCACTTCACTATAGGGCAAACACCTTCTAATCATTTTGTCGGCGCACTGCTTGAACAAATACGGTTCGTCCCACATATACCATTTTACATCATGAAGAAACTTCTTTTTCTGTTATCTTATGAGATCAGGTGGAAGAATGTTGCTCACAAGAAAATTTGCATAATCAGCATATCAAGGAAATTCTGCAGAAATCCCAAACAATTGCTCATTCGGGAATAATTCGTTAATTTTACACCAGTCTTCTTTTGCTTTCCCTTGGTTTTCCAGCCTAGACAAGTGATCGGCTACTTGATTCTCCGTCCCCTTTCTATCCTTTATTTCTAAGTCAAACTCTTGAAGTAGGAGAATCCATCGGATGAGGCGTGGCTTAGCATCTTTTTTCGCAATTAGGTACTAAATCGTCGAATGGTCCGTGTAGACTATCACCTTAGTCCCGATCAGGTATGGCTAGAATTTGTCAAACGCATACACTACTGTAAGTAATTCCTTTTCCGTAGTTGTATAGTTCATTTGAGTCTCCGTGAGCATTTTGCTAGCATAGTATATGGCGTGAAACACCTTGTCTCGTCGTTAACCCAAAACAGCCCCAACCGTATAGTCACTTGCATCACACATTAGCTCGAATGGCATATTCCAATCCAGTGCAATGATCACGGGAGCTGTAGTCAATTTCTTCTTCAATAATTCAAACGTTGACTTGCATTCCTCATCAAAACTGAAAATAGCATCCTTCTCTAAAAGACTTCATAAAGGTTTTGCAATTTTAGAGAAGTCCTTTATGGGCCTCCTGTAGAACCCAGCATGTCCCAGAAAACTTCTAATACCCATAACTGAGCTCGGTGGAGGCAGTTTCTCGATTGTTTCCAGCTTTGCTTTGTCAACCTCCAATCCTTGAGTCGATACCTTGTGGCCCAAAATTATGCCCTCTTTAACCACGAAGTTGCATTTTTCCCAATTAAGCACGAGGTTCGTGTCCTTGCATCGCTGTAACACCATTACCAAATTCCCTAGGCAAGTATCAAAGTTGTCCCCATAGACAGAAAAGTCGTCCATGAAGACTTCAACATTTTTCTCTACCATGTCTGAGAAAATGACCTTCATACACCATTGGAAGGTTGCAGGTGCATTGCATAACCTGAATGACACCCTCCTGAATGAAAATGTGCTGTAAGGGCATGTAAATGTTGTCTTTTCTTAATCATCAGGAGTTATGACTATCTGGTTATAGCCCGAGTAGCCATCCAATAAACAGTAATATTTATGTCCCGCCAATCTGTCCAACATTTGATCAATAAAGGGCAGCGGGAAATGATCTTTTCGGGTTGCCTTGTTCAACTTCCTATAATCCATACAAACCCTCCAACCTGTCATTGTTCTTGTCAGTATTAACTCGTTATCCTCATTCTGCACCACAGTCATTCCTCCCTTTTTCGGCACGCACTGGACCGGACTAACCAACTTATTGTCGGAAATCGGGTAGATGATACCGGCATCCAACCACTTCAAAATTTCCTTCTTCACAACTTCCTTCATAATTAGGTTGAGTCAACGTTGTTGCTCCACCATTGGTTCTGTATCATCTTCCATCAGAATCTTGTGCATGCAAAATGAAGGGTTAATTCCCCTTATATCCGCAATCGTCCACCCAATCGCCGACTTATGTTCCCTTAGCACCCTCAGCAACTTTTCTTCCTACAAATTGTTAAGTGCAACAGAAATAATAACAGGTAAAGAATTAGAATTGCCTAAGTACGCATACCTGAGGTGTTTAGGGGGTGGCTTAAGTTTCAAATTTGGTGGCTCCTCTAATGACGGTTTCAGTTTTTCTACGGCTATCTCCTTAGTGTGCAAAGGTTCAAACAGTGCTCTGAATCGGCTAACTCGTGGCAACGAATATAACATCTGTAAATAGTCCACAAATTCCAGGTCGTCGAACTCTTCATCCCCTAATAAGGTTGTTTCTAATGGTTCATTGACCAAACTCTTGCCCATATCTTCACTGATGATTTGCTCAATTATATCCATCCGAAAACATTCTCCCTCATCCGTAGGGAATTTCATGGCCTTGAACACATTGAACTTGATTTCTTGATCTTGGACCCTCATAGTAAGTTCTCCTTTTTGTACGTCTATGAGTGTCCTACCCGTGGCTAAGAAAGGTCTCCCTAGGATGATCGGGATGTTCTTTTCCTCCTCAAAATCCAGAATGATAAAGTCCGCGGGGAATATAAACTTATCCACCTTAACCAATATGTCCTCTACTATGCCTCTCGGATATGTGACTGACCTATCCGCCAACTGCAATGAAATATTCGTAGGCTTTAGCACGGGCAAACCCAATTCTGTGTATACTGACAATGGCATAAGGTTCACACTCGCCCCCAAATCACATAAACACTTGTTAAAAGACTTGTTCCCGATTGTGCACGGGATAGTGAAACTCCCCGGATCCTTAAGTTTTGGTGGTAATTTACTGTTTGTAATAATCGCACTACACACTCTCTCGTTAGTGCCCTTTGTTTCAAAGTCTTCCCATTTCTTATTCCTTGTGTAATTCCTTTCATGAATTTCGCATAACTCAAAGATCGCTCTAGGGCTTTCGCAAATGTAATGTTAATCTGAAGTTTCTTGAAAACTTCCAAAAACTTAGTGAACTGCTTATCCAATTTCTGTTTTTGGGCCCTCTGTTGAAACGGTGGTGGAGGATAGGCAACTGGTCTGTTAACTGGTTTTCTCTTTTCCACTTGTTTCTCGTCCCCCTGCTTGACCTCAACCGCTGTATTTTCTTTCTCTGTTTCAACCATCTTTGTAACCGAAATTTTTGTTTCTTGACCCTCAAGCTGTTTTCCACTTCTCAACATAATAGCCTGACATTGCTCATGATTACCCTTCGGATTTCTCTCTGTGTCACTTGGTAATGTTCCTTGTGGTCTATTATTCAATGCTAATGCAATCTATCCTATCTAATTCTCTAAATTCTTGTTGGCCATCTCTTGTGATTTCATTGCCATTGCTTGATTTTTCATAGCCACCTCATTGCTTGTTATGTATTTTGTCACCAACTCCTCTAAATCTGATTTCCTTTCTTGATGTTGAGTTGGTTGTTGATGGTTCTGAAATCCTGGAGGATATGATGGTTGTGGAGCTTGTTGTTGCTGGTTATTGCTCCACGAAAAATTCGGATGATTCCTACTCCCTTGATTGTACGCATTCTGGTATGTATTATATTGAATTCTGTTATAGTTGCCCATAAATTGCACGAATGCTGGATTAATTGCACACTGATCCGTAGGATTCTCTCCCGCGCACAACTCACATATAATTGCCACTTATTATGCCTGTTGTGCCTGTACCCCTGTCATAGAATCTAACTTCTTTGATGTTGAAATCTGCGCTTGTATTGTCGTCACACCATCTACTTCTAACACTCCTGCGGCCTTTTCTTGAGTCATTCTTTCCGTGGGCCACTGGTAATTATTAGCTGCCATAGTCTCTATCAATTCGTAGGCCTCCTCATAGCTCTTGGCCATAAACGCTCCACCCGAAGCTGTATCAATACTGGTTCTGAGGTTTCCATTCAATCCGTTGTAAAATGTGTTCATTTGCAACCACTTAGGCAACCCATGATGTGGACACTTTCAGAGAAATTCTTTGTATCTTTCCCATGCCTCATACAATGACTTCCCATGTTGTTGTTCAAACAACGTTATCTCGTTCCTCATTTTTGCAGTTTTTGCCGGTGGGAAGAATTTTGCAAGGAATTTCTGGGCTAGGTCTTCCCAAGTAGTTATTGATCCCAGCAGTAGAGAGTGTAACCAACTCTTCACCTTGTTCTGTAACGTGAATGGGAACAAGAGAAGTCTCACCGCATCATCCGACACCTCATTGTACCTGATGGTGTCACAAATCTCTAGAAAGCTAACTAAATGTTCATTCGGATCGTCATTTGCCAATCCCCCAAACTAAACTGAATTCTGAATCATTTGAATTGTCCCAGGCTTAATTTTGAATGTATTTGCAGTAATTGCGGGCCTGGTGATGCTTGACTGCAGTTCAGTCACCTTGGGTGTGGCGAAGTCCCTTAACGCTTTCTGATTTTCGGTTACCATTTCCTCTTCTTTCTCAGATGTTTCAAATTCTTGCCTCGTTTCCTTGATCCACTTACTTAACCTCTGGAACCTTTTCTCAATGTCATCCTCAAAAGGCAGCAAGTCTGGATTTTTGGACCGAGTTTGCATAAACTGCTTCAACAACCTGAAATAAGAGGAACAAAACAAAAATAAAAAAAATGTAAGTAAAACTGGATTAATTAAATTGATATTGTAAAAATATTAAGATCTATACTAAATTGGTCCCCGGTAACGGCGCCAAAAACTTGTTGGGTAAAATCTATATACGCACAACATGTAAGTATACGTGGTCAACAAGTAATATAGTAATGAGTAAAGTATCGTTCCCACAGAGATAAATTAGTAAGAAAATCAAACTTACAAGTATCAATTTCCTATTAATCCTAATTTTATTAAACTATTCAATTCAATGATTAAAATTAAAAACTAAATTAAGAAATAAATAAATTACCACAAAACTATCACAAGTATCAAAATCTAGAATTTCAAACAATTAATGGAGAATTAGACCTATGATTTCACCCTAAGCTTCACTTTGATTTTAACCCCCTTTATTCCAATTTAATTCACTATCCCAGCTTATTAATCAAGAACACGAATGTAGTATTAATCACCTCTCGATGCACTAATACCATATTAACTTAAATCCACAAATTAGATAGAAACAAGTTAAACACCTTAGTCAACTAACTCACTATATCTCTATGTGAATTACAATTAAAGAAGGTTTAAGATTAAGTTTTCTATCCGATTACATGCGATGTCAAGCATATCTCTACCTTAACATTCATCAAGATTCTGCTATTCACAAAATTCATGAACACATGCTATATTAACTAAGTCTAGATTTGAATATCCTCTCTCGATTCCATACAAATCCACAAAGAATTGTTGATCAGGCAATTCATAAATTCATGTTCAAATTAATATAGATAAACTGGAAATAGCTTATTGAACTGGAAATCAAAGTTTACAAAATCATCGATTCACTTAAGGATCCGTCATAAGCCTAAAAAGTGAATTAGTTCATTATAAATGAAATAACTACTGAATAAATTAAAGATAACATTATTTTAATTACAAATAAGAGTCTAAGAAGAAGAATATTGAAAAACACCCTTCACGTAGCCTAGAATTGTAATCGTCCCAAAAATCTCTTCAAAATCTTCCTCCAATGCTTGCTAAGAAAAACTGGAATTATCTTCGTAATATGCCCTTGTGTGTTGTTGAATTCCTTGTTGATAGAGTAATAGATGTCCAACACACAAGTCCCAGCCGAAATTCTCCATCAAGTAGAGTCCATGTACAATCCAAATGCTTAGCATCCATGTTCCAACAGAATTTCAAGCAGAACACAACACTCAGGATTCGACACGACACCCAGCTTACGTGGTGTATACTACTAAAGGGTCCGCTTGATGCTACCATTCTGCTAATTCAATATGAAGACCCCCCACCCCGGCGGGGGTATACAAGGCAAATAGGCCCACCCCGGCGGGGGTGTATTCTGCTGAATGAGTTCTGTTGCTTCATGACTTCATCCAAAATTGCACCGAATTGACTCCAAATGATTCCAAATGACTCCAACTCTTCGTTAAATGTCGCAATAACCATCCTACACATAAAAGAATACAAAACAAGTAAAAACGAACATGAACACAAGAAAATAGCAACAAATAAGCATGAAATGGACACCGATTCATGGATGTAAAATCCACTTATCAGTTACTCAAAACACAACAAAATTGATGAATTTATTAGCAAGGCTCAAAGCCACAAAAGAGTAGTCTTAATATCTGATAAATACCAAAAGTCAACCATAATAAATATAAAACTGCCTCAAACCACAATCTAAAATAATTATTACAATTCCAAACAAACTAATGTATCACAACCTAAACATAATATATCTAAATCATTTGGATAAAAGGGAGCTCTCGTCACACTTTCCCTTAATCCCCCTGATTACCTGTCGGAAGAAAAAACACAGCATGAGCCAAATGAACAGTACGGATATAGAATACAAATAATGAACTGAAATAACTAACTTAATTAAACGAGCTGAAACAAAAGGAACAAACCTAACACAACGAAATGATAGGCTGAATCAAATAGCTGGGTGTTATTTCATATCGAGCTCAAAACAAAACAAAAATATATCTTGCCACACGGGCAAGTCAAATAATGCCTCACAAGCAAATCAAATAATGCCACACAGGCAATCACACATCAGACTGCGCAATCCAGATGTATGCAAAATTAGAAGGCGTGTTTGGCACAAACATCACCACTCCGCAGAATAGAACATAACAGAAAACTAGGGTCGACCCATACGCCTCCCATAACAAAACACCAAATGGCCAACTCCCACCGGAGCACAAAACGGAGACGTTGTGGACTGATCACAACGCCACGGAAGGTGTCATGCCTCGATGCCAAGAGGACATGCCTGTGGTACCCTCACAAGTGGTTATAGCTCAGGTATACCCTACGGTATTCTAACAAAATATCATGTCACAACACATGCAACATAATATTAACACAAAGGGTTCTAATATATACATGTTAAATTGAACCGAATCAAAACACAAAGTCTCCAAAGTATATATTAACATGTACATCACTACAAATATCAAAATAAAATTTAGACATGATACACTAGTTTAAAGAGTACAAATATGAGTTCTAATACAACGCCAAAACAAAATTATCAAAATAAATTATCAAGGAATAATTATGAGAGACAATACTAAATTTCGAAATGAATAACGAAACGAACAAATTAAAAAAAAAAGTCTCGTTGAAAGAGTACAGAATCCGTACCTGATCGAGCGGACCGAAGGCTCGGGCAAGGACAAGGGCAAGGCGAAGACGAACCCTTAGATTACTTATGTAATAGTATAGGTACGATTGTAATATATTTGATATTATAACAAGAACAAACGAATGGGTTACAAAGAACCTGGGAAATGTAATATTATTTTGAATATATATATATATAAGTTATATTAGTCCTTTTTAGACTGTTCAATGGAATGAATGAATGAATGGTAGTACCGTGTAGCACCATCTGTCGGGTTGGAAGAGACCCGAATTTGGGGGCGTCACAGGTTGGTATCAGAGCTATAAGCGTAATGCATTAAGAACCCCGAGCCTTTTGTTGGTGATGTCCCTAAATGGGAATGCACCGCAGCCAGACTTTCCGTAGGGGGAGCCGAGCAAGTCGGTGGCAAATTGATAGGTACCCCTGTGAGGTGCTATGGTTGAAAATGCAATTAGCGTCATAGGTTGGTATTAAAGCATTAGGTTATAAAACTTAAGGGTGGAATTAAAAACCTTAAGTCATAACCTTAAGAGGAGTCAAAGAAGTACAAGAAGAAAATAACCTTATAAAAATGCATTATGATTATGTTATGTGTTATTATTATTCTACTGACGTGTACTAATCAACTTAATTATGTTGTGTAGATGTCAGGAGTAAACGGAATGTATGTTGGTGGTCAAGCCATTAGTGAAGAGTCGGTGAACAAAATAGAGGTTTTACCGAACCCTATAGCAGCAGATCCAGATGTAGTGATTCTTGAGTCTGGAGACTCAGAGGAAGCTGACTATATGTCAGTGTTTGACGAGGTGATAGAGGAGGAGGTAGAGATAGTCTCCTTTAACCCAGTGGTTATAGCAGTTGAGATAGCTCATGGGGGGTCGATGATGTCTCTGTTCATGTCAGTGTTGGATATAAATATCCATTACTGCAAGGAGGTTAAGGAGCTAAAGGCAGAGCTCCAAATGCTTAGAGAGAACAAGACTGATGTCGAGTCCATGTGGGAGCAGGAGCATGATGAACGGATTTTGGCTAAGGACAAAGTCCATGATTTAAAGCATGAGGTCTTTGAGCTCAAGGAGGAGCTAAAGACTAAGGTGCAGAAGATAGGGAGAATATCTTATATCTATAGGAGTTCTTATACGGATTTTCGACAGCAGGTAGCTGGATATCCGGTGGAGGTGGGGCAAACACGGCATACTATTAGCCGTGATATCATTGCCGGTCTTGCTAAGGAAGATTTCGATAATGCCTTGAGGCAGATGTAGATTAGTGGTATTTAAGGTAGTATGTAAACATTTTGTAAGTAGTAGTGACGTAAAGCCCTTTTTGTATAGTAAAGGGTAGTCTTTTGTAAATCCCAATTTTCGGAAAGTGATAGCGGGAAAGTAATGTAATCAGCTTCGGCTGAGTATGTAACCGATGTAGTATTATACTACGAAGAATGAATATAAGTTCTTTTTATGGAAAGCAATGTGTTATGGATGTTGACGTTATTGTTTAATATTAAATGATAACTAATAAAGAAATGAATAATAACGCAATGTGTTTATTGTATCAGCAAAATGCCGCCAAGAAGAGTGCAACGTAACCAAGGAACGAATGTAAATCAACCGGAGGGAGGTCCGGTTAATCCGATGCAGGAGTTTGTTAACTTAATAACAGCCGTATTTAATAGAACAGGGGCTAAAATCCCCATAAATCCAGGAGTAGCACGAGCTACTACCTTTAAGGATTTCAAGAGTGTTGGTCCGCCGGAGTTCAAAGGAACTATGGACCCTATCAAAGCCCAAACGTGGGTTAAGGAGATAGAAAAAGCATTTGTAATAGAAAATATCGATGAGGCCCAGAAGGTTGCCTTTGCGACCTATATGATGAAGGGAGAGGCCAACTTTTGGTGGGAAGCCAATAAGGCTAGGGTTGGGATAGCGAATTTGACGTGGGATAGGTTCAAGGAGATATTCTTTGAGAACTACTTTCCCACGAGCATGCAGGGAAGGATGGAGATGCGGTTTCTGGAGTTGAAACAAGGGGACATGATGGTTCCCCAATATGCTGCCAAGTTCAATGAACTGGTGAGGTTCGCTCCACACCAAGTGGATACCAAGGTGAGGAAGGCGCATGCCAGTTCGAAAGGGGCTTGAAACCCCGGCTCTATACTTAGTATTTCGGTGTTTCAAAGTACTTCTTTTGGAACCCGTTTTAGAGAAGGCGATAATCAGAAGGTGGTAGTGAGGAGTTGAGCCAATACCATAAAGAAAAGAAGAATAAAGGGAAAGGTTGGCGGGAGAGTCAAGATTAAGGGAGCCGATGGAAGTGGCGAGGTCGAGGAAGAGGAAGGTATTTAGCTCTGGGAATCTTGGAGTGAAGCAAGGAGACCAAGAGAAGAATGGAGGCCTGCAAAGACTGTGGGATGACTCACTTAGGAGTCTGTCTCAAAGGGAAAGCGATCTGCTCTGGCAAAATGGGAGGGGGAGGGGCACATTGCGCCAAATTTTCCAAGTCCGAAGAAGAATCACGGATGCTTTGTGTGTGGATCAACTGACCACATGGCAAAGAACTGCCCGAAGAAGGGGACGGACGGGAACCGGGGAACTAATAGTGGTAAGTTAGCTATTGGGGGTCCAAGTCAAATGGGACGGGGACGATAAATGTGTAGTATTATTCCGATCAACTATATCAATGCGTACGTGCTGTTTGATTCGGGTGCTACTTGTTCGTTTATAGCATGCGATTTTTCTAGACGATTAGGATTACTTCCCGAAAAGTTGCCGATACCTTTAAATATTAAGGTAGCAAACGAAGAGATAATTCCTGTTGAAAATGTTCACAAGAGTTGTTGTGTAGATATACGGGGTTATAAATTATCGGTAGATTTTGTGACACCCCCAAATCCAGGTACTTCATTCCCACAGGATTTGGTGTTCACTTAATCAAACATTCATATCTAACTACCCAATCACAATAAAACTGGATAAATAAAACCTTTCCCATTAAAGGGTTACATAATAAAATCTCCTAGGTTATCTAACATTTAATTACATTCATTCAAATGTAGAAATTAAATAAACTTCATTAAAACCAAGTCTAAGATCATCATAATAAAAGTCTAAAGTAAAAATTACAAGTCTTCATCACTTGCACATTTTTCCCTTTCATTTTCTAGACGAAGGTTCATCTACCTTCTCTTCTTTAGTTGTAATGAGTTTTAAAATATGCAAGAGTGAGCAAAACAATTGCTCACTGGATACAATATGAAATCAACAGGAGTATGGTAATAATAACTGCCAATAATAGGATCATCAACAATGAATAGTACTCTATTATCTATAATCGTAAACCGACATCAAAATGTGGAATAAATATAACTGAGGGTCATAAGACCATGAACTATGTCCACAGTTGCGAGTAATCTTTCAACTCCAACTTTAACAGTCATAAGACTATAAGGACTCCTCGTACTTAGGGGGACCTTCGTACCATGTATTGTGCACAAACATTTAACGCTACACGTAAGTTAACTCCTAATCATAACATTAGGGTTGTTCATCTCAGTATTTAGAGTACAAGTCGGCACCAAAGGAAGTTTGGTTTGGATAAGCTTTCAGGGTAATTTAGAATTCAACGAACATCAACTACGGATTAGTTAAATGAAACCAAGAACATTTCACTAAAGAATAATCGTGATTGAATCAATCATAGTAAACTATAACTAAGAGCATACAATTCGAATAACTATAACACCTTGCTTGAACAATACTAAGCCAAGGTTAATTAGAATTGAATACTAAGCATGCATAACAATTTGATCGATAAAAATGATCAACATTAGAATATATAAATTTGCATGCTAAACAACAAGTTAAATACAAGAATAACTTGCTCAAGAATAACTTACATCATTATATCATAATCGAATTGAAAACCATAATTAGTTCAATAAGATAAAGGATTAGAAAAACTTGCTCAAAGAAAATTTAAGCAATTGCACAATTCTTAAAAGTAGAGTTAAAGAACTTGCCTTGGTCGTAGGCTAAACCAAATCAATACTATTTCCTATAAACATATGTCATCGTGACATAATTAGTCATTACCATCTTACAAACATAACTAAGTACGTTCATCATTTAAAATTGGATTTTTAATCACATAATCGAGTTATAACACAAGTTAATTGTTAATAACATACTTATTCATAGTATAGAAATACTAAAATCAACATTTAGCAATCCTACTATCATCACATAACTTTTCTTAAAATTTCTTGTACAAAATCAACACTATCAGACAATTCTACTAACTCATCAGCATGGGCATGGCTACGATTTACACTGTGGATCGCGTTCATGGCATGGTGGGCATGGTATTGCATGGGCGAAGATCAGGCTACAAGGCTGCGCGTGACAATGTAATGAGCATGGTATTGCTTAGGCCATAAAATCTTACTGTAAGTCCAATGCCATGCATGAAGATGAATTGGAGACCTCTGCGAACGACCCAAGAACAAGACAGAAAAAAGCCAATTTTGGCCTACAAGCTCGTTTCTAACAGACTAATTAACATGTAATTCATACAAAAACTTCATGTAAACAAAATTCAAGAACTCCTAACATGTTTCTACCCATACAACAACATAAACAACAAATTTAACACATTCAATTTCACTGATTTTGATAGAAACTCACTTTTTGATATTCCAATAAAAATCAACACTGTAAATTTTTGTTTTTCAACCAAAACAGTTAATTCAAAGTATTTTTATCAACAATTATACATGCTCTAACAAATTAAATGGTCAATTTATCCACTAAACAACTAATTAACCCTCAATTTCTACTTTAAGCTAAACAATATATATTCATAAAAACTCTCTGTAAAAACATTTTCTTCATATATTACATACATAACAACAATTCTTTGATTATAACCCATGAAAATAGTTTTAACATCACTATTATGACATATAAAGCCACATAACAACAAAAATTCAAGCTTACACAAAGATTCTACAGAGAATTTGGGAAGATAAAACTAAACTTTTAAGAACCAAAAGGAATAGGAGAATACCTTGATAAAAGATGATATGGCTAATCTTTTCTACTCTCAAGCCTCCTTCTCCAATCTTTAGCCTTCTTTTCTCTCTTCTTTCTTCTTTTCTTCTTCTTCTCTGAGTTTTCTTTCTTCTCTCTAACCTCTCTCCTCTAACATACGTCTTAACCAAATAACTTATATAGATATTATATATATTAATTATATAATATAATTATAAACATAACTGATATCAGTTATGTGAATTTTAAAATCAAAAGCCATAAGGCTTGTTTGGTTAACCACTAACAAAATAACCCATTAATCCTAACACCTTGTTTGGTAAAACTCAAATAAATTAAAGACTTAATAGGCCTTAGGCCTTGTTTGGCAAAACTGAATTAAAACTCCTTTAAGTTATTTTAGTAACTCCTTATAACAAGGTTATTTGTCACACATTAATTTAATTAAATTAATCTTTATAACAATTTATTAAATTACTACATCACATAAATCAATACCACAAAATTATAATTTTCTATAAAATTATAACTTTATTTAATCAACTAACACATCCTTTTTAATTACAAATTCAATAAAAAGAATAGTAATTCAATTAATCAAAATTCTCTAACTTAATAATTAAATTAAATTAGCAAAATAATTAATTTTTCTTAATTATTTATTTAACAAATAATTAACCACATCAATTCAAATTTGAACAATTATTTATTCAACAATAAACACATCCATTAAATATTTAAATAATTTAATAAATATTTAATATAACAATTAAAATTCTAGAATGTTACAGATTTATTACCATTAAAGTTAGGAGAATTCGATGTAATTCTCGGAATGGATTGGTTGGTAAACCATGGGGCAATTATAGAATGTCAAAAGAAATGTGTGAACATTAAGACGTTAGAGCAACCTTGGGTAGTATTTTATGGGAATAGATCACCAGGACATTCGTGTTGTCTAACCATGACACAAACTAGGAAATTAGTGAGGAAGGGATGTGTAGGTTACCTGTGCCATGTTATGAATACCTAGAGAGTGGTAGCAACCATGGAATAAATACCTATAGTGAGAGAATTCACCGATGTATTTCCTAGTGAATTGCCTGGTCTTCGGCCGGATAGGGAGACCGAGTTTGTGATAGACATTGTGCCAGGAGCGGCACCAGTTTTCTGGGCACCGTATCGTATGACGCCAGTGGAGATGAAGGAGTTGATGGTGCAATTGCAAGAACTGTTAGACCGAAATTACATTCAGCCGAGTGTTTCGCTGTGGGGAGCACCGGTACTGTTTGTCAAGAAGAAGGACGGATCGTTAAGACTTTGTATCGACTATAGAGAGTTGAACAAGTTAGCAATAAAGAATAAATACCCCTTGCCCAGGATCGATGATCTCTTTGATCAGTTGAAAGGGGCTAAGTATTTTTCTAAAATAGATTTAAGAACTGGGTATCATCAGTTGAAGGTTAGGAAGGAGGATGTGCCAAAGACAACATTCAGGACTCGTTATGGTCATTACGAGTTTTTAGTGATGTCGTTTGGGTTGTCAAATGCACCAACTACATTCATGGATATGATGAACAGAGTGTTCAAACAATATTTGGACAAGTTCATCGTGGTGTTTATAGATGATATTCTAGTCTACTCTAAGACGCCAGAAGATCATGTTGAACACCTAAGATTAGTGTTGGAGACATTAAGGAAGGAGAAGTTGTACGTAAAATTCACGAAGTGTGAATTTTGGTTAGAGAAGGTGCAGTTTTTAGGTCATGTCATTGACCATGAGGGGATTTCAGTGGATCCAGTGAAGGTAGAAGTCGTGATGAATTGGGAACAACCGAAAATGCCGACTGAGGTGCGGAGTTTCCTAGGGTTAACGGGTTACTATCGAAGATTCATCCAGGATTTTTCGAAGATAGCTACTCCGTTAACTAACTTGACAAGGAAGACGGTGAAATACGTGTGGACTGATAAGTGTGAAGACAGTTTTCAAGAATTGAAGAAAAGATTGAGTGAAGCGCCTGTTTTGTCATTACCCGATGACACAGGAAATTTTGTAGTTTATAGCAATGTTTCGCATAGAGGACTTGGTTGCGTGCTCATGCAGCATGGCAAGGTCATTGCGTATGCATCTAGGCAGTTAAAGGATTATGAGAAAGTTGAAGGATTAAGTAGAAAGGGTCGGGAAAAATTATCTTTGTTAACGGATCATACTGAGTTAATAAAAGAGATGTCTAGGATGGAGTTGGAAGTGAAGCTGCCAAGTGAAGGAGGACCAATGCTGTTTGCGACGGAGATGCAATCTACCATCATAGAGAGAGTTAAGGAGGTACAACTCAAAACTGATGAGTGTGACCGTATGAAGGAGCGGCTGACCAATGAAAAAGATAGTAAATATAGTCTTGATAACGAGGGGTTATTGAGATTTGAAGGAAGAATTTGGGTTCCGAATGAGACGAAATTAAAGGAGCAGGTTCTACAAGAGGCTCATAGTTCAAGGTTTTCGATTCATTCTGGTAGCACTAAGATGTATCAAGATCTTCGACAGAGTTTCTGGTGGCCGAACATGAAGAGAGAGATTGCCAAGTACGTTAGTAGGTGCTTGACTTGTCAGAGATTTAAGGCCAAACATCAACGACCAAGTGGCTTGCTACAGTCATTGGAAATTCTGGAGTGGAAGTGGGAGAATATCACGATGGATTTTGTGGTAGGACTTTCGACTACTCAGAAGGGGTATGATGTGATTTGGGTAATAGTGGACCGGTTGACGAAGTCGGCTCACTTTTTTCCAATTAGGGTTAAGTATAACTTAGACCAGTTAGCTAGACTTTATATTAAGGAAATAATCTCTAGACATGGAGCACCAGTATCGATTGTGTCAGATCGTGACCCACGATTCAAGTCGAACTTTTGGAGGAGTCTACAAGAGCAGTTAGGAACGCAGTTGAAGCTAAGTACGGCGTATCATCCACAGACCGATGGACAAAGCGAGAGGACAATTCAGACGTTAGAAGATATGTTAAGATCTTACGTCATGGATTTCAAGGGTAGTTGGGATGATCATCTACCATTAGTAGAGTTTGCATATAACAATAGTTATCATGCAAGCATAGGTATGCCACCTTACGAAGCTTTGTATAGGAGAAAATGCTAAACGCCACTATATTGGGATGAGGTAGGAGAACGCCGAATGTTGGGACCAGAATTGGTTCAACAGACAGCGGATATTGTCAAAAAGATACAGATGCGTCTTCTAGCAGCTCAAGATAGACATAAGAAGTTTACGGATCTGCACAGAGAGAATCGAGAGTTTGAAGTAGGTTCGTAAGTATTTCTAAAAGTATCTCCTTGGAAAGGAAAGATACGTTTTGGAAAGAAGGGGAAGTTAAGTCTGAGGTTTATAGGACCTTTCGAAGTATTGAAACGGGTAGGTGAGGTAGCTTACATGTTAGCGTTACCTCCAGACCTAGAACGAATACATAATGTATTTCACGTATCCGTGTTACGTCCTTATAAGCCAGATTATAAGCACGTGATAGAATATGAGCCTATCCATGTCGAGAAGGACTTAACATACGAGGAAACGCCGATTCAAATTATCGATAGAAAAGAATAAGTTCTGCGGAATAAAGTCATACCTTCCGTGAAGGTGATATGGAAGAACCACGATGCAGAAGAAGCAACGTGGGAGTTAGAAGAAATGATGAAAAAGAATTACCCACATTTATTTGTGTAATTGTTTTTTTATATAGCGAGATTCTAGGGATAGAATCCTCATAAAGGGGAGAGAGTGTAACGCTCTGAAAAATTGAACTTTTTGTAATTACTTTTAATAATGAATAAAATAATATTATTTATTATTATTGCGTGTTGAGAAGATGAAGGTCGTTCTATAACCTAGAAACATCGGAACGTCGTAGTATTTTAACTACGTGGGAGAATTAAACGAAAATAAAAGTTTTCCGAGAAATTTTTCGAAAAACATTATTCATCGATTTCAGCTCGGGAATTATTTTTGAACTTCCGAGAAATACGTAACGTTATAATATCGAGGTGATATTGATTATGTAATAATAACCTAAGTATGGAAAATGTTATATTTTGCATGTGGACTTAATTTGGGAACGTTGGGTTTATTAAGCGTTAAAGGAAGAGAGTTGTGATCGAATAATGTGTATTCATTATATGAAAGTATTGAATGTAAGTATAATACGACGTATTGTATTATTATGAATGAAGAATGAGATAACGCATATTATAAATAAATATACGAGTTAGCATATGAGAATTATACATGGGGTATAAACATTAAGTTGTTTAATTAAAGGTAATGGACTTGTAGGATTGCTAGCTTATTGGTAGAAGTCCAATAGAATGTGTTTCTCAAGCCCAAGTGTTTGTTAATCATGAGTCCAAACAATTGTAGTGTAAGCCCAATAAGAAAACTAGCTAGATTAAACTAGCAAGCCCAATGATTTAGCCATGATCCATGGAGCGATCCAAGTGTAAGTGGGTAGACTTGATGGGCAAGATTTATGTGTGATGACCAAGTACTTTATGTGGTTAGCAAGTAGACTTAGAGGTCAAGCAATGAATAGTAAGGAGGTGAAGGTTGAGGAGGTGAAATGAGGAGGTGGAATGGTTTAAAGTCCATTTTGCCCTAAACTTTAGTTGCCTATAAATAGAGAAGCCACAATTCATTTGTTGGTTGTTCAATAATCATCTAGCTCCTCTCAAATATAAGCTACTTATTTGGTAGAGCAATTAAGCACTTTTAAGTCAAAGTTAGATTTTCCAACAAAAGAAGTTAGACTTCAAAGGTAATGATCTTGTGTCCAAAGTTCTTTCATCTCTATTAGAATAGGATGATAAGGGAAGTATTATTAATGAACATGTATGCTAAGATCAAGTAATAGGTTAATAAGGAATGAACTTAAGCTGAATAATTTGAATAAGCAACTTGAACATTAATAAGTTTCTAGAACCATGAAGAACTTATCATAAGTTGTCATATGATGATTAGTATGTTGATTATAGCATAAGAACATTGGTTGAAGGACTTAAGTTATTAATAAGTCATGAGCATGAAAATTTTTAGTTCATAAGTTGAATAAGTTAATGACTTATGAGAATGAGTCAAAACCTACTTTGTTTATAAGTTGGTTTAATAAGTAACTTATAATGATCTTATGTTGGTTAAAAATTCATCTAGAACGCTTAGTATTAAAGCTTTGCTGAACTTCAAACGATTGGACGATTATCGTCGAATTCGTGAAATTCTCGGAATGGAAGTCGTATTTTTGTTTGAAGTTGGAAACGTTGGTTTTCGATGGAGACAAGTTATATTGGTCATTATAGAGTTGCGGACTCAAAAATGACCGGATTCCGACTTGAAACAAAGAAACGAGCGTTGAACGTTCACGAACATTTATCATTTTCGTTAAAAATGAACTCATAGGTGAAATTTTAGCAAAAGAAGTCAAATAGATAAAATTCTTGCATGAACGCGTAGATTATGAAATTTGTGAATTGTAGGCTTTTGAACGGACTAATTCGGACTTAAAATGAAGAAGTTATGCCCCGGGAAGTTCGCTAAAATTTCAAACTACACAAAGCGTTCGAGGCACGTGAAGTCCATCATGCAATGTGACTCAAGCCTAAAAAGCCTGCTACTGCAGGCGAGGTCGGATCCACACTGCTTTAATCGCTAACTCATGCCATGAATCTGAGTGATTGTTGGATTGTGCATGGCATACTGATACAAGAAAAATGATAGAAAAGAAAGATTTCAAGTGTATGACGAGAGAACTTGTTAGTAATGAATTAAGATGTAATCATAATATGGTTAAGACATTGTAAGGTACTTGTAAGACACTAATGCATGCTGATTAAGAGTTAATAATCAATCGAAGATGAGCAAAATGTGAATGACGTAATGAAAGCCGGAAACCCTAATAACGAATCTAAGTCAGGAATTACATTGAGATGAAGGGTAAGATATAATAGTAAACATACTTGATTATGTATGACCTAATGTGGTACGTTATATGATATGTATTGTAGAATCATAGAGACTTAAAGTGTACGTGTGTTAATAAGTAAGCAGACACTGAAGGCAAGTATTCTAACCCTTGTTCTAGTTCAGTCTGGACAAGCTATGTAATTCATGTATTCTTTCGCATGAAGTTTTTAACGATGAAGTCTAAAGCCAATTCTTTCGGCTAGACTTGTATTATGAATCTATCAAGCATGATTAATGTTACCGAGTTATATTGGCATGGTTTTCAATTGAAGACCAAGTATGCTAAAATGTTTTTGTAGTTTAACGATAGGCACGTGAGGTTGCGACAACTTAAACGTATACACGTTTAATGAATGTAGTGTTGATCAACATAGAGTACTATGAGCTGATCACTCAGAAATGCTCGTAAGCTATGCCGGACTTACGGACTTAGTGTCGGGTTGTCCTTTTCAAAAGAACTTATGATATGCTCATTGACTTGAGCCATAATTGTTATTCCACTGAGTATGGTTGTTGTAAAATGTTTTGAAGGAAAAGAAGTGCTATTTTGATTTATCGATAGTACTTCGTAACTATTGTTCAGTTATTAAAGCTATATGAGTTCTATGTTTCAAGCATGTTGTTTATTAGAATTGTAGTACTTGCTGAGCTAGTCATGCTCACTCTTGCTTGAACCATATGAACACGACCCAAGATCGAGCGGAATCAAGGCTCGCAAGGACAAGGGCAAGGCGAAGACGAACCCTTAGATTACTTATGTAATAGTATAAGTACGATTGTAATATATTTGATATTATAACAAGAACAAATGAAGGGGTTACAAAGAACCTGGGTAATGTAATATTATTTCGAATATATATAAGTTATATTAGTCCTTTTAGATTGTTCAATGGAATGAATGAATGAATGGTAGTACCGTGTAGCACCATCTGTCGGGTTAGAAGAGACCCGAATTTGGGGGCGTCACAACTTTCGTTCACCACAAATCCTAAACACACACCATATGTATTCACGACATTCATTAGTTATATTTTCACTTAATTATTTAATATAAACTCTACTTTATTTAACAAATCGTTACCCTTCTAATTTAATTACTTAATTAAATTAGAATATTTTCATTCCCTTACTATTATTACACTTGAATAAATTATTTCATAATAATTTACATCGAATATTTATTTTATTCTACAAATATTTCAACTAAAAAATTCATTTTATTTGATAAATATTTTAATTAATAATTAAATTGAATATTTATTTTATTTCATAAATATCTCAATTAAAATATTCATTTTATTTGATAAATATTTTAATTAATAATTTTCATCGAATATTTATTTTATTCCATAAATATCTCAATTAAAATATTTATTTTATTAGATAAATATTTTAATTAATAATTTTCATCAAATATTTATTTTATTCCATAAATATCGAATTAAAATATTTATTTTATTTGATAAATATTTTAATTAATAATTTTCATCGAATATTTATTTTGTTCCATAAATATCTCAATTAAAATATTCATTTTATTTAAATATTTTAATTAATTATTATTTATTTATTTTATTTCATTTATTTAGTTATTTATTTATTTAGTTATTTATTTATTTTATTTTTTATTTTTTTGCTTGCCAAAGATAATTTAATTTAGTTTGGTAACATTTGGCAAGGGTTACCTGCACTTCGACATTGCAAACATATCAAGGCCAAATTAGGCCAAAAAATCTCTCACAAGTTCAACTATACGTTCTGTGAAGAACACAGAATATGGCCATAACTTCCAATTTTCTTGTCCATACATTAATTTAAGCATACTCAAATATCATAATTCATATATGATCATTACCCAACCTTTCTAACATGATTTTAACAACTTAATTCATGCAATTACTGGAATCAATTAGCAGAATTTCACTGTTCTTATGAAAAACTCCATTTTTAACATTATTAACGAAATCAACCACTGCGAACTCGTTTTTCGACCAAATCAGTCCGTTTAAGTTTCATTCTTTTTGTTTTTACATGTATAAACGTAATCATTCATCAATTTACCGATTAATATGCAATTTAAACATAAATTTTGGTACTTATAAGTCATATTCATATATTTTCTAGTAAAACTATAAAACTCCAATTTGAACATAATTTCATGGATTAATTATTCTAAAACACATATAGATCATATATAATTAAACTATACATGTTAATACACATATATAACATCATTAATTTAACAATTGGCCATGAAAATTTAATTACAAAAAACTAAAAGCCAATTTTCATGAAAAGTTTCTAAATACGTAAATAAGGTTTGGTTAAAGAGATTACCTAGCAGTGTAGATTAGTAGGAGATGAAATCCCTTTCAGAATCTTCTTCAATCACGCAATTTCCCTCAACTTCTCTCTAACTCTCTCTGAATTTTCTAAGTGAAGTCTGATAAATGAAATGCGTAAGAGAAACCAAACTGATTAATGCGCACAGTTGTGGTCAGTTAATCCATACGTGGTTTAACTGCTCCCAACTCCTCATAAGGCCTTGTTTGGCTACCTATTAGAAGGTGCTTTCCATTTAATTTAATTAATCTCTTATAATATAGTTTAATAATGTCACACCCATTTAAGCAATAAGTCAAATATCTTATTTAATTTAATTTAAATAAAATATAATAATTCTACATTAAATCACATCATTACATAATTAAAATTCTCATTTATTAATTATGTAAATTATTAAATATCTAATTAATTAGAATAACATTATGCTTATTAAATAATTCATTTAATCAAATAAGTTCAATTAAATATATACTTTGAATAATAAAATTCTCCACATTAATTTAATCGATATAACACATATAATTAAATTAATCTACCACAAATTCAATAATTAATTATTCAATCCAATAATTAAATCATCAAAATATTTATTTAATTCAATAAATATTCAAATTTGATTACAAAATCTCATTCATCACAATAACTAGGAAGCTAAATCAAAGGGAGATTTAATGGGAAGTATTAAAAGAAAATAAATGGTGAGTTAATAAATAATTGATATTAATTATCATTATGATAATTGGGTATATTTGAGATGATAAATTTTATGGAAAATAATGGATTGAGAATATCCAACTATTTTATAATTAGCCCAATTAAAATATTATTTTAAATAAACCAATGTATATGGATTATATAAATTCTATGTGTAATGTATGAGTAGGTGTATATGCTCATTTGTGGACAAATATCAAATAAACCTAAGTATGCTAATAATAATATGGAATGCTAAGTTTTAAGGGTAGTGTCCAAATTTATGTGTCATTTCTCCTTTCACGTGAAATAGAAAATGGCTAGCTAGCTAGCTTGCTTCTTCTTCTCAAACTCATAGCTTCCAAATGATGAAGAGGGGAGTGGGCTAAATAGTGATAAGGAGTTGATATCCCACCAAATTTCAATGAACATGTAGTTTCTCCTTTCTTCCTTTGGTTTGATTAATAGAGCAAAACCCAAACTTGGTCCATGGTTCTTCTATAAATAGAGACCTCCTTCTTCATTCTTCACATTTGAAATTCCAAGAATTCTAGTGAGTGAGTGGTTGAGAAGTTGGGAGAAATCAGAAGTTAAGATTCAAGGATTGTCAATTTAGCTTCAAGAGGTATAATTCTTAAACTATGTTCTTAAATTCAAGTTTTGCAAAGTTCTTAGAAAAGTGCTAAAATACTTGTTTTGAGTTGAAAAGTTTATGGTTGAAGCATGATAGAATCTGTCAATTGATGCTAGACATTGTTAATATGGTTGAATACAAAATCAACGAAAGTTAAACGAAGTAATTTGGTCAAATAACGAATCTGTAGCAAAGAGAATCGCTAAATGTGTTAAACTTTGGAAGGATGGAAAAAATCTTAAATTTGATTCTTGAATTTGATTGTTTATGTGTTTGGAATTGTTAGAATCATGCTAGGGGAGTTTAGTAATAAGTTTATATCAATTGGGTGGCTTAAAGTTGCTATTTGTATAAGATTTTGGCTTATTGGTTCGTAGAAGGGGAGTGGCATTTCCCAAATAGCAGTAGCTAGGGTTCGGCTATGGTGGGTCCTCAAGAAGATAAAAGGCCACCCCAGATGCGAGGGGGTCCTACAGTAACTTAGAAAACTATTTTTGTTGTTCAACACAAGAAGTCCTAAATTGACCTAACCTAACTTAACTTAAGGAGCATACATAATCCTTAAACATGTGTCAATGTGTATTGCAAGATGTTTTAGTAGGTTTGGAGTTTGAATTATAATCTTTTGAAAGAAAAGATAAAAGGAGAAAACCATGTTTAGAAAACCTTATGCCTTTTTGAAACCTAACCTTTTGAGCATGTATTTGCAACTTAGTTAGTTTTATAAATATGTTTGAAATGTGAATTCAACGTACTTTGCATGCTTAGTTATTTATCATGAAATTTTAAGGTTTGAAAACCAATTGAGTTGAAAACTCTATGACTTGTATTGTGAACTTTTGAACAACTATGATAGGATGCCTTATGCCTCTAAACATGACGAATATGTTCATCATCCAGCTAAGCATGAATTGGACCTTTCAAGTGTGGTTTAAATAAGTTTTCAAATAATGAATTATGCTATGTCTATGTAAATAAGATATATACATGTGAGCATCCTATTAGAGGCTTATTAGTACCAATATATAGTTTAAAAGCTTATAACATCGAATCTTGTTAAAGAAAGTTGTTAAGCCTTATTGATTAAAATAAATCATTATGGAGAGTAGTTTGAATATGAACTTGAAAATAGATCACACCCTACTTGATATAAGTTTACAGTACGTATCAGTGATCTATTTATAGTACGTAAATAGATTATTCCCAAGCTTAAATGCAGCGCGGCCGCACCGTTCTGCAGAGTGACCAAGAGCAGTTCGTTGACTACATGGTCTTAAGTTATGGTTATATTTTGTCCTTCAGGACTACAAGATATGAAACAAGATTGTTTAGATAAATATGATAATAGAATGAGCTAGTCTCATGGTTATCCTAAGTTCAAGTAAAAATGAAACCAAGTTAGGAAACAATATGTGTTCTTATATTAAGAGCGTATGAAATATATGACTGATGGGTATGAATCCATGATTATGTAATTGTGTAGGAATACACGCAGTGCAGATAAACTTTAAGTAGTTAAGTCGTAGTTGATAAACTACGAATCAGGCAAGTCTTTCAGTTCCTATTTGATATATGAATTCAATAACTGTTAGTTGAGCTATATTATGCTATGAGAATGTTGATGTATATATATGAAATGGATATGAGATATGTATGAAATTTGAAAGACGATCTTTGATGATATGCTTGTGAAGTAAATCTCTATGTCTGGTATGTTTAAGTAACATGCGTAGTAAATATTAATTGATTATGAATGCATGAACTAAGTATGTTATTATATGTTATGTGATGCATGAAAACTGTTAGAATTACTGGGCTGTCGAGCTCACCCTTGCAAATAACCATTTTTATAGGTTAAGGACTCACGGTAAAGATTACGTGTTACTTGATTAATAAAGTTCATTAGTATCGAAGGAGATTAATTTATTTATTTAAAATATGCTCTTGAACCATGTTTAGGTTCTAGGAGATGTACATGATAGTAGTTTACGATGTGTAATACATGTTAAGTTGTACTATGAGATACATAGAGGAATTCGAATCAAGATGTAAAGATTTATATAGTAACTCGAATAGAATGAATCGTAACATAATTTGATTCAAGGATATGTAGTTGATTCAAGTTAAGACATCAATAAAAGATTTATTTTTCAAAGGAGATTGAAAAAGTTTAAATTATTCTGCATATTTTTATAACATCGAATATGATGTAAGACAGGAATGGTAAATGACTAAGATTTAAAACTTATAAAGGTTTGGGGTCATTATACAGATCCTAGAAATGGAAAGAATTTATATTCTAAATTGTAATAAGTGAAGTTATATTCATTAAGTTATGAATAAAAGATATAAATAGTTTGATGATAGCAGTATCGTGGCGGACCAGACACGAGGTTCGAAGGGACTCAAAATTGGGGGCGTCATAAGTACTAGTGTAATACTACAAGTACTAACTAATTTCAGTGTCTAACTACTTCATAGCATGAAGATCTAAGCATCCAAAGTAGCTGTCAGGACTTTTATGGGATTTCTGGGTTACCCAGAAACCCAGACAGTGTTTAGTGGCTACTTTAAAGCTTCAACAAATGGATTTCTGTGTATTATTTGAGTGTTAGAGTGTCACACTCTTATAGTTTCCATGTCAAAGTACAAAAGTACTACAGTTAGGTAGCTTAACTACATCACATAAGTATGATCTGGGTTGGTCAAAATCTTGTCAGAATCATGTTTTTCTATTTTCTGGGAATTCCAAAAAACTATTTTTTTTGCTTGGTCAATCTACTTTGACCACTAATATCTTGGATTCTGTTATTGTTTGAAGTGTTTCGATGTCATGGTTCTATAGTCCATATATCAGGGTATATCAATGATACACTAACACAAGCTAAACACATAACACATGCAAGATCTAAGCATCTCAAAACTTGTCAAACACTTTCTGGGAATTTTCTAGGTTACCTAGAAATGCATATGCATGACTGGTCACCCATGTTTGACCATTAATAACTTGGAATCTTGACATGATATGGACATGATTCCACTTCCAGTTTACTCTTTTCATAGCATACTACAACAATGATACACTTGGCAAGTCTAACAATTAATAGATTTGGATTATGGCCTCAGACATTTGACTATCAGGCCATAAATCTAGGGTTCTTGATAGTTTATAAAAACTTCATTTTCATGCACTTAGATGTTATAGATCCATGATATATCATCATAGATCACTATATAACATCCCATAACACCTAAATAAACATAAAAACACAAACTTTTTCTAAGCATATAAGATCTAGCTTGGTTATGGTAATACCTTTCTTTGAACAATCTTTGATCTTCACTTCCTAATCTGATCTTGGGGTGTTCTTGACTTATCTTGGGACTGAATATCTATCTAATTTTTGTGGCTTGATAGAGAGATAGAGAGAGTGAGAGACTTGGCTAAGTGAATGAACACAAATGAACCTTATTTGATATTTTCTCTTTCTTTAATCTCTCAATCTTTGATCTTGTGGATGGGAATGATGTTAGGTGCCATGCAAGTGCTGATTCAAGTTTGATTTTGCACACATGGTAATATCTCAAGAGATGAGTCATTAGATTTGGCAAATCTTTTAACTTAGAAGTTAAGAAAAAGGGTATTTTAGTAATTTTGCCTCTAAAAGGGTATTTTGGTAATTTCCCATATAATTTTAAGGGTATTTTGGTCATTTGACATAATTCCCTTTAATCTTATCCCTTAGGGTTTAACAATCATCTTTAGAGTTTGCTAAATAGGGTTTAGGGTTCACGAATAAGAAATTAAGGTTTTCGAAAATAGAATTTGGGTTCCTAACTGATCGTTAGGGTTTCCTAACTATATATTAGGGTTTCTAATCTACTATTAGGGTCTACTAAGGTTATACCTTATCTGATCAGCATTTGATCATTAATCTCATACTGTACTAACATATAATCATAGATACAATTATAATAATTATATTAATTAATCAAAGTCCTATCCATTATTAGGGTTATGGTTTTCTTAAGCTGCACAACATAACTTCATGCATATTTCTTAGTCAATAACCAATTTAACTATTTTTCTACACTCATATCATATATGCTCAACATAATAATGCTAATCAATACTAATATTAAAAAAAAATTATTTGTAAAAATAGAATTGTTTAAAATTCAGGGTCTTGACACCTTCCCCTCACTTAAGCAAGCCCCCAAACTCTATGAATCTCGTGTTTCAGACTAAACTTTATGGAGTCACATATTGGGTCATATTGCAAAAACCTTTCAAATCTGGATGAGTGGTACATCCATTATATATATCATACCAACTGGTGACTCTGTCTCATTCAACCCAATCATAAATAATTAATTTTTTAAAATTCTTCGACAATAGTGTCGGTCCTTTCCTAAAAATTTCACCCTTTAAAAAACTTAATCGACATAGCAAAATACAAAGGGGTAAGAACACCACATTCAGAAAAGCGAAAGAAAATTCTCTCCCGGCATTGACAATCAGATGGGTTAGTGCTATCACAATCACACTATATTGAGAAAATACTCAGGAAATTTAATCAATACGATTGCAATCCTATGGGAACACCGGTAAATATAAATCTATAATTGTCTTAAAATAAAGGAAAGAGCATATCACAACTTGAGTATGCACAAATAATTAAAAGCCTTATGTATATAATGAATTGTACACGTCCTGACATAGCATATGTTGTCAATAAATAAAGTAGATTTACGAGCAATCCAGGACAAGATCACTGAAAAGCGATTATAAGAGTTTTAAAGTATTTAAAATACACTAAAAACTTTGGATTGCACTACTCAAGATATCCAGCAGTACTTGAAGGATATTGTGATGCGAACTGATTATCGAATACAAAAGACTCTAAATCCACAAGTGGTTTTGTATTTACACTAAATGGAGGAGCAATATCATGGAAATCTTCTAAACAAACATGCATTTCTCGATCAACAATGGAATCGGAGTTTATTGCATTAGATAAGGCTAGAGAAGAAGTTGAGCGGCTTCGTCACTTTTTAGAAGATATTCCTATGTGGCCTAAACATGTGCCTACTGTCTGTATCCATTATGATAGTCAGTCAACAATTGGTAAGGCACAAAGTCACATGTATAATGGTAAGTCTAGACATATTCTTCGTAGACATAATACCATAAAATGATTATTGGCATTATGTCTATTGAGTACATAAAGTCAAAATAAAATATAACGAATCTGTTAACTAATTGTTTGACTAGAGAGCAAGTAAAAATAACTTCGAGGGGAATGAGTTTAAAGCCTCTAAACAAGGATCGTCACGATGGAAACTCAACCTAGTTGACTGGAGATCCAAAATCTAGGTCAAATGGACAACTAAATTGTGAACGATTCAACCAAATCAATATTAAGAAATTAATTTCTTTTACTCATTCCTACGATACGAGATAGTGATACCTACAGCGGTTTCTAGATAAGCTATGCTTTTAATGATTCTTAAATCTTGATAAACAAGTGGGGTATGACAGGATACTCTTATTAAGAATCACTTATGTGAGTGTGAACTGGACCAATTTTATGAGAAGGATATGGCTATACTTCTCTAAAGCATTCGTAAATCGGGGATTATTTGGGCCGAAATGAAAAAAATCAAGATATCCAAATAATGTATGAAAAGATTCTATGTGAATTACTATTGTCTTGATTTACATAAATGGTTGGACAGTTCAAGACATCACGTTCACTGGACAACTAGTAAATTCGATAGTTTTTCGCAAGGGAAGATTCAAAGCCAACAGCCACCTCTCTCTCTACATATGATTTCCAATTATGTCTCTCTCTCTCAAAGTCTGCATAACATTTGCATAAGGCTGACAATGTGACACCCTCAAATTTGGGTACTTCATTCCCACAGGATTTGGTGCTCACTATCCAAAACAAATACATTTATCTTGTAATACCTAGGAAAATAATAATAATAATAAATAAATAAATATTAAATAATAAAAATAATTTTGTTTTAAAATATATTAATTGGACTTTGTATTTTATTTGGGTCAAAGTGGACATTTAATTTATGTGGATTAATAAATATTAATAAGTGATGGATAAAATTAATTTGACTAAATTAGACCATAAAATTAATTGGGATTAATTTATATTTGTGGGTAAAATTAAAATTCTATTTAAATTATGGGAGTTCATCAATTATATAAATAAATATTTAAACCCTAATTTATCTCACGTACATCTGATAACTGATAAAAAAAAGGGCGCAGCCACTAACTATTACGGAAGGAAGAAAAAGAAAAGAACTTAGATTGCACTTTGATATTCGGATACAAGTAAGTTGGCATGTGTAGTTATTCATTTTATTAATTAAATAAGTAGTGGAGATAATTATGAGAACAGATAACACTACTATGAAATTGTTGATTTGTAATCATGCTATCTATATATATATATATATATATATATATATATATATATATATATATATATATATATTATTTTAATAAACATTTGGTCATGAAACTTATAAACGAAATTAAGAAATCAAATTGAAGTTATGTATATTAATTTGAATTAATTAATTTTTCGACATAGTTATAAAAGTTCTTAATAATAAATTTAATAGTATTATGTTATTAATGATGAGATTGTAATAAAATCTTATTAAATTATTTAGATTGAACGGAGAGAGTCTAAACGAAAATTTGGAATATACTTTAGGTATTACATTGCTTAATCCAAGTACGGATTCCGTACTTTTTCAGCGAGACTCTTTAGTTTTTGATTTGTTCGTTTCGTTATTTGTTTTGAAATGTAGTATTTCCTCTCATAATTATTCCTTGTCAATTTATTGTGATAGTTTTACTTTGGCGTAGTATTAGAACTCATATTTGTAATCTTTAGACTAGTGTATGATGTCTAAATTTTATTTTGATATTTGTAGTGATGTACATGTTAATATATATTTTGGAGACTTTGTATTTTTGATTTGATTCAATTTAACATGCACATATTAGAACCTTTTTGTGTTAATATTATATCGCATGTGTTGTGACATGATGTTTTTGTTAGAATATCGTAGGGTATACCTGAGCTATAACCACCTGTGGGGGTACCACAGTCATGTCCTCTTGGCACCAAGGCATGACACCTTACATAGTGGTGTGATCAGTCCACGGCGTCTCCGTAACATTCTTAGAATTTTAATTGTTATATTAAATATTTATTGAATTATTTAAATATTTAATGGATGTGATTTATGACATGTAAATGTTGAGGAAGGGAATGGATGGTATGGAATAAATAATTGTTCAAATTTGAATTGATGTGGTTAAATTATTTGTTAAATAAATAATTTTAAGGAAAATTAATTATTTTGTTAATTTAATTTAATTATTAAGTTAAGAGAATTTTGATTAATTGAATTTTGATTAATTGAATTTTTATTTTAATTGAAATTGTAATTAAAAGGATGTGTTGGTGGATTAAATAAAGTTATAATTATATAGAAAATTATAATTTTGGTGGTATTGATTTATGTGATAAAGTGATTTAATAAATTATTATTATGATTAATTTAATTAAATTAATGTGTGACAAATAACCTTGTTATAAAGGAGTTACTAAAATAAATTAAGGGAGTTTAATTTAGTTTTGCCAAACAAGGCCTATTGCTTATTAAGACTTTATTCTAATTGAGTTTTACAAAAGCAGGTGTAAGGATTAATGGGTTATTTTATTAGTAGTTAGCCAAACAAGCCTTATGGCTTTTGGTTTTCAAAATAATATAAGCGATGTTAGTAAATTAGAGTTATATATATAATTAATATATATATATATATATATATATATATATTATTATATCGTTAGTTGTTAGTATGCTCTAGAGTTAGGAAGAAAAACAAAAAACACGGAGGAAGAAGAAAGAAGAAGAAGAAGAAAGAAGAGAGGAAGGAAGGCTAGAGAATTGAGAAAAGAATTAGGGAAAAATGGTTTGATAATCGAAAAGGATAGCCATCATCTTCTACAATCAAGGTATTCTCCTATTTTCCTTTAGCTTTTTTCCTTCTCCTATTTTTCTCTGTGAAATTCTTGTGATAGGATAATTGTTGATTTTATGTGTGTTCATATGATAAACCATTGTTGTAAAGTTATTTTCATAGGTTATATATGATTATAATCAATGAATTGATGATATATATGTAATTTGTGAAGAAAATGTTTTTCTGAGAGTTTTTTATGAAAATATATTGTTTAGCTTAAAGTAGAAATTAAGGGTGAATTAGTGGTTTAGTTGATAAATTGAACGTTTAATTTGTTAGAGTATGTATAATCATTGATAAAGACACTTTGAATTAGTGGTTTTGGTTGAAAAACAAAATTTACAGTGTTGATTTTCATTGAAATATCAAAAAGTGAGTTTTTATCAAAAATAGTGAAATTGAATGTGCTAAATTTGTTGTTTATGTTGTTGTATGGATAGAAACATGTTAGGAATTCTTGAATTTTGTTTACATAAAGTTTTTGTATGAATTATATGCTATTTAGATACATTAGAAAGCGAGCTTGTAGGCGAAATTGGCTTTTTCACCTTTATATTCAAAAAGTTGTTATCGAATTGAAGCTATGATTTCATGCATGTGCCATGACCAATGATCAGTTAGTTTATGTTTGCGCTATTTGTAGCACGGTTTTATACCTTTGTTCCATCATGCTCACGCCATTCTCACTTCGCATGAACGCCGACCCATGATGTAAAGCGTGGCCATGTGCTTGTGATCTTGAGTTAGCAAAATGGTACACGACTGTACTTTTTGTGTACGAAATTTTAAGAAAAGTTATATGATGATAGTAGAATTTGCTAAATGTTGATTTTAGTATTTCTATACTATGAATAAGTATGTTATTAATAATTAACTTGTGTTATAACTTCGATTATGTGATAAAAAAAATCAATTTTAAATGATGAGCGTACTTAGTTATGTTTGTAAGATGGTAATGACTAATTATGTCATGATGACATATGTTTATAGGATATTGTGATTTGTATTGATTTGGTTTAGCCTACGAGTAAAGGCAAGTTCTCTAACTCTACTTTTTTAATTGGAATCAATTATTTTTCCTAATATAATAATGCAAGATTTCTAATTCTTTATCTTGTTGAACTATTTATTTTTGATTCGATTACCTTATGAATGATGCAAGCTTTCTAAACTTTGGTTTAATGTTGACAAGTTATTCTTGTATTTAACTTGTTGTTTAGCATGCATCAACTATTTATACTAATGTTGAGCAATTTCATCATTCAAATTTATTATGCATGCTTAGTACCCAATTCTAATTTAACCTTGACTTAATATTGTTCAAGCAAGGCATGTTATAATTATTCAAAATATATTTATTAGATTATTCCTAAAGCATGATTTTGGTTTACCATATTGATTCAATTACGATTATTACGTAATATGATGTTATTAATTCAACTAGTCCTCTAGTTGATGATCGTTGAACTTCAAATTACCCTTGAAAGCTTATCAAACCAAACTCTCTTTAGTGCGGACTTGTACTCCAAATCTTTGAGATGAACAACCCTATTATTATTAGGGGATAACTTACGCGTAGCGTTAAATGTTTGTGCACAATACATGATGCGAAGGGTTGATCCCCTAAATGCGAGGAGTCCTTATAGTCTTATATTTGTTAAAGTTGGAGTTGAAAGATTACTACATATTTGTGGACATAGTTCATGGTCTTATGACCCTCGGTTATTTATTCTACATTTTGGATTTGAGTTTACGATTATTGATGATAAAGTACTATTCATTGTTGATGAGCCTATTATTGGCGAGTTATTATTACTATACTCTATTGATTTCATATTTTATCCGGTGAGCAATTGTTTTGCTCACTCTTGCATATTTTAAAACTCATTGCGACTAAAGAAGAGAAGGTAGATGAACCTTCGTCTATGAAAAGAAAGGAAAAAATGTGCAAGTGATGAAGACTTGTAATTTTACTTTGATTGAGATGTTAGATTTTTATTATGATGATCTTAGACTTGGTTTTAATGAAGTTTATTTAATTTCCGCATTTGAATGATTGTAATTAAAGGTTAGATAACACAGGAGATTTTATTATGTAACCCTTTAATGGGAAAGGTTTTATTTATCCGTTTTATTGTGATTGGGTAGTTAGATATGAATGTTTGATTAAGTGAACACCAAATCTGTGGGAATGAAGTACTGGATTTGGGGGTGTCATGAGTTGGTATCAAAGCTTTAGGTTATGAACCTTAGGTGGGGAAAAGCCTTAGGAAGAAGTAACCTTGAGAAGATAGTGATGATAAACTCTTATCGAGTTTTTAGGGAGAAAGTAATAAAACACTTATGTGCTTATGTGTTTTGACTTATGTGCTCGTGAGTGTCGAGTAATGATGATTAATAACTAAAACTTAAAAATCTTGTTGGAGGATGACTAATGTTGGAGAATCCGGTCGGGCTAGGGAGGAAGGACCTCGGATGCCTAGAGAGGAGGAATCTCGTGATATTCAAGTGGTTTAGGAACAAGCTGCTTCCACGAAAGTCGGCTCCATTACTCGCGGTGGTCGAGAGGATGATGATGATGATGATGATAGAAATAGATGAGGAAGATTAGTGGAGCTGCCATGAGACGGATGAAGAGGACGAGGAGGAAAGGATTCCACTTAACTTCGATAGTTGGTAGTATATCGATGAGGTGCATGGCCATGACGTGGAACTTCAAGATCTGTTGAGGAATTGCAAGAGATAGTAGTGAACAACAAACTTCGTTGGCGTAGAAGACTGACGAGATTCGAGGATCGAGAAGAACGATTGAACAATGTTGAAGAGAAAGTGGTTCACTGAAGAAGAGAACGATTAAATGAGAAGCGAGATTTGCGAGTTGAAGAGCAAGTTGAGAGAAGAATCGCAAAAAAGGCAAGAAGTAGAAGGCAGCGTCTGAGTGAAGCTTATCAACAAGCCAAAATAGCAAAGGGAGCGCACAAGCAAAGAGAAGGAAGATGGAAGAAATGGATAGCGTGTTCAACACATCGATCAATCGAGCTCAAGATTGGGTCATGGGTTATCGATTCGATTCGAGACGCTTACCCTCGTTCATCTTGGACCGTTGGACCATGTTACGAGTTATGGAAGAAGAAGCGTCGTAAGGCCTTGTAATATCTTAATAGGACATCGTAGGGAGTGTACTTGAGTTATGTTATGATAAATAATTTGTTAATCCCAAGTGTTATGCAACCTATGGGATATGATGATGATGTCTGAAACTTTAGTAGTTAGGAAAATAATGTAAATAGCGGTGATCTTTATTGATATGATGTTTTCAAAGAAGTTTTGAATAAAAGATATTATTTTTTTTATCAAAGTGTTATGTGTTATGGAATGATTACTTTTTATGGGGGCAAGCTAAGTAGAAATTACTTGAAAAGAGTTGAGTAATAATCTAATGAATGTATTTTTAACGAGAAAATGCCTCAAGGCGTCAACCACCCCGTCGGAGAAGAACCTTTGAAGGAACCAACAACGATAATCTTTGAAACTAACTCCATTCGGTGTTGGTGGCGTTCTTGGCAGGTGCCTTTGCAAAATCAACCATGAGAATCAACCTCGAGAACCAAGGTGCTACGTTTAAGGACTTCAAGGCGGTTGGACCACGAATTCCATGGATCCATGAACCCGGTTGAAGCACATACTTGGATTATGGAAATCGAGAAGGTTTTGATGTTGCTAGGGTAGAGGAGAATCGAAGACTGCTTTTGCAGCGTTTATGTTGAAGGAGGAGGCTAGCTATTGGTGGCGAGGCCAACAAGACTCGGGAAGGAACAGGAGTAATGACACAGGATAGGTTTAAGGAGGCATTCTTGAGACTTATTTCCTTGAGAGTTGAAGAGTTAGACTAGAGGTCAGTTTTGGAGTTGAAGCGAGGAACGATGGCGGTGCCGGAGTATGTCATGAAATTCAATGAGTTAGCGAGGTTTGCGCCATATCGGTCGGACCTGAAGGCGTCTGCCTTGGCGAAGAGGTTTGGCGGGGACTAAAACCCTGGTTGTCTGATAGGGTTTCCTGTTCGATTGAAGACATTTGTTGATGATGATGGAGAAGGCGATTCTCATTTGAAAGTGGGAGGCGAGGCGTAACAAAGCATAATCAAGAGAGAGAAAGAAGAAAAGTGAAGGTGAAGCTAAGAGTGGTGGTAATGGTAGTAATGGAAACAACTTTGAAAATGAAGTGGAATGGGAATGGAGGAAGTGGAAATCGAAAAAGAAAAGACAAAATAGAAGTTTGAAGCATGTGCTACGTGCGAAAAGTTTCATAAGGGAGTGTGTTCTTTGGGAAAGCGTGTATGCTTCAATTGTGGCCGGGGAGGTCACATCACCCCAAATTGCACTCAAGCTAAGAAAAATGTGTGCTTCACGTGCGGATCTAAGGATCACTTTGCTCGTGAATGCCCTAAGAAGAGATCTGGTGAGACAAATGGGAGCGAGGAAATGCTAGTGGAAGTGCGTTGGCTATTCTTTGGACCAACAACAACAAATAAGCCCTGGCGAAAACCTTCAACATGGTATGCGAGATCTTTGTGCAATCAAAGGATGTGGTGTCGGGTATTATCCGATCAATGATATTGATGCTTATGTATTATTTGATTAAGGTCTTTACTTGCTCATTTATATCGATGAATTTGCTATGAGATTAGGATTGCCTAGTGAAGAATTGAATTTCCTTTAAACATAGAAATTGTGAATAAGGAAGTAGTTCTGTTAGGTTCGTATCAAGAAGCGTAGGGTGAACATTAAGGGAAATATTTTGATGGTAGATTTGATTCGATCGATCGGCTAGGAGAGTTTGGCGTTATTTTGGGAATGGATTGGTTGTTCAATTATGGGCGATAATTGGTTGCCAAAAGAAATATGTAAACCTTATGACTCGTCAAAGGTAGTATTCAATGGTAGCAAATCGCTGAACAAATGAAATGTCGGCGATGATGCGAGGCCAAAAAGTTGTTGAGTCGAGGGCTATGTGGGTTATTTAGCTTACATAGTCGATACTCGAGAAGAAGGTTAAAGCTGGAAGAAATACCGGTAGTTAGGGAGTTTGTGGGCGTGTTTCGGAGGATTTGCCGGGACTTCCACGACGGAGAAATCGAGTTCATGATCGACTTAGTGCGAGGCAGCTCCGATATCGAAAGCCCGTATAGAATGGCTCGGTGGAGATGAAAAAGCTGATGGTACAACTACAGGAGAAACATTGGACAAGAAATACATTCGGTGAGAGTGTGTCGTAGTGGGGAACACAGGTGTTGTTATTAAATAAAGAAGAAGGATGGGTCGATGCGTCTTTGCATTGATTATAGGGAGTTAAACAAAGTCACTATTAAGAATAAGTATCCATTCTTGAGAATAGATGACTTGTTTGATCAATTGAAGGGTGCTAGATATTTCTTCAAAATAGATTTGAGAAGTGGGTATCACCAGTTGAAAGTAAGGAAGGAGGATGTCTAGAAGATGGCATTAGAACTCGGTATGGACATTCTGAATTTTTGGTGATGTCTTTTGGTTTGACAAAGCGCCCTACGGCGTTCATGGATTTGATGAATAGGGTGTTTAAACCATTTTAGACAAGTTTGTGGTGGTGTTTATTGGCGATATTACGGTGTACTCTAAAACTCGAGAGGAACATGTGGAACATTTCGTCTAGCTAGCTAGAGGCGCTAAGAAAAGAAAAGTTGTATGTGAAATTCTCTAAATGTGAATTTTGTTTGGAGCGTGTACAATTTCTTGGGCACGTAATTGACAAGGATGGAATTTTGATTGGATCCATCAAAGGTTGAAGAAGTTGTGATAAATTGGGAACAAGCGAGAACTCCATCGAAGTGAGAAGTTTCTTGGGATTAGCGAGGGTATTCTGAGAGACGGTTTATCGAGATTTCTCCAAGATTTCCACTCAGTTAACAAATTTAACGAGGAAATCTATAAAATTTGTTTTGGACGGAGAAGTGTGAAGAAAGTTTCCAAGAATTGAAAAAGAAGCTAAGTATAGCTTTTTGTGTTGTCATTACTAGATAATACAAGAAATTTTGTGGTGTATAGTGATGCTTCACAAAAGGATTAGGGTGTGTTCTTATGCAAAAGCGGTAAAGTCATCAGCGTATGCATCAAGACAATTGAAAGATTACGAAAAAGGGTATCAGACTCATGATTTAGAGTTGGCGGCGGTTGTGTTTGCTCTCGAAGATATGGAGACACTATCTCTACGGAGAGAAATGTAAGATTTTTACGGACTATAAAAGTAAAGTATATTTTTCACGAAGGACTGAACATCGTCGAAGAAGATGGATGGGCCGATAAAAGATTATGATTGTGAGATCTTTTATCATCCGAAGCAAAAACAAGCGTGGGTTGCGGATGCCTTAAGTAGGAAAGGCGGGGAAAAGTTGATGTTGTTAAGCGATAAGGAGGAGCTTATTACGGCAATGTCGAGGTTAGAGTTGGAAATCAAATTTCCAAAAGAATCGATGAAAGATGTTTACGGATGGAAGCCAAGTCAAACTTTGGTGGATAAAGTGAAGAATGCTCAACTGCGGGATGAGGAATGCGAGAAAAATTAGAAAAAGTGTGGTTGAGGAAAAGAGGTGAAATCAAGATTGATCTGGAGTGGAATCTTTGCGATTTGAAGGGCGAATATGGGTTCAGTGATACGGAGGTTAAAGAAGAAATCTTGATCGAAGCTCATAACTTCGAGATATTCGATTCATCAGGAAATGCGAAGATGTATCAAGATTTGCGGCGACATTTTGGTGGCGAATATGAAAAGAGGCGTTGCGAGAATGCGTTGCAAAGTGCTTGACATGTCAGAAAGTCAAGTCGGTCGAGCATCAAAGACCAAGCGGGTTACTTTGTTGGAGATCTTAGGAATGGAAATGGGAGCATATCCTGATGGATTTTTGTGGTAGGTCTTCAACAACTTCGAGAAAGGATACGATGCGATATGGGTGATAGTGGGACAGATTGACAAAATGCACACTTTTTTGCCAATAAAGATTAGATTTAATCTTGATCGGTTGGCAAAGTTATGCGTTAAGGAGATCGTTTCAAGACATGGAGTTCGAGTATCAATTGTGTGAGATAGAGATCGAGGTTCACATCAAACTTACGGAAGAGACTACGAGAATGTATGGGAACACGATTGCGAAATAGTCTGACATATCACCCATAAAACAGATGGCCAAAGAGAGCGAGCGATTCGGACATTAGAAGATATGTTGAGAGCGTGCGTCATGGATTTCAAAAGGAGGCTGGGATGAACAATTACCATTGGTGGAATTTGCCTACAATAATAGTTATCACGCTAGCATCGACATCTTAGCCTTATGAAGCATTATATGGTAGAAAGTGAGAACTCCTTTGTCTTTGGGATGAAGTCGGTGAACATCAACTATTAGGACCGAAGCTGAGTACAAAAGCTGCTGTGGTTGTCAAACTCATCGAACAAGATTGATATTGCTGCCAAAGCAGAGACAAAAGAAATATCTTTGATCAACACGAGACAAGATCGTGCATTCGATGTAGGGAATTACGTTTTCCTAAAAGTTTCTCCTTGGAAGGAAAAATTGATTTGGTAAGAAGGGGAAACTAAGTCAAGAGATTTATTGGACCCTTGAAGTCTTTGCGAAAGGTTGGAGAGGTGGCTTACGAGGTAGCTCTACCTCGAGTTGCAAAACATTCATAATGTTTTTCACGCACGTGTCGTTATTACGACCATACAAACTGATTACAAGCACGTGATTGAGTACGAACCATTACGGTTTGAGAAAGACTTGTCTATGAAGAGGTTCTATCCGGATAGTCGACAGGAAAGAACAAGTGCTCTTAGGAATAAGGTGATACCTTACGTGAAGGTAATTTGGAGGAACCTGATGATGTCGAAGAGGCTACGTGGGAACTTCGAAATTTGAAATGATGAAGAATTACCACGAGTTATTTGTTTAATGGTAGGTCTTGATTAAGGGGCGAGAATCTTTGTAAGTAAGGGAGAATGTGACGAATGAATTGTTTGAATTGTGATTACGGGGCCAGAATCCTTGTAAGAGAGGAATGATGTAACATTCTAGAATTTTAATTGTTATATTAAATATTTATTGAATTATTTAAATATTTAATGGATGTGTTTATTATTGGAATAAATAATTGTTCAAATTTGAATTGATGTGGTTAATTATTTGTTAAATAAATAATTAAGGAAAATTAATTATTTTACTAATTTAATTTAATTTAATTATTAAGTTAGAGAATTTTGATTAATTGAATTACTATTCTTTTATTGGAAATTGTAATTAAAAAGGATGTGTTGGTGGATTAAATAAAGTTATAATTATATAGAAAATTATAATTTTGGTGGTATTGATTTATGTGATGAAGTGATTTAATAAATTGTTATTATGATTAATTTAATTAAATTAATGTGTGACAAATAACCTTGTTATAAAGGAGTTACTAAAATAAATTAAGGGAGTTTAATTTAGTTTTGCCAAACAAGGCCTATTGCTTATTAAGACTTTATTCTAATTGAGTTTTACCAAACAAGGTGTAAGGATTAATGGGTTATTTTATTAGTAGTTAGCCAAACAAGCCTTATGGCTTTTGGATTTCATAAATAATATAAGCGATGTCGTTATAATATATTATATATTATATTATATAATATATATATATATATATATATTATATATATATTCGTTAGTTGTTAGTATGCTCTAGAGTTAGGAAGAAAAAACAAAAAACACGGAGGAAGAAGAAGAAAGAAGAAGAAGAAGAAGAGAGGAAGGAAGGCTAGAGAGAATTGAGAAAAGAATTGGGGAAAAAGGTTTGATAATAAAAAGGATAGCCATCATCTTCTACAATCAAGGTATTCTCTATTTCCTTTAGCTTTCCTTCTCTATTTTTTTCTCTGTGAAATTCTTGTGATAGGATAATTGTTGATTTTATGTGTGTTCATATGATAAACCATTGTTGTAAAGTTATTTTCATAGGTTATATATGATTATAATCAATGAATTGATGATATATATGTAATTTGTGAAGAAAATGTTTTTCAAAGAGTTTTTATGAAAATATATTGTTTAGCTTAAAGTAGAAATTAAGGGTGAATTAGTGGTTTAGTTGATAAATTGAGCGTTTAATTTGTTAGAGTATGTATAATCATTGATAAAGACACTTTGAATTAGTGGTTTTGGTTGAAAAACAAAATTTCTGATGTTGATTTTCATTGAAATATCAAAAAGTGAGTTTTATCAAAAATAGTGAAATTGAATGTGTTAAATTTGTTGTTTATGTTGTTGTATGGATAGAAACATGTTAGGAATTCTTGAATTTTGTTTACATAAAAGTTTTGTATGAATTATATGCTATTTAGATGCATTAGAAAGCGAGCTTGTAGGCAAAATTGGCTTTTTCACTTATTCTTAAGAAGGTTGTCGATCGAAAGCTAGAAAGTTTTATTTTCTTGCAACTTATACAATTTCAATGATGTTAGTTTCATACATGTACCTTGACGGCATACCACATTGCCATGTTGCTTTATACCTTTTTCATGTGCATGATATGACGCTCAGCTCATGTGACACGACCACGATGTAAAGCTTTAAGCTTGTGCATAGTTGAGTTTAGAGAATAGATACATTGTGTACTTTTTGTACATGAAATTTTAAGAAAAGTTATGTGATGATAGTAGGACTAGCTAAATGTTGATTTTAGTATTTCTATACTATGAATAAGTATGTTATTAACAATTAACTTGTGTTATAACTTCGATTATGTGATTAAAAAATCCAATTTTAAATGATGAGCGATACTTAGTTATGTTTGTAAGATGGTAATGACTAATTATGTCATGATGACATATGTTTATAGGATATTGTGATTCGTATTGATTTGGTTTAGTTTAGCCTACGAGTAAAAGGCAAGTTCTCTAACTCTGCTTTTTTAATTGGAATCAATTATTGTTCCTAATATAATAATGCAAGATTTCTAATTCTTTATCTTGTTGAACTGTTTATTGTTTCAATTAGATTACCTTACGAATGATGCAAGCTTTCTAAACTTTGGTTTAATGTTGACAAGTTATTCTTTTATTTAACTTGTTGTTTAGCATGCACAACTCTTTATACTAATGTTGAGCAATTTCATCGTTCAAACTGTTATGCATGCTTAGTACCCAATTCTAATTTAACCTTGACTTAATATTGTTCAAACAAGGCATGTTATAATTATTCAAAATATATGCTATTAGATTATTCCTAAAGCATGATTTTGGTTTATCATGTTGATTCAATTACGATTATTTTGTAATATGATGTTATTAATTCAACTAGTCCTCTAGTTGATGATCGTTGAACTTCAAATTACCCTTGAAAGCTTATCAAACCAAACTCTCTTTAGTGCGGACTTGTACTCAAATCTTTGAGATGAACAACCTATTATTATTGGGGATAACTTATGCGTGGCGTTAAATGTTTAATGCACAATACATGATACGAAGGGATGATCCCCTAAGTATGAGAGTCCTTATAGTCTTATTTATTAAAGTTGGAGTTGAAAGATTACTACATATTTGTGGACATAGTTCATGGTCTTATGACCCTCGATTTATAGTTATTCTACATTTTGGATTTGAGTTTACGATTATTGATGATAAAGTACTATTCATTGTTGATGAGCCTATTATTGGCGAGTTATTATTACTATATACTCTATTGATTTCATATTGTATCCGGTGAAGCGATTGTTTTGCTGAACTCTCTTGAAATATTTTAAAACTCATTTTACTTTGACTAAAGAAGAGAAGGTAGATGAACCTTAATTTCTATTTGAATGATTGTAAGGAAAGGAAAAATGTTATTAGTGATGAAGACTTGTAATTTTACTTTGATTGAGATGTTAGATTTTTATTATGATGATCTTAGACTTGGTTTTAATGAAGTTTATTTAATTTCCGCTTTTGAATGATTGTAATTAAAGGTTAGATAACACAGGAGATTTTTATTATGTAACCCTTTAATTGGAAAGGTTTTATTTATCTAGTTTTATTGTGATTGGGTAGTTAGATATGAATGTTTGATTAAGTGAACACCAGAATCTGTGGGAATGAAGTACTGGATTTGTGGGTGTCGCATCACAACACATGCGACACAACAAAGGGGTTCTAACATGTACATGTTAAACTGAAACGAAATATCAACATAAAGTCTCCAAAAATATTAACATGTACTTTCTACAAAGAGCAAAATAAATATTAACCATGACACGCTAGACCAAAGAGTACAAATACCAGTTTTAAATAATAATGCCAAAATGAAACATTTTCACGAATTTAAGAAGGAACAATCATGTGAAACAATAACAAATTTCTAAACGAAAAGCGAAACGAACATATCAAAATTAAAAGATAATCGCAGAAGGAGTATGGAATCCGTACCTGGATTAAGCAATATAATACCCAAAAATTTAAATAAGATTATGCTAGTCTCCTTCAATCCGATCAAATAAAATAAAATAAAATAAAATTTTATTATAAATTTACCCATTAACAACGTAATATTTTTAAATTTGTTACCAAGTAAATTTTATAATATTATCAACAAGATTAATTAGTTTAAACTAATATACATAACTTTCAATTTGATTCACTAATTGGATTTATACGCTTCATAAATTAAATACTTAGTAGAATAATATATATATATATATATATATATATATATATATATAATTCATTCAACAAACCTCGCAATCAAAAACATGATATATATAATCCTTCTTATATAACAAAGTATAGTAGCTTTTTTTTGTTGCATCATGTTAACGTTTTTTTTTTCGCATGTTCAATATATATATAAGTATAATATCTAAATTATTAAACCGCAACATGTATTTCAAAGCAGTACATAGTTATGAATATGATTGCTAAAGCATAACATGCTTATGCATGGTTAATTGTATATATGTACATCTGGTATCATCAATTGAATATATATAATATACTTACAATGATTGCTACCCCCAATAATTTTGAAAACAAAATAAATGCATACTTACATGTATGTTAGAAAGGAATTTCAATTCCTCTTCCTCCTCTTATGTTGTTGCCCTTGTTCTTCTGTTCCATTCCGCCTCACGCCCAATTGTTTTTAATCCGAACAGAACTAATTAACATAGAGTTAGGTTTTAGATATTTATTTATTTATTATTTATCTTATTAATTCTCCTAATTATAATAAAGTTAATATTACCCACATTTAATTAAATTAAACCCAAATAAATTTTAAGGCCCAAATTATACTAAATTAATATACCCATCTGTTATTAATATTCATTAGTCCACATAATTTAAATCACTAGTTTGACCCAAAATAAATGACAATGTCCAAACAATATATTTTAAAGAAAATATATATTTTTATTATTATTATTTAACTCTCTTTTTTGGGTATTACATCACCTACCACTTAAAAAAGGATTCCGTCCCCAGAATCAAAAGAATGAACGTACCTAATTATCAAAAAGATGCAGGTACTCTGCTCAAATAGAATCCTCCATCTCCTAAGTAGCTTCCTACTCCGAATGGTTCCCCCACAAAACCTTAACAAACGGAATAGTCTTTCTCCTCATAATCCGCTCTTGACGATCCAAAATCGCCTCGGCTTGCTCATTACAAGTAAGATCCTCCAGAATCTTATCGAACGGATATTGCATCACATGCAACAGATGATAATGATAACTCCTTAACACCGACACATGGAACACATTGTGCACATGAGCTAGTTGTAGAGGCACAGCTAACCGATACGCAACTTCACCAACCCTCTCCAAAATCTCAAATGGGCCAATATAACGCGGACTAAGTTTACCTTTCAACCCAAATCGCCTAATCCCCTTCCAAGGAGAAACTTTTAGAAACACATGCTCACCAGGTTTCAAACTCTAAAGTCCTCCTATGCTTATTAGCATAACACTTCTGCCGTGATTGAGCTGACTTCAATTTCTCCTTAGCCACCACTACCTTCTCCGTAGTGATTTGGACTAACTCAGGCCCTTCTATGGCCCTTTCGCCAGGCTCATCCCAACAAGTTGGTGCCCGACACTTCCTACCATATAATGCCTCAAAAGGAGCCATCCCAATACTTGCATGCCAACTGTTGTTATAAGCAAACTCAACTAGGCTAAAGTAATCATCCCAATTACCCGACCACTCAAGTGCACAAGACCTTAACATGTCTTCCAACATCTGAATAGTCCTTTCGGATTGCCCATCAATTTGCGGAAGAAAAGAAGTACTGAAGTTGAGCCGAGTACCCCAAGCTCATTGAAACCCTTTCCAAAACCGTGAAGTAAACCATGGGTCCCGATATGAAACAATAGACACCGGAGTACCATGAAGTCTAACAATATCCTGCTGAAAGATATGTGCCAACCTATCCACCGAGTAACCCTCATGGATAGCCAAAAAGTGTGCCAATTTGGTCAGTCGGTCCACCACTACCCAAATGGCATCATTCTTCTTGAAAGTCTTTGGAAAACCAGTCACAAAGTCCATCGTGATATCCTCCCACTTCTACACTGGAATGTCTAACTATTGGAACAACCCACTAGCTCGTTGATGTTCTATCTTCACTTGTTGACAAGTGAGGCACTTCCCAACATATTCAGTCACGTCTCGCTTCATCTTCATAGAACCAGGTACTGTTTTTAGCACTCTTTTAGTTGAAAATTGTGAGGCGCCTATTTTGTTTGATACGAGTTCTACTCATTCCGTTGTTGCTCAATCTTTTGTTTGGCACCTGGGAGTGCCATCTCAGTCTTTAGATTCTGTTATGTCTATTGCTACCCCTATGGGGACTTCTGTTGTTATTTGTAATGACCCCAAAATTCATACAATAATATTCTCCTTCTCGATCGTTAACAATACAATTTTAATCTATCTTTACATCATTATTTGATATTAAAATCACTAAAAATGCAGAATATTTAAAACTTTTATACATTTCCTTCCGTATTGCCCTAAATCGCAACCTTTACATTAAACTCTTTGATTCAAATTTATATCATGAATTGTTACAACAAAATGACTATACAAAGTCTTACATCATAAATAGATATTTATATACACCAGATAACCCAACTTATAATTCAACAACATGTTACATTCAAAATATTAAATACATATCTCATAAAATATAAGTAATCTTAGTGAATATGGATCTCTATAAGTGACTTAGCACATATCCTTACCTTGAAATCTTGACCTGCAAAAAATATTATTTGCAAGAGTGAGCTCGACATCTCATCAAGTTCTAACAGTTTTCATGCATCACATAGCACATAACAATATGCTCAACATACATATCCTAATAATTAAAGTAACATGGCATACATGCTTTAATTCACATAGAAAATATAAAGATTGAGTTCCTTACTCAATCATCATTATTTAACCAAAACAATGTAGTCATAAATTGACTTTAACATTTCATGATTACAACATGTATAACATATCATGCTCGCTTACAACACATATATCATATCATGCAATTTAAAATAGTTCATCAAGTCCACGTAGAAAATAGAAATCGAAAGACTTGGCTTGATCGTTGTTTACCAATAACAGTTTAACAGCTTACAGTTATCTGCACTTCACGTGCCCTACACAATTATATAATCATACACATCAACTATTAGTCACATAGCAACGCATAGTAGTTGTAATGAAAACTTTACGTTATATCTCATAAGTCTGATGACATCCAACTTTGGATATGCTGTAAACATCATATTAACCTATTATTAAAAGTTATTGGACACCCATTTCGGATAAGATAGACAGTCCAAAACAATGCTCAAAAAGGGGCGTTCAAAACTGTTTTTCATTCTTTCCTAACTTTACCCTCTTTCGCTAAAACAATCATAACGTTTCCGTTTCAAAACATTTTTGAGCGATTCTTGAGCCCATGCGAAGCCAACGTCCGGGACTACAACTTTTATTCTTTGACCTTTTCCAAATTCTAAACACAGAATTCCAGAAAATTAGTTCAAGGTAACTGCCCCGAGTTGGTTAGACAGTTTTGACGCGACTACTTTGAATGGTCATAACTCTTTGCTCCAAAGTCGGAATTAGTCCGTTCTGGAGTCTATGGAAAGCTTATTCAATTTACTATAACATACCAAAAGCCCAGAATTTTCTAAACAATCTAGCTAACCCTGAATTTTTGTTTTTTGGATCAGCAGTCCACTAGTTTTTCGGACTTCTCATTTTGGCATCCAAAACTCGCCTCGACTCGTTCCAACCCAACTTTCTTTACAAATAAGTCTTATTTAACATAATCAGACTCGCCTAAGGTCTCGGCTCCATATCTCTAATTGCAATCATTAGAACTCATTTACATAATCAATTCCAAGCCAAAATAAACATGAACTAGTTTACTAACAAAACTAACTAAAATTCAAAAATTCAAACTTTAACTAACAAACTAAATACAATATTTAAAATAATAACATTAACAAAAATTAAATAAGAAACATACCCAAAAATACAAATTCCAATAACTGAATATGTACTCGACCAAGATTTAACTAAGGAGATCTTTATAAAAAGTCCTCCCACAACAAAGCCTTTCTCAAAATTGGAGGCCTTATTGTTGGTGAATGAAACAAAGGGTCAAGCCCTTCTATTTATAGGTTTAGAAAAGGGGTGAAGTTCTCAATTTAGTCGATGTGGGACTTGGTTTATACTAATTCTAATTAGTTTATACTAATTTTTCATATCTTTAAAATACTAAGTGTATTCATTCATCACGAATTCGTTTCTTAACCAATTCGATCCGTTCAAGTTGCGTTGCTTTCGTTTTATAGAGGAGAACAACAATCATCCATCAATTTAAAGTTTCAATCACGAATTCATCATCAATTTTAGTCTCCAAGTACACCAAAACACACATTACCATCAAAACTCAAATTCCTCTTCTTTAGCATAAATACATGAATTTGATTTCTGAAAAATCGTTTTTAGATGACCATTATGAAATTATAAAATCTAATAACATATATAACATCATAACCCACAAATTCATTAACCCAAACCCCAATTTTAAAAGAAACTCAAGAACACATAAACTAGAAATATAAACTAGATTATGTACCTTTAATTCCTTAAGAAATAAAATTAACCTTATCAGTAAAATTATAATTTCTATTCAACCATTATAATCATAACATTATTTAACAAATTCTCACTCCTCTAATTTAATTATTTAATTAAATTAGAATATCACCATTATACTCGCATAATAAAATACGTATAAATCACATCTATTTTATCACACTTAAATAAATTATCCCATTACAATTTTCATCAAATATTTATTTAATATTCATTTTATTCCATAAAGTTTCCAACTAAAATATTTAATGTACTTAATAAATATTTTACTCGCATTATACTAACATTTATATTTTCATGCAATATATTACCTTCTCACTTTATTAAATCAATTATACTTGTATTAATTCACTATTTTAATTAAGTAAATTATTCACACTATTTATGAAACTTATCTCATAATAATTTTCATTGCCCACAAGGCATAACAATTAAAATTATATCATCTCATAACATAATTTCAACTTAATTCAATTATTTAATTTCTTTAATAGTTTAATTAACTATTAAATCTCACATTCTCCAACATATGAATATATAATTCTCTTCACACAAAATTACATAATTCAAAATATATACACCTCATAATAACAATTTTAATTATTAAATTTTTATTTTAATAACTTATGAAAATTCGGGTTGTCACATTATTTCTGATTTGTATTGAGGGTGTGCAATCAGTTTTGGTGGAATGGGATGAAACGAGATGTGGCTGAATATGTTGGGAAGTGCCTCACTTGTCAACAAGTGAAGATAAAACATCAACGAGCTAGTGGTCTGCTGCAACAGTTAGACATTCTCGTATGGAAGTGGGAGGATATCACGATAGATTTTGTGACTAGTTTGCCAAAGACTTTCAGGAAGAATGATGTCATTTGGGTAGTGGTGGACCGGCTGACCAAATCGGCATAGTTTTTGGCTATCCATGAGGGTTACTCGGGGGATAGGTCTTTCAGCAGGAGTGTCCCCTTTCCAAAGTAGAAAGAGAGGTTACTCAAAACATAACAAAACTGATGAATTTAATAACAAGGCTCAAAGCCACAAAAGGATAGCCTTCATATCTGATAAATACCACAAGTCAACCATAATAAATATCAAACTGTCTCAAACCACAATCTAAAATAATATTTACAATTCTGAACAAACTAATGTATCACAACCTAAACATAATATATCTAAATCATTTGGATAAAAGGGAGCTCTCGTCACACTTGCCCTTGATTCCCCTGATTATTTGCTGGAAGAAAAACACAGCATGAGCCAAATGCCCAGTACGGATATAGAATACAAATAATGAACCAAAATAACTAACTCAATTAAAAGAAAAGAGACAAAACGAACTAAAATGAAACAAACAAAACTAACATAACGAAAAAATAGGCTGAATCAAATGGCTGGGTGTTATTTCTTACCAAGCTCAGAACAAAACAAAAATATACCTTGCCACACAAGCAAGTCAAATAATGTCACACAGGCAAATCAAATAATGTTACACAGACAAATCACACACGTTGGACCGCGAATCCAATGCATATAAAATCGGAATGCGTGTTTGGCACAAACATCACCAATCCGCAGAACAAAACAGAACAGAAAACTAGGGTCGACCCATACGCCTCCCACAACAAAACACCAAATGGCCAACTCCCAATGGAGCACAAAATGGAGACGCGGGTAGAACCTGGATGAATAGAAAATGGCAAACTATGAGCCTCAGCCAACACAGCCTCCCTAATGATTGAATCTGACGGTACACACAATCGTTCACCCAACCAAATCACACCATGGTCATCAATACGAATCTCGGGCTGCTTGCCCTCTTCTAAATTTTGCGTCATACTCCACAACTCCCCATCTTCTTTTTGAGCTTCTTTGACCCGCGAGATAAGAGAGGGCTCCACTCTCATACCCGCCAAATGCCCATCTGAATCTCGTACATACAACTCCAACTCGAGCCGCTCCATATCCAAAATAAGATGAGGTTGTGTAATAAGGGCTGCTACACTCCCAGAACTCTTTCGGCTAAGAGCATCTGCAACCACATTTGCCTTCCTCGGGTGATACTAAATCCTTACATCATAATCCTTTAGAAGCTCCAACCAACACCTCTACCTCATATTGAGCTCCTTCTGAATGAAAATGTATTTAAGACTTTTGTGATCGGTGAAGATATCACAAGTCTCTCCATACAAATAATGCCTCCAAATCTTTAAGGCACGGATCACCGTTGCCAACTCCAAATCATGAGTGGGGTAGTTAACCTCATAAGGTTTAAGCTGCCTAGAAGCATAAGCAATTACCTTACCGTGTTGCATCAAAACACACCCCAAACCCTTCTTAGAAGCATCACTATAAATCTGGTAACCTCCAGTTCCCGACGATAATGCAAGTATAGGAGCTGTCACAAGCCGTTTCTTTAACTCATTAAAACTCTTCTCACGTTCTTCATTCCACACAAACTTCACTCCCTTTCTCATCAACTAGGTTAATGGTAAGGCAAGCAAAGAAAACCCTTCCACAAACCGCCTATAATACCCTGCCAAACCCAAGAAACTCCTAATCTTTGTCACTGTAGTAGGTCTTGGCCATTTAGTGATAGCTTCAACCTTTGCAGGATCCACTTTAATGCCTTCAAACGAAATAACGTGGCCCAAAAATGCAACCTGCTCCAACCAAAACTCGCATTTAGAGAATTTAGCATACAACTTCTCTTTCTGCAAAATCCCCAACACTATGCGAAGATGTTCCTCATACTCTTCCTTAGACTTGGAGTAAACCAAAATGTCATCAATAAAGACAATAACAAATTGGTCCAAGTACTCCCTGAACACCCGATTCATTAAATCCATAAACACTACTGGAGCGTTAGTCAACCTGAATGGCATTACCAGAAACTCGTAATGCCCATATCGAGTGCGAAAAGCCATTTTAGGGATATCTTCATCCCTCACCCTCAACTGATGATAGCTTGACCTCAAGTCTATCTTCGAAAAATACTTTGCCCCCTGAAGTTGGTTAAATAAGTCATCAATCCTCGGCAATGGATATCGATTCCTGATAGTAATCTTGTTCAACTCTTTGTAGTCTATGCACAGCCTCATACACCCATCCTTCTTCTTCACAAACAAAACTAAATAGGTTTTCTACAAGAAAAAACCTAAGCTTTGATACCAACTCTGTAACACCCCCTTTCTGAAGTAGAAAGAGAGGTTACTCAAAACATAAGAAAAAGGTTACTCTGTAACATCCTAAGCTTATTGAGAGCATCGATGCAAGGACAACCTCTGATCAAGAAATTAGAAAAGGGAAATAACGTCGTCGACCTGCCTGAGACATCAAGTAACATATCTGACAGGGTAGGTGAAACAGTAGACTGAGAAAGTCAGAAAAGATATCATGTCACATCTGTAGTATGCACCAAATAACTCGAGATCTGTGAAGCAATATGAATAGCTTTTCACGGCTACTTTGCAACGGAAAGATTGGGAAGAAGTATAAATAAACAGAGCTTCAAAGATTAAGAGCTGCTGAGGATTGCTGAAGTTGAAGATCGTTGAGTTGGTGGAATGCTATTGTTCACTCTACGAGTTCCACCAGAAATTAAGAGAACAAGCCTCAGTAACAGTGAGATTACAGAGGTGGATGTGAAGCAGCTTTAAAGAAGTACGTGAACAAGACCAAAGCTTCACTCAATAAGAATGAGAATGCCATTAAAGTTGGCAGCTAAGCTGAAAGCCGAGAAGGACAAGCAGCTAGCATTCAGAAAAGTGGCAAAGTACAAAGAAGATCAAGAGCGCCACTCTAAAGATCACCAAGAACCAAAAGTTGAAGAAGAACAAGTGCAGAACCATGTCTGCAAAGCATTCAAGAAGGGGTCGGGGATTGCTAAGGACCAGACGAAGTCTACCAAAAGCTCAGAGACTTAGAAAATCCAGATGGTGATGGTGCACAGTTGTCATCTGATGAGAATAAGCAGAAAAGAGTAAAGATCAGTTGCACCAAAGAAGATGTGGTTCAGACTCAAAGCATATTGCAAAGAGGACCACACCAAGCTGCTAAGTACAGAAGATGTTCAGAGCTTAAAGACATCTTAGCAGCTCAGCACCAACAACAACAACTACTACAACAACAAGAAACCAGGGCCTGAGGGGTCTTTGTCCGAAGGGACTAAATGAAGTTCTAAGCCTGCTGGGCTTGAAGAGTTCCTAGGGAACTAGAGAAGCTCTAAGGCTGCTAGCCTTGAAGAGTTCTTAGTGAACTGAAGTCCCAAGGCTGCTGGCCTTGAAGGAATCTTAGTGATTCAGGGTGATGCCCTTCCTTAGTGAAAATCCTGCTAGTTGAAAGCAGAAGAGTAGATTAGGAGCTTGAGTCTCTGAACCACTTAAAACCTCTTGTGTCTTTTACTTTATGTCATTTACATTATGTACATTAACTTCTATAACTGCTATATATGTTTTAAGCGCTCTACTAAATTAACTCTATTTAACAATGTATATACATTTATTAATATATCAATGAAGGGGATCTTTTACTTATTCCGCTGTACTTGAAAAGATTCTTATGTTTGTCATATGCTACTTTACGAGCAATACAAAATAAATGAGAAAAGTATTTGAAATAAAAAGGATTTATTCAACCCCCCCTTCTAGATCTATACTGTGCCTACTGGGAACTAACAATTGGTATCAGAGCAGGTTCTCATGCTATATTCAGAAGCTAATCACTTTGAGTCTGATCTTAGGCACAAACATTGTTCTAAACTTAGTTTAGTAGTAAGTCTCTTGTTATATGCAGATGAGCTCACACGTTAAAAATATTGTGTACAGGTAGATGTGTATATACACCTGAAGCTGCTCAGATTGGTCCATGTTCTTGATTGCCATATCAACAAGACCAATCCTTGTCTGCAGTCAATCTTGTAGTCTGAAGACTAGGTAAGAAAGCTCAAGAGTCAAACATCCACCAGCCAGAAAGATGAAAAGGTCATACATGCTAAGAAACGCTCATTCAGAGAAGAAAGAAGAACTTCTCAAACAAGTGTCTGGCCAACCAGCAGCTGGATGGAAACCTTGTGAACTCAAGGATGTCAAAAGACAAAAGATGATAATATTCTCTTAGCTTGCATCTTTAAGACCACGACTAATTGATTGAAGGTCAACTGGAGCAAATAGATGTCAGGAGCAAATGAGAAACTATGCACATCAATGCCTAAACTAAGTATATCTAAGATAAATGATTGTTAAAAAACTGACAGTAAAAAGGTATGGTTCCTCACCTATATAAATATGTACATCATGATTGCACCTCCTTATGAACTATAACAGTATTCTTTAAAGGAATCATAATCTACCTAAAAAGGTGAAGAGAGAAAGTACACTGAGGGTGGAAACTCAAATGACTATAAACTTTCTCTCCATCCAAGTTTTAAGTTGAAAATGACATCTTGAAAGAAATCTGAAATGGGTCATAATAGCATCACATGCCAAAATAATTGTATGTGAAGTAATCTTTGTTGATGGGTTAGTATGTATGTACAACCTATGGTCTAAGTGTTTAATAACACACAAAGTATGATCAGTTCTACAAGAGCATCTTAAAGATTCGTAGAAACTGATCACCTCCATGAATCAACCAGATACAAGCAAGATGTAGAGTTGATTCTCACTCTATGAACATTTAAACCCTGTGAATAAAACCTAGCAAATGATGAAACCATCAAAGAAAAAGAGTGTTTTGTTAAAATGACAGATTTCACACACTCATCACCATGCATCTCAAAATGTATTAGCTAAATAAATTATATGCATAAATACGACTGATGGTGGTCAATATGATGATTATCCAAATATATGAGGAACAGGGGTTTAGAAAATTAACCTAGTAGGACCCATTTAACCATGGGTAACAAAAATAGAAATTTATAACCTGCAGGTACTTGGTCTATCTGACCACACTAAGGAATGCTAAAGAAAAAGACTCCAGTCAAGAAGATTCAACCAGCAGAAGGCCATTCAACCAAAGATGAAAAAGGGTCTTAGATGCTCAAACATGCAAATCTTGTCCTCAAGGAAGCTCACATCAGAGGATCATCAAGCATCAAACATGAGGAACTCATTACGGGAGCTGAACTCCACAAGTACAAGCTGACAAGGAAAACCACGTTTGTAATGCTGTCAAAGGATCGTTGAATGATCAACCCTGAAGATGTCCATCTCTACGATATAAGAAGAAGATATGCGGGGATGCTTCCTAATGAACATGAAGAAAAAAAAACCACACCTCACTGAAAAGACAGCATCAACCATGGGGGACCAGTGACCTGTTAAGGAACAACAGCACTAAAATATTCTATGAAGCAATGTACCAGCTACAGAGTTCCAAAACTTTGTGGCTGATGAACCAAATGACGATCCATAGTCAGTAGAAACGTCTCAAAATGTACTACTGATAACCTATCAGCCAACCAACTCAAAATTATGGAGTGCCTACAATCAAACATCTGATCGTAGTGTAAGAGCAGGAGGACACCACGATTACTGCAAATGCAATTGACTAAAGATTGGGAAAGGACCTCCCTAACAGAAAAGGTCAAAAGAGATATAAGTGCAAATTACTCCTAAAGTACTTCATCTAGAATGCGCCTCAGGGATAAACTTGACCCTTAGCTCACTCTAAGAGGTTGGCCCTTCCTGAGCTACCTTAACCCAGAAGAATTGCTTGACCAAGTTCATCTCAAGGACCAAGGCAATCAATGATCGCAGAGTAGAGTTTGAGAGAACTCAACGATCGTAATGTAACTTCAACGATCGTAGTGCAACCTTAGCAATTGTAGAAACAGACTCGACAATTGCAATCTTACAAGAGGCTACCCTTAACTCATGAGGAGCTGGAAGAATAGGACAGGAAACGATCGCAGAGTAGAGTTTGAGAGAACTCAACAATCGTAATGTAACTTCAACGATCGTAGTGCAACCTTAGCAATCGTAGAAACAGACTTAAAAATTGCAATCTTACAAGAGGCTACCCTTAACTCATGAGGAGCTGGAAGAATAGGACAATTGCCCAACCATTCAAATTGTGAGGAGATAAGTTCGAATGCTGGCTAGAAAGATGTCTCGCGAAAGAGAAGTACCCAAGGTTTCATGAAGGAAATCAGTGGCTGAATCATGAAAATTCAAAATGAGACGAATTGCCAAAACCATCCACTATAGCATCTCTCAAAAGTTGATCGTTGAGTTAACTAAGGAAAAACTAGAGTCCATAGCTGTCTTATCATGCTACTCTACGAACCCAAGAAGTCAACAGTCAGTCCATGTCAATCAAACGTCTACTCTTCTAAAAGAGACATCTAACTGAAAAGTTAATAGGGAGTTACAGCTCATTACTGGGCATCGTGCAACCAATGGCTAGTTGACACGTCATAATGTATGCAGTGTAAGAAGGAACTTCCATAAAGACAACTTCAAAATCTGCAAACAGTTACCAGAACCCATTGAACCTCTCTCCCTTCCTTTTTCAAACCCTAGAATCCTCTTCGAAGCCAAACCAATCAAACTTCCAGAGCCCAAATCACATTCAGCTAAATCTCTCCGAACCACATACCATATACCTTGAACTCCTCAAATGGCAGAATGGAAAGTTGTAACGGGGGCATTCAACTCGGCTTTACAAAGTTTGAAGAATCAGAGACAAAGTTCAAGGACATACTTGAACTCATAAAGGAAGTTGGGTTCTCTGAGTGCATGGAGGCCAACACTCTAGTTTATACAGAACTAGTGAAGCAGTTCTACACAAATGCTTCAACGAACTCTGGGCTTCTGACTACTAAGGTGAAAGGATCTAGTCTGAAGATAAGAGCATCAGACATCAATCAATGTCTAGGTTTTCCCAATCAAGGTTTGATAAACTTGGATGAAGTCGACATTGATGAAGGCAAGAGGCTAATGTGGTACCTAAGAAACCCTAGTCTAAAGGATATGAAGAAAAATGAATTTCCTGAGGAATTCAAGTTCCTTACTGAGATAGTGGGAAAATGTATATCGCAAGTAAAGACACCGCATACACGATTAATCGCACTCGACCAGCCAGGTTGAAGATTATGTCTGCCATAGTTCTGAAGAAGCAAATCAACTTTGGAGTTATCCTGTTAGATCAAATCTCCAAATGGATAGAAAAAGCTGAGTTGAAGAAATCCACAGACAAACCACTTACAAAAGTGTTTCTTGGAAGACTGCTAAGCATAGTGATGAAGAAGAAGCTAGGGAGCAAGATCAAGGATAATGAGGGAGAACCTCTGAATGTGCACAAAATAATGTCTCCACAACTGTTTGTGAATTGGAAGAAAAACCCAAAGGAAAATAGGAGGCTAACACAAACTGAAAGCAGCAGAAAAGTCTCTACAAAAAAGACAAAAGCAAAGGAGGTGGAAAGCTCTAAGTCTGATGACTCTGCATCAGTTGCTGCCACACCGGCGAAGAAGAAGCCTAAGAATGTGAAAAATGCATAGGCTTCATCAAGACATGTCTCCACTGATAAGAAGAAACAAGGAGCAGGAGAAAAACCAGCATCAACTGCTGAAAACCCAAAAAGAAGGAGTAACAGACCACTCAAAGAACCACCCAAGAAGAAAGCAAAAGGGATGAAGAAATCAGTTCCAGTTCCCCAAGGAAGCACATCTAACAAAGAATAGGACGTAGAGTCAAAAGAAGAAAAGGAAACTGATGATCTCAAGACTGAATCCCCGGAGATCAGATCCAGCAATGAAGGTGGAGATGGATCAATGAAAGAAGATGTAAACTCTACTGATGAAGAAGAATATTTAAGTCCTATGGCCAATTCTCAGAGTACTCACTTTGAAGATGAAGAGAAGCTGCAAAATGACCCATCTGAATCTCCAAATGCATATGTTCAAATAAGCTCTCATTATGGATCAAAAGATTATGAGATCGAAAAAGAAATACCTGCCCCTACCAATGATGAACATCAAGGAAGCTTGCTTGATGACTCAAAGGCCTCAGAGTCTGAAGAAGAAGAAGAAGAAGAAGAGTCTGATTCTCGCATAGCTGAACCTCCAAGGAGAAGGAAGAGCTACAGATTGATTGCTCAATTTGCCTCCAAAATGAAAACTGACAACTCTACTGAAGTCATTGAATTAAGTGATGAGGAATATGAGTCACAGGAAGAAAGTGATGAAGATGAGACTAGCACCGGAGAAGATGATTCCAAGAAAGATATTGCTGAAGAAGGCTCTGAAAATGAAGACAAACAAGAAGAATTCACTGATAAATCTGATGAAGGGAATCAGCAAGATTCAGGCTCAACAAGGGAAGAAATAGAGAAAGATTCTAATTCTTCACATCAGGAATCAGAGGAACCAGAATACTATCATGTTCTCTCTCCATCCAGAATTAGCAGAAGAATTATAGTGGAAGTCTTTGATGAACCACCAGCTGAACCAGCAGCAAGGTGGATAAATCATGGAAATGAACAACTTCGAGTTGTAAGAATGACCACAGATGAAGTGCTTCAAAACTGGAAAAACATGGAATTAGACAGCACAACAATACTGTATAACTCTGAAGATCTTCTGATGGGATGGTTCTTCCCGTGGATGCCATGGTTGAAGGCACATACTAATACTGATAAGAACTACTTCAGCTGGTGCTATTCTCAGTTTCTAATTCTAGAGCTGGTGTCACAAAACTTCCCAAGGGTAAAGAAGTTTGCAACCATGATGATAAATGATAAGCCCCACTACAAAGTCTACCGACATGCTGAAAATCATTATATTCCTTATGATCGTAGAGTGGACTCTGATGGAAAAAGGAATATGGCCAAAACACTGATCGTAAAGTCTGTTCACTCTACCACTGATGATGATCAAGTCCAGAATAAGATGTCTCCATCTGCCCTAGCAAAGTTATCTAACATTCCTTTATCCTCCCACAGCGATTGGTATTCAACGATTTCTCAGATTCTCAATACTTTCGAAAATCTGTCCAAGGATGAGAATCGTAAAGTCCAATCTAATGATCAACAAGAGGCTGCTAAACCAGATGATCAAATTTCCATGGAGCAAGAATTGTTGAAGAATTCTGATGACTTGATTAAGAAGATATCTCAAATCAATGAAAAGTCAAAGATGCTGACTTCAACAGAAGACAACTCAGTTCATAACAGAATCCAAACTATTATGGCTAATGTATCCCTAAAAATCAAAGAAAGAGATCACATCTATCTGAAGGCCATAAATGATCAAAAAGAAGAAGCTCTACGAACACAGAAGGTAAATGAAGAACAACTCCAAGCCCTCTCTGACAAGATTGACAACTTGAATCAGTTCTTCTCTATCCAACTTGAGTTAAGCTAACAAGAACTCAAGATTGAAGTCGGTAACTCCTCCTACCTGATGGAGCAACTAATGTCCAACATGGAGCAGATCTCCCAAATGATTAATGATAAAAAGGTGGAGAAAAAGAAGCATAGAAAGAGGCACTCAAGGAAGAGCAAGAAGAGCAAAAGGAAAGAAGAGAAGAAGACAACAACACAAGAAGTAGCTGAGTCATCATCTGAGGGGGAGCCAAAAGATGATGAGCCTGTATTTGCAAAGGCTAAGGGGGAGCCAGGAGAAGAAGAAGGGAGCAGACAAAAGAAATGAAGTTAACATCCCAGGGGAAGCAGGAGCAAACAGACCAAACAGATGAGTAGCTAATCAACAAACATCCTGAAAACATACATGGAGCCAAAAAGGTATATCTCTAACTACTTAGGTATAATCTAGATCCAGGATGTAAAATGTCAGTGTATTAAATTCCACATTATTATAAATGACATTCATGATTATCTGTTTTAGAAATACAGCAGCTCACTGTATATAAGATTCATTCATAACATGCATATGCACTTATTATTTTTGTCATAATCAAATAGGGGGAGATTGTAAGAAATAAACATGTGAATGATATTCCTATTTATATATGATTTGATTATGATATATATATATATGAATGAATATGCAAGAATGCTTGCATTAAGAAAAGATGTAAAGTCCTCTGATAGAGTATAGAAACATATGTACAAGGACTTAGAATGAATTGATCAAATATGTTAGGTTGATCCTACATAAGCAGAACAGCTTTGTAAAGTCCTTAAAAAGAAATCATGTATAAGGACTATAAACATAGAAAGATCAAACATGTTAGGTTGATCTTATGATGTAATAGATAGGCTAGTCTGATCGTCGAGCACTGCACCAAAAATTGTAGTCTACCAGGAGAGTCAATGATAACTAGAGAGCTATCGAGGCAGAATCATAGTCTGCAAGATAGTAGATCTCGGAGTTCGTAGACTTCCAAGAGAGACAAGGAAGGATTGTAGTGTGTCGAGTAAAGCTTCCTCGGAGCCGTAGACTACTGAGGAAGTCATGTTCAGAATCGTAGAGACAGTCTACCTACGAGCTGACTGAGCATCTGCCAAAGTCAAGACAAGAATCATAGACTACACTCGGAGTCGTAGAGTCTACTAACGGCCAAGTCAAGCATCGTAGAATACACTCAAAATCGTAGAGTCTACTGATCGTATCAAAGGCAGAAATCGTAGTCGAGCAAGATCAGATGAAGACAACAAGCACAACGACAGAAATCGTAGTGTCAAGATCTGATCTCGGAGTCGTAGTGTCTGCATAGCCGAAGCTAAATCGTAGAGTGCAGAACTAAGACCTCAATAGATGTGCTCACAAAGACAAAGAGAAATCGTAGAGCAAACACGATTCTCAACAATTGAGCATTCCCAGAATATCCAAAGGAATAAAGCCTCTGGTTGGTACTGTAAGGATACATCTCACCTAAAGGAAGCCAGAGAGCACTCAACGAATGGCATGCAAGCTATTAGAAGATCTAAGCATCAACTTAATCAACATCCAGATTGAGTTGTGAAGCCATTCATGATAAAGTCTTCCACAAGATGATCATAAGAAGACTTCAAGATGGTGACTAAGGAAAGTCGACATGCGAAGAGTGTCAAGTAGAAAGATGACAATGATCTTGGAAGTAACCAGGATCGTAGTGTTTGCCAACCGAAGAAGGAACTGATGGAGTATATACAAAGATACTAGTCTGCCTTTGAAGAACAAGGCTAAAGTGATTAAGCATTGGGTCAGTCCATTAATGATAAGTGAACGGGAGATCACAAGGAGAAAGTGAGCTGGACACACCACAAATCTGAAGTGTCTTGTTATTCAGAAGGGGCCAGAGCAAGGAGTCAAGCCATCAGGATCTGAGAACAGTTGAGGCAAACAGAAGAGTTGAAGCACTACACGAAAAAAGGAAGAGTTATTTTTCACTAGAGATCAAGTGAACACTCTTCAAGATCGTAGTGTTAACTCTACATGTCAATACGCATCAGTCAATAAGACACTACGATCAGGTCCGAGAAGAAGTGCATTAGAATAGTTGAGTTCAAACAACTGAGGATTGAAGCATTGGCAACGGTTCAATCTGAAGGTTGGCATTCGGACAAAAGCTTATTGAGAGCATCGATGCAAGGACAACCTCTGATCAAGAAATCAAAAAAGGGAAATAAAGTCGTCGACCTGCCCGAGACATCAAGTAACATATCTGACAGGGTAGGTGAAACAGTAGACTGCAGTGTCAGAAAGTCAGAAAAAGATATCATGTCACATCTGCAGTCTGCACAAAATAACTCGAGATCTGTGAAGCAATATGAATAGCTTTCAACGGCTACATTGCAACGGAAAGATTGGGAAGAAGTATAAATAAACAGAGCTTCAAAGATTAAGAGCTGCTGAGGATTGCTAAAGTTGAAGATCGTTGAGTTGGTGGAATGCTATTGTTGACTCTACGAGTTCCACCAGAAATTAAGAGAACAAGCCTCGGTAACAGTGAGATTATAGAGGTGGATGTGAAGCAGCTTTAAAGAAGTACGTGAACAAGACCAAAGCTTCACTCAACAAGAATGAGAATGCCATTAAAGTTGGCAGCTAAGTTGAAAGCCGAGAAGGACAAACAGATAGCAATCAGAAAAGTGGCAAAGTACAAAGAAGATCAAGAGCGTCACTCTAAAGATAACCAAGAACCAAAAATTGAAGAAGAACAAGTGAAAAACCATGTCTGTAAAGCATTCAAGAAGGGTTCAGGGATTGCTAAGGACCAGACGAAGTCTACCAAAAGCTCAGAGTCTTAGCAAATCCAGATGGTGATGGTGCACAAATATCATTTGATGAGAATAAGCAGAAAAGAGTAAAGATCAGCTGCACCAAAGAAGATGTGGTTCAGACTTGAAGCAGAATGCAAAGAGGACCACACCAAGCTGCTAAGTACAGAAGATGTTTAGAGCTTAAAGACATCTTAGCAGCTCAGCACCAACGACAACAACAACTACTACAACAACAAGAAGCCAGGGCCTGAGGGGTCTTTGTCCAGAGGGACTAAATGAAGTTCCAAGCCTGCTGGGCTTGAAGAGTTCCTAGGGAACTAGAGAAGCTCTAAGGCTGCTATCCTTGAAGAGTTCATAGTGAACTGAAGTCCCAAGGCTGCTGGCCTTGAAGGAATCTTAGTGATTTAGGGTAATGCCTTTCCTTAGTGGAAATCCTGCTAGTTGAAAGCAGAAGAGTGGATTAGGAGCTTGAGTCTCTGAACCACTTAAAACCCCTTGTGTCTTTTATTTTATGTCATTTACATTATGTACATTAACTGCTATAACTGCTATGTATGTTTTAATTACTTACTACTGAATTAACTCTACGAACAATGTAAGTCTGTTTATGAATATATCAATGAAGGGGATCTTTTACTTATTCCGATGTGCTTGAAAAGATTCTTATGTTTGTCATATGCTACTTTACGAGTAATACAAAATAAACGAGAAAAGTATTTGAAATAAAAAGGATCTATTCAACCCCCCCTTCTAGATCTATACTGTGCCTACTGGGAACTAACAAGGGTTTTTCTTTTTATGATTAGGGTTGCTTAATGATGTTTATTAACACTTAATTGAAGTTTAATAATCATGGTTAGGGTTTAGGATAAACTAACTAGAGTTTAGTTTAACCAATTAGGATTAGGGTTTATAAATTAGGATTAGGGTTTGTAGATCTAGGGTTAAGGTTTCCTGATTTTGATATTAGGGTTCCTAACTTAGATTTTTCACAAATCCTAACAAGCACGACAAAGCGTTTTGTCAGTGTAAGTACGAAAAAGCAGTTTGTCAAAATACATAAACAAAAAAGTCCGTTTTCAGAAGAAAAATTTTAAGCACGACGTATATATCAAGCACGTCAACTTTCGGACAAATATTTAATTGACCTAATTCTATAACAGAGTATATAATAACACAATACAAATTCAAAACGGAGAGATTTTATTTATAGATACTGAATTTACATAACCGAGTCTTATTATGGTTTTAGGGTTTCACAATTGTTGTTATTAGTATTCCCCTCAAGGGGTGGTTGTTGGCGTGGTTGTCTTCTTCTAAGAGACATTTTTCTGTTTAAGATATACGCTTATTAGATCACTACTCAATTACTTAAATATTTAAGGTTTAACTTAAACATTCTAAGATTAAAGCTTAACATATAACATTTCAATAAACTTTGATATTTAATTCATTCATAACTTCTAAAACATAGTAAGGATAGCATCTCTGCTATCTACACCAACTTTTCTAAACTTGAAAAGTTTCAGGATTACATACTAATCTTACCCCATTATTTAGCTCAAACTATGGGATTTACAATTTATTTAACACATAATTAATCACAAAACTTATTACTTGTAACGACCCCAAAATAGGTCCATTCCATCCAACCCATTTTGAGTCGCCAAATATATGGTACGAAAAACAACTACAACTTTATTACAACAATTGTCGTGCAAAATACAACAACACATATCTTTGTGAGTTTGGATACCAATATATACCAAATGTAACTCGGACACCAACTTGGATAACACGTCACCATGACACCTTATATAAAGGTACAATCAAAAGCTGTTTTAGAAATTAGAATCTTTGGGAAGTGCTCAAGGAAACCTTCGTATATGGGAGGCCATGCTTTTAGGTTATGGTAGATATCATATGGCCACGTAATTATCCTTGGTTGACCTAATAGACCCCAAAGAAAAATGAGAAGATTACTATCATATTCTTCCCAATGGCGAGTCTTCTCTTGACATATCATTATCTCCATTGTCTCTAATTTGGTATTATACTCCAAACAAACACCAAGATTATATATAGGTAGTGCTTGTAAATATACTCAAGAAGTGGATGAGCACAACCATGTCTTATGATAACACGAGTTTGTATGTCATTAGACATCTTGTATGATAGTGACAAAACACCCTTCCAAAGTTGGGTTCGCTCACCCTATTTAATTCACCAAAAATAACTATTAAATGATGTATAAAATACAAACACACTAAAGCCCTCAATAAAATTATTTTCATACTCTTTAGGAGAACCTCAACAACTATAGACCACCAGATTCTATTCCCTTGTTATCCCCGGCCAACCCAGCCTACACTTTTTTATTACGAAAGGAATTGTGAAACAAAAGGGTGAGCACAACTAGCTCAAGAAAGAATATTATGACTAAAGATAAATAAATTATCAATAGTCTTCATCAAGAATGAATCGTAGATTTAGAACATATGGTAGATGATAAAACTTTTCAACCATAGTTGCAAATGAACGAAGCAATCCATTAAAAGAGTCGAATAGACTATAAAGTCTATTGTCTTCTCCACGTTAAAAGTCCACCAACAATATTTTATCCTGTAACATCAATCAACAGTTCCTTTCCACAATCATATGAATAACTCATAATCATAATTGTGATTCTAAATTCCTCTTCTCATCCGGGATGAAGATAATTTTCATCAATTGCCTTTACCGAAACATCAAATATCATGGTTATACCAAATCACGATTCTGTTCATAATCATACTAATAAATTCATCTTTGCACCACGGTCAAAGATATTCATCAACAGTTCATCTTTACACTACAGGCTAAAGATATTCAACAACAGGTCATCTTTGCATTACATTCATCAATAATTCATCTTTGCACTACAGGCTAAAGATATTCAACAACAGGTCATCTTTGCATTACGAGCCAAAGATATTCATCAATAATTCATCTTTGCACTACAGGCTAAAGATATTCAACAACAGGTCATCTTTGCATTACAAGCCAAAGATATTCATCAATAATTCATCTTTGCACTACAGGCTAAAGATATTCAACAACAGGTCATCTTTGCATTACGAGCCAAAGATATTCATCAATAATTCATCTTTGCACTACAGGCTAAAGATATTCAACAACAGGTCATCTTTGCATTACGAGCCAAAGATATTCATATATCAACGAAATACATAATCATTTCAGAAGTTATATAACAATAATTATAACCATGTTGATCAATTCACCTTTGCACTTAAGCTAAAAATATTCAATTGTAAATTCAATGGTCATGATCATACCAGTCAACAATTCAACTTTTGCACTACTGGCCAAAGAGAACCTATGGTCACGATCATACCAATAATCTACTCATCTTTAAACTCAAGTCAAAGAGAAATATCATCATTAGGGTTATAAGAATGTTATATAAAAATAATATAATCAAAACATGGTTTTAATTTCAAGAGTAAGATTCATAAATCAACGATAATTTGGTCAGAGAAGAAACCAATTTGTTGTGAATAGTACCCGTATTAAATGACATAGTCCCGTAAGATCGTGCGTAAGTAACCTCGATTATTTAAAAGATAAAGTTTTATAATAAAATTCATATCCATATTTATAACACCTTAATCCAAATGTTATAAATCACTTAGAAATCTCATAATCTAATATTATTAATATTATAATAATATTTTAATCATTTCTCAAACTTATAAATAATTTAATCCAATTATTTACACTTTAATAATTAATGCATTTAATCATCTAAAATGCCAAACTCATAAGATTTCATCATCATTAACCAAAACCCTCATAAAAATCAGATATATATCTCATATATGATTCTCAAGCCAATAAATCATATTTTCCAATTTTCTTACTTCACATAACATATTTAATTCATTTACTCATAACTAGAACATTTTCATGAAAATACCAAATCAGTTCTAAAAATATTTCTTTTACGGGATTTAGCATAAAATAGTCCCATATTGAACATATATTTTCTCTAAATTTTAAAAATTCATTTACTATTTTTCATATGGCCAAAACCATAGAATATTTAAACATTTATCATAAATTGTACTTTTATCCAAAAATTCGAAATTCACAGTATAATCGATATTATATAGATGTACTCTCAATAAAATTTCATCAATTTTGGAGTTATAACGCAAGGAGTTATAAATAGTTACTTTTAAAATAGTCTTTTCTCATAAAATCCATAACTCCTAATCTATACATCCAAAAATACCTCAAAATAATCATAGTGGTGTAAAATTCAAGAATGATCAAAACATGGATACAATCAAAGCTAGTATCCAGAATAGATATTTTGGACGAAAAGAAGAAATTTTATTTTTAAATTGAATAGTCAAGAGTATCGTGAATAGTGCTTAGTATACGTGAATAGTAACTCCGACACCAAAAGATAGAAATTCTACAAAAATATCTTCACGCTTCATGAATAGTACTCGTGAATAGTAACTCGTGAATAGTAACTCATGAATAGTAACTCGTGAATAGTAACTCATGAATAGTAACCCCGACATGAAAAAGTTCCAAATTTGATAAAAACTTCAGATCAACATTTCAGCATAATGATATTGAAGAAATAATATCATCATGAAAAAAAATAATATCCCTTACTATCCCTTACCTTAAAAGAGCAGCACTTCTGACAAGATATCGGATATGACGCTGAAGAAAACTTGCACTGATGAATATCAACTCACCAAGTATCTAAATACTCACAAATTACACTCAATAATCTAGAGAGAGAAAGAGAGAAAACTTTGTTTCTGGTGTGATTTTCAATTCTAACTTAGCCCTCTATTTATAGGAAAATGTTAGCCCGCCGAAGCAGACTTGACCTGCTACCTAATGGCTTTACCTGCTACTATTCCACCCACCAAAAATCAGCCATCTTCCCCAACAACCAAGAGTGGGGCCCACTCAATTCTAGAATTTTCCACCAAAACCTAATTTCCGAATCAGTTACCTCTTAAAATTCATAACAAATCATACGTTCATTTTTAACGGTTCAAAATTTGTGGACATATACTCAACTTATATATGTATAACATATCCAAAAATTACAACGATCCAACGGTCGGATCAAAATTTATAACTCACACAATATAGCTGAAGAACACTGATTTTTCGGACTATTAGTCCTTGGACCGATTTCATTCAAAATTTCACCACACTAAATATCTACAAAGAATTTTTGGGTGATTCAAATTTCTCTGATTAGCTTACTTCTAGGGCTTTCTTTTTATATATGGCTCATCTCTTAACTCATTATACACAAAGAGTTATGGATTTTACAAAATCAAGTAATAAACTAATTTTTCTGAAAATCCCATATTTTGTTCTCCATTTCGACAAATACTGATAAAACACCTCATCTTTAATTCCTTCACTTATAAATACATAAATAAATCCATCATTTATATCCACATCAAATAAATATTTTCTTATCATATAAATCAATAACTAATTATTCACAAATAATATTACAGAATCACAATAATGACAACCAGGCAGTTCCCAGGAAAGAGGGGGCTTTCCAATAAGAATTTCTCCTTACTGGCGCGCAATTAGGTGACCAAACCTCTCCTTGACAGAACTTTCTAGACATTGCCAATAATGCTATCTAATAATATTATTCAAATAATATGAATTATTGATCTGATAATGGGAAATACTGTGCAGTGATAATTATTGAACAACAATAATAAAATATCAACACAGCAATTATTGAATCAATAAAATAAAATATTGAACAGTAATTACTGTAACAATTATTGAGTAGTGCCTTCTCACGTAAGAATCAATAATTGAAAAAAATACTGTGCAATACCGTGTGCTACTGTGCAACAACGCGTATTACTTTACTTTACCAACCGGGTATTCCAACAGTGTTAACGGTAACGATTACGCCGTTATTTATAAAAACTTAATTTTGTCGTTTTCTTCATCCGACAGTTATTCTGTTATGGGGCCCAAAATGGTCATTGCCGTCATCATACGAATATTCCCCGACAGAAAGAATATTCCACGACCAAACGAATATTCCCCGACAACAATGAATATTTTATAACCACTTGTGTATTTTGAAAAAAATTCATATATCACCCTTAACTTTAACTTTTATCAATTTAACCATTTACTGAATAGTAATTATAAGAAAAATTGAATACTTTTATTTCATAAAATTCGGGGTCTTACAATCTCCCCTCCTTATGAAATTTCGTCCCCGAAATTTACGTACCTGGTATTTCAAAGAGTTGAGAATACCTTGCTTTCATTTCAGATTTCATCTTTCCTGTCATCATGATTTCTCCATTGCTCATCTCCTGTATTTCAGATATCATTCTCGAATACAACTTCAAAACAAGGGTTAATTGAATAAATTAACATATCACATAATATCCCGATATTATGACTAACCAACAAATAAGCTTAGGTAGGACACACTAGCGAAGGATTTACTCATCTCTCCCCTCCTAGTTCTATTCCCCGATCTCCGCCAGAGATCATATCCCTAACCTCTGATACCAACTGTAACGACCCCAAAATAGGTCCATTCCATCCAACCCATTCTGAGTCGCCAAATATATGGTACAAAAAACAACTACAACTTTATTACAACAATTGTCGTGCAAAATACAACAACACATATGCTGTGAGTTTGGATACCAATATATACCAAATGTAACTCTGGACACCAACTTGGATAACACGTCACCATGACACCTTACATAAAGGTACAGTCAAAAACTGTTTTAGAAATTAGAATCTTTGGGAAGTGCTCAAGGAAACCTTCGTACATGGGAGGCCATGCTTTTAGGTTATGGTAGATATCATATGGCCACGTAATTATCCTTGGTTGACCTAATAGACCCCAAAGAAAAACGAGAAGATTACTATCATATTCTTCCCAATGGCGTAGTCTTCTCTTCGACATATCATTATCTCCACTGTCTCTAATTTGGTATTATACTCCAAACAAACACCAAGATTATATAGTAGTGCTTGTAAATATACTCAAGAAGTGGATGAGCACAACCATGTCTTATGATAAACGAAGTTTGTATGTCATTAGACATCTTGTATGATAGTGACAAAACACCCTTCCAAAGTTGGGTTCGCTTTCACCCTATTTAATTCACCAAAATAACTATTAAATGATGTATAAAATACAACACACTAAAGCCCTCAATAAAATTATTTTCATACTCTTTAGGAGAACCTCAACAACTATAGACCACCGCTCTATTCCTTGTTATCCCGCTCAACCCAAAACTACACTTTTATTACACGAAAGGAATTGTGAAACAAAAGGGTGAGCACAACTAGCTCATAAAGAATATTATGACTAAAGATAAATAAATTATCAATAGTCTTCATCAAGAATGAATCGGAGATTTAGAACATATGGTAGATGATAAAACTTTTCAACCATAGTTGCAGGTGAACGAAAGCAATCCATTAAAAGAGTCAAATAGACTATAAAGTCTATTGTCTTTCCACGTTAAAAGTCCACCAACAATATTTTATCCCCGTAACATCAATCAGCAGTTCCTTTCCACAATCATATGAATAACTCATAATCATAATTGTGATTCTAAATTCTCTTCTCATCGGGATGAAGATAATTTTCATCACCGTCTTTACCGAAACATCAAATATCATGGTTATACCAAATCACGGTTCCTGCTCATAATCATACTAATAAATTCATCTTTGCACTACACGGTCAAAGATATTCATCAACGATTCATCTTTACACTACAAAGCTAAAGATATTCAACAACAAGTCATCTTTTGCATTACGAGCCAAAGATATTCATCAATAATTCATCTTTGCACTACAAAGCAAAGATATTCAACAACAGTCATCTTTGCATTACGAGCCAAAGATATTCATCAATAATTCATCTTTGCACTACAAAGCAAAGATATTCAACAACAAAAGTCATCTTTGCATTACAAGCCAAAGATATTCATCAATAATTCATCTTTGCACTACAAAGCTAAAGAGATATTCAACAACAGTCATCTTTGCATTACGAGCCAAAGATATTCATCAATAATTCATCTTTGCACTACAAAGCTAAAGATATTCAACAACAGTCATCTTTGCATTACGAGCCAAAGATATTCATATATCAACGAAATACATAATCATTTGAAGTTATATAACAATAATTATAACCATGTTGATCAATTCACCTTTGCACTTAAGCTAAAAATATTCAATTGTAAATTCAATGGTCATGATCATACCACCAACAATTCAACTTTTTGCACCATTGGCCAAAGAGAACCTATGGTCACGATCATACCAATAATCTACTCATCTTTAAACTCAAGTCAAAGAGAAATATCATCATTAGGGTTATAAGAATGTTATATAAAAATAATATAATCAAAACATGGTTTTAATTTCAAGAGTAAGATTCATAAATCAACGATAATTTGGTCAGAGAAGAAACCAATTTGTTGTGAATAGTACCCGTATTAAATATAGTCCCGTATATACGTGCATAGTAACTCGATACACTAAAAGATAAAGTTTTATAATAAAATTCATATCCATATTTATAACACCTTAATCCAAATGTTATAAATCACTTAGAAATCTCATAATCTAATATTATTAATATTATAATAATATTTTAATCATTTCTCAAACTTATAAATAATTTAATCCAATTATTTACACTTTAATAATTAATGCATTTAATCATCTAAAATGCCAAACTCATAAGATTTCATCATCATTAACCAAAACCCTCATAAAAATCAGATATATCTCATATATGATTCTCAAGCCAATAAATCATATTTTCCAATTTTCTTACTTCACATAACATATTTAATTCATTTACTCATAACTAGAACATTTTCATGAAAAATACCAAATCGGTTCTAAAAATATTTCTTTTTCGGGATTTAGCATAAAATAGTCCCATATTGAACATATATTTTCTCTAAATTTTAAAAATTCATTTACTATTTTTCATATGGCCAAAACCATAGAATATTTAAACATTTATCATAAATTGTACTTTTATCCAAAATTCAAAATTCACAGAGTATAATCGATATTATATAGATGTACTCTCAATAAAAATTTCATCAATTTTGGAGTTAACCGCAAGGAGTTATAAATAGTTACTTTTAAAATAGTCTTTTCTCATAAAATCCATAACTCCTAATCTATACATCCAAAAATACCTCAAAATAATCATAGTGGTGTAAAATTCAAGAATGATCAAAACATGGATACAATCAAAGCTAGTATCCGTAATAGATATTTTAGACGAAAAGAAGAAATTTTATTTTTAGGTGAATAGTGTCAGATATCGTGAATAGTCTTGTAAGTGATCACGTGAATAAAGAATCAAACACCAAAAGATAGAAATTCTACAAAAATATCTTCACGCTTCATGAATAGTACTCGTGAATAGTAACTTCGTGAATAGTAACTCATGAATAGTAACTCGTGAATAGTAACTCATGAATAGTAACCCGACATGAAAAAGTTCCAAATTTGATAAAAACTTCAGATCAACATTTCAGCATAATGATATTGAAGAAATAATATCATCATGAAAAAAATAATATCCCTTACTATCCCTTACCTTAAAAGAGCAGCACTTCTGACAAGATATCGGATATGATGTGAAGAAAAAACTTGCACCGATGAATATCAACTCACCAAGTATCTAAATACTCACAAATTACACTCAATAATCTAGAGAGAAAAGAGAAAACTTTGTTTACGGTGTGATTTTCAATTCTAACTTAGCCTCTATTTATAGGAAAATGTTAGCCTACCAAGGCAGACTTGACTGCTACCTAATGGCTTTTTACCGCTACTATTCCACCCACCACAAAAATCAGCCATCTTCCCCAACAACCAAGAGTGGGGCCCACTCAATTCTAGAATTTTCCACCAAAACCTAATTTCCGAATCAGTTACCTCTTAAAATTCATAACAAATCATACGTTCATTTTTAACGGTTCAAAATTTGTGGACATATACTCAACTTATATATGTATAACATATCCAAAAATTACAACGATCCAACGGTCGGATCAAAATTTATAACTCACGCAATATAGCTGAAGAACACTAATTTTTCGGACTATTAGTCCTTCTTGGACCGATTTCATTCAAAATTTCACCACGAAATATCTACAAAGAATTTTTTTGGGTGATTCAAATTTCTCTGATTAGCTTACTTCTAGGGCTTTCTTTTTATATATGGCTCATCTCTTAACTCATTATACATAAAGAGTTATGGATTTTACAAAATCAAGTAATAAACTAATTTTTCTGAAAATCCCATATTTTGTTCTCCATTTCGACAAATACTGATAAAACACCTCATCTTTAATTCCTTCACTTATAAATACATAAATAAATCCATCATTTATATCCACATCAAATAAATATTTTCTTATCATATAAATCAATAACTAATTATTCACAAATAATATTACAGTAATCACAATAATGACAACCAGCGGTTCAGGAAAGAGGGGCTTTCAATAAGAATTTCTCTCATCTTGGTAGCGCAATTAGGTGACCAAACCTCTCCTCGATGTAACTTTCTAGACATTGCCAATAATGCTATCTAATAATATTATTCAAATAATATGAATTATTGATCCGATAATGGGAAATATCATGCGTTGATAATTATTGAACAACAATAATAAAATATCAACATGACAATTATTGAATCAATAAAATAAAATATTGAACAAGAATTATCGTAACAATTATTGAGTAGTGCCTTCTCACGTAAGAATCAATAATTGAAAAAAAATATCATGTAATAATACAGGTGTTATCGCATCAAGCAACAACGCGTATTACTTTACTTTTACCAACCGGGTATTCCAACAAAGTGTTAATTCAGAACGATTACGCCGTTATTTATAAAAACTTAATTTTGTCGTTTTCTTCATCCCACGCTTATTATTACATTATGGGCCCCAAAATGGTCGCATGTAGTCGTCATTTAATATTCCAAAACGGAAAGAATATTCCACGACCAAACGAATATTCCAAACAACAATGAATATTTTATAACCACTTGTGTATTTTGAAAAAATTCATATATCACCCTTAACTTTAACTTTTATCAATTTAACCATTTACTGAATAGTAATTATAAGAAAAATTGAATACTTTTATTTCATAAAATTCGGGGTCTTACAATCTCCCCTCCTTATGAAATTTCGTCCCCGAAATTTACGTACCTGGTATTTCAAAGAGTTGAGAATACCTTGCTTTCATTTCAGATTTCATCTTTCCTGTCATCATGATTTCTCCATTGCTCATCTCCTGTATTTCAGATATCATTCTCGAATACAACTTCAAAACAAGGGTTAATTGAATAAATTAACATATCACATAATATCCCGATATTATGACTAACCAACAAATAAGCTTAGGTAGGACACACTAGCGAAGGATTTACTCATCTCTCCCCTCCTAGTTCTATTCCCCGATCTCCGCTTGAGATCATATCCCTAACCTCGATACCAATGTAGACGACCCCAAAATAGGTCCATTCCATCCAACCCATTCTGAGTCGCCAAATATATGGTACAAAAAACAACTACAACTTTATTACAACAATTGTCGTGCAAAATACAACAACACATATGCTGTGAGTTTGGATACCAATATATACCAAATGTAACTCTGGACACCAACTTGGATAACACGTCACCATGACACCTTACATAAAGGTACAGTCAAAAAAGCTGCTTTTAGAAATTAGAATCTTTGGGAAGTGCTCAAGGAAACCTTCGTATATGGGAGGCCATGCTTTTAGGTTATGGTAGATATCATATGGCCACGTAATTATCCTTGGTCAACCTAATAGACCCCAAAGAAAAACGAGAAGATTACTATCATATTCTTCCCAATGGCGAGTCTTCTCTTCGACATATCATTATCTCCACTCGCCTCTAATTTGGTATTATACTCCAAACAAACACCAAGATTATATAGGTAGTGCTTGTAAATATACTCAAAGAAGTGGATGAGCACAACCATGTCTTATGATAACACGAAGTCAGTATGTCATTAGACATCTTGTATGATAGTGACAAAACACCCTTCCAAAGTTGGGTTCGCCTCACCCTATTTAATTCACCAAAAATAACTATTAAATGATGTATAAAATACAACACACTAAAGCCCTCAATAAAATTATTTTCATACTCTTTAGGGAGAACCTCAACAACTATAGACCACCGTTCTATTCCCTTGTTATCCCCGCTCAACCCAGCTACACTTTTATTACCTGAAAGGAATTGTGAAACAAAAGGGTGAGCACAACTAGCTCAGTAAAGAATATTATGACTAAAGATAAATAAATTATCAATAGTCTTCATCAGTAATGAATCAGAGATTTAGAACATATGGTAGATGATAAAACTTTTCAACCATAGTTGCAAATGAACGAAGCAATCCATTAAAAGAGTCAAATAGACTATAAAGTCTATTGTCTTCTCCACGTTAAAAGTCCACCAACAATATTTTATCCTCGTAACATCAATCAGCGGTCAGCCTTTCCACAATCATATGAATAACTCATAATCATAATTGTGATTCTAAATTCCTCTTCTCATCCGGGATGAAGATAATTTTCATCATTGTCTTTACCGAAACATCAAATATCATGGTTATACCAAATCACAGTTCTGCTCATAATCATACTAATAAATTCATCTTTGCACCACGGCCAAAGATATTCATCAACAGATTCATCTTTACACTACAAAGCAAAGATATTCAACAACAGTCATCTTTGCATTACGAGCCAAAGATATTCATCAATAATTCATCTTTGCACTACAAAGCTAAAGATATTCAACAACAGTCATCTTTGCATTACGAGCCAAAGATATTCATCAATAATTCATCTTTGCACTACAAAGCTAAAGATATTCAACACAGTCATCTTTGCATTACAAGCCAAAGATATTCATCAATAATTCATCTTTGCACTACAAAGCAAAGATATTCAACAACAGTCATCTTTGCATTACGAAGCAAAGATATTCATCAATAATTCATCTTTGCACCACAAAGCTAAAGATATTCAACAACAGTCATCTTTGCATTACGAGCCAAAGATATTCATATATCAACGAAATACATAATCATTTCAGAAGTTATATAACAATAATTATAACCATGTTGATCAATTCACCTTTGCACTTAAGCTAAAAATATTCAATTGTAAATTCAATGGTCATGATCATACCAAACCAACAATTCAACTTTTGCACTACTGGCCAAAGAGAACCTATGGTCACGATCATACCAATAATCTACTCATCTTTAAACTCAAGTCAAAGAGAAATATCATCATTAGGGTTATAAGAATGTTATATAAAAATAATATAATCAAAACATGGTTTTAATTTCAAGAGTAAGATTCATAAATCAACGATAATTTGGGTGGGAGAAGAAACCAATTTGTTGTGAATAGTACCCCGTGATTCAGACATAGTAGTCCCAAAGATACGTGCATAAGAAATCTCGATACCTAAAAGATAAAGTTTTATAATAAAATTCATATCCATATTTATAACACCTTAATCCAAATGTTATAAATCACTTAGAAATCTCATAATCTAATATTATTAATATTATAATAATATTTTAATCATTTCTCAAACTTATAAATAATTTAATCCAATTATTTACACTTTAATAATTAATGCATTTAATCATCTAAAATGCCAAACTCATAAGATTTCATCATCATTAACCAAAACCCTCATAAAAATCAGATATATCTCATATATGATTCTCAAGCCAATAAATCATATTTTCCAATTTTCTTACTTCACATAACATATTTAATTCATTTACTCATAACTAGAACATTTTCATGAAAAATACCAAATCAGTTCTAAAAATATTTCTTTTTCGGGATTTAGTATAAAATAGTCCCATATTGAATATATATTTTTCTCTAAATTTTAAAAATTCATTTACTATTTTTCATATGGCCAAAACCATAGAATATTTAAACATTTATCATAAATTGTACTTTTATCCAAAAATTCAAATTCACAGTAGTACATCGATATTATATAGATGTACTCTCAATAAAAATTTCATCAATTTTGGAGTTAACCGCAAGGAGTTATAAATAGTTACTTTTAAAATAGTCTTTTCTCATAAAATCCATAACTCCTAATCTATACATCCAAAAATACCTCAAAATAATCATAGTGGTATAAAATTCAAGAATGATCAAAACATGGATACAATCAAAGCTAGTATCCAGAATAGATATTTTAGACGAAAAGAAAAATTTTATTTTTTTATTGAATAGTATTCGTGATATCGTGAATAGTCGTGATACGTGAATAAGTAATCTCGACACCAAAAGATAGAAATTCTACAAAAAAACATCTTCACGCTTCATTAATAGTACTCGTGAATAGTAACTCGTGAATAGTAACTCATGAATAGTAACTCGTGAATAGTAACTCATGAATAGTAACTCCCAGAACATATGAAAAAGTTCCAAATTTGATAAAAACTTCAGATCAATATTTCAAAGATAATGATATTGAAGAAATAATATCATCATGAAAAAAATAATATCCCTTACTATCCCTTACCTTAAAAGAGCAAAGACTTCCCGACAAGATATCTGGATATGATATTTGAAGAAAACTTGAAATCGATGAATATCAACTCACCAAGTATCTAAATACTCACAAATTACACTCAATAATCTAGAGAGAAAGAGAGAAAACTTTGTTTCGTGTGATTTTCAATTCTAACTTAGCCCTCTATTTATAGGAAAATGTTAGTACTACCAAGCAGACTTGACACCGCTACCTAATGGCTTTTACTCGCTACTATTCCACCCACCACAAAAATCAGCCATCTTTCCCAACAACCAAGAGTGGGGCCCACTCAATTCTAGAATTTTCCACCAAAACCTAATTTATAATCGGTTACCTCTTAAAATTCATAACAAATCATACGCTCATTTTTAACGGTTCAAAATTTGTGGACATATACTCAACTTATATATGTATAACATATCCAAAAATTACAACGATCCAACGGTCGGATCAAAATTTATAACTCTATAATATAGTCAAGAACACTAATTTTTCGGACTATTAGTCCTTGGACGATTTCATTCAAAATTTCACCACGAAATATCTACAAAGAATTTTTGGGTGATTCAAATTTCTGATTAGCTTACTTTAGGGCTTTCTTTTTTATATATGGCTCATCTCTTAACTCATTATACATTAAAGAGTTATGGATTTTACAAAATCAAGTAATAAACTAATTTTTCCGAAAATCCCATATTTTGTTCTCCATTTCGACAAATACTGATAAAACACCTCATCTTTAATTCCTTCACTTATAAATACATAAATAAATCCATCATTTATATCCACATCAAATAAATATTTTCTTATCATATAAATCAATAACTAATTATTCACAAATAATATTACAGAATCACAATAATGACAACCAGGCAGTTCCCAGGAAAGAGGGGCTTTCAATAAGAATTTCTCCTTCATCGGGCGCCGCAATTAGGTGACCAAACCTCTCCTCGATGTAACTTTCTAGACATTGCCAATAATGCTATCTAATAATATTATTCAAATAATATGAATTATTGATCCGACATCTTTGGGAAATCATGCAAATGATAATTATTGAACAACAATAATAAAATATCAACACAAAGAATTATTGAATCAATAAAATAAAATATTGAACAGTAATTACTGTAATAATTATTGAGTAGTGCCTTCTCACGTAAGAATCAATAATTGAAAAAAAATCTTGTCGCAATACCGCAGTGCATCGCATGCAACAACGCCGACATTACTTTACTTTACCAACCGGGTATTCCAACAAGCAGTTAATTCTGATAACGATTACACCGTTATTTATAAAAACTTAATTTTGTCGTTTTCTTTCATCCCACGCTTATTACGTTATGGGGCCCAAAAATGGTCATACTGTCGCATTTAATATTCCCTACGTAAAGAATATTCCACGACCAAACGAATATTCCCAAACAACAATGAATATTTTATAACCACTTGTGTATTTTGAAAAAAATTCATATATCACCCTTAACTTTAACTTTTATCAATTTAACCATTTACTGAATAGTAATTATAAGAAAAATTGAATACTTTTATTTCATAAAATTCGGGGTCTTACAATCTCCCCTCCTTATGAAATTTCGTCCCCGAAATTTACGTACCTGGTATTTCAAAGAGTTGAGAATACCTTGCTTTCATTTTAGATTTCATCTTTCCTGTCATCATGATTTCTCCATTGCTCATCTCCTGTATTTCAGATATCATTCTAGAATACAACTTCAAAACAAGGGTTAATTGAATAAATTAACATATCACATAATATCCCGATATTATGACTAACCAACAAATAAGCTTAGGTAGGACACACTAGCGAAGGATTTACTCATCTCTCCCCTCCTAGTTCTATTCCCCGATCTCCGCCAGAGATCATATCCCTAACTCTCGATACCTAATATAACTGACCCCAAAATAGGTCCATTCCACCCAACCCATTACGAGTCGCCAAATATATGGTACAAAAACAACTACAACTTTATTACAACAATTGTCGTGTTAAAATACAACAACACATATCTTTGTGAGTTTGGATACCAATATATACCAAATGTAACTCTGGACACCAACTTGGATAACACGTCACCATGACACCTTACATAAAGGTGAAAGTAGTATGCACACAAGCCAATCATGTTTGATGATAAAGCATATACTTTGTAACAATCTTATTCATTTATTAATAAAAAGTATTAATTTATTAAAGGCTTTTAATTATCTACATGATCTTTGTTTTTATAATATGTGATAAACCCATAGTTTTAAGCAATGCTTTTAGAATAATGATGATGATCATTCTAATGAGATCTAAATTCTTAGAAAGCTTAAAACTAAAATAGTTCCCAATCGTTGGATTACTAAATTGGGGATTAGTGAATCCGGATAGATTGGTACATACGTTGCTTGCTCATTGGATGAGGATGATTGATCTCATGATCATTTGTGTGGAGACACTAAAGCAAGTATGTAGGTGCTTATTAGAGAATAAGTTCACTGAACGTGGCTCGCTAAGGAATACCTAATGGAGTTTTATTTGCTTGTCAATAGGAATTCCTGTAGTGATAGTAGTACAAGTAATCCTTGGACTTGAGATCATCATAGTATCTTGTGTATGATGAGTTATACTTTGACTTATTCCTTAAGACCCTTAGGGTATATCAAAGGGTATGCTTGGGTATAATAAGTCATACATGGAGATAATGTATGATCAATAAAGAATCTACCACTTAATAAAAGAAGAGAAATGTCCTATGTGATTTGATAAATGACAAACCCAGTAGTCCTTGGCAAGGCAGAATGAAATTAGAAAGGAGTTTCTAATTTGCATTATTTGAGTTGTGCATTTAAGAGTCGAAATACATATAATTAAATAAAATAAGACTTGACAAAGAATTCCCATGTCTTATATTTAATTGGGACATTGTATGGTGGAAGGATTGAATTCATAAGTAACTATTTACTCAAAGGTTCTTTAATGATTAATGTTGAAATCTATATTATCCGGAAAGTCGTTGATCGCTAGGGAGGCTTATCCCTATTGTAGAATAAATATTATTTAAATAAATTAATTATTTAATTTATTTATTTAAATAAAATTAGAATTGTTCTAATTGATTTATTCACAACCTGGCTTTTATATGGAGAACCTAAAGGGTCACACCATAAAAGGAAGAATAATTATTTAAGAAGTTAATGGCATAATCGTAATAATATGTTAAGTATATTTAATTTAATCTATGGTGATAGAATAAATTAAATAGCTTAATATTTATTATTTAATATTTTAGAAATATTAAATATAAATTAATAAGAGAGTCTTATTAATATTATTACAATTATTATTATTTTAATTTCTAAAAGAGTTTAGGAATTAATTTAATATAAGTACTCTCATTTATTCCTAATTGGATTAGGAAGGAAAATTAGTTAAAGGAGTTTAATTAATTATCCCTAATAAGATTAGGGAGCTTAATTAATTAAAAGAATTAATTAATTAAAACCCAATTCCTTAATTGTTAAGGTGGGTTGCCCACATCTATAAATAAGAGGAGTCTTATTATAGGGTGTGTATGGGTTGTTGATTTTTTAACAAATACGTAATAATTCCAAGTTGTTGGGGAGTATGCCTTTTCTATAGAGATAGAAAACTAGGGTTAGCCATAACACCCATCTTCTTGAATCTTTTTTCTTCCTTGGTGGATCACCTCAGAGGCCAAACATATGGGTGGCTAACGTTGATCAAAGGAAGGAACCAAACCCGGTGGATTCAAGATTGAACGCGAAAGGATTTGGAGGTGAACTTGCACCGAGGAAGCTCGATCTTCAAAGGTATGATTTTATTCTTTATCTTTTTCGTTTAATTAATAATTACGCATAAAGGTGATCCGGGTATATGGTTTGTAAAAATTTTTAAACTCTGATTTTACACGCTTCCGCAATATATTATGCAATTTGATTGCGTTATGAATATTACAAACCTAACAGTGGCATCAGAGCCAAACCTTTATGCGAATTATTAATTGTTTTAATATGTATATTGATATGTGTTTAGAACAATTTATCTGGACATAATTTTATTGTATAAAATTTAAAAAAAAAAAAAAAAAAAAAAAAAACGTAGCTGTTTATGGAATTCACAGAATTCATGGAATTCATGGCATTCACGTAAGCTGTTTCTGTTCGGTTTTTAAGGCCACTTGCCATGCACGGTTATATCAAGTAGAAAGCAGTTTTTAAAATAAAAAAAAAAATCAATGTTAAGAATAGCAATTTGGACAATAGGAATTAAAAAGTAACAAGTGTTGAAACAAATGCATAAGCAAACAAGAAAATAACGTAAGTGCTTGCATTTTAATTCAATTTAAAAAAGGTTCTATAGTTTTTTTTACGGATATATATATATATATTATAATATACTGTTATTATATTATATATATATAATATATATATATATATATACTATATATATATATATTATTCTTAATTATTTTATAATTAAAATAAAATATTTATTTTAATTTTAAAATAAAAAGTTTATTTTAATATTAAAATAAAAAAAAAGAGTTTATTTTAATTTTAAAATTGAATAATATATATATATATATATATAATTATTTTAATCTTAAAATAAAAGTTTATTTTAATTTTAAAATAAAAGGTTTATTTTAATTTTAAAATAAAAGGTTTATTTTAATCTTAAAATAAAAAGATTTATTTTAATTTTAAAATTAGAATTTCATGCTAACTAATTAGAGTTGGAATTAGATTCCATGATAACTAATTGGAGTTGAAATTGGATTTTATTTTTCCTAAAATAAAGGAGTTTATTTGTGAATAGGGAAGTAAATCCATCTTTCCTTAAATAAAGGAGTTTATTTAAATATGGAATAAGATTTCATATTATTCAAAATAAAGGAGTTTATTTGTGAATAGGAAAGAATATCCGTGTTTCCTTTAATATTTTTTTTTTTTTTTACATGGAATTGGATTCCATAATTAATTGAAATAAAAGAGTTTATTTTAATTAAAGATTTTTTTTTTATTACATGGAATTGGATTCCATAATTAATTAAAATAAAGGAGTTTATTTTGATTAAAATTTTGATTAAAATAAAATAGTTTATTTTATTCAAAATTGGATAAATTAAAATAAAATAGTTTTATTTTGATTTAAATTTGGATTAAAATAAAGGAGTTTATTTTGATTCAAAAATAGATTTTATACTAACTAAATTTGCCCATTAAATGATATCAATATATATATTAAATGTTTATTATTCATGAGATGAATGTTATTTATTGATGCATATGATGATGTGTATGATAATAAATGGGATTGATTATGGACTATTGACCAATGCGATTGGATTTTATTTTAGTTGGATGCATGAATGTATGGGTATTATTAAATGGGTCTCACAGACCTCGCCTTTCTCTAATTTTTCTTAATGTAAATTCTATTCCCCTCCTATGTACTTCCCCTTGACTGCTGATCAAGGTTTCTATTTATTTTAAATAGTTTTGTAATAGGAATAATTAGAATTAATTTTTAGAAAATTAGAGAGCAAAGGAGTAAGGAGCGCTTGAAGACCCGTTTGTAATGGAGCCCGGGTTTAAATGTAATAGTTATATTTAAATATTATTTCTTGCACCCCTAGGGTTTGACCTTTTGGTTCACTTGGTGGCTCTAGTGAACCAAACTAGAATAAAAGTCCATAATCAATCCGGGTAGAATATAGTATTCTATATGTGCATGCTTATACTATATATATTATATATTATGCAAACATGCTTCGCATGTTAATTAATATGACGCGTATTTTATATATATATATGCATAATGCGCTAAACAAGATGAGACAAATTAATAACAAACCCTCAATTTTCATATTAAGTCCTAAGCGTTCAAAGATATTTGGAATATCGAACGTCGCCTTCTAGCATGATAAAATTAATAGAGTATTAAATATTTAATATGAGTTTGTTGTGTCACCACAAGGCAAGTATTAAGTATTTAAGATGTTAATTTATCACATTTGATGCTTATAAAGAAAATTGAACAATATTGTTTTGTTGTGTCACCACAAGGATGATATTTTTCTTTTTGAATATATGGAGTGCTAGGTTGGACTTAACTTGGATAATTTTGATTCGGATGTGCCACCACTGATCAAAATAATCTAAGAGGCAAAATACAAGGAGTTGCATAGTTGATGTAATTGACAAAAGTTGTCTACCTATTTATTTATATATAGTTTGTTGTGTCACCACAAGGCTATATACATTTGAAATGGGATCCTTATTCTCACTAGCAAATCTTTAATTAGATTTTGCCGAACTATATAAGTGAGGGTAATATAGTTTGAAGAAAATAGTGGGAGATACCAATTTAAAACAAGACCTAATTTATTTTGGTAATTAATAAAAGAATGTATGTTAAAATGTTGTTAATTACAAATTCATTTACAGAATTTTACAATGTCTAAAATTACTATCACTGCGAAACATATTAGATGTTATTTAACTGGACCGTATTAAACGGATTGGTTAAGGAATTTGAGAATAGTTCTCATAGCTGAAAAGCTATCTTATGTCCTTAATATGTCTATCCCTGCAATGGTTGCAGACAATGCCTCTGAGGAAGAGATTGCTACTTTTAGAAAGTGGCAAAATGATGCACAGTTGGCTCAATGCATCATGCTCGTATCCATGAGTAACAAGTTTTGTCAAGACTGAAACTATGGATGCTCCTACTATATTCCCGCACATCAAGTAGTTGATGGTGAGGAAAGTAGGGCTGATAGATATCAGATATCTAAGGAGCTCTTCCGATCTAGAATGACCGATGACACTACAGTACAGAAAAAAAAAAGTTCTTAACATAATCAATTTGATTGATCAATTAGGACAACTGGTTTTGTCATGGATGGAGAGTTGAGCCAAGATTTGATCTTGCACTCACTCCCCGGACTCCTTTTCATTAATTGTTGTGAATTTTTCATATGAACAAGCTAGATATCAGCCTCGCTGATTTGCTTAACATGTTGAAAAATGTTGAGAGTCACTTTCAACCAAGAAAGATCAAGTCTTACTGGAAGGAGCCAAAGGATCTTCTAAAAAGAAGAACGTTTCAAAGAAGGTAAATAGAAAGGCATAAACAAAGGATAATAAGAACAAAACCGTCACGGATAAAGAAAGGAGTTTGCTTCCACCGCAATAAGCCCGGACAATTGGAAAGAAAGCGTGAGAAGCATCTTGCAGAGGCTAACCAAAGAAGCTTAGTGAAGTTTTGGTTCATAATACGCTTTTTGTACATGATTGAAATAAATTTTTCTTTAAGTCAAGGTTCTACTTGGGTATTGGATACCGACTTTTGGTTATCATAAATATAGATTTATGAAGGGACCAAAGCAGAAGTAGAAAGCTAAACAAATATAAGTAATCCTATATATGGGAAATGAAGCAAAGGTTCTTTGCATTAGCCATAGAACTTATAGTTTAGCAATGCCTACGGGCAAATCTATTAAGTCAATAAGTTGTTATTGTATTCCAGTTCTTGTTAAAATATTATTTTCATTTTATTGTTGGACAATGAAATCTTTGGTATTATAATTAAGAACAATTGTTGTTCTATTTATAATAATAATGTTTTGTATAGAATCGGAATATTACTTAATAAATTTTGTATACTTGACTTACATGAAAAATAATTTTGCATATTGAACAAATTAGTATAAGAAAAGGAGATGATCATTCAAAGAGTTGAATGTGTGTATTTCTTTGAAATACAAGTGTGAATTATTTGAAAGGTTCAAAGAATTCAAAAGTGAAATAAATTGGCAAAGTATTAGGATTCTTTGATTAGATCAAGGAATAAATACTTGAGCAATAAGTTTCTAGATCATCTCAAATGGTTTTCTCATAATGGACGCCTCCGACACGTAATAATTGATTGATGTATCCGAAAGGAAAAAAATCATACCTTGTTGGACATGGTGTCATCCATAATGATTTTATCGACATTCCAAAGATATCCTTCAGGATAATGTCCTAGAAATGGGTCGCATATCTACGAAAATGGTAACCTCAAAATCCACCCCCAAGACTCCATAAAAGTTATGGATGGGAAGGATTCCTAATCTTAAGTATGTTAAGATAAGGGTTGTCCAACTTATGTGAAAAGGTTTCAAAGGATAAGCTTGGGACAAGATTTGACAAGTGTCGATTTGTGGGACATCCTAAAGTAAGTTTAGGGTATATGTTCTATAATCCTACTAAGCAAAAGGTGTTTATTATGAAACACGCTGCCTTCTAAGATAAATGTGTTTATCATTGAAGGGGCTAGTGGGAGGATAATAGATCTTGAAGAGTTCAAGAACCACAAAACACTATAAGTCAAATAAGAGGAACCTGTAGATAGACCAATTGTACCAAAACCGAATCGTAAGTCTGGAATAGTACCGAAGATACCTAGGAGGTATGGATTCATCATGGATGATGATGATGAGGTACACATCATAGAAGATGATGATCCAGTTACATACGATGAGGTAAGTGTTATGAACACTCGAGAGAAATGGATTGAAACAAGTTTCTCAAATATGGAACATTCGTTTTGATGAGGCAATCAAAAGAGTTTGATTTTATCAAAATAATAATGAACCTAGTGTGTACAAAAGGTGATTGGGAGCATCGTGACATTCCTAGTACTATATGTTGATATACTACGGATAAGGAATGACATACCAATGCTACAATCAAGTAAAGATAAAGTTGTCTAAACATTCCTCCATGAATGATTTGGAAGAGTATCTTAATTGGGGATATAAATCTATATAGATAGATTTAAGAGGATGCTCTCGACTTAACCCAAGGAACGTATATTCATTTGATGCTAAAGTCGTTTAGCATGGCAAACTCAAGAGATGTCTCATGTTGATGAGCCATGGAGTGTATCTCTCGTAATAGTCCCCATGGACTCTCGAAAAGAGAGTCGCATGAGTGACAATCATGCATGCAATGAAATGTACGAGACCTAATGTTGATCATCATATTCGGAGAAGTTCACTATGAGTCGGTGAAAACATCTTAAAGTGCTTAACCAAGCACTAAGGATGTGATCATATTCATGGTGGGTCCGAATTAAAACTAGAGGGCTTAACAGACTCAAGTTTTTCGAGATGCACCAAGATGATGTAAAATCCACTTTAAGGTAAAGCGTTATCTTGAGCGGTGGTGCAAAGTGAATTTGAAAGGTTCCAAACAAAGAAAGAGTTCTTTGGTTTAGTGATAAAGACAAAGTATATAGCTATAAATGAAGTCGCAAGTTGATTGTTTGGATTAAAAGTTCATTACGTAACTAGGAATAGTTCCTAAATCTCATCTTGGATCTAAACATGTGTTGTGGCACTTTCATTTGATTATTAGAATCATTGAAAGATGGGAAATCACTATAGAGATAGTGGACTCTCAAGAACAACATTACATATCCATTAACTAAAGCTTATCCAACAATGCAGGATAATCGTCACTTAGAGAAGAAGAGTATGAGTTACCATCACGACGATTGGCTTTAGTGCAAGTGGGAGATTGAAAGTAGTATGCACACAAGCCAATCATGTTTGATGATAAAGCATATACTTTGTAACAATCTTATTCATTTATTAATAAAAAGTATTAATTTATTAAAGGCTTTTAATTATCTACATGATCTTTGTTTTATAATATGTGATAAACCCATAGTTTTAAGCAATGCTTTTAGAATAATGATGATGATCATTCTAATGAGATCTAAATTCTTAGAAAGCTTAAAACTAAAATAGTTCCCAATCGTTGGATTACTAAATTGGGGATTAGTGAATCCGGATAGATTGGTACATACGTTGCTTGCTCATTGGATGAGGATGATTGATCTCATGATCATTTTGTGTGGAGACACTAAAGCAAGTATGTAGGTGCTTATTAGAGAATAAGTTCATCGAACGTGGCTCGCTAAGGAATACCTAATGGAGTTTTATTTGTCGTCAATAGGAATTCTGTAGTGATAGTAGTACAAGTAATCCTTGGACTTGAGATCATCATAGTATCTTGTGTATGATGAGTTATACTTTGACTTATTCCTTAAGACCCTTAGGGTATATCAAAGGGTATGCTTGGGTATAATAAGTTGTACATGGAGATAATGTATGATCAATAAAGAATCTACCACTTCTAATAAAAGAAGAGAAATGTCCTATGTGATTTGATAAATGACAACCCAAAGTAGTCCTTGGGTTATATGTAATGAAATTAGAAAGGAGTTTCTAATTTGCATTATTTGGAGTTGTGCATTTAAGAGTCGAAATACATATAATTAAATAAAATAAGACTTGACGGTAATTCCATGTCTTATATTTAATTGGGACATTGTAGATGGAAGGATTGAATCAGATTTCAAGTAACTATTTACTCAAAGGTTCTTTAATGATTAATGTTGAAATCTATATTATCCGGAAAGTCGTTGATCGCTAGGGAGGCTTATCCCTATTGTAGAATAAATATTATTTAAATAAATTAATTATTTAATTTATTTATTTAAATAAAATTAGAATTGTTCTAATTGATTTATTCACAACCTAGGTTTAATATGGAGAACCTAAAGGGTCACACCATAAAAGGAAGAATAATTATTTAAGAAGTTAATGGCATAATCGTAATAATATGTTAAGTATATTTAATTTAATCTATGGTGATAGAATAAATTAAATAGCTTAATATTTATTATTTAATATTTTAGAAATATTAAATATAAATTAATAAGAGGAGTCTTATTAATATTATTACAATTATTATTATTTTAATTTCTAAAAGAGTTTAGGAATTAATTTAATATAAGTACTCTCATTTATTCCTAATTGGATTAGGAAGGAAAATTAGTTAAAGGAGTTTAATTAATTATCCCTAATAAGATTAGGGAGCTTAATTAATTAAAAGAATTAATTAATTAAAACCCAATTCCTTAATTGTTAAGGTGGGTTGCCCACATCTATAAATAAGAGGAGTCTTATTATAGGTGTGTATGGGTTGTTGACTTTAACAAAGTACGTAATAATTCCAAGTTGTTGGGAGTATGCCTTTTCTATAGAGATAGAAAACTAGGGTTAGCCATAACACCCATCTTCTTGAATCTTTTTCTTCCTTGGTGGATCACCTCTAGAGGCCAAACATATGGGTGGCTAACGTTGATCAAAGGAAGGAACCAAACCCGGTGGATTCAAGATTGAACGCGAAAGGATTTGGAGGTGAACTTGTACCTGAGGAAGCTCGATCTTCAAAGGTATGATTTTATTCTTTATCTTTTCGTTTAATTAATAATTATGCATAAAGGGTGATCCGGGTATATGGTTTGTAAAAATTTTTAAACTCTGATTTTACACGCTTCCGCAATATATTATGCAATTTGATTGCGTTATGAATATTACAAACCTAACAAAAGGTACAGTCAAAAACTGTTTTAGAAATTAGAATCTTTGGGAAGTGCTCAAGGAAACCTTCGTACATGGGAGGCCATGCTTTTAGGTTATGGTAGATATCATATGGCCACGTAATTATCCTTGGTTGATCTAATAGACCCCAAAGAAAAACGAGAAGATTACTATCATATTCTTCCCAATGGCGAGTCTTCTCTTGACATATCATTATCTCCACTGTCTCTAATTTGGTATTATACTCCAAACAAACACCAAGATTATATAGGTAGTGCTTGTAAATATACTTCAAAGAAGTGGATGAGCACAACCATGTCTTATGATAACACGAAGTTTGTATGTCATTAGACATCTTGTATGATAGTGACAAAACACCCTTCCAAAGTTGGGTTCGCCTCACCCTATTTAATTCACCAAAATAACTATTAAATGATGTATAAAATACAACACACTAAAGCCCTCAATAAAATTATTTTCATACTCTTTAGGAGAACCTCAACAACTATAGACCACCGATTCTATTCCTTGTTATCCCCGGGCTCAACCCAACTACACTTTTATTAATTCGAAAGGAATTGTGAAACAAAAGGGTGAGCACAACTAGCTCAATAAAGAATATTATGACTAAAGATAAATAAATTATCAATAGTCTTCATCAAGTAATGAATCGTAGATTTAGAACATATGGTAGATGATAAAACTTTTCAACCATAGTTGCGGTGAACGAAGCAATCCATTAAAAGAGTCAAATAGACTATAAAGTCTATTGTCTTCTCCACGTTAAAAGTCCACCAACAATATTTTATCCTCAGTAACATCAATCAACAGGTTCCTTTCCACAATCATATGAATAACTCATAATCATAATTGTGATTCTAAATTCTCTTCTCATCCAGGAATGACGAAGATAATTTTCATCACTGTCTTTACCGAAACATCAAATATCATGGTTATACCAAATCACGGTTCTCATTCATAATCATACTAATAAATTCATCTTTGCACCACGGCCAAAGATATTCATCAACAGATTCATCTTTACACTACAAAGCTAAAGATATTCAACAACAGTCATCTTTGCATTACGAGCCAAAGATATTCATCAATAATTCATCTTTGCACTACAAAAGCAAAGATATTCAACAACAGTCATCTTTGCATTACGAGCCAAAGATATTCATCAATAATTCATCTTTGCACTACAAAGCTAAAGATATTCAACACAGTCATCTTTGCATTACAAGCCAAAGATATTCATCAATAATTCATCTTTGCACTCTGGCTAAAGATATTCAACAACAGTCATCTTTGCATTACGAGCCAAAGATATTCATCAATAATTCATCTTTTGCACTACAAATTTAAAGATATTCAACAACAGTCATCTTTGCATTACGAGCCAAAGATATTCATATATCAACGAAATACATAATCATTTGAAGTTATATAACAATAATTATAACCATGTTGATCAATTCACCTTTTGCACTTAAGCTAAAAATATTCAATTGTAAATTCAATGGTCATGATCATACAGTACCAACAATTCAACTTTTGCACCACTTGGCCAAAGAGAACCTATGGTCACGATCATACCAATAATCTACTCATCTTTAAACTCAAGTCAAAGAGAAATATCATCATTAGGGTTATAAGAATGTTATATAAAAATAATATAATCAAAACATGGTTTTAATTTCAAGAGTAAGATTCATAAATCAACGATAATTTGGTCGGGAGAAGAAACCAATTTGTTGTGAATAGTACCCGTATTAAACATAGTCCCGTATACGTGCATAAGTAACTCTCGATACCTAAAAAAGAAAAAGTTTCATAATAAAATTCATATCCATATTTATAACACCTTAATCCAAATGTTATAAATCACTTAGAAATCTCATAATCTAATATTATTAATATTATAATAATATTTTAATCATTTTCAAACTTATAAATAATTTAATCCAATTATTTACACTTTAATAATTAATGCATTTAATCATCTAAAATGCCAAACTCATAAGATTTCATCATCATTAACCAAAACCCTCATAAAAATCAGATATATCTCTATATATGATTCTCAAGCCAATAAATCATATTTTCCAATTTTCTTACTTCACATAACATATTTAATTCATTTACTCATAACTAGAACATTTTCATGAAAATACCAAATCAGTTCTAAAAATATTTCATTTCGGGATTTAGCATAAAATAGTCCCATATTGAACATATATTTTTCTCTAAATTTTAAAAATTCATTTACTATTTTTCATATGGCCAAAACCCAGAATATTTAAACATTTATCATAAATTGTACTTTTATCCAAAAATTCAAATTCACAGAGTACAATCGATATTATATAGATGTACTCTCAATAAAAATTTCATCAATTTTGGAGTTAACTCGCAAGGAGTTATAAATAGTTACTTTTAAAATAGTCTTTTCTCATAAAATCCATAACTCCTAATCTATACATCCAAAAATACCTCAAAATAATCATAGTGGTATAAAATTCAAGAATGATCAAAACATGGATACAATCAAAGCTAGTATCCGAATAGATATTTTAGACTTAAAAGAAAAAATTTTATTTTTCTATGAAGATTGAATAGTAAAGTCAGATATCGTGAATAGTCTAGTATCACGTGAATAGTAACTCAGACACCAAAAGATAGAAATTCTACAAAAACATCTTCACGCTTCATGAATAGTACTCGTGAATAGTAACTTCGTGAATAGTAACTCATGAATAGTAACTCGTGAATAGTAACTCATGAATAAGTAACCCCGACATGAAAAAAGTTCCAAATTTGATAAAAACTTCAGATCAACATTTCAAAGATAATGATATTGAAGAAATAATATCATCATGGAAAAAATAATATCCCTTACTATCCCTTACCTAAAAAAGCAAAGACTTCCGACAAGATATCGGATATATTATTTGAAGAAAACTTGCAGACCGATGAATATCAACTCACCAAGTATCTAAATACTCACAAATTACACTCAATAATCTAGAGAGAAAGAGAGAAAACTTTGTTTTCGGTGTGATTTTCAATTCTAACTTAGCCCTCTATTTATAGGAAAATGTTAGCCCGCCGAAGCAGACTTGACCTGCTACCTAATGGCTTTACCTGCTACTATTCCACCCACCAAAAATCAGCCATCTTCCCCAACAACCAAGAGTGGGGCCCACTCAATTCTAGAATTTTCCACCAAAACCTAATTTAGAATCGATTACCTCTTAAAATTCATAACAAATCATACGTTCATTTTAACGTTTCAAAATTTGTGGACATATACTCAACTTATATATGTATAACATATCCAAAAATTACAACGATCCAACGGTCGGATCAAAATTTATAACTCATTTAAATATAGTTGAAGAACACTAATTTTTGGACTATTAGTCCTTCGGACGATTTCATTCAAAATTTCACCACTTAAATATCTACAAAGAATTTTTTGGGTGATTCAAATTTCTGATTAGCTTACTTCTAGGGCTTTCTTTTATATATGGCTCATCTCTTAACTCATTATACATTAAAGAGTTATGGATTTTACAAAATCAAGTAATAAACTAATTTTTCTGAAAATCCCATATTTTGTTCTCCATTTCGACAAATACTGATAAAACACCTCATCTTTAATTCCTTCACTTATAAATACATAAATAAATCCATCATTTATATCCACATCAAATAAATATTTTCTTATCATATAAATCAATAACTAATTATTCACAAATAATATTATGTAATCACAATAATGACAACCAAGGCGGTTCCGGAAAAGGGGCTTTCAATAAGAATTTCTCTCTTCTTGCCAAAGCGCAATTAGGTGACCAAACCTCTCCTTGATGTAACTTTCTAGACATTGCCAATAATGCTATCTAATAATATTATTCAAATAATATGAATTATTGATCTGATAATGGGAAATACTGTGCAGTGATAATTATTGAACAACAATAATAAAATATCAACACAGCAATTATTGAATCAATAAAATAAAATATTGAACAGTAATTACTGTAACAATTATTGAGTAGTGCCTTCTCACGTAAGAATCAATAATTGAAAAAAATACTGTGCAATACCGTCTGAGTGTCTTCGCAACAACAACGCAGCATTATTATTTTACTTTTACCAATAGGGTATTCCAACAAAGTGTTATTGTGAACGATTACAGATTATTTATAAAACTTAATTTTGTCGTTTTCTTCATCCGGCGGTTATTACATTATATGGGGCCCAAAATGGTCGCTACATTGTCCGCATACGAATATTCCCAAGCTGAAAAGAATATTCCACGACCAAACGAATATTCCCAAACAACAATGAATATTTTATAACCACTTGTGTATTTTGAAAAAATTCATATATCACCCTTAACTTTAACTTTTATCAATTTAACCATTTCTTGAATAGTAATTATAAGAAAAATTGAATACTTTTATTTCATAAAATTCGAGGTCTTACAATCTCCCTCCTTATGAAATTTCGTCCCTCAAATTTACGTGCACACGTATTTCAAAGAGTTGAGAATACCTTGCTTTCATTTCGATTTCATCTTTCCTGTCATCATGATTTCTCCATTGCTCATCTCCGTATTTCGGATATCATTCTCGAATACAACTTCAAAACAAGGGTTAATTGAATAAATTAACATATCACATAATATCCCGATATTATGACTAACCAACAAATAAGCTTAGGTAGGACACACTTTAGCGAAGGATTTACTCATCTCTCTCCTCCTAGTTCTATTCCCGATCTCCATGGAGATCATATCCCTAACCTCTGATACCAACTGTAACGACCCCAAAATAGGTCCATTCCACCCAACCCATTCTGAGTCGCCAAATATATGGTACAAAAAACAACTACAACTTTATTACAACAATTGTCGTGCAAAATACAACAACACATATGCTGTGAGTTTGGATACCAATATATACCAAATGTAACTCTGGACACCAACTTGGATAACACGTCACCATGACACCTTACATAAAGGTACAGTCAAAAACTATTTTAGAAATTAGAATCTTTGGGAAGTGCTCAAGGAAACCTTCGTACATGGGAGGCCATGCTTTTAGGTTATGGTAGATATCATATGGCCACAGAATTATCCTTGGTTGACCCAATAGACCCTAAAGAAAAACGAGAAGATTACTATCATATTCTTCCCAATGGCGAGTCTTCTCTTGACATATCATTATCTCCAATTGTCTCTAATTTGGTATTATACTCCAAACAAACACCAAGATTATATAGGTAGTGCTTGTAAATATACTCAAGAAGTGGATGAGCACAACCATGTCTTATGATAACACGAGTTTGTATGTCATTAGACATCTTGTATGATAGTGACAAAACACCTTCCAAAGTTGGGTTCGCCTCACCTATTTAATTCACCAAAAATAACTATTAAATGATGTATAAAATACAACACACTAAAGCCCTCAATAAAATTATTTTCATACTCTTTAGGGAGAACCTCAATAACTATAGACCACCGTTCTATTCCTTGTTATCCCCATTCAACCCAAATTTTACACTTTTATTACGAAAGGAATTGTGAAACAAAAGGGTGAGCACAACTAGCTCGAAGAAAGAATATTATGACTAAAGATAAATAAATTATCAATAGTCTTCATCGGTAATGAATCGTAGATTTAGAACATATGGTAGATGATAAAACTTTTCAACCATAGTTGCGTGAACGAAAGCAATCCATTAAAGAGTCAAATAGACTATAAAGTCTATTGTCTTCTCCACGTTAAAAGTCCACCAACAATATTTTATCCCCGTAACATCAATCAACAGTTCCTTTCCACAATCATATGAATAACTCATAATCATAATTGTGATTCTAAATTCCTCTTCTCATCCGGGACGAAGATAATTTTCATCATTGTCTTTACCGAAACATCAAATATCATGGTTATACCAAATCACAGGTTCTGCTCATAATCATACTAATAAATTCATCTTTGCACCACGGCCAAAGATATTCATCAACAGATTCATCTTTACACTACAAAGCTAAAGATATTCAACAACAGTCATCTTTGCATTACGAGCCAAAGATATTCATCAATAATTCATCTTTGCACTACAGGCTAAAGATATTCAACAACAGGTCATCTTTGCATTACGAGCCAAAGATATTCATCAATAATTCATCTTTGCACTACAGGCTAAAGATATTCAACAACAAGTCATCTTTGCATTACAAGCCAAAGATATTCATCAATAATTCATCTTTGCACTACAGGCTAAAGATATTCAACAACAGGTCATCTTTGCATTACGAGCCAAAGATATTCATCAATAATTCATCTTTGCACTACAGGCTAAAGATATTCAACAACAGGTCATCTTTGCATTACGAGCCAAAGATATTCATATATCAACGAAATACATAATCATTTCAGAAGTTATATAACAATAATTATAACCATGTTGATCAATTCACCTTTTGCACTTAAGCTAAAAATATTCAATTGTAAATTCAATGGTCATGATCATACCAACCAACAATTCAACTTTTGTACTCTTCGCCAAAGAGAACCTATGGTCACGATCATACCAATAATCTACTCATCTTTAAACTCAAGTCAAAGAGAAATATCATCATTAGGGTTATAAGAATGTTATATAAAAATAATATAATCAAAACATGGTTTTAATTTCAAGAGTAAGATTCATAAATCAACGATAATTTGGTCGGAAGAAGAAACCAATTTGTTGTGAATAGTACCCAAATATTAAATACATAGTCCCCAGATATCGCATGCATAGTAACCTCGATACGAAAAGATAAAGTTTCATAATAAAATTCATATCCATATTTATAACACCTTAATCCAAATATTATAAATCACTTAGAAATCTCATAATCTAATATTATTAATATTATAATAATATTTTAATCATTTCTCAAACTTATAAATAATTTAATCCAATTATTTACACTTTAATAATTAATGCATTTAATCATCTAAAATGCCAAACTCATAAGATTTCATCATCATTAACCAAAACCCTCATAAAAATCGCATATATCTCATATATGATTCTCAAGCCAATAAATCATATTTTCCAATTTTCTTACTTCACATAACATATTTAATTCATTTACTCATAACTAGAACATTTTCATGAAAAATACCAAATCAGTTCTAAAAATATTTCTTTTACGGGATTTAGCATAAAATAGTCCCATATTAAACATATATTTTCTCGAAATTTTAAAAATTCATTTACTATTTTCATATGGCCAAAAAACCAATAGAATATTTAAACATTTATCATAAATTGTACTTTTATCCAAAAATTCAAATTCACAGAGTACAATCGATATTATATAGATGTACTCTCAATAAAAATTTCATCAATTTTGGAGTTAACCGCAAGAGGAGTTATAAATAGTTACTTTTAAAATAGTCTTTTCTCATAAAATCCATAACTCCTAATCTATACATCCAAAAATACCTCAAAATAATCATAGTGGTGTAAAATTCAAGAATGATCAAAACATGGATACAATCAAAGCTAGTATCCGTAATAGATATTTTGGATGAAAAGAAGAAATTTTATTTTTGGTGAATAAGGTCAGATATCACGTGAATAGTCAGATATCGTGAATAAGTAACTCGACACCAAAAGATAGAAATTCTACAAAAACATCTTCACGCTTCATGAATAGTACTCGTGAATAGTAACTCATGAATAGTAACTCATGAATAGTAACCCCGACATGAAAAAGTTCCAAATTTGATAAAAACTTCAGATCACATTTTCAAAGATAATGATATTGAAGAAATAATATCATCATGAAAAAAATAATATCCCTTACTATCCCTTACCTTAAAAGAGCAAAGACTTACGACAAGATATCGGGAAATGATTTGAAGGAAACTTGCAGATCGATGAATATCAACTCACCAAGTATCTAAATACTCACAAATTACACTCAATAATCTAGAGAGAAAAGAGAAAACTTTGTTTACGGTGTGATTTTCAATTCTAACTTAGCCCTCTATTTATAGGAAAATGTTAGCCCTACCAAGCAGACTTGACTCGCTACCTAATGGCTTTACTCGCTACTATTCCACCCACCAAAAATCAGCCATCTTCCCCAACAACCAAGAGTGGGGCCCACTCAATTCTAGAATTTTCCACCAAAACCTAATTTCCGAATCGGTTACCTCTTAAAATTCATAACAAATCATACGTTCATTTTAATCGGTTCAAAATTTGTGGACATATACTCAACTTATATATGTATAACATATCAAAAATTACAACGATCCAACTATCGGATCAAAATTTATAACTCACATAATATAGTCAAGAACACTAATTTTTCGGACTATTAGTCCTTTGGACCCGATTTCATTCAAAATTTCACCCACTAAATATCTACAAAGAATTTTTGGGTGATTCAAATTTCTGATTAGCTTACTTCTAGGGCTTTCTTTTTTATATATGGCTCATCTCTTAACTCATTATACATAAAGAGTTATGGATTTTACAAAATCAAGTAATAAACTAATTTTTTACGAAAATCCCATATTTTGTTCTCCATTTCGACAAATCTTGATAAAACACCTCATCTTTAATTCCTTCACTTATAAATACATAAATAAATCCATCATTTATATCCACATCAAATAAATATTTTCTTATCATATAAATCAATAACTAATTATTCACAAATAATATTACGTAATCACAATAATGACAACCGAGCGGTTCCCAGGAAAGAGGGGCTTTCAATAAGAATTTCTCTCTTCTTGGCGCAATTAGGTGACCAAACCTCTCCTCGATGTAACTTTCTAGACATTGCTAATAATGCTATCTAATAATATTATTCAAATAATATGAATTATTGATCTGATAATGGGAAATACTGTGCAGTGATAATTATTGAACAACAATAATAAAATATCAACACAGCAATTATTGAATCAATAAAATAAAATATTGAACAGTAATTACTGTAACAATTATTGAGTAGTGCCTTCTCACGTAAGAATCAATAATTGAAAAAAATACTGTGCAATACCGTGTGCTACTGTGCAACAATGCGTATTACTTTACTTTACCAACCGGGTATTCCAACAGTGTTAACGGTAACGATTACGCCGTTATTTATAAAAACTTAATTTTGTCGTTTTCTTCATCCGACAGTTATTACTTATGGGGCCCAAAATGGCATTTGCCGTCGCATTTAATATTCCCGAAGCAGAAAGAATATTCCACGACCAAACGAATATTCCCCGACAACAATGAATATTTTATAACCACTTGTGTATTTTGAAAAAAATTCATATATCACCCTTAACTTTAACTTTTATCAATTTAACCATTTACTGAATAGTAATTATAAGAAAAATTGAATACTTTTATTTCATAAAATTCGGGGTCTTACATTACTCTTCCTATTTTAGCATATTAAGACGTCAAGCAGCTTCGCTACGCTCTTCCTCCATGATACGGAACATCGTTCTATGATCCATCATATACCATGGCAAGTCTTCAAACTGAGCTGGGTAATAAAAGACTCGGTCCTGGGCCCTATCAATCGCAGAATGAAAAGCATAGTCTATTTCATTCATCCTGGCCTTCTTCGTATGAACCTTATCTTCAGAACGATCTGCACGCTGAGTAGCCTTCATCCAAGCATCTTCTGCTCTCGCACACTTAGTTGACTCCTCCTTCAGATCATCTTTTAGCTTCTCAACTTCAGTCTTCATCTTTTTATTCTCAGCCAATAGTTGCTCTTGATGATTCTCTATATGAACTAAGTTCCATTCCACGTTCCCAAGACGTATGTTAAGATCCTGAATCTCCACATCCTTCTGCTCTATAGTGGCCTGACATATATCAGTCAGCTCCTTCAGCTCCTCAACTTTATCTTGTAATTCTATATTACGGTCATATAATTCATCATATATCTCAGCTGCAATGGAGTTTGGTAAAAACTCCACAGGATCCTCATCCTCCACCTTTATCTCCTCAGAGTCCCCCTCCTCAGGATCAGACACATGCTCATACTCCTATTCTTTAATAGTGATCAACAGAGAAGGCTCCCTCTGAACCAACTGCTCCCAAACGACATGAATATCTCAGGGTTCCTCTTCTCTAGGCACCTGAGGTATCTCCTCCTTATCCTGACTGGATCCTTCAACATTAGACATCTTGACAATAGAAAACTTTAAGTTTTATTTACTACGTGACACTCTTCGATACTCGCGAGCACATAAGTTATTAACACATGGGCACATAAAATCTTTTATTGTTTATCTTTAATGAATTCCTTAATTCATTCCTTAAAACTCAATAAGAGTTTATCACCACTATGTTTTCGATCTCCTAAAAGGCTACTTCCTAAGGTTCTCCACCTAAGGTTTATAACCTAAAGCTTTGATACCAACTTGTGACACCCCCAAATCCAGGTACTTCATTCCCACGGGATTTGGTGCTCACTATCCAAAACAAACACATTTAACTACCCATTATCAAGGATAAAAATATAAGCTAAATAACTTAAACAATAGTCCTTCCCATTAAAGGGTTACATCAACTTAAAACAAAACTCAGGTAATCTAACCTTAAATTATTACATAAATTAGCGGAAACGTCATATAAACAAATAAGTCTCACAACATAAATTCTGTCAAATAAGAACAAACAAGTCATCATCACTTGGTTGCTTTGCCTTTGCCTTTACTAGTGCACGACTCATCTGACCTTTCAACCTTAGCTGTAATGTTTTATATGCAAGAGTGAGCAAACAATTGCTCACAAATATAATGATGACAATAACAATATCATAAAAGTAAGCAATGAATACTGAATAATAAAGAGCTTGATCTTCGAATCAAGATTAGAAAACAAATCGAGATATATATCTGAGGGTCTCAAGACCATGAACTATGTCCCAAGTTACTAAGTATTTCTACTTTAACCTTTAAGAGTCGTTAGACTATACGGACCTTTCTTCACTTACTTAAGGGGATCAGCCCTTCGTACCATATATTGTGCACAAACATCTTAACGCTAACGCGTAATAATCCCCTATAATAGGTTTGTTCATGTTAGTTTGACTTAGGAATCCACACTAAAGAATGTTTAGTTTGGTTTAGCTTTCACAATGGTTCTAGAATTTTAGAATGTAACAACCGAGAAAATCGGATTATAATGTAAATTAATTTTATTTGAATATATATTGAATAAAATTATATTATATGTTATTTATAACGAGTAAGTGATATGAAGGTTGTTCTATAACCTAGAAGAGATGTACGATCATAGTATTCTAGCTAAGTGCTAGAAATAAAGTGTGTGAATTTCCAAGACGAAAATAAAAGCTTTTTGAGAAATTCTCCGAAAAACATTATTCATCTATTTCTACTCGGGAATTATCTTTGAATTTCTGGAAAATGCATAATGATAGAATTTTAAGGAAAGATGGATTATCTAATAATAATTCAGTTATGGGAAACGCAGTTTTTCGCCTGCGTACTCAATTCGAAAATATTAGGGAAAGTGAAGATTTGAATAATTAATGATTTGTATAATAAGAAAGTTATTATACGGGGAAAGAATACGAGTATAATACAAGGTATTGTACAAGTATATACGAAAGATAATACAACATATAAGATGAATGGTATACGAACTATTATATGAGAAAAATACATGAATTATACATTAAAAGCACAAACCATTGGTAATGGACTAGTAAAGCTTGAATGTGAACTTTGGCAAGCCCAAATAAAAGATAGTTGAGGCCTAATGTCAAACTTAATTAAGGCCCAAAGATAATTTAATTTAAGCCCAAGGTTAGGCCCTAATTGAATTAAATCTAAGCCTGAACCAAGAACCGAACCGATGGATAGAACCGTTGGATCACCGGATGGATAAAATCCATGGGGCAACCCAAGTGGGCCCCCCATAGTAAGTTATGGCCAGCCAAAAGGAGGTGGGAAAGCTTCCTTTGGAAGCTTGGTTTGTGGAGGTGGGAATAGTAAGGAGGTGGGACCAAATGACCATTTTGCCCCCACTTTGCAATTCTATAAATAAGAGAGAAATGGTTTCATTTGTTGGTTGTTTGATTTCACCAACATCTAGAGCAATATATTGAGAGATAAAAGAGAGCATTTACAAGTGATCAAAGAAGAGAAAGAATTAGCTAAAACTCAAGAACGCCGAGAACGCAAAAGGTAAAAATGTTTAAACCACTTATCTTCCTTCTCTTTTCTAGTTTGAGTTAGTAGAGAAGTGAAATTGGTGGTGTATATAACATAAGAAGTAATAAGGATGGCTATTAGTGGATTAAACATTAATAACCATGTTACAAGTGGAATCATAACCAAATAAGTAAGAAATAATGAAGAAAACATGAAAATTTAACACGTGTTGTTGATGGACAAGTTTAAAACCATCGTGTATAGGATTAGATGCTATATGCTTGGTTAGGATGATAGATGTTCGAATAATGAAATGAATTCATTTTGAACGGAGTAAAAATCTTGTATAATGAAGTTATGGCGAAATTTCTAAGGAAAGGTGATAAACGTTGAAATCATATTTAACTAAGATTTTGGAATGGAAGTAACATATTAATAACGAACCTAGAAAGCTAGGGTTTCATGAACATATTGAAGATCATGAAATTTATGAGTCATAGACTCAAGAACTGTCGAATTCAGACATCGTATGAATGAATTACAGGTGAACGAGCGATGAACGCTCAAGAACGTTAAACGAACGAATATTGAAAATTTAATCAAGCGGAATCCTCGTTAACGGATTCAAAAAATTGTTCTGTCCAAAAGAAATCGTAGTATGAAGAATAAGCAAGAAATGAACTTTTGAACGAACCAATTTCGAGCTATAACGAGCAAGTTACGAGCTCGAGAAATGAATGGCTTAAGAAATTGAAAAAAATCAAAGGATTAAGGGAGCACCGCAACACCACCCAGTGAAGGATTTGGGGCACTGCATCACTAGTACCGGATCCCAAACCATCGGAAATATGCATTCATGTAAATAACAATTAACAAAGGACACTACATATAACGCCAAATCCTAGACCAAAGGTAGAGAAGAATAGTTATGAACATAAAAGAAAGGTAAGTTGATTGAAGATGAATTATGACCTTAATTAAACTTAAAGTAACATCTTAAATGATGATTAAAACCTTAAGTTCAACAATTAAAAGTTAACAAAAGGTTACGAAAACATAAACACAAAATGAGTTTAGTAATCCAGTAAACCGTATTCACGTCAAATGAATGTTTGAGATTGCTTGGATTATAATTACTTAAACATTAAACAAATAAGGTTATTTATAACAATAAAATGTTATAAAGCCGTAATGAACGTTAACTAACCTAACGAATGTTAGTAAGTTAACCAAACAGATAGTTATACCGAGAAGAATGAGAAGATAGGTTAATGACAATACTTACTGATTGTATGTGACCTAACATGGTATACTATGTGATTATGTAGAATCTTTAAAGACTCAAAAGGAAAGTGTGTTAGTTCCTAGTAAGCACAATATAGATCTAGAAGAGGGGGTTGAATAGATCCTTTTAATTTTAAATACTTTTCTCGTTTATTTTGTATTGCTAATGATTTGGCATATGACAAACATAAGAATCTTTTCAAGCACAGCGGAATAGGTAAAAGATCCCCTTCATTGATATATCCATAATCATACATACATTATTCTTAGAGTTAGTTCAGTGGTAAGTAGTTAATACAAACATAGCAGTTATAGCAGTTAGGTATATAATGTAAATGACATAAAGTAAAAGACACAAGGTATTTTTAAGTGGTTCAGAGACTCAAGCTCCTAATCCACTCTTCTGCTTTCAACTAGCAGGATTTCCACTAAGGAATGGCAGCACCCTGAATCACTAAGATTCCTTCAAGGCCAGCAGCCTTGGAAATCCTTTATTTCCCTAGGAACCCTTCAAGCCCAGCAGGCTTCGAACTTCATTTAGTCCCTCCAGACAAGGACCCCTCAGGCTCTGGCTTCTTGTTGATGTTTGTTGTTCATTTGTTGGAGGTGCTGCTAAGATGTTTTATAAGCTCTTCATCTCTGAATGCTTAGTAGCTTGACGTGATTATCCTTGAGGTGCAGTTGAGTGTTGCATGATGCTCAGCTTCTTCAGATACTCAACCTCTTCTGATGATCCCTTGTTGAACTGCAGTGAAGATCATTCTTCTTAGTACTTCATGGCTACACATGTTGAGTTTCTAAGATGATTGTAGGTTCTTCTGTTAGGTACTTAGAAACTTTCTCATGTTTGACATCATGATGACGTTGGTGATCTTCTTCCTTGATACTTGATGCCTTCTCACAATGGACTTGCTAAGATGACTATAAGCTCTTCTCCCTGGTACTTTAGAGTCTTCCCATGATAGACATCAAGATGACATTGATGCTCTTCTTTCTCTTGGCAGTTCAGAACACTCTTCTACTTCTTACTCTGTTCATCTCCAAGTGTTCTTGGTGGATCGTAGAGTGAGCTTTTGGACCTTCATTGGTCACTCACTATTTTAAGTTATTTTGATCAGTCCACCATCTCTCCAACCTCAGCAACTTCAGCTCTTTTTGATCTTTGAAGCTCTTGTTGATTTATACTCCTTCACAACCTCCCCGTTGTAATGTAGCCGTTGGGAGTTATTTGAATTGCTTCGCAGATCTTGAGTTATTTGATGTAGACTGTAGATGTGACATGACATCCCCTTTTCTGATTTTCTGACATTGCAGCCTACTGTTTCACCTACCCTGTCAGAGATGTCACTTTGATGTCTCGGGCAGGTAGTCAACTTTATTTCCTTCTTCTGATTTCTCGATCAGAGGTTGTCCTTTTGCATTGATGCTCCCCAATAAGCCTTGTTCGACCATCAATCTTCATATTGAACTGTTGCCAATGCTTCAACCTTCAGACGACCAAACTCTACGTTTCTGATGCATACTTTCTTGGACTAGATCGTAGTGTCTAGTTGACAGGTAGAGATAACACTGTGATCTTGAAGAGTGTTGATTGGATCTTTAATGTAGAACGCCTCTTCCTTTACTTGTACAGTGCTTCAACTCTTCTGTTTGCTTCAACTGCTCTCAGATACTGATGGCTTGACTCTTTGTTCTGGCCCCTTCTGAATAGCAAGACACTTCTGATTTGTGGCGTGTCCAGCTCGCTTTCTCCTTGTGATCTCCCGTTCACTTATCATCAATGGACTGACCCAATGCTTAATCACTTTAGCTTTGTTCTTCAGAGGCAGACCAGTATCTTTGTGTACACTCCATCAGTTCTTTCTTTGTTTGGCAAACACTACGATCCTGATTGCTTTCAAGATCTTCGTCTTCTATTTACTTGACAGCTACTGCACTTGCTGACTTAGTCAGTTACTGAAGTCTTCTTTTGATCAACTTGTGGAAGACTTCATCTCCAATGGCTTCACAACTCAATCTGGATATTGATTGAGTTGGTGCTCAGATCTTCTGTTAGCTTATATGTCATTCGTTGAGTGCTCTTTGGTTTCCTTTAGGTGGGATGTATCTTTACAATACCAACCAGAGGCTTCGTTCCTTTGGATATTCTGGAAGTGCTCAATTGTTGAGAATCATGTTTGCTCTACGATTCTGTCTTGGTGTTGTGAGCACATTTGTTGAAGTCTCAGTTCTACACTCTACGATTCAGCTTCGGCTGTGCAGACACTACGACTCCGAGATCAGATCTTGACACTCTACGATTTCTATCGTTGTGCTTGTTGTCTTCATCTGATCTTGCTCGACTACGATCTCTGTCTCTGATATGATCAGTAGACTCTATGACTCTGAGTTTAGTCTACTATTCTTGACTTGGCTTCGACATCAGTAGACTCTACGACTCCGAGTGTAGTCTACGATTCTTGACTTGGCTTTGGCAAATGCTCGGTCGGCTCGTAGGCAGGCTGTCTCTACGATTCTGAACATGACTTCCTCAGCAGACTACGACATTGAGAAAGTTCTCCTCAACACACTACAATCCTTCCTCGTCTCTCCTAGCAGTCTACGAACTCCGAGAATTATTGTCTTGCAGATTACGATTCTGCCTCGACAGTTTTTGAGTTTTTCGTGACTCTCTTGGTAGACTACGATTTCTGGTGCAGTGCTCGACTATCAGACAAGCCTATCTATTACATCATAAAATCAACCTAATAAGCTTGATCTTTCTATATTTATAGTCCTTGTACATTATTTCTTTTTAAGGACTTCACAAAGTTGTTTTGCTTATGTAGGATCAACCTAACACATTTGATCAATTCATTCTAAGTCCTTGTACATATGTTTCTATTCTCTATCAAAGGACTTTACATCTTTTCTTAATGCAATCATACTTGCATATTCATTCATATATATATCATAATCAAATCATATATAAATAGGAATATCATTCACATGCTTATTCCTGATAAAGTGAATTAACACTAGACGACGCTGAAGGCAAGTTTTCTAAACTCTTGTCTATACTTATTTTGGACAAGCTTTATGATTCATGTATTATATGCATGAATTGATGTAACAAAGAAGTCGAAGCCATTTACTTTGGCTAGACCAAACTTATAGTATTTTGTAGATTTTCTTATAATCTATCAAAATATTATTGATACTGCTATCTTGTGCTAAATGTTTTTGTATGGATTCAAAGAAAGACTAAGTATGAATAAAAAAATGTTTTGTCGTAAATCGACTAGCGCGTGAGTTTGTCAAAACTTAAACGTAGATACGTTTAATGTAGTAGTGTTGTACAACATAGAGTACTATAGGCTGATCACCTAGATGTGATCGTAAGAAATGTCGGACTTACGGACTTAGTGTCGAGTTGTCCTTTTCAAAGAAAAAAAGAATGAAATGCTCAAGGTCTTTGACCAAACACAAGGTTTAACTGATGAGGTTTGTCGTTAAATGTTTTAAAGAAATGAGAAGTGTTATTTTGATTTATTCATAGTACTTCATAACTATTGATTCAGTTATAGAAGATATACTCATATGATTCATGCATGTTGTTCTACTATAATTGTTATACTTGATGAGCTAGTTATGCTCACCCTTGCTTGAACCATATGATTGCAGCTAAAAATGAACGGATTGAAGGATCCGGTAAGGACAAAGGGAAGACCAAGGCGGACATGTAGTTATCCTTGTAATAGAATAATATTACTTCTATATTAATTTGATACTATGACAGAGAACATATGTAATGGTTACAAAGAACCTGGGAAGGGACTTATAAAAGAGTAGGTCATTCCAGAGTTGGTAACGAGATTGGTCCAGGTATCCATGATGGTAGTTGTAAGACCCCAATTTTTACGAAATGAAAGTATTTAATTTTTATAATTATTATTCTATTTAGTAAAAAGGTTAAAGTTAAGGGTGATATATAAAAATTTTGCAAAGTAAGCAAGTTATTATAAAATAATCGGTGGTAAAATACATGTGGTCGCATAGTATCACACGGTATTGATTATTGATGCTTATGTGAGAAGTCACTCAGTTATACTCAATTATTGCTATAATAATTACTGCATCATATCTCTCATATTATTGATTCAATTATTGTCACATTATCATCTGCATTATATGATATATTATTAAATCAATAATTGAGATGACAAAGTTATTCATATTATTAAATTGTAATATTTACAATGTCTAGAAGTTACGCCGAGGAGAGGTTTGGTCACCTAATTGCGGCATGATAGGGGGAGAAATCCTTATTGGAAAGCCCCTCTTTCCAGGAGCGACACGGTTATTAAATATTATGAGTTATAATATTAATGATGAATAAGTTCGTGTTGATTAAAGATGAATTTGATAGTTCCATTGTGTTGGGATTATTAGTGTTAGTAGAAATCGACATCTATTCCGATGATAATTGATGTTTAGGGGTTATATATATTGATAAATCGGGGAATTTATCGGATAAATGAGCAATTAATTGCTACTAAGTCACATGCTTATATAACTATTTGTTCACATGTGTGTACTATTGAATCACATTTTTATACTATTAGGGGAGTTGGTGCAAGATTGATAATACTTGCATGACTAAGTTAAAGATGGAGGTATAGATGGAGGTACTATACTGTAATTCGTATTTTCACATAATTATAACTATTGAATCACATGATTGAACTATTGAATCACATTATTTACTATTAGGGGAGGTGGTGCAAGTTTGATAATACTTGCAGGACTAAATTAAAAATGAAAGAAAAGTTGGAGGTATTGTACTGTAATATTTCGAGCCTCAAAACGTGCAATTATAGAAACTATGTTTTCCTATAAATAGAAGCTCATTATTCCTTCATTTCTCACCAATTCACTAAAGCTATAGAGTAATTATTATGGAGAGAAATTATAGAGAGAAGATATAGAGAGAAAATCTATAGAGAGAAAGAAGAAGAGAAGCATGCTACCTCACTATTCCAGTATCCAGTTTCTTCTAAGGTAAGAGATATTATTATTATAGTAAGGGGTATTATTTCTTTTGTATTCATGAAGAGAACTTCTGTTATTCCATTCTTTATTGTTCTGTTGAATAACCTGTATATGCGGGCTACCCTATACTTGGTGAAATTCTTCTGTTATTCCATTCCTTATTATTATGTTGGAATAACCTGTTTATGCAAAGTACCGCATACATGGTAAAATTCTTCTATTATTCTGTTCTTTATTATTCTATCGGAATATCCTGTCTATGTGTTTACGCCGGACCTGGTTCCATTATTTATTATTCTGTCAGAATATCCTATCTGTGCGTTTACGCCGGACTTGGTTCCATCATTTATTATTTTGTTGGGAATAACCTGTCTGTGCAGTCTATCGCACACATGATGAATCCTTCTGTTATTCCATTCTTTATTATTCTGTTGGAATAACCTGTCTATGTGGATTACCACATGCATGGTGAATGATCCTTTGTATTCATTCTTTATTAAATTGTGGAAATGATCTGTTTACGTTGATTATGATGATAGTCACAATAAAAGCATTGGACTGATGAAAATCATGGGTATATATAGTATTAGTAAGTGTTATGATGAGTTATGTTGGTTATTATATGAAAACATGAAAGTTTCTTAGAAATCACAAAGGATTGAAAATTAGATTTTGGTGAAAATGGAACATGAAATTCAATTAACCATATCTCCTATTATATTTCAAATTTTTTGGTGTGGTAGAGTTCTAGAGTTAGATCTATGAGTTTCCTAACTTATCCAAGTGGAATCACTGGAAAAGGTGTTGTAGATTTTCATGTGGACTCATTTTAGCAAAGCACGAAAAACTGGAAAATAGAAAATAGCTACTGTCCAGATTTTTAAAAGGACATTTTCGGCCACTTAATTTCTGAGAAAAATTCCGGCCTTTAGGGACGTGAAAATATATGGTATAAAGTACCTCCTGTCCAAAAATGAGCTCATTCTGACTTAAAATGAGCAAGTTATGACCATTTCAATATTTAGGTTTTTTCGACGAAAAATGCTATAACCGGAGTTCTATAACTCCGATGACCATGAAATTTAAACTGGAAGCTCATATTAACATGTGTAAGATCCTACCAGGATTTGGGAATTTTTGGAGTTAACCTTGAGGTAGCTAATTTCTTAAGGAATTAATTAGAAATTGATTTTTGAAAAATAGTAAATGAATTTTAAAAATTCCGAGAAAAATATATGTTCTTTATGGGACTATATTATGCTAAATTCCAGAAAAGATATATTTTTGGGACTGATTTGGTATTTTTCATGAAAATGGTTTAGTTACGAACATATGAGTTAAATATGTTATGTGAAGTAACAAAGCTGGAAAATAGGATTTTATGGCTTGGAAATCCTATATAATGTATATGCAGATTTTTTATGAGGGATTTGATCATTGGTGATGAAATCTTATGAGTATGGCATTTTTAAATGATTAAATGCATTATTTGGTAAAGTGTAAACAATTGAAATAAATTGTTTATAAGTTTAAGAAGTGATTAAAATATTGTTATGATATTAATAATATTAGATTATGAGTGGTTGATAATATTTGGATAAATTTAAAGTCTTTAATATTTATCCCTGTTTTCGTTGATTGATGTTTATAGCATTGTCATCATTCTCATGCTTATATTGTGTTGAAAGTCATCTGTGACTTACGTGCATAGATGGACTTGGTATGATTATGACCAGGGATTATTCGGTATAATCATGTCCGTAATGTTACAAATGATGTGGTAAAAGTCATCTTTGGCCCGTAGTGCATAGATCAAATTGGTATGATTATGACCAGGGATTATTCTGTATAATCATTTATCAGATTGAAAAACACGAATATCTCGCCAAGATAGTGCATGGATAATTCGTGGTCGTGATACTATTAAGTTGAGTCTCAAAGATTATTGGTTTTCTGGTTGTATACCTTTGGCATATATAGTGCAAAAGATGTATTGGTTATTGGTTATCTGATTGTATATCTTTGGTCGTAGTGCAAAGATGAATTTAATAGTAGGATTATGGCGAGGAATTGTGATTTGGTATAACCATGATTTTGATGTTTCAGTGAAGATAGGTGATAAAAATTATCTTCGATCACAGGTGCGAAAAGGAATTGTAATCACAATTTTTATTATGAGTTATTAATATGATTGTGGACGGGGAATTGTTGATTGATGTTACTGAGGATAAAACATTATTGGTGGACTTTTAATATGGAGAAGATAATAGACACGATGGTCTATTTGACTCTTTAATGGATTGCTTCGTTCACGCAACTATGGTTGAAAAGTTTTATCATCTACCATATGTTATAAATCTCGATTTATTATCGATAAAGCTATTGATAATTTAATTATCTTTAGTTATGATATTCTTTATTGGGCTAGTTGTGCTCACCCTTTTGCTTCACAATTCCTTTCGTGTAATAAGAGTGTAGCCGGGATTGCGGAATAACAGGGAATAGTGTGATGGTCGAGAGAGGCGTCAAGTTTCTCAATACATTATAAAATGACATGACATACAATAGTATTGAGGACCTAAGATGTGTGTGTCGTATTTTATACGTCACTTAATAATTGATTTTGGTGAACAACAATAGGGTGATGAGAACCCGACTTTGAAAGCGTCAAAAGTGCACCTCATTAGAATGAACACGATAGTAACCTTCTCGTTCTTCTTTGGGGTCTTGAAATATTTACTGCTGTATTTTATATGGCATTGTAATAATTTGAGTTTGGATACTGTCTATGAGACAATATTGTATTAAAACTCACAGCTTAATTGTGGTCGTATTCTGCACGACAGTTCAACATTTGTATAAATGAAGTTTGTATTTAATTTTTATAGTGTGATATCTGGTGACTCGGAATGGGTCGTGTGGACCTATTTTGGGGGCGTCTAAGTAGTGGTTAATTAGCTGCTGCAACATGGGGTCTTGTTGGTAAGCTTTCTATAACTCTTGCATCCATTGTGCTTGGACCATGCTAACTGAATGGATTTGGATTTGGCGCTGTTTGGTTTCCTGGTTGGATATTGCTATGGAGGATGGGTTTGTGCTGAGATTCGTGGTAGTTGTATTGGAGTTGGTAATTTCTGGTTGGTTTGTGTGTATGGATGGTGTTTGGGTACTGTTTGGGTTTATGTTCTCGGGGTAATGAACCCTAGAGAGTGCATCAGCCACTGTATTATTTTTACCACTCTTATATTCAATTGTAAAGTCATAACCAAGCAGTTTAGAGATCCACTTTTGATGTGAGGGAGTTCCCACCCTTTGTTCCAGCAAATATTTGAGTGCTTACTGGTCAGTGCGTACTTTGAAGGACTATCCCAATAGGTAGTGCCTCTATTTCCTCCCTGCCATTACCAAGGCTAGTAATTCCTTCTCATAGGTGGATAAGGTCAGATTCCTCCCTCTTAAAGCCTGACTGAAATAGGCTAGGGGTTGCCCTTCTTGCATCAGCACTACTCCCAATGCTTCTCCTGAAGCATCACATTCCACCACAAACATTTTAGTAAAATCAGGTAATCTGAGCACAGGGGGACTTACCACAGCCTCTTTTAATTTCTTAAATGCTGCTTGTGCCTTATCATTCCAAGAAAAAGCATTTTTTCTTAGAAGACAAGTAAGAGGGGTTGCAATTGCTCCATATCCTTTGATAAATTTCCTGTAGTAACCCATTAGTCCTAAAAAACCTCTTAAAGCTTTGAGATTTTTAGGAGCTGGCCATTCTTGCATAGCAACCAGTTTTTGGGGATCGGCTTTGACCCCTTCCTTAGAAATAAGATGCCCCAAATAATTGACTTCCTTGCTACCAGAAACACACTTGGACATCTTGGCAAAGAAATTTTTAGTTTCTAGTACCTCCAAAACCTGTTTGAGATGTTCTATATGGTCCTGCATTGACTTGTGTTGTATATCAAAATATCATCAAAGAATACCAGCACGAACTTTCTCAAATAAGGTCTAAACATTTCATTCATCACCCCTTGGAAAGTCGAAGGAGCATTAGTAAGCCCAAAAGGCATAACTAAAAACTTATAATGACCCTCATGTGTGCGAAAGGCAGTTTTAGGGATGCCCTCAGGATGCATTCATATTTGATGATATCCTGACCTTAAATCCAACTTAAAAAACATTTTAGCACCCCCTAATTCATTAAGTAACTCACCAATATTAGGGATAGGGTACTTATCTTTTATGGTATCCTTATTGAGAGCACGGTAGTCCACACACATCCTTCAACTTCCATCAGCCTTCCTTACTAGCAACACGAGTGAAGAGTAGGGACTTTGGCTGCTCCGTATGCTGCCATTCTTGATCAACTCAGCCACTAGTTTCTCTATCTCCTCCTTCTGGTAATATGGATACCTGTAGGGTCTTACACATGTGGGTTTACAGACCTCCTATAATTTAATTTTATGATCAAAAATCTTGGGAGGTGGCAGCCCTTTTGGTTCAGCAAACACCCCTTTGAATCTGTCCATGAGTTGCTGTAATGCTCCCGGAATGCTAGGAGTGAGATTTGCAACATTGCCCTCCATAATTTGCAGCCATATTCCTTTTATTGTTCCCTTCTTGAGGTTGGCAATGTCGTCTTCCTCAGTCACTTTTATTGCTGGTCTCTTGATTCCCTGCAACTCTATAGCCTTTTCATCACACTGGAACCGCATAGTTAGATCAGAAAAATTCCATAAAACTGGCCCCAATCCTCTTAACCAATCAATCCCCAAAACTAAGTCACAACCCCCAAGAGTCAACATGTATAAAATAACCTTACTTGTATAATCCTATAGCTTCAAAGAAATTTCCTTACAGTGACCAAGGCAAAGAAGAGTGGCACCATTAGCCACCTGAACTGTTAAGTGGCTCTCTTCCCTTGATAGATTGGCCTTCCTTGCTACATTTGGATCTATAAAACTATGAGTGCTCCCTGTGTCAATCAAGACCAGTACTCGGTGATGATTAAGTTCAGCAAACAATCTCATTGTTTTAGGGGCTAAAGATCCAACAATAGCATGCAGGGTGATTCCTAACAACTTACCCACTTCCTCGTTATTAGTTTCTATTACAGCCAAAGTACTTTCCTCATTTTTTGGTTCCTCGGGTTCCACTACCTCTCCCTCCATTCCTTCTAAAAGGTAAATCCTGGGTTTGGTACATTTATGTCCAAAATGGTACTTCTCATTTCAAAACCAACATAGACCTTTTTCCTTCCTTCCTTGCATTTGGGTAGGAGAAACTCTTTTGATGGGAAAGCTGGTTTTTTGGGGTTATTAAAGGTTTGAGGTTGCGGGTTGGGTCTTGTTGGAGGTGCTGGAAGTCTCATAATAGGGGCTGGTACAGGCAATCTAGGCTGGTTGTTCAGGTTGGTGTTTTGATAAGTTTGGAACTTGTTTGGATTTGACCTTACACGCCTAAGCACTTCTTCCTCCTGTAACCTAGCCAAACCGAAAGCTGTTGAGAGTGTAGATGGCTTAAACATGGTGACAATGACTCTCAAATCATCCCTAAGGCAACTGAGAAAAGTACTAATACGAAACTCTTCAGATAATCCAGGTATTTTATTAGATAGCATTTCAAATTGTGTCTGATATGCTTCTACAGTCCCATTTTGCCTTAATTTAGTAAATTCTCCTACAGGATCCTCATAGGCTGAGGGTCCAAATCTCACTTCTAAGGCTGTAATAAAATCATCCCAAGATTGGGCTGGGCTGGACGCTTGCAACCAACTATACAATGAAAGGGCCTTTCTTTCCATATGGAAAATGGCTATTTGAAGCCTTTGGTCATCGGGTGTTTTGTAATACTCAAAAAATTGTTGGGCCTTTAGAATCCATTCATCCGGATTAGTACCATCAAATTTAGGAAAATCCAACCTTATGGACCTAGCTTGAATTCCATTTCCGTCAAATAAAGGATTGTTACTGACCTTAGAATTGGAAGAACCTTCCCCGGAGTTGTGATGTACTGCTAAAGCCTCATAGCTAGATGCCGACATCTTGATTTGTTTAAAATCTGCCGCTAACATCTCTTACATCGCGCTCCTGTTCTTCACGCAGGTGGTTGTTCTCTTCTCGCAATGCTGCCAAAGCTTCAGTCATCTGTGCATGCCTAGTACCCTCAGCCATTGTCGCAGAACCAAGGTGTTGATACCACTGTTATATCTGCAAACTTGAGAAATCAAGTAATTAAATTATTTATGGTAATTCGAGGTTACCAGGCCTCCTTTAGTCCTTTAAGTCTCCGTAATTGAATAAATGCTTCGGTGCCTTTTGATTGAATATCAGCAAACATAAATAGGCCAGGTGATAACTGACCAGTACACAACGTGGGCATTTCTCAGAAATTACGAACTGCAACAACTGACTCAAACATACTACATAGACTCCATAACTACCTACTAGCCTTTCGGCCCACTTACACGGACTCAGTCATTAAAATAAAAAGCAACTAAAAATAAAGTAAAATGACACAGCTTAAGCACCTAAAGGCAACACCGAATCACAAGGGTCTGGAACCCACACACATAACACAGTGTATTCTGTTGGGAATTGCATATTCAAATTTGATATTGAAAGTAAATAAATATGCTCATAAGTAAAGTACTTTTGAGAACATGTACAAGGACTTAGGTGATAGATAAAAATTGTTAGGTTGATCTGTGTTTTACGTTTATCATTTTGTAAATGAATGTATAGAAGAAAAGATCAAAATTGTTAGGTTGATCTATTTTGAGATGTAATAGATAGGCATCAACAGAATCGTAGTATGTCAAGCCAGCCGAGGGATTGTAAAAGTCAAGACAGAATCGTAGAGTATCGAGAAAAATGCTACAGAATTGTAGTCTTCTTTAGAGGGCCTCACTTAGAATTGTAGAGTTGGTCCAAGCGCCTGCCGAGCCAAGTCGAAGAATCGTAGTCTGCTCTCGGAAGCGTAGAGTCTGCAAAAGCTAGAGAGTAAAGATCGTAGTCTGTCAAAGCATAAGAGAAATCGTAGTGTCTCCTTTACAAGCTAAACTAATCTTGAACAAGACACCACAATCATGATCGTAGTATACCTCCTGTCAGTATCAGAAGCATCGAGTATTGTTCATTTGGCAAATGAGGAATGGATTATAGACGTTGAGACTCTCTGGAATCTCAATGACCCAACACTCATCCTTAGTATATAAGGAAGAAACGTATTGAAGAAGCTAAGGAAATTACTACATGTCAGCTGAAAACACCTTTTCAAGTGTTAGGTGAGATAACAGTCTGCTGTGTCAGTGGGTCAGACGACTGAACAGAAAATTTCCAAGAAGTTATAATCAATACTCAGAAATGTTTGATGCAATTAATGCTTCAACGGATGCTTTCAAACGGACATATTTCAAAGGCTCCTTATATACGAATCAGATGGAGATGCAAGAAAAAAAGAAAAATAGTAAGCAAGTACACAACAATAGTTGAAGAACACTCAACGCTCAACTCTGCGATCAAGAAAGAAAAATTGCTCAGTTACTCAGTTATTTCGAACATATGCTTAACAGCAACTGAGTAGCACTACCCAAGAACTCAACTGTAATATCCGGTAAAAACTATTAATAAATAATTATATTAAATAAAATAAGATTATATATATATATATATATATTCGAAATATTAATTGGACTTTATATTTTATTTGGGGCAAAATAGTTATTTAATTTATGTGGATTAATAAATATTAATAAGTGATGGATAAATTAATTTGACAAAATTAGACTGTAAAATTTAATTGGGTTTAATTTATATTTGGGGGTAAAATCAAAATTCTATTTAAATTAGGGGAGTCCATCAGTTATATAAATAAATATTTAAACCCTAATCTATCTCACATACATCTCATAACTGACAAAAAAAGGGGCGCCGCCACTGACTGTTTCGGAAGGGAGAAAAAGAAAAGAAATTGGACTGCACTTTGATATCCAAATACAAGTAAGTTGGCATGTGTAGTTATTCATTCTATTAATTATGTAGTGGGGATAATTGCGTGAATAGATAGCACTACTCTGAAATTTTTGATCTATAATCATGTCATATATATATATATATATATATATATATATATATATATATTGTAATAAAATCTTATTAAATTATTTAGATTGAACGGAGAGAGTCTAAACGAGTCAAATTTGGAGTATAAATTTTAGGTATTACATTGCTTAACCCTAGTACGGATTCTGTACACTTTCAGTGAGACTCTTTTGTTTTTAATTTGTTCGTTTCGTTATTCATTTCAAAATTTAGTATTGCCTCTCATAATTATTCCTTGTCAATTTATTTTGATAATTTTGTTTTGGTGTTGTATTAGAACTCATATTTGTACTCTTTAGACTAGTGTATCAAGTCTAAATTTTATTTTGATATTTGTAGTGATGTACATGTTAATATATACTTTGGAGACTTTGTGTTTTGATTCGTTTCAATTTAACATGTACATATTAGAACCCTTTGTGTTAAGATTATGTCGCATGTGTTGTGTCATGATATTTTGTTAGAATACCATAGGGTATACCTGAGCTATAACCACCTGTGGGGGTACCACAAGCATGTCCTCTAGGCACCGAGGCATGACACCTTCCGTGGCGATGTGATTAGTCCACGACGTCTCCGTTTTGTGCTCCGGTGGGAGTTGGCCATTTGGTGTTTTATTGTGGGAGGCATATGGGTCGACCCTAGTTTTCTGTTCTGTTGAGTGGTGATGTTTGTGCCAAACATGCCTTCTAATTTTTCATGCATCTAGATTGTGCAGTCCGATGTGTTGTTGCCTGTGTGACATTATTTGATTTGCCCGTGTGGCAAGATATATTTCTGTTTTGTTTTGAGCACGGTATAAAATAACACCCAACCATTTGATTCAGCCTATCATTTTGTTTTGTTAGGTTTATTCGTTTCGTTTCAGCTCGTTTCGTTTCATTTCATTTAATTGAGTTTGTTATTTCGGTTCATTATTTGTATTCTATATCCGTACTGGGCATTTAACTCATGCTGTATTTTTCTTCCGGCAGGTAATCAAGAGGATCAAGGGAAAGTGTAACGAGATCTCCCTTTTATCCAAATGATTTAGATATATTATGTTTAGGTTGTGATACATTAGTTTGTTTGGAATTGTAATAATTATTTTAGATTGTGGTTTGAGGCAGTTTGATATTTATTATGGTTGACTTGTGGTATTTATCAGATATTAAGACTATTCTTTTGTGCCTTTGAGCCTCGCTATTAAATTCATCAATTTTTTCTTGTTTTGAATAACCTCTCTTTCTATTTCGGAAAGGGGGTGTTACAGAGTTGGTATCAGAGCCAGGTTCTTTCTTGTAGAAAACGTATTTAGGTTTGACCTGTGAGTTATGGGTAGACTTCTGGGTTAGGATTTTGTTCTGTTTGATTTTCTGTTCAGCTATCATATCAGCTATATTCGAATCTGTCTCTAATTTTCTTTGTTATCTATTCGTTGATCTCATTGTTAGATGGCTCATAGTTTCGCCAGAGTTCTGGAAGGTGAGGTAACAATAGGGGAAGAGATGAGGGTCAACCCAATAAGCAACTTAATGATCAGATTAATACTCAATTGGCTACTTTGGTGAATCGGGTAGTGAATCAGGCATTACCTCAGTTGGTGGCATAGGTTGTACAAGCAATGCAACAACGGCCACCAGAAATTCCTGAACAAGGGAATCCTAGAAATAATGGCCAGCATACAAATGTTGAGGAAGGGAATGCAGATGGTCTTGATCAGCAGGTGGTTCCAATGTATGTATGGTTGGAAAGGTTTCAGAAGCAGAAACCACAGTCATTCAGTTCAACTCCAACTCTAATTGAGGCAGAGAATTGGATTGCCCACCTAGAGAAGATTTTTGATGTGTTGGGCTGCTCAGATAATTAGAAAGTGTTACTTGTTGCTTACAAGCTGGAAGGGAATGCACATAAGTGGTGGAAGGCGGTGAAAGTAACAAAGGGTGATGGATATGTTGGGACACTTGGTTGGGCGAAGTTTTGTGAGGTCTTTTATTAGCAGTACTTTCCAGCTACTGATAAAGAGGCCTACGCTAGAGACTATATGTCCATTCGACAGAAAGATGATGAGTCCATCACGGATTTCATGATGAGGTTCACTAGGTTGGCAAGCTTTGCGATAACCTCAGCAAGGACTGTAGAAAAATAGGCAGAGACGTTTAAGTGGCTAATTCATTATAGATATCGGCAAAATCTCATTAACACTAAGTTTTCAGATGTGTTAGTAGTGACCAATGCAACCAAGAATATTGAAATGGAGCGACAGGACTTCCGGTCTTCTAAACCGGAGAGGAGTCGAAAGAGGGACAAAGTTGACCAGTAGGGTCAAACTTCGGGTCAGCATGGGAAGAATCTGGGTGGTCAGTGGAACAGAAACCGTGGTAGCCAGCAGGGGCAGTGGCCAGAATCAAAACAAGGGTTATCAGCAGATGCCTCAGCAAGGGCAGAATCATCAGCTGCAGCTACCTTAGCATGGTCATAATCGTCAGCAGTGGTAGAATCGTTAGCAGGGGCAGAATCAGGGTCGCTATCCGGGACCAGTTGGTGGGGGTAACCCAAATCTTATTCCGATAGCTCCTTGTGCTACTTGTGGGGCTAATCATCCGGGGAGGCAGTGCCACAGACTCACCGGTGCATGCTTCTTGTGTGGACAGATGGGTCATATTTCTAGGGATTATACTGATCCACGCGATAATGGTGGAGGTGGTGATAATGGTGGCAATGGAGGTCAGCGTCAGGGTGGCCGAGTATTTTCCTTGACATACAACCAAGCGGCAGGTGCACCAGGTACTATTTTTGGTACTATTTTAGTTAGAAATTGTGAGGCGTCTATTTTGTTTGATACAGGTTCAATTCAGTCCATTGTTGCTCAGTTTTTTGTTAGGCACCTGGGTGTGCCATCTCAATCTTTAGACTCTATTATGTCTATTGCTACCCCGATGGGGACTTCTATTGTTATTTCTAATTTTTATCGAGGGTGTGCGATCAGTTTTGGGGATAAGATTCGTAGGGCTAATCTTCTTCCGATGTGTATACACGATTTTGATGTCATTCTTGGGATAGACTAGTTGGATAAGCATCATGCCACTATTGACTGCCAGGCGAAGATGGTTATATTTGGAGATGTGAAGTCTCCAGAATTTATATTTCAGGGTTCACAACCGAATAGAGTGGTGAAATTAATTTTAGCTTTGAAGGCTGGGAAGTTAGTGGCAAAGGGTTGTGAGGGGTATTTGGCGTTTGTGAAGGATACCTCTAAGGGTGAGTCTCGTATTGAGGATGTTCCAATTATTCGTAACTTTTTTGATGTGTTTCCTGAGGAGTTGTCAGGGTTACCATTGCAGCGGGAAGTAGAGTTTGCTATTGAACTTGTTCCTGGTGTGGAGCCTATCTCTAAGGCGTCGTATCGAATGGCACCATTGGAGTTGAAGGACAGTTACAGGAACTGTTAGATCATGGTGTGATTCGACCGAGTGTTTCGCCGTGGGGTGCTCTGGTCTTGTTTGTGAAGAAGAAAGATGGGTCTGTGAGGTTGTGCATAGAATACAGGGAGTTGAACAAGATTACCATCAGGAATCGGTATCCATTGCCGAGGATTGATGACTTATTTGACCAACTTCAGGGGGAAAGTATTTTTCAAAGATAGACTTGAGGTTGGGCTATCATCAGTTGAGAGTGAGGGATGGCAATATCCCTAAGACAACTTTTCGTACTCGATATGGGCATTACGAGTTTCTAGTGATGCCATTCGGTTTGACTAACGCTCCGACAGTGTTTATAGATTTGATGAACCGGGTGTTCAGGGAGTACTTGGACCAATTTGTTATTGTCTTTATTGATGACATTTTGGTTTACTCCAAGTCTAAGGAAGAGCATGAGGAGCATCTTCGCACAGTGTTGGGGATTTTGCAGAAAGAGAAATTATATGCTAAATTCTCTAAATACGAGTTTTGGTTGGAACATGTTGTATTTTGGGACATGTTGTTTCTACTGAAGGCATTAAGGTGGATCTTGCGAAGGTTGAGGCTATCACTAAATGGCCAAGACCTACTATGGTGACAGAGATTAGGAGTTTCTTGGGTTTGGCAGGGTATTATAGGCGGTTTATGGAAGGGTTTTCCTTGCTTGCCTTACCATTGACTCAGTTAATGAGAAAGGGCACGAAGTTTGTGTGGAATGAGGAGCGCAAGAAAAGTTTTGAGGAGTTGAAGAAACGGCTTGTGACAGCTCTTATACTTGCATTTTCGTCGTGTACAGAAGGTTACCAGATTTATAGTGATGTTTCTAAGAAGGGTTTGGGGTGTGTTTTGATGCAACACGGTAAGGTGATTTCTTATGCTTCTAGACAGCTTAAACCTTATGAGGTGAATTACCCCACACATGATTTGGAGTTGGCAGCGGTGATTTTTGCCTTAAAGATTTGGAGGCATTATTTGTATGGAGAGACTTGTGATATCTTCACTGATCACAAAAGTCTTCAATACATCTTCACTCAGAAGGAGTTCAACATGAGGTAGAGGCGTTGGTTGGAGCTTCTAAAAGATTATGATGTGAGGATTCAGTATCACCCAGGGAAGGCAAATGTGGTTGCAGATGCTCTTAGTCGAAAGAGTTCTGGGAGTGTAGCAGCCCTTATTACACAACCTCAGCTTATTTCGGATATGGAACGGCTAGAGTTGGAGTTGTATGTACCAGGTTCAGATGGAAATTTGGCAAGTATGAGAGTGGAGCCCTCTCTTATCTCGCGGGTCAAAAAAGCTCAAAAGGAAGATGAGGAATTGTGGAGTATGACGCAGAATCTAGAAGAGGGCAAGCAACCCGAGTTTCGTATTGATGACCATGGTGTGATTTGGTTGGGCAAGCGGTTGTGTGTACCATCAGATCCAATCATTCGGGAGGCAGTGTTGGCTGAAGCTTATAGTTCGCCATTTTCTATTCATCCAGGTTCTACGAAGATGTATAGGGATTTGAAGAAGAATTTTTGGTGGAATGGGATGAAACGAGACGTGGCTGAATATTTTGGGAAGTACCTCATTTGTCAACAAGTGAAGATAGAACATCAACGAGCTAGAGGTTTGCTGCAACAGTTAGACATTCCAGTTTCGAAGTGGAAGGATATCACAATGGATTTTGTGACTGGTTTACCAAAGACTTTCAGGAAGAATGATGCCATTTGGGTAGTGGTGGACCGACTGACCAAATCAGCACACTTTTTGGCTATCCATGAGGGTTACTGCATGGATAGGTTGGCACATATCTTTCAGCAAGAGATTGTTAGACTTCATGGTACTCCGGTGTCTATTGTTTTAGATCGGGACCCACGGTTCACTTTACGATTCTGGAAAGGGTTTCAACGAGCTTGGGGCACTCAGCTCAACTTTAGTACTTATTTCCATCTGCAAACTGATGGGCAATCCGAACGGACTATTCAAACCTTAGAGGATATGTTGAGGTCTTGTGCACTTGAGTGGTCAGGTAATTGGGATGATTACTTGAGCCTAGTTGAGTTTGCTTATAACAACAGCTAGCATGCAAGTATTGGAATGGCTCTGTTTGAGGCATTGTATGGTAGGAAGTGTCGGGCACCGACTTGTTGGGATGAGGTTGGCAAAATGGCCATAGAAGGGTCTGAGTTAGTTCAAATCACTACGGAGAAGGTACCGATGGCTAAGAAGAAATTGAAGTTAGCTCGATCACGACAGAAGAGTTATACTGATAAGCATAGGAAGACTTTAGAGTTTGAACCTGGTGAACATGTGTTTCTAAAAGTTTCTCCTTAGAAGGGTATTCGGTGATTTAGGTTGAAAGGGAAGCTTAGCCCGCGTTATATTGGCCCATTTGAGGTTTTGGAAAGGGTTAGTGAGGTTGCATATCAGTTAGCTTTGCCTCCACAGCTAGCTCATGTGCACAATGTGTTCCATGTGTCAGTGTTGAGGAGTTATCATTATCATCCATTGCAAGTGGTGCAATATCCATTAGATAAGATTCGGGAGGATCTTACTTGTGAGGAACAAGCCGAGGCGATTTTGGATCGTCAAGAGCGGATTATGAGAAGGAAGACAATCCCGTTTGTTAAAGTTTTGTGGAATAACCATTCGGAGCGGGAAGTTACATGGGAGATGGAGGAGTCTATTCGAGTGGAGTATCCACATCTTTTTGATAATTAGGTACGTTCTATTCTTTTGATTCCGAGGACGGATTTCTTTTTAAGGGGTAGGTGATTTAATACCCGGTAAAAACAATTAATAAATAATTATATTAAATAAAATAAGACTATATATATATATTGAAAATATTAATTAGACTTGTATTTTATTTGAGTCAAAATAGTTATTTAATTTATGTGGATTAATAAATATTAATAAGTGATGGATAAATTAATTTGACAAAATTAGACTCTAAAATTTAATTGGGTTTAATTTATATTTGGGGGTAAAATCAAAATTCTATTTAAATTAGGGGAGTCCATCAGTTATATAAATAAATATTTAAACCCTAATCTATCTCACGTACATCTCATAACTGACAAAAAAGGGGCGCAACCACTGACCGTTTCGGAAGGGAGAAAAAGAAAAGAAATTGGACTACTCTTTGATATCCAGATACAAGTAAGTTGGCTTGTGTAGTTATTCATTCTATTAATTAAGTAGTGGGGATAATTGCGTGAACAGATAGCATTACTTTAAAATTTTTGATTTGTAATCATGCCATCTATATATATATATATATATATATATATATATATATATATATATATATATATATATATTCCTTTATATAATGGTATTCATACTTGTTAATGAATCGGGGAAGGAGGTATTTTTTATATATATATATATATATATATATATATATATTGTTAATAAACTCTTGACCATGAAACTTATATACTGAATTAGTAAATTAAATTGAAGTTATGTATATTAATTTGAATTAATTAATTTTGACGACATAGTTATAAAAGTTTATAATAATAAATTTAATAGTATTATGTTGTTAATGATTGGATTGTAATAAAATCTTATTAAATTATTTAGATTGAACGGAGAGAGTCTAAACGAGTCAAATTTGGAGTATAAATTTTGGGTATTACATTTCTTAAATAATGAATAAAATTATATTATTTATTATGGTTATGAGTTAATAAGATGAATGTTGTTCTATAACCTAAAAATGTCGGAACGTCGTAGTATTTCGACTACGTGAAGGATTTAAAGTGTTTGAATTTCCAAGATGAAAATAAAAGTTTTCCGAGAAATTTTCTGAAAAACATTATTCATTGATTTCTGCTCGGGAATTATTTTTGAACTTCCGAGAAATATGTAACGATAGAATATCGAAGTGAGTTGGATTATGTAATAATAATTTATGTATGGAAAACGTAATTTTTCGTATGCGGATGTAATTCGAGAGTGTTAGGGAAAATAAAGCGTTAGAAGCTAATGTGGTGATCGTATGAAACGTATGTATTTTACAAGGTAACAAATACGAGTATGATACGAGGTATTATACGAGTATGTATGAATGATGGAATATTGTACATTATAAATTAGTATACGAGAATAATATATAGAGAATATGTTATAAGGCTTTAAGCCAAATGAATTGGACTTGTAGGATTGTGTAGCAATTTGTAAAGTCCAATAGAATTGAATGTGCAAGCTCAAGTGTTTGTTAATGTGAAGCCCAAGTAAGTTGTTAATTCAAGTCCAAAGCTTAAGTTAAGAAAATTTAAACCTAAGCCCAAGCTATGATCCATTAGATTTAAGGTGATACATGGGGCAACCCATGATCATGTGGTTATTCTTGGTGACCAAGATAATTAAAGTAAGGACCAAGTAAATAATGTAATGACCAAGCAAGGGATAAGTTTTGTGGAGGCCAAGTTAACTTAGTAAGTAAGTAATGAATAGTAAGGATGTTTGATTAAGGAGGTGGGATGGCCAAAATGACTAAACTACCCTAACCTTAGCAATCCTATAAATAGAGAGCTTGGATTTCATTTGTTGGTTGCTCATTTTATCCAACAACTTTCAACTTGCAAAGTGCTTATTGGTTAGAGATAATAAGTTAGGAAAAATTAGACTTTGAAGCTAGAAGTAAGAACAAGAAAGATTCAAGTGATCATCAAGGGTAAGACTCTTGTCCATTAGTCTTCCGTCTCTACCATTGTAGGTTAATAAGAGAAGTGTGGATTAATGGACATATATGTTAAGAATGATAGGAATAAATAATCTAAGGACTTAAGTCCTAATAAGCCGAGAATAAGTACTTTGTTCATTGATAAGCTATGAATTAAGGAAGAACTTATAAGACTTGTATCATGTTTACATGAATGAAGTTAGTATGATAAAAGTATGTAAGAATGATGGTTAGAAGACTTAAACTATCATAATCAATGTGAAACAAAGTTATATGTAGTTTATACTTTGATAAGCTATAAACTCATGAAGAATAAGTCATAACTTATCATGAAAATAAGTTGATGTAATGTGTAGGTTAAGATGTCAATATGATGGATATAATCCATTTGAAATGATAATCAAATCATAAGTAACGAAGTTATGCCAGAATTCTAACGATTGGACGATAATCGTTGAATTCGTGAAATTCTCGAATTAGAAGTCAAATTTTAATTTTGAGCTCAGAAACATTGGTTTTCGATGGGAACAAGTCTTATTTGGCATTATAGAGTTGCAGACTCAAAAATGGCCAAATTCCGACTTTGAACGAAGAAACGAGCATTGAACGTTCACAGACGTTTATCGTTTTCGTTAAAAATGAACCAATAGGTGAATTTTGAGTTAACGAAGTTGAAAATATAAAATTCTTGCATGAACACGTAGAGTATGTAATTTGTGAGCTAATGGCTTTTGAACGATCCAATTCGGACTTAAAATGAATAAGTTATGGCCCCGGAAAATTCACAGAATAAATTAAATAAGTAACTATCTGAGGCTCGAGGGCTCACATGGCACACCCATAAAGTCGTTGTTATTGGTCACTGTAAATACGAGGTATGTTTATGGTATCTTTGGGAAGTGGCATGCAGTCATGAGTCTTAGTCTGAGAGAGTGGCACCGCAGCGCCAAGGCCGGATGGGAGCTACTGAAAACTTGCGCCGTAACGCGAGTTGTATACTAATGACTGGTGACGCAGCGCCATCCTTAAGGACTGCACAGTGAAAAAGGTTTGTACGTAGAGCAAGAATGGTATTTGATTAACAATGAAGTAAAGCTTAATTATAACATTGTTAAGGCATTGTTAAACCTTAATTATGATACATAAAGGTTGAAGATAAGTAATCGAACTTGAATGTAAGGACAATGTGAATTATAAACGGCAAGCCGAAACCAATAGTAAAAAATCTAATACATAATGAGATTGAGAAGAAGGGTAAGATTCATTAGGAACCATGTATGTTTATTCATGACCTAACGTGTTATATGATGTGATCATCTACTGTAGAGACCTTAAAGACTTAAAGGAATGTGTAATAACCGTAGCAGACGCTGAAGGAAAGTATTCTAACCCTTGTCTATGTTCAATCTAGACATGCTTTGTGGTTCATGTATTCTTACGCATGAATTGATGTATGATGAAGTCAAAACCAATTCTTTCGGCTAGACTTATGATATGTTTGATTTCTTATAATCTATCAAAGTATGGTCAATGTTTTACCAAGTTATATTGGTGTGGTTTTCAAATGAAGACTGAGTATGCTAAAATATTTTGTCGTCAAACGACAGGCACGTGAGTTTGCCACAACTTAAACGTACATACGTTTAATGAATTTAGTGTTGATCAACATAGAGTACTATAGGCTGATCACCTAGACGTGCTCATAAGAAATGTCGGACTTACGGACTTAGTGTCGGGATATCCTTTTCAAAGAAAGTATGAAATTCTCAAGGTCTTGGACCAGAATTGATGTTGTACTGAATATTGTCATTGTAAAATGTTTTAAAGAAAGGAGAAGTGTTATTTTGAATTATCGATAGTACTTCATAACTATTATTCAGTTAATGAAGATATATGATTTGTATGATTCAAGCATATTGTTAGATAGAATTGTTGTACTTGCTGAGCTAGTTATGCTAACTCTTGCTTGAACCATATGAATGCAGCTAAGACCAAACGGACTGAAGGATCTGGCAAGGATAAAGGAAAGGTGAAGGCGAACCTATAGATTTACTTATGTAATAGTATAGGCTTGTAATGATAATATTTGATATTATGACAAGAACAAATGTAACGGTTATAAAGAACTTGGGGAATGGTAATATTGTTTTGGAATATATATAAGATATATTCATTCTTTTGAGGCATTTCAGTTGAATGTTAGTGTGAACTGTAGCACCGTGGAACACCATATGTCGGTTGGAAGATACCCGGATTTGGGGGCGTCACAGACCACGTATACTTGCATGTTGTTTTATACCCAAGCGTCGAGTGCATTTGAGCTTAATCTTTTAATTGGTTTTTAAGTGTTATGTGTGCATTTCATACATTTTATGTTATTTTGTAGGCTATGACACGACATTGGCATGAGGAAGCAAGGAAAAGTAATTCAGACATTTTTTGGACTAAAATATGCAAGCAAATGCAAGAAGGGAAGATTGCAGGGCTTTTAACGCCACGTTGGATGTATGTTCTTGGCTTGGAACTTGAAATTTATTGTAGATCTATTTCTTATCTTTTCAAAACATCTTGAATCGTCCTAATCAGAGTTCGAGTGCGAAAGTTATGGCCTTTTTATCAACAAAGGTCAAAGCTCAGAGTTGTCATGCTTGATATTTACATAGCATCTACTTCAAGCCCGATTTCCACCTTGATCCGGCCAGAATCTGTCAATTCTCAAAGAGTGAACGTTATAGATCTCGTCGGTATCTTTAATTTGATAGGTGACAGAACCGGTAACTCCTAGCAGATCAAACGTTATGCATGTTTTACCAAAGGACATCGCAAAGAAAAAGCAGAGGCGCAGGCGCGCTAAGAGTAGTGCGGGCACGCCTAACATCGATTTCCTACTTTTTTGTAAAGTAGGCGGCGCCCAAATTGGCCTAAGAGCAGCGCTGGGTGCGCCAGTCGGTGGGGAGAGAGTTAATTTGGGTGTTATGTTGTCCAAGTTAAGCTAGAATAGAATTGTTTGTTGCATAACTTTCTAGGGTTTCCATTAGAACTATAAATACTTGATTATAACTTGGATTGGGGAGGATTCCATTAGATTAGATTATATTAGATTATGACCAAAACCCTAGTTCTTATGAGATTTGGAGATTAAAGAAACTTGGAGACCATTGAAGATTCAAAGTAGGAGCAAGGAGGGAGCATCAAATATGCAGACAACAGATTCTATCTTTTTCTCTTCTGCTATTTTTTTCTTTTAATGTTTATTCAATTGTGGATTCTTAGTTTTAATTCATTAATCATGAACTAAATCTTTTGTTTAAGATTACAATGGATCGTATTGCATGGTTTATTTTAGTATGCTTCTCTATTTATTATTGTGATTATTCTTAGATTGTCTATTATGATTTGTGATGAATTGCTTAATTGTCTAGCTAATAATTACCGTGATAATCTATATGAACTCGAGAGATGAATTATAGATTTAGATCTGATCATAATAGCATGTGATTGTGTTTTCGGCATAGCGTTGGAATACATAATTTATGTCTAGGATAGAGATATACTTATACATCACATGTAATTAGATAGAACTTGTGCTTAAAATCCTTTTTAATTGTAATTCACATAGAGATATAGTGAATTAGTTAATTAGGGTGTTCTTCTTAATTCTATCATCTGTGGATTTGAGTTGATTTGAGTATAATGCATTAAGAGATGGTCATAGATTAGTTTTGCATGTTAACTTGAACAATGTTGATAATTGATTATGAGTTCTAATTTTAATCATGATGATAATGTAAGCCTGTCTGAAACTTATATAACCAGTTATCACTTAAAGTTTAACTGTTTTAATCCACTTGGTTCAAAGGTTTCATAATTTGTTTATGGGAAAAAATTTTAATTAAAATTTAAGGAAATTAGTGAACTGGCAGTAAAGGTTGGAATGACGTAAAAGCTTGAGTTTGGGGAAATATATGGGATACATATATGTAAAAAAAAATATTCAAAAAAAGAAGAAAAAAGAAGATGAAAAAATAGAAAATCTAGAAAAAGAAAAAAATTTAAATAAATACATTGATTAGTTAGGTTCTATGGCCTTTGTTACTTGAGTAAGTGTGACACCCCCAAATCCAGTACTTCCATTTCTACGGGATTTGGTGTTCAGTGTACAAACATCATCTATCTATCTACCCATAAATAAATACAAACCATGTAATAGATAGACATAAATAATAAATCTCTCCCCTTATGGGGTTACATCAACTGCATCATAATAATAAAATCCCAAGTTAATCTAACTTTAAAACATCTGTGCAGAATCATAAACAAATAAGTCTTAATTAACATCAATTCTAAATAACATTACATAACCATAATAATAAAACAGTCTTCATTACTTGCTAATCTTGCCCTTGCCCTTACTAGTGGAAGGTTAAATACTACACTTTTCGTTCTTAAGCGCAATGTTATTATTACGCAAGAGTGAGCACAATTGCCCACAAGTATAACAATATGACAATGAATAATAACATGCGAGAGAAATAATAACTTCGGATATAAAAGCTCAACTTTTGAATCAAGAATGAATAACAAGAATCAAAAGAATTTATGAGGGTCATAAGACCTTGAACTATGTCCTAGGTTGTCAAGTGTTTTTACTTGAAACCTTTAACAGTCATAAGACTATGGACTCTTCTTCTCGTACTTAGGGGGATCAGCCCTTAGTACCATACTGTGCACAATATCTTAACGCTAAAGCATAAATAATCCCCTAAACAGGGTTGTTCATCTCAGTTTGATATTCGAGTCCGCACCAAAGGAAGTTTGGTTTGGATAATTCATCAAGGGTTCTGAAATTTAGAATGCTCATTAACTATGGACTAGTTGAATCAATAAGGGTTCACTAGTCTAACAAGGTTTAACAATAATTGATAACTTAACTTGAACAGAATCTTAAAAGGGTATACAATAAAGTAAGTATTGTATAACAGCATCATGTTTGAAAAATTAATAAACTGTAATATACAAGGCAGGCTTGATCAATAATAATAAGAGCTTGCTCAATGTAGAAAGATGGATTAATCAACTTATATAACAATAACAAGTAGGGTTAGGAAACTTGCTTCGTGCGTAGATTACATTTTAACTAAACTCGTTCTTCGATTTAACTCCTACATATCAATTACGTTCACAATACCAGTCAATTATAACTTACTAAACATCACACGTTTATTCTTTGTCTAACTCGAATTCATGACTATACTTAGTCAAATTATCATACTTGTTTTCCCATAATATAATATTACACAAATAACAAGTTAAATAAATAATCAACGATTCAATTAACATCTAGATGTCTTCTTAACTTGATAAAACTTATTTTAATATCTCATCATATGTCTAATAAATTTTTATATTCATTAGACTAGGTTACAAACACATTTCTATACTTGAACATTAAAAAAAATTGCATTTCTGGACAAACTGCAGAGTGGCGCTTCGGTGCCACCTAATAGTTCTTTATTATTGGTATGCCGGACAATGGCGTGGTGGCGCTTCTGGTGGGATATTAGCTTTGGAGTTTGGCTGCATGCGGCATGGGTCATCGATTACGGAGTTGGTAGCATGATGCGACACTCCGTAATTTGATTCGATTCATGAAGAACACAGAGTTTAGCGAATTAAACACTATATGATCATTAATTCTCCAAATTAAATATATCCACAAGTTAGAATTCATATATAGTCAATATCCAACATTTATAGAGTGATTTTAACCCATTAAAACACATAATCACAGAATTAATTTATGCAAATTGTACTGTTCTTGATTTTCTTGAAGTGTTGAACAAAATTCCTAAAATTCAACGCCACGGATTCGTTATAAAACCAAATCCAACCATTCAAATTTTGTTTTGTTCGTTTTAGCATGCATAATCATATAAGTGTGTGAATTTTGCAAAACAATTTATGTTTGACATATAAAAATTACGTATATGCCATATGGCCATATAACACACTCTGTAAATTTTTGAAACAACAAGTCATAATCATACGTTATAATATTATGAAATTGATGGTATGGAAACATACTGTATATATATAAAACATGCCATACTATTCGAATTATTACACATATTCCTATAACACCATATCCCAATTTACAGAGATTCACAAAAGTATGAAAGCCATTTTCATGAAAACTTAAAAGACGTAAAAATAAGAATTTGGGTTGAAGAGAATTACCCAAGCGTAGATAAACAAGGACTTCAACACAGTACTCACAATCACTCTCAAAATTTCTCAAACTCTCACTGTATCTCTCTCTGCTAAACTTTGCCAGACTTAGAAAAATAATACGAAAAGAAAAGAGAAGACGTATGAAATAAATAAAAAATTGACGCATTGGTGGTCAGTTACCTATCATGGGTAACTGCTCCCAACTTCCCATAGTGCCATGTTTGGCTAGATAGAATGGAATTCAAAAACCATTTAATTTAATAGAGCTTTATTATATAGTTTAAGTAATGTCACACTCCTTTATAAAATAAATCAATATCTTATTTAATTTATTTTACATAAAATATAATAATTTCTCATTAATTCACATAGTCACATAATTCAAATTCTCATTGATTAATAATATCAAATTATTAAATCTCTAATTAATAATCAAATTAATTAAAATAACATTAGGCTTATTAAATATTTTTTTTAATTCAATAAGCTCACATAAATACATACATCGAATAATAAAATTCTCCACATCAATTTAATAAATATAACACATATAATTAAATTAATCTACCACAATTTCATCAAATAATTATTTAATCTAATAATTAATTCATCGAAAAAATATTTATTCAATCCAATAAATATTTAAATTAAATTACAAAATCTCGGTTGTTACAGTAAGTACGCCCTAGGGAGTGTCTCTACACCTAGCGCCCTAAAGTCATCTGGTTTGGGAGTCGTTGGTCGAAAATCATTGAAAAGCCAAAGAGAACTCGACATTGCATAGTCAATTATAAACACGAGAAAGAGCAAAAATGCCCTCATGGTTTAATAAAGGTAGAAATAAATCTTGTATTTACTCTTAGACATGATAATTGTTTAGTTTTAACCGGACATGTTCACAGAAGTAATTGAATTGGAACTGAAGATTTCCTTTTAAGGAGTTTGTTATGTGATTATCTTGAACTATGGTTGGTTAGAATGGTTAACAAGCACACACGCACAACATGGGTGATGATAGGGTTGGATTGACTAACTAGTAAGAGTTATGGACTTTGACTTGATTGGATATATTGTTTGAGTATCAATGGTATCTTCGAGGCCTATTGCTATATATCATACTGATTTATTACTAGGTTCATAGGTATATTAGGAAATAGATCATGCATAGGCATAATTTTAGTTGAGTTAGTTTGTTTATTTTTAGTTGTTTTGTGTTTTTTCTTGAGGACAATCAAATGTTTAAGTTTGGGGGTATTTGATAAGTGGGTTTTATACCCAAGCATCGAGTGCATTTGAGCTTAATCTTTTAGTTGGTTTTGTAGTGTTATGTGTGCATTTCATACATTTTATGTTATTTTATAGGCTATGACACGACATTGGCATGAGGAAGTAATGAAAAGCAATTCGGACATTTTTTAGACTAAAATATGCAAGCAAATGCAAGAAGGGAAGATTGCAGGGATTTTAACACTAAGTTGGATATATGTTCTTGGCTTAGAACTTAAAATTTATTGTATATATACTTCTCAGCTTTCCGAAACATCTTGAATCATCCCAATCAGAGTTCGGATGCGAGAGTTCTGGCATTTTTATCAACAAAGGTCAAAGCTCATAGTTGTCATGCTTGCTATTTACATAGAATCTACTTCAAGCCCAATTTCTTCTTTGATCCGGCCAAAATCTGTCAATTCTCAAAGAATGAAAGTTGTAGATCTCGTCGATATCTTCGATTTGATAGGTGGCAGGCCCCGTAAATCCTAGCTAATTAAAGGTTATTCCTATTTTACCAAAGGACATCGTAGCGAAAAATTGAGCAGGCGTAGTAGCGCGCTTGAAAGAGTGAGGCGTGCCCAAATTAGCCTAGAACATTATTTGGGCATGCCGATCGACGGGGAAAGAGTTAATTTGGGTGTTATGTTGTCCAAGTTAAGCTAGAATATGATTGTTAGTTGCCTAACTTGCTAGGGTTTCCATTAGAACTATAAATACTTGATTATAACTTGGATTGGGGAGGATTCCATTAGATTAAATTAGAGTATATTAGGACCAAAACCCTAGTTCTTATGAGATTTGGAGATTGAAGCAACTTGAAGACCATTGAAGATTCAAAGTAGGAGCAAGGAGGGAGCATCAAATCTGTAGACAACAGATTCTATCTTTTTCTCTTCTTCTATTTTTATCTTTTAATGTTTATTCAATTGCGGATTCTTAGTTTTAATTCATTAATCATGAACTAAATCTTTTGTTTAATATTATAATGGATTGTATTGCATGGTTTATTTTAGTATGCTTCTCTATTAATTATTGTGATTATTTTTGGATTGTCTATTATGATTTGTGATAAATTGCTTAATTGTCTAGCTAACAATTACCATGATAATCTATATGAACTCGAGAGATGAATTATAGATTTAGATCTAATCATAATAGTATGTGATTGTGTTTTCTATATGACGTTGGAATACATAATTTATGTCTAGGATAGAGATATACCTATACATCGCATGTAATTAGATAAAGAACTTATGCTTAAAATCCTTTTTAATTGTAATTTACATAGAGATATAGTGAATTAGTTAATTAGGGTGTTCTTCTTAATTCTATCATCTGTGGATTTAAGTTGATTTGAGTATGATGCATTGAGAGGTCATATTTACTTATGTGTTCTTGATTAACAATTCAGAATAGTGAGCATAATTGATAAGAAAAGTATTAATTTAAGTGAAGCAATAAGTGAAGTTGTGATCTTAAATCTCTATAATCTGATTTTTTATTAGTGGTAATTAGAATTAGTGTAATTAAATAATTTAATTCATAATCTTAAATTGATTGTTTAAATAAAATTAGTTTAATTAAGAGTTAGTATTTGGTAATTTGTATTAATAATTCCTAATGGGAACGATACTATACTTACACTTTATTACTTTTTGATCACGTATACTTGCGTGTTGTGAGCGTATCTAGAAATTACCCAAAAGTAACCCTTTAATGGGAAGATCTATTATTTAATTTTTATTAAATTTGGGTAGTTAGAAATAAAAGTTTGGACAGTGACCACCAAATCCTGTGGGAATGAAGTACCCAGATTTGGGTGTGTCACATAATAACGTATTCTTAATATAACTCCAAGTATACGTATAAATCCATTCTAGGGTTTTGAATTTTTGTAACCCATATTTTCTCTACACTCTTTCAATTATTAATGCATATATGTTTTTCTTAAATTTTTTAAATAAATCTTCTATTTCCACTCTAGGTTTTAAACTTTAACTTTTAATTTAATCGTTTAAGATCTTATAAATTTTTGATTTGTCACATTCACCACTTCTTCTAAGAATTTCGTCATCGAAATTACAGTATACTAATTTCTACTCTTTTTATTCACCAAAAATAGGTTTTTAATATAACCTTTATCTAATCATATCTGATTACACTCTAACTTAATGAGTTCATGTTATTTCCTTCTATAAGGATCTCTTCTATCTTCACATGCTAGCCTACTCTCTAGGAGTTCGCTTCTTCTAATCATTCAGGAGTCTTCACAATTGTTCAATAATTATAAAGTAGAATAAATAACTTGAAAAGGATTTAACAGAAATTTATTTGCAAACTATTTTATCTGGACACCAACTTGTGTAAATTTGATACCAATTTGCATTAACTTGACACCAAATTGTGTCAGATACCAGCTTATATCCATTTGATACCAACTTAACAAAAGATTTCGCACCAAAATAATTTGGTTTGGCATAAGCTCTCAAATAATACTTGAATTTCATAAACATTTGTCTAGCTAAATCAAATGGCTTAGACATATACCAATAATTAGAACATCAATCGAAACATTTGTCTAGCCACTTTAATTGGCATTGACTTTTCTTTAACTGGTTCAAAATTCTGAAAATCATTTTATGATGTCATGATACCGCACTGTATTTGCAGTCCGTTTTATGATTTCGTAATTTTATGACTTTGTCATACTACAATATACTATAGTGGGCTGACGATCCTTAGATCACATCCAACACTAAGTAAGACTGCATTGATAACTTCATCGTTTTTATCATCTCTGCACCACGTTCAATGATGCATTATTAATGATATATAAAATATTTTTTAATATATTTCAAATAATTTTTGTCTAGCCGAAACAATTAGCATAGACATATAAATAATAGAACTTTTAAAACTCATTGGTTAAATAATCTGACCCAATATCTTTTTTTAAATACTTTTATTAGCACAATGTCAATAAAATTCGAAATCCAGCATAGTTAGAAGATTTGGAATACATATGCTTCCTTCAGTAACTCCAAATCTCCAATAGTTCTTTGCTTAATAATTCTATCTATTTCTATCATCATTAAAACTTACCACACTAAAAATCCTCAATTCTTCATCCACAACTTTTCAATACCCCACTATAGTTCATCAAACATACCACACGTTATAAGTTCAGGAACTTACCACAATAATATGAGTTTAGGAACTTATCCTAGCAATACGTAGTCCAAGAAATAATTAGGGACTATCCGTATGCTTAGGGGTTCAAAAACATACATATGATTATGAGTCACAAACTTACCATAAGCATGAGTTTTACGAACTCGCACCTAATCTTAATATTCTCTAACTATCAAATATAAATATGAGAAAAGAATCACCTTCTCGCCATATGTATATCGATAGCGTGACACAAACATTTCAATGATTATCAAGGTGATAAACTAAGTGGTCGTTAAACCAAGCACAAAACCCCTGCCCTTACAAAAGCTTGTACAACTCAGCTATCACATGAGTCCTTAGTTGAAATCCCACATAATCTTAGCTTTCTCTTTACTCAATACGAATTTTCTTTAATCCATATCTTTAGCATTTACTATTGTTTCCTGAGTTTACATAGTACAATTTCATAGTACAACTTTTGTACAACAATTTTGGTATAAAGTTTTCAATCATTTGATTGATCCTCTGTCCTTCTATGACCTCATCAGATCACGTTGTGATCTTTTCTTATAATCGTGTTATATTATGATTTTTTCCTATCTTAAGATCGTTTTATTTTACGATCTTCTAATTTTTTTCACTTTAATCATATATTATGATTTTATTTAAGCTTTTCATCTTTATTACTGGAGTTAGGTAACTTCGAATTTTTATCTTTTCTATCTCCTTGAGATTATTCTTTGAATCTTATTTATCTTATTCTTTACTTAATAATGAATTTCCCAAATTCATCCCTTAGCACTTAAACTCTATTTGAGTAGGACTGACCATTCGGTTATAACCGAACCGAATAGGCTATTCGGTTATAATCGAAAACCGAAATTTATATAATATTGGTATCCGAACAAATAACCGAATTACCTAATAACCGAATTACTGAATTTACTATTCGGTTGTTCGGGTAATAACCGAAATTAAGAAATATATTTCTGATTCTCAAACAAACCCAAGCGTGAATAGTTGTTGAATAGCTCTGAAGAATTAGAAATAAACCCTCAAAAACCCAACTGTAGAAAACCAAACGTGAATAGCTATTGAAATCCATTTCATTAATTTATTAAGAACCCCAATTCATATATGAGTTAAAATCAATAAGCAAAAGAGAAGTGCTTCTGTAGATTAATTATGTAAGCAAGTAAGAAACTAAACATGGGAGAGAAATAAAGTAGATACCTCAGAGGCTCGGAGGCTCGGAGGCTTAGAGGCTCGAAGTAAATAAATACCATCAAAGGCTCAGAGATAAGGTTCCGTCCAGACTTTAGTCTGCCGTTCAGAGGCCGATCGGAGTCGCGACTTGCGATTTGGGGCTTAAGGCATATCGAGGTAAGAGACTGATGCGATTTTGAGTCACGACTTGTGATTTGGGGCTAGGGAAGATCAAGATGAGAGACTTAGATCAAGATGAGAGACTGAGGGACTGAGAGACTGAGCGACTTAGAGATCGAAATATGAGAGATTAAAGATGAGAGATTGAGAAATTAGAGATGAAGGACTGATGAGCGATAACAGTGATGAGAGTTGGAGAATTGAGATATGAGGACTAAGATAAGAGATGGAGATGAGAGTGAATACTAAATAGCCTTAATTTTATTAAACAACTTATTCAGTTATTCGGGGTATCCAAATAACACAAAATTTAAACCCAAACCCGTAAACTGGGAATTTTTTTTGGATATAATCGAATTGTAAAAAATACTCAAATTATCAATTAATTTTGTTTAAATTATTTCGGTTCGATTCAGTTATTCAGTTATATCTGATTTTTGCTCAGTTCTATATTTGAGTTTACTCCTTATCCTCATCCCTACGATTATAGCCTAAGCTACCCCTACCTACGGTTTATAACCTATCAGCTTTGATACCAAATGTAGCGCCCCCAAATTCGAGCCACTTTTACCTTAGACCTGGGGCGTCACAATACAACATCTTTATACACATTCTATAAACTAATGCGGAATATATAAACATAGATTGTTTATTTCAAAGGATTCTACAAAATTACCCAAGGTTTACAACCTTAACTTAATACATACATTCAATAACTTAAAAGGTTTACAATATCATTTGCATCAGATAACTTAATTGTTCTAAATGCATAATAATCTACTATTAGAATTGGCCTTTTTGCCTTTGTCTTTCTTCGAGCCTTCGTTTTAATCTAAAATTTGTTATCATGATATAGCAAGGGTGAGCAACTATTTTGCTCAGTAAGTTTAAATACAATAAATATATATCATAATTGAAAGAATGAATAAGCTTTCGAATTTTTCAACAATATAATAATTGTAAAAGTGCATGAATCAGAATTTTTATAATTGAATGACTGAACCAATAATGTTGGGTGGTCAACAATGACTATGAGAAAATTTAACTGAACCTTATGGTAAGGAAGGTTATCAACCTTTCATACCTGATAAACATATGTAACATGCACTAAGTGCGAATCAATAATCATAGATGTAGAATAATCAACAATAATTATCCACTAACATGCTTAAAAATAATAACTCGAGTTTGAGTTAGGGAACTCGCCTTGATCGTCAATTACTGCTACACAATCAATATTAATCTCTTTATTGAAAAGACCTATCATTGTTAAGATTGATCTTTCAATCAGCATATGATATCATACCTTATAATACAACTACTTTATAAATAAATTATCTAACATTTAGCCACATAATCAAATATTAGATAATAACTTAAACCATCAGTATTATTATCGTCCTTTGATAATATTACAATCACTTCATTATCATCTTAAAACTTTCATTTAATATTAATAATCACTTAATAATATTTTATTAACTTCTTAATAATCACTTAATAATATCTTATTCTCTTGCAAATATTATTAACCATTTAATAATATTTTAATCACTTACTAATATTATTAATCATTTAATAATATCTTAATTATTTATAAATATTATTAATCTTTTAATAATATTTTAATTACTTACAAATATTATTAATCATTGAATAATGTTTAAACCATTTACTAATATTATTAATCATTTAATAATATTGTAATCACACTTTAATATTATTAATCTTCTAATAATATTCAAATTATTTACTATTATTATTAATTATCTAATAATATTTTAATTTAACTTTAATGTAATATTATTAATTATTTAATAATATTTTAATTACACTTTAATATTAATAATTTAATAATATTTTAATCTAAATATTATTAATTACTTAATAATATTTTAATATAATATTATTAATCTTTTAATAATAATTTAATTATTTATTATACTTATAAATAATTTAATTTATTGTTTATCCTTTACTGTAACTCTTATTGAATAAACCTAAAATACCATAAATATAACATTTTATCAAAAATCACCAAAACACCCCCCACAATTCTGATTATATCATATTAAGGGCCTTTAAGTCATAAAATCACATTCTTATAATTTTCAACATCACATAACCTATTTGATTCATTTATTCATAACTCAATCATTTAAATAAAAAATACCAAATTAATTCCAAAAACTTTTCTTTTCTGGGATTTGACAGAATATGACTGCCTTATCAACATATATTTTTTCTGGAATTTTTGAAATTCATTTACTATGTTTAAATAGTTAAAAACAACTAAATCTTGCTACATTTATCATAAATTGAAACTTTGTCCAAAACTTCTAAAATTTACTGGGTAAGTTCCTGGTATATATATACACTTCCAGTAAAAATTTCATAATTGTTGGAATTAACCACAAAAGAGTTATTCAAGTTAACTTAACAAAAAAAAAGAGTTATTCAAGTGTACTTGTTAAAGTAGTCCTTTGCTGTATCAACCATAACTCTCATTCTACATGGCCAAAAATTCCCATATTTTAATAGGACTCAGATAACTTCTCATATTATCACTCCAAAATTTTCCAGAGTTTATAGAGCACAAAAAAATTATGAAATAGCCCCTGGAAGTGGCTAGTCAGCAACATTGTATTACCTTTTTACGAAAAACTGGACTGTTTATTCTAAAACAGCTCCAATGACTTGTAAACTCAACATTTTTTAGTTCTACCACTTGGGTTTGAAAGATAACTTACATATCGAGCACCCTTCTTTAACGGATCGCAAAAAGGATGTCTAGACCTCAAGTTATAACCTTTCAAGGTAGTAAAAAGTTAGGGTTTTCTAACTTTTGAAACTAGTTTTCATTTTCTTTCTTTTGATAAAACTTTTAACACCAAACATTATTAGATCTACACATAGCACCCTCTAAAATATGTAGATCCGAGGTTTTTGAATTTAGAAACAGAAGATCTTTATTTTGTAAAACAGAATAATTAAATCAAGATTAAGTTTAAGGTTTATACCTTTAGGACTCTTCTTCTTCTACCAAAATAATTAAGGAACTTGGGTGGCATGGATGATCAAACCCTTTCCCTTTTTCTCTTGTTATACCCGAAGCACCTCTCTCTATCTTTTGATTTTCTTTTGCTAACTATCTTGGAGAATGAAATGAAAATGAGTAAACTTTTTATTTGCAAATAAGACGGGTTTATTTATAAGCTAGCAAAATGTGTAGATACAACTTATATATTTATACTAAATCTCCCAATATCTTCCATCTTCTCTATCTTATCTTTAGTAAATCTTGGCATATCTCACTAAATCCCTCCATATCTTTTCTCAATCTGTCCAATATATCTTGCCTTTTCTCTCTCTTATGTTGCTTGTAAACTTGGTGAAATATTGTTGCTAAAGGAGGGAGTGACACCTTGATTAAGTGTGGAAGTAAACTTTGACAAATTAAACCAACATGTGCTCTTATCCCTTTTCTCCCTTAATTGTCCAATTTTGATTTAATTTTTATTGCCAAATTTTGCTTAATCAAATGACCTAAAAGTCCCTCATTAGAAAAGGGCAAAATGGTCATTTCACCATCTCTAGGAAATTTTCTAGAAATTTCCTAACCATCATCACCAATTATCACACATCATTACTAGTCGGGCCCACCATCCTTGACTTCTCCCAATTTAATATTTTTGGGTTCTATTAAATTACCATTCAAGGTATAATTTTCACAAATTTGCATACTTAAGACAATCATTTATTCTTATATAATTAATTTTAATTACACTACAAAAAAATAGGCCTTTAGCAACGATTTTTCAAGCAACGACTTTATAAGTCGTTGCTAAAAGTATATGTTTAGCAACGAAAGTTATCCTTCGTTGTAGATTGTGTCAGGCTTTCACTTTTTGCAACGAAATTCATAAGTCGTTGCAAAATTTCGTTGCTAATTCATTGGCGGGAAAAAAGTTCGTTAGAAATTCGTTGCAAAATTTTCGGCCACTTGATTTCCCGTTATTGTGGGCAACGAAAGTTTTTTTGTTGCTAAAAATGGGAAATTTAGTAACGATTTTTTGTGCAACGACGTCTTTGCTAAAAGTGTATGTTTAGTAACGAAACTTGTCCTTCGTTGCAGATTGTGTTAGGCTTTCACTTTTTGCAACGAAATTTATAAGTCATTGCAAAATTTGGAAATAAAAATCGTTAGAAATTCATTGCAAAATTTCTAACCACTTGATTTCTCCTCATCGTAGGCAACGAAAGTTTTTTTGTTGCTATATTTCGTTGCATAATATGGACCACATTCATTGGCAATAATTTTTATTTTCGTTGCATATTTTATACAACTTTATGCAACGACTATTAAAATGTTGCCTTAAATTAAGATAATCTCAATAAGCATGTTTTTGTAAGACCATATTTAGATTATTAGGAGAATTGTCAAAAAAAAATATTCGTATTTAGTATTTAAAAATTATATCCAAATGCGGAACATATTCGAACCTGTGACCTATCATTTGGAACTTTGATCATTTAACCACTGGAGCACCACAAGTTATCTATTAATAACTTGCAAGGATTAATATTTATATCAAAACATGAGATTTCCCCCATATATTCCTTTCTTCTCCTTCACTACATACCATTAATATAATCTCGGGAAGTTATATACTCCAATAATAATAATAATAATAATAATAATAATAATAACAATAATAATAATAATAATAATAATAAATAAATAAATAAATAAATAAAAATAATAACACTATAATTTCGCTTATACATGTCAAATACTTACAAAATTATGATATTTATCTTACTTGTTCTTTAATTTATTTATTTTGTCTTGGAATATAGTATAAGTTATTCTTTTCAATTATCTTCTTCTTTTGCAGCAAATAATTAATGGGCGATTGAACACTTTTTTGATGGAAATTGGTAATGAAATAATTAAATGAAATATCGATGATCATACATGATCAATAAATAGAAGATTATAACGTAAATTAATAGCCAAGTTAATTAATTAGTTTTTTTAATATTGAACATTTTAAAATAAGGAATAATTAATGCTATTGTTTCTCGAAAATCTACTGCTTTTTTATTTTGTAAAAAAAAAAAAGAATTGATATAATAATCAGCGCTTGTGGAAAAAAGGAAAAAAATGAAGTCAAACAGGTGTTTCCATACTAACGATCTTATATATCACAGAATAAAACGACAAATTAGTGTGTTATTATTATAAGATAGTATTATTGTATTTCATGCATAAATATTTATATGAATATTTAGAGATAAATTTATATATATATATATATATTAAAATATTCATAGTTACATTATATAAATATTCATAGTAATATTCATAGTTACTTTATATATATTTAGTTTATTGTGGAGATTTAAGATTGATATATATATATATATAGATGGTAATAGAATTTATCTAATACATAAAAAATATAACATAAGAAGCAAAAAAATATCACAACTAGATTTTGAACCTAAGACCTATGGGTTATTAGGCCATTATCTTATTAAGTCATTCTAATTTATTAGTTAACTAAACTAACGCATAACTTGTAGTCTCTAATATTTTTAAATTTATTGTCTTGATATGTATATACATACATACATACATACATATTCTTTTCAAAATTTCTTGTCAAACTAAATAAAATACTAAACAAATCTCAACATTAAACTAAATATATATAAAGTAACTATGAATATTTTTTTATATAAATATATATATATATATATATATATATTTATGTAAACAAATATTCATATAAATATTTATAAATTTATCTCTAAATATTCATATAAATATTTATAAAAATATTCATATCTAAAGTTTAGATGAAATATTTATAAATTTATAAATAAATATTTGTTTATAAATTTTAAAGATAAATTTATATGAATATTTGTTTATAAATATTTATATGAATATTTAGAGATAAATTTATATATATATATATATATATATTAAAATATTCATAGTTACGTTATATAAATATTTATAGTTACTTTATATATGTTTAGTTTAATGTGGAGATTTAAGATGTGTATCTATATATATATAGTAATAGAATTTATCTAATAGATAAAAAATATAACATTTATAGTTACTTTATATTTGTTTAGTTTAATGTGGAGATTTAAGATGTGTATCTATATATATATAGTAATAGAATTTATCTAATAGATAAAAAATATAACATAAGAAGCAAAAATATCACAACTATGTTTTGAACCTAAGTCCTATGGGTTATTAAGCCATTAAGCTACCACTGAGCCATTCTAATTTATTAGTTAACTAAACTAACGCCATAACTTGTAGTCTCCAATATTTTTAAATTTATTCTACTGATATGTATATATATATATATACACACACACACACACATACATATTCATTTAAATTTTTTTTGTCAAACTAAATAAAATACTAAACAAATCTCAACATTAAATTAAATATATATAAAGTAACTATGAATATTTTAATATATATATATATATATATATATAAATTTATCTCTAAATATTCTTATAAATATTTATAAAAAATATTCATATCTAAATATTAGATGAAATCCAATGACAACTGATGTACCCGTGCCATCCAATGTTGCGATCAACGGTATAGATTATGGTTGTTGAAATAGTACTTGTGACAACCGATTGCCAAACATGTTAGTTTCGGGCCTCCGACCCAAATAAACCCACCCTCATCAAACTTGATTATTATATCTATGCTTTCAATGTTTCCTATTTCTAGATAGAATTAGGATATACTTACAAGTACTCCCTCACTCCGAGAATGAAAATGATGATTGATTTTATGCAAATTTTAAAAAAATGTCAAATGATAAAATTATTCATATTTAAATTCTCATCTAATTGCATATTTACTAGTGATATTATATAAATATTTATAAATAATAAAAATATGATATTTAATACTAAGGATATTATGCAAAAATATTGTAAAAAAAAAAATTATTTAATATAAGTAAATATTTAACTTGAGATTACATAAAATAATAAGAACTTTTATTCTTAAGCGGAGGAGTAACTTAAATCATGAACATATTTTTAAGTCCAAAAATAAAATATAAAAAAAAGAAGAATAGTAATGGTATAACCTAGAAAGCTATTCCTAGTTTCTCCTTTTACCCTTTTTTTTCAAATATATTATAAAATTAAATTATAATACTATTAGTTATAAGAGAAAACATAAAAGATGAAAAAAAAATTATTATGTTTTATGAACTAAAACAGAATAAAGTTATTTAAAAATGACTTATAAGTCATTCCTAATAAGTTAGTTTGACCCATATTAATGTAATATCAAGTTTATCCTTATTTTATTTAAAAAAAATAAATTTATAAAAAAGAAGAGTAAGATGCAACGTCACTTTAATTGGCGTTAGAATTTTTATTTTATTTTTTTATAGCTGAAGTTTTATATACTCGTTCATTTCCAACGTCGATGACTAAGAATAAACATAAAGAAATATTGATGTTTGTAAACAAGTACAAGAGATCAAAGAAATTAAAAAAAAAAGAGATTCCAACGTCAGTTAAAGTGATGTTACATCTTACTCTTCTTTTTTACAAATTTACTTTATAATTTTTTTTTTTTAAAATAAGTTAAAATACCGGTTAGTTTGGCATTGGATCATATTTTTATTTTTTTCAAATTTCTTTTAAAAAATAAAATCTTTTAAAAAAGTTAAGATATTTTTTAAAAAAATTCTTTTTTAAAAAAAATATTTTTTAAAGTGGCGTTGGTTGCCTTTCTGATTTTTAGGCAAAAAAAAAATCAAAAAATTCAATGCCATTTCAAATGGCTTTCAATAATTTTTTTAAAATTAGATGTAAGAGACTTTACTCCCAACGACGATGGTTGAAGTTTTTATTTTTAAAAATTATTCGTTTAAAAATAAAATCTTTTTTAAAAAAAATTAAAACCTTTTTTTTAAAAAGCTCAGCATTTAAGTTAAAATAATAATCTAAGTCACGACTACTTGTATACTTTACTAAATTACTAGCCGGCTAGCACTCTGAATTCGCTTCCTACTCTCAATTGCCAAATCCAGATCTCAAAACTCGAACTTGGAACTCGGAGACGCCGACGACCATCGCCTTCGGTGGCCCTTCATCGATCTCTCAAGTCTCATCAGGTACGAATTTGTGTCAGTGGGCAAAACAAGAATTATCACTCGCTTTATGTATGATAAATTTGATAATACTTATTAGGTAACCTCTAAATTATCATTAATCAAACTCGTGTGAATGTTTACATATAACTGCGTAAATCTGATGTTATTCTTTTTATGGATCTATCCTAAAAAAAATCGATAAGGTCAAATGGATCTAGTTTTTGTAGTTTTTTTGTGATATTATTTGATTTTCTGATCTAATTTTAACACAAGTGTTTGATCCTAAATCTCGAGACTATGTTAGAACCATAATCGAGAAGCTTGGTCCCTGATTACCGAGTGTGCTTGAACAATATATGTCAGACGTTATTAAAATTTTACATATCAGGAGTAAAAACATGAGGAATTAATATGGCAAAATAAAAACAAAATGAAGAAAAACAAAGAGCAGTATATTTCTATCAGTAATAGCATAGACATTCGTATTCATAGTACTCATCTAAGCTATGCCTTTGCATGAAAACTAAATTGTTCTGACTTATGATAAATACTGATGTTAGGGTAGGGAATTTTGGAACTTGGTTTATGAAATGGTGTCAAACTACTAGCTTTAATGCTTGAGTTTGGAATTTGGAGTTTAAATATTTTGCTTGCAGCCTTGAGTTGATAACACACAACTAGCTTCAGAACAGATAATGGGCCATTCAAGGTTCTCATCCCTCTATTTTACTGCTTTATTACATTTCCTAATCGAGGGTATTAGAGTATACAGACATTATTGAAAATATATTGGGGAGTGGATTTCTTTATGTTTTTGTTTAAATGTGTTATAATGGAGGTTTCTATTTCTTGTTTTACACTTTGCGTGGCATGTGTATTGAGGGAAGGGATAATTTGATCTTATATAATACTTTTAATTATTTTTTTAATAAAAATTAGTTGCTAATTTTTTTAATCATCTTGTGGTGCCAAAGGCTGCAATGCAAGGGTTCACCTAGAAAATTGTTCAGATGATGAAGAGCGAAAGACTGTTTGAGTCGAAGGGTTGCCATATCATCTTATCACAGGTTTGAGTCATCCTGCTCTTCTAAGAGTATGACTTATCACACATGTATGAATTTTTTGTCCGCATGATGCTTCTGTTAATTGTTATAATCTCTGACAATTAGCATTTTGAAATTGATTGTGAAGATTGAGAATGAGTATGGGGCGGAAAGAAATGCATTTGGTGCTGCCGGTGCATCATACATAAATTGGGCTGCAAAGATGGCTCTTGGACTTGATACAGGAGTTCCATAGGTGATGTGAAGATGATGCACCTGACCCTATTGTGAGTTGTTGTCTAAGCTAACTAGATCTAACATCAGTTTCCTTTTTGATCAATTGATTTTCATGCTGTCATCATCTCTGTTGATTAAAATTCATTGTGAGAGGTTCTACGTCAATAAGCTACAAATTGGACTCAATATGCAAAGTGTAAGTTGTTTCTTGTTTCATCTTCACAACAAATAAATGCATGCAATGGATTCTATTGCAATTCATTTTTGCCAAACAGACCTTACAAGCCTAAAATGTGGACAGAGGCATGGAGTGGCCGGTACATGAGATTCAAATATATTCCCATCATTTATTGATTCTTATACTTCTCTTTTTTCTTATTCTATCCAAATGATAAGGTTCACGGAATTTGGTGGGCCGATTTACCAGCGACCAGTTCAAGATTTGGCATTCACTATAGCTCGTTTTATGCTAAAGGGCGGCTCATATGTTAATTACTACATGGTTAGTCATACATGGTTATGTTCCTTATCTTTCAAGACTTACTACCAAAGCTTAGTTCAGTATTAACATGCTTACTGCTCCTGACAGTTCCATGGGGGTACCAACTTTGGTCGCAGTGCTGGAGGTTCTTTCATCACAAGAAGTTATGATTATGATGCTCCAATTGATGAATATGGTGAGAATACTAAGGTTGCATCAGTTCTTAGAGTTTCTTGAAATGCTCTACATATGCATAATTGTAAAAGTAATCACAAGTTGTTCATGAGAGTGGAGAAAACTTTAGAAAATTTTTTGAATTACATCATGATTCTTGAATGACCGCAACATCTACTAGCACGTCTATTTTATTTAAATACTACCTTTCATTAGTTACTAAATTTCCATACAATTTTCATATCATTTCCAGCAATTGAGTAAACTTCTAGACATTATTCCGTATTTTGTTACCAGGATAAAATCTTTTTTAGTTCAATAAATTCTATGACGCCATCATTTTCCTTCCTCATAATTTCACAATAATTTTGCTTCAATATAAATGCTCTTGAATATGAGACTAATGACTACTTGCACTTTCTTCAAGTCTGGTCAGGGAACCTAAATATGGCCACTTAAAGGAGCTCCATAGAACTATTAAACTATGTGAAAGTGCATTAGTTTCTTCAGATCCGACTGTTATTTCTTTAGGAAAATCTCAGCAGGTTGTCCATTTATAATATGAATATTTCTTTCCGTTGAGTAATTTGACAATTCCCATCTTAGATAATCCAATTTATGACTACTTCTAACTCAATTGAGATAATTTTCCAGGCCCACATATTCTCTAAAGGTCACAGAAATTGTGCAGCTTTTCTCACAAATTTCAATAGCAACTCTACTGCAAGGGTGATGCTCAATAATATGAACTATAATTTACCTCCTTGGTCTGTCAGCATCCTTTCTGATTGCAGAAACGTAGTCTTTAACACTGCAAAAGTAAGTGGAGTTTTAATAGGTCTTACTGCATTGTAAAACAAAATAAAAATTTTAATGGGCTTGTTTAAACTATATGTAATTTCTAAAGTCCTTATTCCTCCCTTCTATATCATGTCAATTCTGACCTTGAAAGACGACGTTGCTCTATTTTTTGAACATTTATTACTTCCTTTTGCAAAGTAATTAATCATATGATTGCCATGTGTCTCCCTTTTGTTCAGCTTGTCGAACAGGACTCTGAAGGACATTGCAACTCAGAATGCAAAACAATTAAAAGGGCTTGTCAAGAGGTGACTTTTTACTTGAGTCCTTATTATACTTTTGGTGTTAAATTTCTCTGCTATATTTAGAATGTGTTGCCATATGATCTCTAGGTGTACGCACAACATGGTTTATAAGGATAGTAGGGAATATTCAACTTTGCTGCAAGCATTTTCTTTGAAATTCTTAACTAGTTTGGTCAACCTCAACCTGATGTGAGTTTCTGATCACATTATTATTTCCTAATTGATGGTTATTTATCATTTTTATATGGATTTAGCATCCTTCATCTTATGGTTTAAGAATATATAGATTCATTTAATAATGTTGGGTTGGTTCTGATTTTGAGTTTCTCTTTTACAGGTTGAGCAGAAACAAAAATATGCTGCTTGGAAAGCTGCAGATATAAGCAAAGCTGGTTATATATGTTTTCTACTTGACTGTGAATCTTTCCTTGGCTGAGAAAAAATTGTTGTGTCTCTCAGTTAAACGTGACAAGAAAGTCTAGAAACCAAACTGCAAAATTGGTGATCATACAATCATACAAACTGCATTTCTGATTACCATATATAACTAATGTGGTTTTATATTTGATTATGAAAGTGGGAATAAAGTTATTCACAAGTGACACAGAAGTTTTAATGGATGAACCTGTTTAAAACATTCAAGGTTAAAGAAGTTGCATGGGACAAGCAAACAATTTTGTAGGATGTTCTAATTGTTACATTGTGTGCAGGATATTGAACCTAGCAGAACTGATGCGGATATCAGACCTTAAAATGATGTGGATACCAGACCTGCACCAGAACTAATGCGGTTCCAAATTGTCTGGTGTTTCTATGTTCTTAAAATGATGTCAAAGTTATTGCAGTCCATCATCAGAGTGCTAGGCTGAACTGCCTATTCTGCTGGCAGCACTGAGTTCTATTTTTTTTTTTTGCATAATATACCTTTCTTATGCTGTTAAGTTAATATATATAACTGAGCTTGTTCTTGTAGACAAAGAATGAAGAAGAGGATTTTAACATAGGGCCTCTTTCTGTGTTGATGATGAGTGTAAAAAACAACACACGGGTAATAGAATCTTCTATAATTCTAGGTTAGAGTTCTATAGATCTTGAATTTTGATGATAAATCAAGATTATTGTTCTATATTTTTTTAGGAGAAAGTTCAAAGGTCATTGTTATCACTTTTAAAACACAATGATAACAAAGGAAATGATGTTTCTGTTTTACTTTCGATCATAAATCACAAAATGACATTTATATAAGTACTGGTTTGAAATTTTGAATTAAAATAGCTGTTAAGTATTTTCTTTATACTCTTGGTTTCCTGATGATATTGTTCATCTGTCTTAGTTTGTTCAATCACTACAGGATGCTAGGTTGAGTAGATTAGAGTTAAAACTTACATGCTAAACATAATATTTAACCAAATTTCACATCTACAGAGAATTTTAAGTCCAAGGACTTCAGAAAAATGAACCTTATCATGCTTATGCGAATAGAGTTACAACTTTCGAACTCGCTTTTTTTTAGGGAAAGGGATAGTTCTTAGCCATTGAATGCATTCACAGTTGACATATTTCCCGTGCTTCATCAAGTTGATGTTTCCAAATGTTAATTCTAACTACTTGATATTCAGACTTCGAGACACCATTGAAGAATTGCGCCATTCTTTGGGTCCCAAAGAGACTGCGCTTGGAATGCTGAGCACCATTGCCATTGGATTGGCCATTGATGCCTACGGTCCTATCAGTGACAATGCTGGAGGCATTGCTGAGATGGCAGTATCAGTGACAATGCTGGAGGCATTGCTGAGATGGCAGGAATGAGCCACAGAATACGTGAAAGGACTGATGCCCTTGATGCTACTGGAAACACCACTGCTGCCATTGGAAAGGTATCATGTTATTATTTCTTGGGATATTTGTTACTCCAGTTCGTATTTGTGTATGTTAGTACCTTGTGTGGATGCTTGTGAATTTTCTAAGCATATAAGCTATACATGCATGCATATACTCTAGTGATATTCAACATATTTGTGAATGTTTTTTCATATGTAAATAACGTTTTTTTATTTGTATCTACAATGTTTTAAAAAAAAACACAACGTTTTTTATAAAAACATCATCTTTTAAGTGTTGTCTTTTTATGGTTTTGTACTAGTGATTACAGCTAATAGCTCTGATCAAACAAAGGATCAGGATCTGTTGTCTCATCTATAAACGAACCTTGCGAGTCTTGCTGGTACAGTCAATGGAAGGAACTTGTGTGGATTACTGAATGGATCTTAAGATTTGCAGGATGCTGGGGTGTCTGTTAGGACTCAAGGACAAGTGCCAAATCTAATTCCAAGCAACTGTTCCACGTTATTTAGTTCAACTCATAATATAATCTCTATGTTAAATCTCAGGACCCTTCTAGACCTACTGGAAAGTGCATGACTATACCTGCATCTGGAATGACACAAAAGAGAGTATTTGTAGATGGTGATAATGGTAGTATTCTACGGTCTCCACCTGTTACACAAGCTAATATTCTTTCAACAAAACATAGCATTCCAACTAAAGCAAATGATTTGTTCTAACTTGTGCTATAACCAGGTTGGAGAGTGATTATGCATTGATGTGACAACCATATTTATTGTTTAGTCACTCAAATTGAACAAGAAATTGGTGGTATTCTAAAGTATTATGAAATAGGAGCCAAGTAACAACTCTATTGTCTTTGTGTATTGATTTTGGCACTAAGTGCCTCTGGTGACCTATTTGCTTCATTTTTCTGACTTGCTATTATTTTTAAATGTGCAGGAAGATTGCTTCTACGACCTGCCTTACAATACTGGGTATCAAATTTCCGTGCTACGTTTACGAAAGATAAGGGACGAAATTATGAAGTGTACTCTCTCTATATATGTAGATATATACTTTGATTGAAGAACTGTGGTAGCTTTAGATGGTTAATTGTAAAGATAATGAATGATTATGTAGTGGATGATTTTATTAAGGTAATAATGTTTTAGTTTTTTGTATTTTTACCATTATTTGCTATAGAGATATTGAGCCAGTCAGATACACAAAAAGAATGTTAAATTTTGATTTGACAACAATATAATTTGTTACCAAAGCATTGAACAAGTTTTAATATAGCAACAATTTTTTATACATTTAGTAATAAATTTTCGTTGCTAATGGCATTAAAAATATAATATTTGGCAACGAAAATTAACCTAATAACAACGGTAAGGATATTGTTGCTAATACTAAAATAAAAGGAAACATTTTTTATCGTTGCAAATCATATCAACTTTTGTTGCACATATAAAGAAACGACAACATATAATGTCGTTGCTAATCGACGACTTTCGTTGCTATTGAAAAATAACCAGCAACAAACATTTTCATTGCTGATTCAACATAATGTCGTTGTCAAATAATATAATTAGCAACAAAAATCGTTGCTAAAAAGTTTACATTCCGCAACGAAAGCAAGCTTAGGCAACAATTTTCATAATTTATTGCAACGAAAAATGTCATTGCAAAATGGTGTCAATTGCAACAAAAATGCATGGTCGTTGAAAAAAAAAAGAGTTCATTTCATTGCCAATTAGCAGGCTTTTGCAACGAAATGGGATTTTTACCAATGACATTTTAATTATTCTGCAACAATACATTTTGTTGCTAAAGGATCGATGTCTCTATACGAAAGCCAAATTTCGTTGCAAAATGTATTACTTTTGGCAACAAAAAAAATACGTTTGTTGCGGAACAATTAGCAACGCTCATTGCGCAATGAAAGACACAACAATAGTAAAGTCGTTGCCAAAACCCTTTAGCAACAAAATTTGGCACCTTTAGCAACGAAAATCAGTTGTTGCTGAATCCCTATTTTTTTGTAGTAATCAATTTTCTTATTTGGCTATAAAAATATAAATAACATATTCTTAAGTATATATGTATCTATACATATAACACATTCACTTTATTTGAAATCTATTTCTTTAATAGATTTTCTCATACATTATTACATAATCTCTTTCACTATTTAATTCATATAAATTTTAAAGGTAACATAATACCTTATTCTTAATATACCTCCAAGTATACATATAAATCCATTCTAGGGTTTTGAATTTTTGTAACCCATATTTTCTCTACACTCTTTCAATTATTAAACCGTATAGGTTTTTCTTAAATTTTTTAAATAAATCATCTATTTCCACTCTAGGTTTTAAACTTTTACTATTAATTCAATCGTTTAAGATCTTATAAAATTTTGATTTGTCACAACTACCATGGTATATCTTCTAGGTTTGACTTCCAATATTTTGATTTTCTACTTCTTTTGATTAGATTTTTCATAACTTGCTCATTTTATAACCAAATGAGTTCAAACCGCTTCCATTTTCTTGTAATCTTACATATCTTTAATATTTGATTTCTTAAATCACTTTCCAATATTTTTAGTTAATCAAACTTATCGATTTTCCAAGCTAGGGTTCACACTTGGACATGTTTCACTATACGTTTTGTTACAAGTTCGTTTTAAGTCCGAATCGACGATTCCACTTGGGTTATGTTCGTATTTCATATATGTTCAACATAACATTTTTGGATTATACCCATAGCTTACATATTTTATGACATTAATCACAAATATCATACTTTCAAGCATACTCAGCTAGGTGTCACAGGGTGTACAATCTAACACTATTTTTTTGCGTATATATTCTCCTTGTGATGCACCGGTTCGCCCAACCAGTAAGCAACTTGTCAAGCCACACAGGCACAGTCTATATTATCAAGCCACGCACACAAGCCAACACTGTGTTTATAAAACAACGTCTCAACCTTTTTATTGCTCACTCAATAACAAGGAATACAATATATGACTAGGGCTCGTAGACTCACACTTTCTCAGTGAACTCTGTCTTGCCAATCCCCTTGTTGTATATATAAATACATATTAGGCTGCAGTTCACACTGATAAGTAGGTTTTATACCTACTTATCCGATATCTATTACTTGAATTAGTTGCTTAAACCTATGTTTTGTAGTTACTTTGCATGCATTGTGTGTTCATTTCATAAATTTTATGTTCTTTTGTAGGCTATGACATGACATTGGCATGAAGAAGCAAGGAAAAGCAATTCAGACATTATTTTGACTAAAATACGCAATCAATTGCAAGAAGGGAATATTTAAGGACTTTTAACACCAAGTTGGATGCATGTTATTGGCTTGGAACTTGGATTTTATTGTAGATCTACTTCTTAGCTTTTCGGAACATCTTGAACCATCCTAATCAGAGTTCGGATGCGAGATTTTTGGACTTTTTATCAACAAAGATCAAAGCTGAAAGTTGTCCTGCTTGCAATTTGAAAGTAGTATGCACACAAGCCAATCATGTTTGATGATAAAGCATATACTTTGTAACAATCTTATTCATTTATTAATAAAAAGTATTAATTTATTAAAGGCTTTCAATTATCTACATGATGCTGTTTTATAATATGTGATAAACCCATAGTTTTAAGCAATGCTTTTAGAATAATGATGATGATCATTCTAATGAGATCTAAATTCTTAGAAAGCTTAAAACTAAAATAGTTCCCAATCATTGGATTACTAAATTGGGGATTAGGGAATGGGATATGATTGGTACATACGTTGTTTGCTCATTGGATGAGGATGATTGATCTCATGATCATTTGTGTGAAGACACTAAAGCAAGTATGTAGGTGCTTATTAGAGAATAAGTTCCTTTGAGCATTGGCTCGCTAAGGAATACCTAATGGAGTTTTACTTTTTCTGTCAATAGAATTCCTATAGTGATAGTAGTACAAGTGATCCTTGGACTTGAGATCATCATAAGTATCTTGTGTATGATGAGTTATACTTTGACTTATTCCTTAAGACCCTTAGGGTATATCAAAGGTATGCTTGGGTATAATAAGTTATGTACATGGAGATAATGTATGATCGATAAAGAATCTACCACTTATTAAAAGAAGAGAAATGTCCTATGTGATTCGATAAATGACAACCCAAAGAGTCCTTGGTTATATGGCGAGAATGAAATTAGAAAGGAGTTTCTAATTTGCATTATTTGGAGTTGTGCATTTAAGAGTCGAAATACATATAATTAAATAAAATAAGACTTGACAGTAATTTCATGTCTTATATTTAATTAGGACATTGTATGGTGGAAGGATTGAATTGTACGGTAACTATTTACTCAAAGGTTCTTTTATGATTAATGTTGAAATCTATATTATCTGGAAAGTCGTTGAACGCTAGGGAGGCTTATCCCTATTGTAGAATAAATATTATTTATTTAAATAAATTAATTGTTTAATTTATTTATTTAAATAAGATTAGAATTGTTCTAATTGATTTATTCACAACCGGTTTAATATGGAGAACCTAAAGGGTCATACCATAAAAAGAAGAATAATTATTTAAGAAGTTAATGGCATAATCGTAATAATATGTTATGTATATTTAATTTAATCTATGGTGATAGAATAAATTAAATAGCTTAATATTTATTATTTAATATTTTAGAAATATTAAATATAAATTAATAAGAGGAGTCTTATTAATATTATTACAATTATTATTATTATTTTAATTTCTAAAAGAGTTTAGGAATTAATTTAATATAAGTACTCTCATTTATTCCTAATTGGATTAGCAAGAAAAATTAGTTAAAGGAGTTTAATTAATTATCCCTAATAAGATTAAGGAGCCCCTTTAATTAAAAGGGTTTAATTAAATAATACCTTATTTTAATAGGGTTACTTGATATCTTTATAAGAGAAGTCTTATATCAGATATCAAGACGAAGTTATAATTCCAAGAGTTGGAGAGTACGCTCTTTTTCTATAGAGATAGAAAAACTAGGGTTTAGCCAACCACCCATCTTCTTGAATCATTCTTCTTCCTTGGTGGATCACCTCTAGAGGCCAAACACTTGGGTGGCTAACGTTGATCAAAGGAAGGAACCAAACCCGGTGGATTCAAGTTGAATGCGAAAAGGATTGGAGGTGAACTTGTACCTGAGGAAGCTCGGATCTTCAAGAGTATGATTTTGTTCTTCAATTTTTCGTTTAATTAATAATTGTGCATAAAGGGTGATCCGGGTTTATGGTTTGTAAAATTTTTAAACTCTGATTTTTACACGTTTTCGCTTATTTTTGCAATTTGATTGCGTTCATGAATATTACAAACCTAACAGTGGCATCAGAGCCAAACCTTTATATAAATTATTAATTATTTTAATTTAATATCTATATTGATATGTGTTTAGAACAATTTAATTGGGCATAATTTTATTGTATAAAATTTTTTTAAAAAAAAAGGCGAAGTCTGTTTTTTTTTTCTCTTCGAAAAAGCCGAAATCACTTTTGATAACCTGTTATTAATATTACACGGAATTACTGTAATTCACGAAATCATTAATATATATATCTCCTTCATTAGTGATAAGCTGCGTTTCAGGATCACATGATTCATGCACGTATGGATTCAATATTATATATATATATATATATATATATATATATATATATATATATATAATGTATAAGTATTACTCATATGCAGATTACCCTTGACAAAAAAAAAAGCCACGTGGATCATGATATAACTTATATATATATATAACTTATATTAACGTTAATATATATATAAGTTATGGTTTATAATTATTTTATTATTAAAAATAAAAAAAATTTATTTTAATCTTAAAATAATAAATTTATTTTAATCTTAAAATAAAAGGTTTATTTTAATTTTAAAATTAGGATTTCATGCTAACTAATTAGAGTTGGAATTGGATTCCATGATAACTAATTAGAGTTGAAATTGGATTCCATGTTTCCTTAAATAAATGAGTTTATTTAGATATGAAATAAGATTTCATATTATTCAAAATAAAGGAGTTTTTTTTGTGAATAGGAAAGAAAATCCGTGTTTCCTTTAATAAAGTTTTTTTTAATTGGAATTGGATTCCATAATTAATTAAAATAAAGGAGTTTATTTTGATTAAAATAAAATAGTTTATTTTATTCAAAATTGGATAAATTAAAATAAAATAGTTTTATTTTGATTTAAATTTGGATTAAAATAAAGGAGTTTATTTTGATTCAAAAATTAGATTTTATACTAACTAAATTTGCCCATTAAATGATATCAATATATATATATTGAATGTTTATTATTCATCGGATGAATGTTATGTATTGATGCATATGGTGATATGTATGATAATAAATGAGATTGATTATGACAATCGATTGACGATGTGATTGGATTTATTTTAGTTGGATGCATGAATGTATGGGTTTTATTAAATGGGTCTCTGCGTACCTCGCCTTCTCTATTTTTTCTTAATGTAAATTCTATCTCCTCCTATGTACTTCCCTCGATCACGATCAAGGTTTCTATTTATTTTAAATAGTTTTGTAATAGAAATAGTTAGAATTAATTTTGAAAATTAGAGATCAAGGAGCAAGGAGCGCGTGAAGACCCGTTTGTAATGGAGCCCGGTTTAAATGTAATAGTTATATTTAAATATTAATTCTTTCACCCCTAGGATTTGACCTTTTGGTTCACTTGGTGGCTCTAGTGAACCAAACTAGAATAAAAGTCCATAATCAATCTGGGTAGAATATAGTATTCTATATGTGCATGCTTATACTATATATATTATATAATATGCAAACATGCTTCGCATGTTCATTAATATGATGTGTATTTTATATATATATGTGCATGCGCACTAAACAAGATGAGACAAATTAATAATAAACCCCTCAATTTTTATATTAAGTCCTAACCGTTCAAAGATATTTGGAATATCAAACGTTGCCTTCTAGCATGATAAAATTAATTGAGTATTAAATATTTAATATGAGTTTGTTGTGTCACCACAAGGCAAATATTAAGTATTTAAGATGTTAATTTATCACATTTGATGCTTATAAAGAAAATTGAACAATATTGTTTTGTTGTGTCACCACAAGGATGATATTTTTCTTTTTGAATATATGGAGTGCTAGGTGGGACTTAACTTGGATAATTTTGATTCGGATATGCCACCACTTGATCAAAATAATCTAAGAGGCAAAAGAAAAGGAGTTGCATAGTTGATGAAATTGACAAAAGTTGTCTACCTATTTATTTATATATAGTTTGTTGTGTCACCACAAGGCTATATACATTTGAAATGGGATCCTTATTCTCACTAGCAAATCTTTAATTAGATTTTGCCGAACTATATAAGTGAGGGAAATATAGTTTGAAGAAAATAGTGGGAGATACCAATTTAAAACAAGACCTAAATTATTTTGGTAATTAATAAAAGAATGTAAGTTAAAATGTTGTTAATTACAAATTCATTTACAGAATTTTACAATGTCTAAAATTACTATCACTGCGAAGCATATTAGATGCTAAATTAACTAGACCGAATTAAACGAATAAGAAAAGGAAATTGAGAATAGTTCTCATGGCTGAAAAGCTATCTTATGTCCTTAATACGCCTATCCTTGCAATGGTTGCAGACAATGCCCCTGAGGAAGAGATTGCTACTTTTAGAAAGTGGCAAGATGATGCACTGATTAGCTCAATGCATCATGCTCGCATCCACGAGTAATGAGACGAGCTTCCACAAGATGAAACTATGGATGCTCCTACTATATTCCTACACATCAAGTAGTTGATGGTGAGGAAAGTGGGACCGATAGATATCGAGATATCTAAGGAGCTCTTCGGATCTAGAATGGCCAATGGCACTATAGTATGCATAAAAAGTTCTTAACATAATCAATTTGATTGATCAATTAGACAACTGGTTTTGTCATGGATGGAGAGTTGAGCCAAGATTTGATCTTGCACTCACTCCCGGACTCCTTTCACAATTGTTGTGAATTTTTCATATAAACAAGCTAGATATCAGCTTCGTTGATTTGCTTAACATGTTGAAAAATGATGAGAGTCACTTTCTAACCAAGAAAGACCATGTCTTACTGGTAGGGGCCAAAGGATCTTCTGAAAAGAAGAATGATTCGAAGAAGGTATAAATAGAAAGGGAAAAAACAACGGATAATAAGAACAAAACTGATACGGATAGCAAAGGAGTTTGCTTCCACTGCAATAAGCCTGGACACTGGAAAGAAACTGCAAGAAGCATCTTGCAGAGGCTAACCAAAGAAGCTTAGTGAAGTTTTGGTTACAAATACAAATTTGTTCATGATTTAAAATAATTTTTTTTAAGTCAAGGTTCTACTTGGGTATTGGTTACCGACTTTGGTTATCATAAATATAGATTTATGAAGGGACCAAACAGAAGTAGAAAGTTAAACAAAGATAAGTAATCCTATGTGTGAAAAATGAAGCAAAGGTTGCTACATTAGCTATAGAAACTTATAGTTTAGCACTGCCTACGGGCAAATCTATTAAGTCAATAAGTTGTTATTGTATTCCAGTTCTTGTTAAAAATATTATTTCCATTTTATTGTTGGACAATGAAATCTTTGGGATTATAATTAAGAACAATTGTTGTTATATTTATAATAATAATGTTTTGTATAGAACTGGAATATTACTTAATAAATTTTGTATACTTGACTTACGCGAAAATAATTTTGCAAATTGAACAAACTAGTATAAGAAAAGGAGATGGTCATTCAAAGAGTTGAATGTGTGTATTTGCTGAAATACAAGTGTGAATTATTTGAAAGGTTCAAAGAATTCAAAAGTGAAACAAATTGACAAAGTATTAAGATTCTTTGATTAGATCAAGGAATAAATACTTGAGCAATAAGTTTCTAGATCATCTCAAATGGTTTTCTCATAATGGGCCGCCTCGATACGTAATAATTGATTGATGTATCTGAAAGGAAAAATTGTACCTTGTTGGACATGGTACGGTCCATAATGATTTTACCGACATTCTAGTATCCTTCAAGGATCATGTCCTAGAAATGGTCAGACATCTACGTAAAAGGTAACCTCAAAAAATCGCCCCAAGACTCTATAAAAGTTATGGATGCCGGGAGGATTCCTAATCTTAAGTATGTTAAGATAAGGGGTTGTCCAACTTATGTGAAAGCGGTTTCAAAGGATAAGCTTGGGACAAGATTAGACAAATCTGATTTGTGGGACATCCTAAAGTAAGTTTAGGGTAAATGTTCTATAATCCAACTTAGCAAAAGGTGTTTATTCGATGAACACGCTTCCTTCTAAGATAAAGGTGTTTATCATTAAAAGGGGCTAGTGGGAGGATAATAGATCTTGAAGAGTTCAAGAACCACAAAACACTATAAGTCAAATAAGAGGAACTCGTAGATAAACCTATTGTACCACAATTGAATCAGTAAATCGGAATAGCACTAGAAGATACAGGAGGTATGATTCATCATAGATGATGATGATGAGGTACACATCATAGAAGATGATGATCCAATTATATATATGATGAGGTAAGTGTTGTAGACACTCGAGAGAAATGGATTGAAAGCAAGTTTCTCAAATATGGAACATTCGTTTTGATGAGGCAATCAAAAGAGTTTGATTTTATCAAAATAAGAATGAACATAGTGTGTATAAAAGGGTCAGTGGGAGCATCGTGACATTCCTAGTACTATATGTTGATATACTACGGATAAGGAATGACATACCAATGCTACAATCAGTAAAGATAAAGTTGTCTAAACATTCCTCCATGAATGATTTGGAAGAGTATCTTAATTGGGGATATAAATCTATATAGATAGATTTAAGAGGATGCTCGACTTAACCCAAGGAACGTATATTCATTTGATGCTAAAGTCATTTATCATGGCAAACTCCAAGAGATGTCTCATGTCGATGAGCTATGGAGTGTATCTCTCTTAATAGTCCCCACAGACTCCTGAAAAGAGAGGTCGCATGAGTGACAATCATGTATGCAATGAAATGTATGAGACCTGATGTTCATCGGTCATATTATGGAGAAGTTCACTATGAGTCAGTGAAAAACATCTTAAAGTGCTTAACCGGCACTAAGGATGTGATCATATTCATGGTGGGTCTAAATTAAAACTAGAGGGCTTAACAGACTCAAGTTTTTCAGACAGACCAAGATGACATAAAATCCACTTTAAGGTAAAGCGTTATCTTGAACAGTGGTGCAAAGTTGAATTGAAAGGTTCCAAACAAAGAAAGAGTTCTTTGGTTTAGTGATAAAGACAAAGTATATAGCTATAAATGAAGTCTGCAAGTTGATTGTTTGGATTATAAGTTCATTACAGAACTAGGAATAGTTCCTAAGTCTCATCTTGGATCTAAACATGTGTTGTGGCACTTTCATTTGATTATTAGAATCATTGAAAGATGGGAAATCACTATAGAGATAGTGGACTCTCATGAACAACATTACATATCCATTAACTAAAGCTTATCCAACAGCAGGATAATCGTCACTTAGAGAAGAAGAGCATGAGATACCATGACGATTGGCTTTAGTGCAAGTGGGAGATTGAAAGTAGTATACACACAAGCCAATCATGTTTGATGATAAAGCATATACTTTGTAACAATCTTATTCATTTATTAATAAAAAGTATTAATTTATTAAAGGCTTTCAATTATCTACATGATGCTGTTTTATAATATGTGATAAACCCATAGTTTTAAGCAATGCTTTTAGAATAATGATGATGATCATTCTAATGAGATCTAAATTCTTAGAAAGCTTAAAACTAAAATAGTTCCCAATCATTGGATTACTAAATTGGGGATTAGTGAATCCGGATAGATTTGTACATACGTTGCTTGCTCATTGGATGAGGATGATTGATCTCATGATCATTTGTGTGGAGACACTAAAGCAAGTATGTAGGTGCTTATTAGAGAATAAGTTCACTGAACGTGGCTCGCTAAGGAATACCTAATGGAGTTTTACTTGCCTGTCAATAGGAATTCCTGTAGTGATAGTAGTACAAGTGATCCTTGGACTTGAGATCATCATAGTATCTTGTGTATGATGAGTTATACTTTGACTTATTCCTTAAGACCCTTAGGGTATATCAAAGGGTATGCTTGGGTATAATAAGTTGTACATGGAGATAATGTATGATCAATAAAGAATCTACCACTTATTAAAAGAAGAGAAATGTCCTATGTGATTCGATAAATGACAACCCAAAGAGACCTTGTAAGCGTAATGAAATTAGAAAGGAGTTTCTAATTTGCATTATTTGAGTTGTGCATTTAAGAGTCGAAATACATATAATTAAATAAAATAAGACTTGACAAGTAATTCCATGTCTTATATTTAATTGGGACATTGTATGGTGGAAGTATTGAATCAGACGTAACTATTTACTCAAAGGTTCTTTTATGATTAATGTTGAAATCTATATTATCTGGAAAGTCGTTGAACGCTAGGGAGGCTTATCCCTATTGTAGAATAAATATTATTTATTTAAATAAATTAATTGTTTAATTTATTTATTTAAATAAGATTAGAATTGTTCTAATTGATTTATTCACAACCGGTTTAATATGGAGAACCTAAAGGGTCACACCATAAAAGGAAGAATAATTATTTAAGAAGTTAATGGCATAATCGTAATAATATGTTATGTATATTTAATTTAATCTATGGTGATAGAATAAATTAAATAGCTTAATATTTATTATTTAATATTTTAGAAATATTAAATATAAATTAATAAGAGGAGTCTTATTAATATTATTACAATTATTATTATTATTTTAATTTCTAAAAGAGTTTAGGAATTAATTTAATATAAGTACTCTCATTTATTCCTAATTGGATTAGGAAGGAAAATTAGTTAAAGGAGTTTAATTAATTATCCCTAATAAGATTAGGGAGCCCCTTTAATTAAAAGGGTTTAATTAAATAATACCTTATTTTAATAGGGTTACTATCTTTATAAGAGAAGTCTTATATCAGATATCAAGACGACGTTATAATTCCAAGAGTTGGAGAGTATGCTCTTTTTCTATAGAGATAGAAAAACTAGGGTTTAGCCAACCACCCCCATCTTCTTGAATCATTCTTCTTCCTTGGTGGATCACCTCTAGAGGCCAAACACTTGGGTGGCTAACGTTGATCAAAGGAAGGAACCAAACCCGGTGGATTCAAGTTGAATGCGAAAAGGATTGGAGGTGAACTTGTACCTGAGGAAGCTCGGATCTTCAAGGGTATGATTTTGTTCTTCAATTTTTCGTTTAATTAATAATTGTGCATAAAGGGTGATTCGGGTTTATGGTTTGTAAAATTTTTAAACTCTGATTTTTACACGTTTTCGCTTATTTTTGCAATTTGATTGCGTTCATGAATATTACAAACCTAACACAATTTACATATCATCTACTTCAAGCCCAATTTTGATCTTGTTCCGGCCAGAATCTGTCAATCTCAAACGAATTAAATTTGTAGATCTCATCGATATCTTTGATTTGATAGGTGGCAGGCCCCGTAACTCCAAGCAGATCAAAATTTATACCTATTTTACCAAAGAACGTCGCAGCAGAAAATAGAGCGGCGCGGGGCGCGCCATAAATGAACTATGAGCGGTGCGAGGCACGCCGGTCCATCAGTTTCTCTGCTACAGTAGCGCGGGGTGCGCCCAAAATGGCCTATAAATGGCGTGGGGCGCGCCGGGCAGTGGGGGGGAGAGAGAGTTAAATTGGGTGTTATGTTGTCCAATTTGAGCTAGAATAGGATTCTTAGTTGCCTAACTTGCTAGGGTGTCCATTAGAACTATAAATACTTGATTTTAACTTGGATTGGGAGGCTAGTTTTGGAAGATTCCATTAGATTATATTAGGAGCAAAACCCTTGTTCTTATGAGATTTGGAGATTGAAGCAACTTGGAGACTATTGATGATCAAGAGCAGGAGCTTGAGGAAGATGGAGATTTGCTGACAACAGATTTATTCTTTACTTTACTCTTAGTTTTGTCTTTTAATGTGTATTCAAGTGTGGATTCTTAGTTATAATTCAATGAACTAATTCTTTGTTTGAGATTACAATGGATCTTATTGTGTAGTTTATTTTAATATGCTTCGTTATCAGTTATTATTTTCTATCGTGAGGATTGTCTATTGTGATTTGGACTTAATTGTTTAATTGATTGGCCATTAATTACCATGATAATCTATATGAACTCGAGAGATGAAGTATAGATTTAGATCTAATCAGGATAACATGTGTTTGTGATTTTTGCATAGATGGAATTCATGATTCGTGTTTAGGATAGAGATATGCCTTTACGCCATATGTAATCTTATATAGAACTTGTGCTTTAAATCCTTTTTAATTGTAATTCAGATAGAGATATAGTGGATTAGTTAATTAGGGTGTCTTGCTTAATTCTATCATCTGTGGATTTAAGTGAGTATGGGTATTATGCATCGAGAGGTGGTTTTATCAGCTTTAGTGTTCTTGATTAATAATTCAGGATAGAGAATAATTGATGAGAAGTGTGTTAACTTAAATGAATTAATAAGTGAAGTTGTGATCTTAAATCTCCGTAATCTTAATTTAACTAGTGGTAATTAGAATTAGTTTACTTATAAATTGAAATTCATTCGTTTAAATAAGATTGAGTTGGTTACGGGTTAGTACTTGATGATTTTTATTAAACAATTCCTCGTGGGAAAGATACTCTACTTACACTTTATTACTTGTTGACCATGTATACTTGCGTGTTGTGCGTAATTACATTTTACCCAATAAGTTTTTGGCGCCGTTGCCGGGGAATTAGTTTAATATTTTTTACCAATAATAATTTCAATCAAATTAGTCTTAATTTAAACATTTTTATTTTTAATTCTCTTCCTATATTTCTCTCTTTTTAGGTACCATGGATGACTTTGCGTATCAATTGTCATACACGAACATGAATCAACCAAGGGAAACATGGATTAATGGACTGAATACATTTTCTGTAGAGTCGGTACAAATTGAGGCAAATTCAAAGACGTTAGAGGTTATCACAGCCCAACGGAGTCAAAAGATGGCAAACATGACTCAACCAAGGGAAACAGGGATTGATGTACTTATGCATTTTCCGCAATATCAGCACAGATTAAAGAACTTTCGAGGATGTTGGACGTTATTGCAGCCTAAAGGAGTTGAAGGATGGCAGTTACGTGTGACTATTGTGTTGGCAACCATCAAAGTCATCAATGCACCGTCAGTTTTTAACCAGTACAATATAGTGGTGATTACCTCAACAACTATGTTGATCCTAACTATCACCAAGATTAGGGGTATCACTCGGATTTTTCATGGTGCTACAATTATGATGACCAACATTACGCTCTAAATTCATCATAGACACTGGAATTTTCATGTCCACCTCCAGTGCCACAAGAAGAAGATAATTCAAGGCTGGAGGAAGCATTGTCCGAGATTAGAGCGACAAATGAGGAGTGATAGATTAATTAAGAGAGGTCAAATGGAAATCTAAGGAGAAAAATTCAAAATCTTGAGAATCAGATGGAGCAAATGACCAGAGCCTTAAACAACCACCCTCCAAACACTAGGCTTTATGATATGGATGACGAAACTGACAGAGAACCCAAACCGAATCTGCGACTAGATAAGCTACAAGATATCAAAAGTGTGGAGACAATTAGGGATATTGAATAAAGGTCGACGAAGATCTAAATGGGTCTCCACCAAAGATCAAATATTCAGTCAGAGTTGCAAAACCTTGCCGACTAAGTAGTCATATCGTCGGTGAAGCTCTTTATGACATAAGAGGGAGTGCAACAATGAAGCCGTGGTGGAACGAGAAAGAGAAGATAGACGAAGAGCCCATTGTGTTTGACACACTTCCATGTCCAAATATGATCACAAACACAATGGAGATAGCACCTAGTTATTTGCCCTTCTTCATGGAGATTATACCGAGTCAGTGCATGCTAGGTGACTTTGATGCTATGGCCATCGCTTGTGGGAACCTCCCAAAGGATTATTTGCTACTGATGGATGGAGGATTCCTCAACTTTCAAAGAGGAATTGGATAGCGTTGACCAGACAAAGTCTGGCTGAAGGACTACAAATCAAGCGCTTATTGGGAGGCAACCCAAGTTTAATTTTTATTTTTAGTTTTTATTAGGTTTTATATTAGTAGTTAATAAGTTTGCATTTATTAGGATTTAATAAACTTGCTTCTATTTTGTTTACAGGTTATTCAAGTCAAATTTAAGTGTGGTGCCCAATTTGTTCCATGTGCCTAGCCTATTCTCCAAACTTAGCGGACAATGAGAAGGATTGCTATATTTTCAGGGAAGTCCTCTTCTTTACTTTTTTCTATTTCAGCCATTGAGGACAATGTCTAGTTTAAGTTTGGGGGGCATTTTAGTGTCATATTACATATAGTTAGTTATTTACATTGTAGTTCATATAGTTATATTTAGTTTTTGCATTCAGTTTCTTGAAATAAAAAAAATTAAAAATTAAAAAATTAGTAGTTAGTTTACTATGTTTATATAGCATTTAGTACATCTTACATGAGTCCAGCTGTTTGATATTTACAGTTTGTTTTGGAAAATGATGAGATTGGAATTGGGTAGACAAGTATAGTACTCACTATTAGAGCTTTGATGTGATTTCTTGTTATGAATTGAGTCTTTTTCTGTTTGAAACTGGTATAATAAGGATAGCATAGTAAAAACAACTTGGTTATTGATTGAGTTTAAATTGATACATAATGAGACTCTAAAGGATAATGCTAGTTTGAATGAAAGAATGACAAGAATAAGTAGTGATGACTAAAGTTAGACAAGAACCTAAGTTTGGGGGAGTATTTGGGGTATATAAGCTATAAAAAAAAGAAAGTATGAATAAACACCATGGCGTGCTTGTCTAGTTTTGTGGCCTTTGTTACTTGAGTAAGTAAGCCCGAGGGGATTGTCTTTACACCTAGCGTCCTAAGGTCTTAATGGTCTGGGAGTCGTTGGTCAAAAGCTCGTTAAGGTAGCATTGAAAAGCCTAAGGGAATAAGACATTGCATAGCTATGTGTATATAAACAAAAAAAAATGAATAAAACGAGAAATAAGAGCAAAAAGCCCCCGTAGATGAAAAATGAAGCATAAGTATCCCATGTTGACCCTCGATATTGGTAATTATTTGATTTTAGTTGGATCTAGCTTATTTTTGGATTTCTTGAGTTTACACTGTATGATGCCTTCGAAGAGACTTGTTATGTGTGAAATTTGATTTTATATCATTTAACATTGTTGTGGAGCACACACGCACTATATTAGTGATAACAGTCTAAGATTTGATGGTTGATTGGGAAGTTAATGATTTGTTTTGATATGATGTATTATTATGTTTACTTGATTTCTCTAAGGCCAATTGAACAGACTTGTTTCTATCATTACTGTTGGATTTGTAGGCATGTAGATTAGTTGCATTCATAGCATTGTTGTTTTGTGTTTTTGCTTGAGGACAAGTAACTGTTTAAGTTTGGGGGTATTTGATAAGTAGGTTTTATACCTACTTATCCGATATCTATTACTTGAATTAGTTGCTTAAAGTTATGTTTTGTAGTTACTTTGCATGCATTGTGTGTTCATTTCATACATTTTATGTTTTTTTGTAGGCTATGATGTGAGACCCCAAATTTTATGAATAAAGATTTAAATTTCTCGAAATAAATTTTTTAATATTATGGTGTGAAATTGAGATAATGTTATAGTTGTGGGTAGTATTTATAAATTTTGCAAAGTATGCAAGTTGTTATATAATATTCGATTGGTCGGGGAATATTCATTTTAACAGGGAATATTAAATTTACGACATACATAATCATCGGGTGGACCGCATACGGAAGAATAATGTCAGTAGTTAGAAAATGACAAAAATATTTTATGAAAATAACGGCGGAGGTTTTACCGTTAATACTGTTGAACTACTCGGTAGTAAAAGTACAGTAATACGCGTGGTTGTATAGTAGCACGCGGTATTGATTATTGATGCTTACGTGAGAAGTCACTCAGTTATACTCAATTATTGCTATAGTAATTGCTGCATCATATCTCTCATATTATTGATTCGATTATTGTCACAGTATCATCTGCATTATATGATATTTTATTAAATCAATAATTGAGACGACAAAGTTATTCATATTATTAAATTGCAATATTTATAATGTTTAGAAGTTCTGTCGAGGAGAGGTTTGGTCACTTAATTGTGCGCGAATAGGGAGAAATCCTTATTGGAAAGCCCCCTCTTTCCTGGGAACGACCTGGTTGTTAAATATTGTGAGTTATGATATTAATGATGAATAAGTTCGTGTTGATTAAAGATGAATTTGATAGTTCCATTATGTTGGGATTATTGGTGTTAGTTGAAATCGACATCTATTCCGATGATAATTGATGTCTGGGGGTTATATTGATAAACCGGGTAATTAATCAGGTAAATGAGCAATTAATTGCTACTAATTCACATGCTCATATAACTATTTGTTCACATGTGTGTACTATTGAATCACATTCTTATACTATTAGGGGAGTTGGTGCAAGATTGATGATACTTGCATGACTAAGTTAAAAATGGAGGTATAGATGGAGGTACTATACTGTAATTAATTTTTTCACATGTTTAGAACTATTGAGTCACGTGATTTACTATTGATTCACATGATTTACTAGTAGGGGAGGTGGTGCAAGTTTGATAATACTTGGATGACTAAATTAAAAATGAAAGAAAAGTTGGAGGTATTGTACTATAATATTTTGAGCCCCAAAACGTGCAATTATTGAAACTATATTTTCTTATAAATAGAAGTTCATTCATCCTTCATTTCTCACCAATTCACTAAAGCTTTAGAGCCATCATTATAGAGAGAAATTATAGAGAGAAATAAGAAGAGAAGTCTGCTACATTTTTATTCTAGTATCTAGCTTCATTCTAAGGTAAGGGATATTATTTTTTGTACTCATAAGGGGTATTATTCTTTCGTATTTATGAAGAGAATTATTTTCTTTCAATACTCGTAAGAGTTGTTATTCCATTCTTCGTAAGAGTTGTTATTCCATTCTTCATTATTATGTTGGAATAACCTGTTTATGCGAAGTACCGCATACATGGTGAAATTCTTCTGCTATTCCATTCTTTATTATTATGTTGGAATAACCTGTTTATGCGAAGTACCACATACATGGTGAAATTCTTCTATTATTCTATTCTTTATTATTCTGTTGGAATATCCTGTCGATGAGAATTTCGCCTTACCTGGTTCCATTATTTATTATTCCGCATTTATTATTCTGTCGGAATATCCTGTCTGTGCATTTTACGTCGGACCTGGTTCCATCAATTATTATTCTGTTGGAATAACCTGTCTATGCGAAGTACCGCATGCATGGTGATTTCTGTTGTTATTTCATTCTTTATTATTATTCATTGGGACATCCCGCCAAGGTAATTTCACGACCGGTTCTATTATTTATTATTCGCATTTATTATTACAGCCGAATATCATGCTCGTGCATTTACGTACGGACTGGTTCCATTATTTATTGTTCATTGGGAATAACACATGCGTATGCGGTCTCTATCGCATGCATGGTGAATCCTTTTGTTATTCAATTCTTTATTATTCTGTTGGAATAACCTGTCTATGTGGATTACCACATGCATGGTGAATGATCCTTTATATTCATTCCTTATTAAATTGTGGAAATGATCTAGTTACGTTGATTATGATGAGAGTCATAATAAAAGCTTTGGACTGATGAAAATCATGGGTATATGAAGTATTAGTAAGTGTTATGATGAGTTATGTTGGTTATTATGTGAAAACATGAAAGTTTCTTAGAAATCACAAAGGGTTGAAAATCAGATTTTGGTGAAAATGGAACATGAAATTCAATTGACCATATCTCCTATTATATTTTGAATTTTTGAGTGTGGTCAAGTTCTAGAGTTAGATCTATGAGTTTTGTAGCATCTCCAAGTGGAATCACTAGAAAAAGTGTTGTAGATTTTTGTGTAGACTGTTTTTAGCAAAAGAGTCCAAAGCTACAAAAAAGGAAAATGCTACTGCCCAGAAACTTTAAGGGGCTATTTCGGCCACTTAATTTGTGAGAAAAATTCCGGCCTTTTGGGACATGAAAGTATATGGTATAAAGAATATCCTGTCCAAAAATGAGCTCATTCTGACTTAAAATGAGCAAGTTATGACCATTTCAATATTTAGGTTTTTCCGACGAAAAACGTTATAACCGGAGTTCTATAACTCCGATGACCATGAAATTTAAACTGGAGGCTCACGTTAACATGTGTAAGATCCTGCCAAGATTTGGGAATTTTTGTAGTTAAACTTGAGGTAGCTAATTTCTTAAGGAATTAATTAGAAATTGATTTTTGAAAAATAGTAAATGAATTTTAAAAATTCCGAGAAAAATATATGTTCTTTATGGGACTATATTCTGCTTAAATCCCAGAAAAGAAATATTTTTGGGACTGATTTGGTATTTTTCATGAAAATGGTTTAGTTACGAACATATGAGTTAAATATGTTATGTGAAGTAACAAAGCTGGAAAATAAGATTTTATGGCTTGGAAATCCTATATAAGGTATATGTAGATTGTTGATAAGGGATTTGATCATTGGTGATGAAATCTTATAAGTATGACATTTTTGAATGATTAAATGCATTATTTGATAAAGTGTAAACAATTGAAATAAATTATTTATAAGTTTAAGAGGTGATTAAAATATTGTTATAATATTAACAATATTAGATTATGAGTTATTTAAGTGATGAATAATATTTGGATAAAATTAAAGTCTTTAATATTTATCCTTGTTTTAGTTTGATTAATGCTTATATCATTGTCATCATCCTCATGCTTATATGGTGATGAAAGTTATCTTTGCTTACGTGTGAAGATTGTGGACAACCGTAATTTTGTAATTTAATTTTAATATTTATTAGATTGAATAAATATTTTTTGATGAATTAATTATTAGATTAATTAATTAATTGATGAAGTTGTGATAGATTAATTTAATTATATGTGTTATATTTATTAAATTAATGTGGAGAATTTTTCTTATTCAAGTATGTGATTATGTGAGCTTTTGAATTAAAAGAAATATATTTAATAAGCTTTATGTTATTTCAATTAATTAAATTATTAATTAGAGATTTAATAATTTAATATTATTATTAAATGAGAAATTTAATTATGTGACTATGTGAATTAATGAGAATTTACTATATTAAATAAGATATTAGATTTATTTTATAATGGGTGTGACATTATTTAAAACTATATTATAAGCCTTTATAAAATTAAATGATTTTAAAACCCATTTTTGTTAAGCCAAACGTGGCCTTAGTGGGAGTTGAGGGCAGTTACCCATGACTGGGTAACTGACCACAAAGCATCAGTCGCTTTTATTTATTGAATACGTCTTCCTTCTTCATTAATTTCCTAAGTCTGACATTAAGCAGAGAGGGAAAAGAGAAAGAGAGTTGAGAAATTGTTGAGTAAAGTGTGAGTTGAGTGATTGAAGAGTTTGAGAAGGGTTTCAATTCATTTCTTATTATTTCACTATACGCTTGGGTAATTTTCTTCAACCCAATTTATAATTTACATCTTTTAAGTTTCATGAATATGGCTTAAGTTTTTCGTGATTCTCTCAGTAATTGGAAATTATGGTGTTATGTGAATATATGTAATAATTGAGTTGTAAGGTATATATTTTATATATATATATATATATATATATATATATATTGTGCTTCCATATCATTGGTTTCATAAGATTATAACGTATGATTTTGGCTTGTTATTCCTTCCAAAAATTTACAGAGTATAATGATATGGCTATATATGGCCCTTACGCACAAATTTAATGCGTTGATCATATATTATCCCTAAATTTTACACTTATATATGATTATACATGCTAAAACAAACAAAATGAAACTTGAGTGGTTGGATTTGACCTTATAACTAATCCATAGTAGTAAATTCTATGTTTTTTTATTCAAAACCTTCAAGAACATCAAGAAAGAATAAAAGATAATTTACATATTTTAATTATGTAACTATGTGTTTTAATGGGTTTAAATTACTCTATAAATGTTGGGTAATGATTATGTATAAATTCTAGTATTTGGGTATGCTTAAACTAATATATGGACAAGAAAATTGGAAGTTATGGCCATATTCATGTATAATTTTACGTGTGATTGATTTTTGGCCTAATTTGGCCTCATATGTTATGAATCGCAGAATCGCAGAAAATGAGCTCTGGTAAACCTTGCTGCGTGGCATTAAAACTACATTACTTCACTTGGCGTATAAAAAAAAAAAAAAAAAAATAAAAAAATAAATATTCGATGAAAATTATTATTAAAATATTTATCAAATAAATTAAATATTTTAATTGAGATATTATGGAATAAAATAAATATTTGGTGAAAATTATTATTAAAATATTTATAAAATAAATTAAATATTTTAATTGAGATATTCATGGAATAAAATAAATATTCGATGAAAATTATTATTAAAATATTTATAAAATAAAGTAAATATTTTAATTGAGATGTTTATGGAATAAAATAAATATTCGATGGAAATTATTATGAAATAATTTATTCGAGTGTAATAATAGTAAGAGAATGAAAATATTCTAATTTAATTAAGTAATTAAATTAGAAGGGTAAAGATTTGTTAAATAAAGTAGAGTTTATATTAAATAATTAAGAGAAAATGTAACTAATGAATTTCGTGAATATATATGGTATGTGTGTGTAGGACTTGTGGGTGAACGGAAGTAGTAATCGCTTATTTACACACACGAGGCAAGTTCCTAAACCTTAATTCTTTACATAAAGCAAATTCATTATTCTATCTTGTTTATTATTGTTCAAGTCAAGATTTCATATTAGATCTTACCATTCTTTAAAAACATAATTCCTATTATACAATACTTATTCGATTGTATACATCTTGAATTTTATTATTCAAATTGAATATCAATTATTGTTGAACCTTCTAAGACTAGTGAACCCTTATTGATTCAACTAGTCCATAGTTGATAAACGTTATAAATTCTAGAACTTTTATTGAGCTTACCAATCCAAACTTCCTTTGGTGCGGACTCCGATGTCAAACTGAGATGAACAACCCTTTAATAGGGGATTATTTACGCTTTAGCGTTAAGATATTGTGCACAGTATGGTACTAAGGGCTGATCCCCCTAAGTACGAGAAGAAGAGTCCATAGTCTTATGACTGTTAAAGGTTTCAAGAATAAACACTTGACAACCTAGGACATAGTTCAAGGTCTTGTGACCCTCAGAATTTCTTTTGATTCTTGTTATTCATTCTTGATTCAAAAGTTGAGCTTTTATATTCAAAGTTATTAATTCATTCGCATGTTATTATTATTCATTTATTATATTGTTATACTTGTGGGAAATCGTGCTCACTCTTGCGTAATAATAACATTGCAGTTAAGAACGAGAGAACAGACGAGCCTTCCACTAGTAAAGGCAAGGGCAAGATTAGCAAGTAATGAAGACTATTTGTTTATGGGGTTGTGTAATGACATTTAGAATTGATGTTACTTAAGACATAATTGTTATGTTTTCAGACATATATTTTAAGGTTAGATCAACCTCGGGATTTATTTAGTTATGAAGTTGATGTAACCCCACAAGGGGAGAGAGTTATTATTTATTCTATCTATTGTATGGTTGTATTTTATTTACGGGTAGATAGATAGATGATGTTTCAGATAGAATGAACACCAAACTCTCGTGGAAATAGAAGTACCGGATTTGGGGTGTCATGAGTTGGTATCAAAGTCGTAAGGTTATGAACCTTAGGTGGGGGGAACAACCTTAGGTAGTAGCCTTGTAGGAGATCGAGAACATTGTAGTGGTAAACTCTTATCGAAGTTCTAAGAAATGAATTTCTAAATTCATTAAAGATAATAAAAGACTTTATGTGTTTATGTGTTAATCTATGTGTTCGCTAGCACGGATTAGTAACTAAAACTTAAAATTTTGTTGTCGTGGATGTCGGATATTGGAGGAGCTAGTCGAAATGGGAGGAGGAACCCCGATTACCTATAGAGGAGGAGCCCCAAGACATTCATGTCGTTAGGGGGCAACAGACAGAGAGAGTCATCTCCGGATGATCACCGCGTTGGTCGTGAGCATGAGCCGAGATCGATCAGAGGAGGATCCCGAGGAAGAGGAAGAAGAAGAGGAAGAAGAGGAGTTCCCACCGAACTCCATTGATGCAGATAGATGTACGACGACTCTATGATCAGAACGTAGAGTTGCAGGATACCTGTCGGATTCGACCGAGCAAAAGTAGTTAGTCGCCAGACACTATTGAAAGCGTAGGATAGAGAGATTGTGACTCTTCACACACGCTTAGGAAATGTGGAGTGGGATCCGTTCACGAGAAGGGTCGACCGAGGATAAGTCCGCAGTAAATAGAGAAGTTAAAGAAAGATCTCAAGGAGACCTCGAGAGGCTTGCCATAGCAGAGGAGGGGGGGTACGAGAGTCACGCCGCATCGATCGTCGTGTAAGATGATCGCCATGCAAAGAAGGCTAAACTTGAGAGACATACTCTACACTACAAAATGCAATGAATGTGGTCCAAGATCGAAGTTAGGAAGTATCCAATCCAGTTTGAGGATCTACCATCATATATGCTAGATCGTGAGAACGATGTGCCGCATCATGGAGGAGAACGTAGCAAGGCTATCCAAATACATTGATGCATAAAGTGATAGAATTTGTTTAATTATGTGAAAGACTTAATTAGTTTTTTTATATGTAAATTCGACGTGTTTATGAACGAAAGAATATTTGAATGTTTTAAATCGTGGATTCTTTATTCCAGATAGTTGATGTAAATAGCAGCTTATGCTATCGCTTAATGTTAAAACTTTGATTTGAATGCAAATATATTAAGTTTTTTGAGATGATGTGTTAAGTGATATGTTAAATTGTTGAGTAATGCCTTAACTATTTAGAGAAATAAATAAAGTTCTAATAAAGCGTTTATTTAATAGAAAATGCCGCCAAGAAGACGACCAAATCATCGACAAACCCGTGAAGGGTCAACGAATAACAAACAATAACACCACCAATGTCAATTCTGCTCAAAAGAATTTTGGTGAATTTATCAATGGAGCAATTAACAATCAACCACAAGCCCCACCAAACACCACGTTCAAGGATTTCAAGGCGGTGGGACCGCCAGAGTTTAAAGGTTCTATGAACCCAATCGAAGCTCAAACATGGGTTATGGAGATGGAGAAGGTGTTTGACGTCGCCAGAGTAAGGGAAGACCAGAAGACCGCATATTCAACATTCATATTGAAGTCTGAAGCCAGCTATTGGTGGAAGGAAAATAAAGTACGGGGAGGAGAAGATGTAATAACCTGGGAGAGATTTAAGGAGATGTTTTTCGAGATGTATTTTTTGACTAGTTCGCAAAACCAAATGGAAGTTTAGTTTTTGGAGTTGAAACAGGGGAATATGTCCGTAGCAGATTATGCGGCAAGGTTCAACGAATTGGCTAGGTTCGCCACATATCAAGTGCATACTGACGAGAGAAAGGCAAGATGTTTTGAGTAGTAGGACTCAAGCCTCGTTGATAAAGAAGGTGTCAATGTTCCAATTTAACACTTTTCTTTGGAGTGTTAGAGAAGGCCATACTACATTTGAAGGTGGAAGCGATGCGGTATCTAAATATAACCAGGATCAGAAGAAGAAAAAGAGTGAAAATGAAGGAATTAACAAGACTAGTGGAAGTAGCACGGAAGGTAATAATAATCAGAAGAGAAAGTGGTCCGATAACTCGTCAGCTGGAAGTCAACAAGGAGGGCAAAAGAAGAAGATTGAAGCGTGCTCAACCTGCGAAAAAGTTCATATGGGAGTTTGCATGAAGGGAAAACGAGTATGCTACAATTGTGGTCAGGAAGGCCACATAGCACCTAAATCGTTTCTAAACCAAAGAAGGGTGCTCGCTTCACTTGTGGCTCAAAGGATCATCTTGCAAGGGATTGTCCTAAGAAGGGATCTGGAGGAACAGGATCAGGAGGGAATAGAGGAAACAATGGTGGAAACACTCTGACTATCACAGACCAAACGCAACCAACCGAATCGACCGCCGTAACATTCAACACGACGATTCAGATGCAAGGCGCCTCTCTCGATGTGGTGTCGTATCATTCGATCAATAAAGTTAATGCTTATGTATTATTTGATTCAAAAGCTACTTGTTCATTTATATCCGATGACTTTGCCAAGAACTTAGAATTGCCTAAGGATGAGTTAGAATACCCCATGAACATAGAAATCATGTAATAGAGAAATTATTCTCAAGTTAAACGTGCACAAGAACTCAGAGAGTGGATATTAAGGGTAACATTATGAACGTAGATCTTATCCCTATTCGACTTGGAGAATTCGATATTATCTTGGGTATGGACCTGGTTATCCAATTATGGGGGCGTGTAATTGATCGCCGAAGAAGCGTGATAACCTTACGACTCGCCAAAGGTTGTGTTTTATGGTAGTAAGTAGCCCATACAAGCGAAGTTATCCACGATGATGCAGCCGTGAAGTTGTTAAGACAAGGCCGTGTAGGATATCTAGCTTACATAGTCGATATTCGTAAAGAAAATCCAAAAATATAGGAGATACCAAGATGAGAGGATTTCGCGCAGACGTATTTTGGATGATTTGCCAGACTTCCACAGACAGAAGCGGTTGAATTCGTGATCGATTTGGCTCCGTGAACGGCTCCAATATCGAAGGCACCATACCGAATGGCACCCCGTAGAGATGAAAGAGCCGATGGTTCAACTACAAGAATTACTAGACAAGAAGTATATCCAACCAAGTGTATCACCGTGGGGAGCGCCTTGGTTTTTTATTCAGAAGAAGAAAGATGGGACAATGCGGCTCAAGATCGACTATAGAGAACTCGAATAAGGTCACGATCAAGAATAGATATCCATTACCGCTGAATCGACGACTTGTTCGATCGCCTAAAGGGAGCGAGATACTTTTCAAAGATAGATTTGAGGAGTGGTTATCATCAAATCAAGGTGAGACCGTAAGATGTACCAAAGACAAAGATTCGAACTCCGATATACGGCTACTAAATTTCGGGTAATGTCATTTGGTCTAACAAATGCTCCCCGCAACATTTATGGGCTTAATGAATGGAGTGTTCAAGCCGTTTTTGGACAAATTCGTAGTGGTATTTATAGATGACATTTTGGTATATTCGAAAACCAAGGAAGAACATGAAGAACATTTGAGGGTGACATTAGAGACGTTGAGAAGAGAGAAGTTGTACGCTAAATTTTTGAAATGTGAATTCTGGATTGAAAGGGTACAATTTCTTGGACATGTGATCGATAAGGACGGAATTTCGGTGGATCCCTCCAAAGTCGAAGCTGTGATTAATCGGGATCACCAAGACGCCGCTTTAAGTAAGAAGTTTTCTTGGATTGGCAAGTTATTACGTAAGATTCATTCAGATTTTTCCAAGATCGCAACCCCGCTGATTTAATCGACTAGAAAATCAATGAAATTTGTTTCGACGAGAAGTGTGAGGAAAGCTTTCAAGAATTAAAGAAGAGGTTAAGTTCATTTCGTGTGTTATCTCTTCCAGATGACACAGAAATTTTGTGGTATATAGTGATGCGTCGCACAAAGGACTTGGCCGCAGTGCTCATGCAAAATGCAGTAGTCATTGCGACGCTGGCCACTTACATAACCGAAAAGATTATGAGAAGGGTATCCCGACCCATGACTTGGAGTTAGTCGCAGTAGTTTTTGCTTTGAAAACTGGAGGCACTATCTCTATGGGGAGAAGTGTGAAAATATATATGCACCACAAGAGTCCAAATATATTTTTACACGTAAAGACTTGAATATGCGCCAAAGAAGGTGGTTGGAGTTAATTAAGGACTACGATTGTGAGATTCTATACCATCCGGGTAAGGTAATGTGGTGGCCGACGCCTTAAGTAGAAAGGGTCTGGAGAAACCGATGTTGTTAACTCAGACAGAGGAGTTAATTTCAAAGAATGGAGAAGCCGGAATTGGAAGTGAAGTATCCTATGGAGATTGATGAGAAAATATTTCGAGATGCAACTGTATAACCCTCTTGGATAAAGTTAAGGAGGCTCACTTCGGACTAAGAATGTAAAATGTGACAAAGAAGATATCTAAAGGAACCGAACCAAGATTTAAGATGGATAAGGAAGAAATACTGAGATTTGATAATAGAATTTGGGTACCACCAGTTCAAGAGATTAAGGAAGATATTTTAAGCGAGGCTCATAGTTCACGATATTCGATTCACCCTGGTAGTACCAAGATGTACCAAGATCTTAGACAACATTTCTGGTGGCCGAATTTGAAGCGTGATGTTGCAGAATGTGTTGCCAAGTGTCTGACTTGTCAGAAAATGAAAGCGAAACATCAGAGACCGAGTGGATTGCTACAACCGTTAGAGATCCCAGAGTGGAAATGGGAACATATTACAATGGACTTCGTGGTTGGCCTTCCGACGACTCAGAAAGGCTACGACGCAAAGATGGGTTATCGCTGATCGAAATCGATTTAAATCGCACACTTCTTTCCGATCAAAATAAGATTCAACTTAGATCAGTTGGTGAGGCTATATGTAAAAGAGATTGTTTCGAGGCACGGAGTTCCGGTATCAATTGTTTCAGATTGGGATCCGCGCTTCACATCAAATTTCTTGAAACGTCTTCAGGAATGCATGGGTACGCAATTGCGAATGAGTACAGCTTACCACCCTCAAACAGACGGACAGAGTGAGAGAACGATTCAGACATTAGAAGATATGTTAAGAGCCTGTGTGATGGACTTTAAAGGAAATTGGGATGATCACCTACCATTAGTAGAGTTCGGTTACAACAACAAGCTACACGCTTAGTATTGAATGCCACCCTATGAAACGTTATACTACAAGAAAGTGCAGTAACTCCACTATATTGGGATGAAGTTGGCGAAAAGACAACTATTAGGCCCTTAATTGGTACAACAAAATGCAGATATAGTTAAGGTGATTCGAGCAAGATCGATGCAATTTCAAGATAGATGTAAGAAGAAATACCGATCCACAATCAGAAGAATGTTGAGTTCGAACCTGTGTAGTTATGTGTTCTTAAAGGTCTCTCCTGGAAAGGAAAGATCGATTCTGGAAAGAAGGGAAAATTGAGCCCAAGATTCATCGGACCCTTTCAAGTTCGAGAAGGGCCTGAGAAGTTGCTTATGAGGTAGCCTTACCTCCATCTCTAGAGAATGTCCACAATGTTTTCCATGTCTCACCTTACGACCCTACAATCCGATTACAAGCATGTGATTGAATATGAACCCCTACATTTCGACAAAGACTTGTTTTACAAAGAAATTCTGCTCAAATTATCAATCAAAAGATCAAGTTTCGAGAAATAAAGTAATACCTTCGTTAAGGTAATTTGGAGGAACCACAACGTCAAGAAGCTACGTGGGAACTCAAGAGAATATGATGAAGAATTATTCTCATTTATTTACTTAGATTGTTATATGCGATTCGGGGATGTAATCTTTGTAAGGGGGGAGAATGTAACGGGATAAATTTTTGAGTTGTGATTCTGGGGACAGAATCCTTTTAAGAGGGGAAAGATGTGACAACCGTAATTTTGTAATTTAATTTTAATATTTATTAGATTGAATAAATATTTTTCGATGAATTAATTATTAGATTAATTAATTAATTGATGAAGTTGTGATAGATTAATTTAATTATATGTGTTATATTTATTAAATTAATGTGGAGAATTTTATTATTCAAGTATGTGATTATGTGAGCTTATCAATTAAAAGAAATATATTTAATAAGCCTATGTTATTTTAATTAATTAAATTATTAATTAGAGATTTAATAATTTAATATTATTATTAAATGAGAAATTTAATTATGTGACTATGTGAATTAATGAGAATTTACTATATTAAATAAGATATTAGATTTATTTTATAATGGGTGTGACATTATTTAAAACTATATTATAAGGCTTTATTAAATTAAATGGTTTAAAACCCATTTTTGTTAAGCCAAACGTGGCCTTAGTGGAGTTGAGGGGCGCTACCATGATCGGGTAATCACCACAAAGCATCGGCCGCTTTTATTTATTGAATACGCCTTCCTTCTTCATTAATTTCCTAAGTCCGACATTAGCAGAGAGGAAAAGAGAAAGAGAGTTGAGAAATTGTTGAGTAAAGTGTGAGTTGAGTGATCAAGAGTTTGAGAAGGGTTTCAATTCATCTCCTACTATTTCACTATATGCTTGGGTAATTTTCTTCAACCCAATTTATAATTTACGCCTTTTAAGTTTCATGAATATGGCTTAAGTTTTCGTGATTTCTCTGTAATTGGGAAATTATGGTGTTATGTGAATATATGTAATAATTGAGTTGTAAGGCATATTATATATATATATATATATATATATATATATATATATATATATATATATATATATATTGTGCTTCCATATCATTGGTTTCATAAGATTATAACGTATGATTTTGGCTTGTTATTCCTTCCAAAAATTTACAGAGTACATGATATGGCCATATGACCCTTACGCACAAATTTAATGCGTTGATCATATATTATCCCTAAATTTTACACTTATATATGATTATACATGCTAAAACAAATAAAATGAAACTTGAGTGGTTGGATTTGACCTTATAACAAATCCATAGTAGTAAATTCTATGTTTTTATTCAAAATCTTCAAGAACATCAAGAATAAAGATAATTTACATATTTTAATTTCAGAATCTATGTGTTTTAATGGGTTTAAATAACTCTATAAATGTGGGTAATGATTATGTATAAATTCTAGTATTTGGGTATGCTTAAACTAATATATGGACAAGGAAATTGGAAGTTATGGCCATATTCATGTATAATTTTACGTGTGATGATTTTTGGCCTAATTTAGCCTTGTTATGTTCAATGAATCGCAGAATCGCAGCTAAAATCAGTAAATGAGTAACCATACTTGGGGTAAAAAAAAAAAAATAAAAAAATAAATATTCGATGAAAATTATTATTAAAATATTTATAAAAATAAATTAAATATTTTAATTGAGATATTTATGGAATAAAATAAATATTCGATGAAAATATTATTAAAATATTTTTAAAAAATAAATTAAATATTTTAATTGAGATATTTATGGAATAAAATAAATATTCGATGAAAATTATTATTAAAATATTTATAAAATAAATTAAATATTTTAATTGAGTTATTATGGAATAAAATAAATATTTGATGAAAATTATTATTAAAATATTTATAAAATTAATTAAATATTTTAATTGAGATATTCATGGAATAAAATAAATATTCGATGAAAATTATTATTAAAATATTTATAAAATAAAGTAAATATTTTAATTGAGATGTTTATGGAATAAAATAAATATTCGATGGAAATTATTATGAAATAATTTATTCGAGTGTAATAATAGTAAGAGAATGAAAATATTCTAATTTAATTAAGTAATTAAATTAGAAAGGTAATGATTTGTTAAATAAAGTAGAGTTTATATTAAATAATTAAGAGAAAATATAACTAATGAATTTCGTGAATATATATGGTATGTGTGTGTAGGACTTGTGGTGAACTCAAGTAGTAATCGCTTAGCCTACACACGAGGCAAGTTCCTAAACCTTAATTCTTTACATAAAGCAAATTCATTATTCTATCTTGTTTATTATTGTTCAAGTCAAGATTTCATATTAGATTTTACCATTCTTTAAAAACATAATTCCTATTATACAATACTTATTCGATTGTATACATCCTGAATTTTATTATTCAAATTGAATATCAATTATTCTTGAACCTTGTAAGACTAGTGAACCCTTATTGATTCAACTAGTCCATAGTTGATAAGCTTTATAAATTCTAGAACTTTTATTGAGCTTACCAATCCAAACTTCTTTTGGTGCAGACTCCGATGTCAAACTGAGATGAACAACCCTTTAATAGGGGATTATTTATGCTTTAGCGTTAAGAGATATGTGTACAAGTGATGGTACTAAGGGCTGATCCCCTAAGTACGAGAAGAAGAGTCCATAGTCTTATGACTGTTAAAGGTTTCAAGAATAAACACTTGACAACCTAGGACATAGTTCAAGGTCTTGTGACACTCAGAATTTCTTTTGATTCTTGTTATTTATTCTTGATTCAAAAGTTGAGCTTTTATATTCAAAGTTATTAATTCATTCGCATGTTATTATTATTCATTTATTATATTGTTATACTTGTGGGCAATCGTGCTCACTCTTGCGTAATAATAACATTGTAGTTAAGAACGAGAGAATAGACGAGCCTTCCACTAGTAAAGGCAAGGGCAAGATTAGCAAGTAATGAAGACTATTTGTTTATGGGGTTGTGTAATGACATTTAGAATTGATGTTACTTGAGACTTAATTGTTATGTTTTCAGACGTATATTTTAAGGTTAGATCAACCGGGATTTATTTAGTTATGCGATTGATGTAACCCATAAGGGGAGAGAGTTATTATTTATTCTATCTATCATATGGTTGTATTTTATTTATGGGTAGATAGATAGATGATGTTTGTACAGTGAACACCAAATCCTGTGGAAATGGAAGTACCGGATTTGGGGGTGTCACAAAGATGGACTGTTGTTTATTGAATTATATATCTTTGGCTTACGTGCGAAGATGGACTGTTGTTTATTGAATTATATATCTTTGGCTTAAGTGCAAAGATGAATTGTTGATTATTGGTTTTATTGTTGTATATCTTTGGCTTACGTGCAGAGATGGAATTGGTATGATTATAACTAGGGATTATTCGGTATAGTCATGACCATTGATGATTTAATGAATATCATTGGCCCGTAGTGCAGGGATGATTCGATGATGTGGTTTATTTATTAAGATGAGTCTCAGCGATAAAATTTGATGAAAACATTTTAAATCATAGAAGATAGTAGATTTTATTCTCTACTTGACTTTTCTAATAGACTGCTTGTTCCGCTGCAGTTAAACTTGATGTCTATTGTATTTTATCAGTTTAACATTGTTGAAGAATATTGATAATTTATTCTACATTATCTTAGTCATAATATTTCTTACTGGGCTAGTTGAGCTCACCCTTTCTTTTCTTTTGTTCTCTTCGTGAAATGAGAATATAGCTAGGATTTAGTCCTGGGAAAGGAGTGACGATCCAGATGATATCATTAGTAGTCCTCACTATTCTGATTAAATAGTGTGACAATAAATGTAATGAGGACTCCTTTGAGTTTGTATACTGTCTAAATGACAATATACGTATTAAAACTCTTAAATTATGTTTTGTCATATGTTACACGACAATTGTATTATTAAGTTGTATTTTGTATTTTTGTACCATGTATTTGGCGACTCAAGATGGGTGATGTATACCTATTTTTGAGGGTGTCACATATGACACGACATTGGCATGAAGAAGCAAGGAAAAGCAATTCGACATCTTTTTGACTAAAATATGCAAGCAAATGCAAGAAGGGAATATTGAAGGACTTTTAATACCAAGTTGGATGCATGTTCTTGGCTTGGAACTTGGATTTTATTATAGATCTACTTCTTAGCTTTCTAGAACATCTTGAACCATCCCAATCGGAGTTTGGATGCTAGATTTTTGGCCTTTTATCAACAAAGATCAAAGATCAAAGTTGTCCTGCTTGCAATTTACATATCATCTATTTCAAGCCTGATCTCGATCTTGATTTGGCCAGAATCTATCAATTCTCAAAGAATGAAAGTTGTAGATCTCATCGATATCTTCAATTTGATAGATGGCAGGCCCCATAACTCCTAGCGGATCAAAAGTTATGCATGTTTTACCAAAGGACGTCACAGTAAAAAATAGAGTAGCGCGGGGCGCACCATAAATGAACTACTGACTGGGCATGCTGGGCACTTTGAGCCATCGGTTTTCTGCTTTCTGATGGCGTGTGGTGCGCCCAAAATGGCCTAGGAATGGCGCGGGGTGCGCCAGTCGGCGAGGGGAGAATTAAATTGGGTGTTCTGTTGTCTAATTTGAGCTAGAATATGATTCTTAGTTGCCTAACTTGCTAGGGTGTCCATTAGAAGTATAAATACTTGATTTTAACTTGGATTGGGAGGCTAGTTTTGGAGGATTCCATTAGATTAGATTAGAGTAGATTAGGAGCAAAACCCTAGTTCTTATGAGATTTGGAGATTGAAGCAACTTGGAGACCATTGATGATCAAGAGCAGGAGCTTGAGGAAGATGGAGATTTGCTTACAACAGATTTATTCTTTACTTTACTCTTAGTTTTGTCTTTAAATGTGTATTTAAGTGTGGATTCTTAGTTTTAATTCAATGAACTAATTCTTTGTTTGAGATTACAATGGATCTTATTGTATAGTTTATTTTAATATGCTTCGCTATCAATTATTATGTTCTATCGTGAGGATTGTCTATTGTGATTTAGACTTAATTATTTTATTTATTGGCCATTAATTACCATGATAATCTATATGAACTCGAGAGATGAAGTATAGATTTAGATCTGATTATGATAGCATGTGTTTATGATTACTGCATAGATGGAATTCATGTTTCGTATTTAGGATAGAGTTATGCCTTTATGCCATATGTAATCTTATAGAGAACTTGTGTTTCAAATCCTTTTTAATTGTAATTCACATAGAGATATAGTGGATAAGTTAATTAGGGTGTCTTGCTTAATTCTATCATCTGTGGATTTAAGTGAGTATGGGTATTATGCATTAAGAGGTGGTTTTATCTACTTTAGTGTTCTTGATTAACAATTCAGGATAGAGAATAATTAATGAGAAGTGTGTTAACTTAAATGAAGAAATAAGTGAAGTTGTGAACTTAAATCTCCGTAATCTTAATTTAACTAGTGGTAATTAGAATTAGTTTACTTATAAATTGAAATTCATTCATTTAAATAAGATTGAGTTGGTTACGGGTTAGTACTTGGTGATTTTTATTTAATAATTCATCGTGGGAACGATAATCTACTTACACTTTATTACTTGTTGACCACGTATACTTAAGTGTTGTGCATAATTAGATTTTACCCAACAGACACCCCCAACTGCTAGGACATTCAGAACGAATAGGAAACCAGCATCTTGAATTTTCAACTGCCCACCAACTGCACACTAGTAGATATGTGCGCCCCATTTTGAATTTGCAACTGCCCACCAGTGATGTGTGTTCCCCATGATGTGCAACTGGCTGGAGACATGTTAGTCATGTGCATGGAGGTTAACTGTCAGCAACTGCCCATAACTGCCAGCCAGTTGGGTCATGCTCTAGTCATCCAATCATAACTGCCCACAGTGTCAGCCCACCTTTTTGATGTCCTCACCCACTAGTGTCAGCCCACATTGTTGATGCCTCAGCCCACGAAGATGCCTAATCATGTTGCCGCAAGATGCTTTGTCCATTTAGCCCATAAATTTCCAACTAGCCCAACACTTGCCCATGGTGCTGTCCAAGTTTGTTGTGCACGTCCAGCTCGTACATCAGTCCACATGCTATAGCCTTGCTACATGCTGGGCACCAACCCATGCCATTCTTTAACACGCCAAGCCCAACGCCTATGACATGCCCATGTTCTTGCTCGTTCATGCCCAGCCCATGAATAAGTCTTTGATTCGATCCAAGCCAACAATCCGATGTTAGACATTGTTGTAAGGGAGCTCAACAATGTCCCAACGTCCAACATGCACCGCCCATGGCATCTGCCCATGATCCCGGGTGACCTTCACGGAGCACCCCCTTATAGTAGCACTTATGAAAATTTTCAAAGTGTCACGACTAGACATCAGACCTGTCTGAGGAAGCATAATGCAAACCATGTAGATTTGCTAGTTTTCTGACATGGTCCATTTACTGCACAATAACCCAAGTTGCTACCTAGTGTCGCCCACTGCTGCACAACGCTACTCATTGCTGCCTAACTGACTAAGTGTCAAACTCGTTTGTTGACTAAGTGCGCCTAGTGCCCTTGGCTGTCGTCTGTTACCACACGCTGCTGCTCACTGCCGCACTTATACGCCTTGCCCCACAACTGATTGCCAATGCTTGGCTTGGCATGCTATCTGGGCGTCCCGTATGCCAAGTCCTCATCGGTGGGTGTGCCCAATACTCTGCAATCTGTTTCTCAAACTACCATAATGTTACATCTCGTTCCCAACTTGAGTCTACCTCATTTTCACCTTTCCAATGCACCAAAGTAGTCCGTCATTCGATTTTTCTTGCTCTGACCTTCAGTCTTATGAGCCAAAATCTTCTTAACATCATTGTCAAACTGCTTTCTGAACACTGGCGGAGCCCTCTTAGCTTGCTTTCTGCCATCATCAAGTAGTTTCTACTTGAATGGCTTAAGGTAACTCAAATAAAACGTAGGATGTACTTTTAATCTATCTGGAAGCTTCCGTATGTAAGCCACAGCCCCAAATTTCTTTAGCACTTCGAATGGGCCGTCATACTTTGGAACCAATCCTGTATGCGCAGACTTGCTACTGATCTTCTTCCAAATCTGAGGTGTTAGCTTTAGCAATACCATGTCTCCCACTTTGAATTCCAGCGGCCTTCGATGTGCATCGGCATATTTCTTTATCCTTCTTACTACCTTGCTCAGGCTGTCTCGTGCTAACTCAAGCAACTCTATTCTAGCCCTTGCATATCGATAGGCAGCAGGGCAATTACCTCATGTACGCTGCACCGCCACATCATTTGGAGTCCTTGGCTGAAAACCCATGCTTAGCTCAAAGGGACTCATACCCGTTACAGAAGATTGATGCAAGTTATAGGAAAACTGTGTTTGTTCAAGCAACTCCAGCCAGTTCTTTTGACTTGTAGTGAGATATTATCGCAGATACTCCTCGAGCAACTAATTAATTCTTTCAGTTTGACCATCTGTTTGTGGGCGGTTCACCGTACTAAACTTTAACTTTGACCCAAACAAACCAAATAGAACCGTCTGAAACCTGTCCGTGAACCGTGTATCTCGATCACTTATGATATCTTCAGGCAACCCAAATTATTTCACAACATTTTTGAAGAATAATCCAGCAGCCACATCTGTTATGCAAGCATGAGGTGCTGGAATGAACACTGCATACTTGGAAAAATGATCAACCACTACAAAAATTGATCTCATTCCATCAACCTTTGGCAACCCAAAAATGAATTCCATTGACACTGACTGCCAAGGTCTGTCAGGAATGAGAAGAGGCTGCAACAAGCCCACTTCACTTTTCTTCTCAAGTTTGTCTACTTGACATACTAGACAAGACTTGACGTACGCCTCCACGTCATTCTCCATCTTGGGTCAGTAATATGAGCGAGAAAGAAATGCCAACATTCTTTCTATGCCCGGGTGACCAACCCATTTTGTATCATGCGTCTCATGCATGATTTGCCTCCTCAAGTTCCCTCCGCTAGGAACATATAACCTACTGCCCTTTGCATATAGCGAATCATTTTTAATCCAATATCTTCGAACCAGACCTTCTTGTACTTGCGTCCAAAGTTTTTGGTAAACAACATCATTTAGGGACTGTTCTCTGATCTTGTCCTTGTACTCGGTCTCCACCACTATGAGAGCAGCAACAAACTCCTGGATAACTTTCTGACTTAATGCATCAACCACTGAATTTTACAAGCCCCGCTTGTGTACCCACACAAAATCAAATTCTGCCAAGAACTCCTGCCAACGTGCCTTCTTTGGAGTTAGCTTTTTCTGAGACTTGAAGTAGGTGTTGGTTACATTGTCAGTCACCACCACAAACTTCGTACCCAGTAGATAATGCTTCCACGTTTCCAAACAATACACCACTGCAGTCATTTCTTTTTCATGTGTACTATGTAGCTGCTCAGCTTCCTTCAGCTTCCGACTCTCATAGGCAACTGGGTGACTATCTTGTACTAGTACCCCGCCAATAGCTTTGTCTGATGAATCAATGTGCACTTCAAAAGGAATTTCGAAGTCTGGGAGACTCAGCACCGGCTCAGATGACACTTGTTGGTTGATTTCACAATCAAAGCAAACGTGCAAGTATACACGATCAACAAGTAATATAGTGGTAAAATAGAGTGTCGATCCCTCAGAGAATTCCAATTAATAAACTCCAACCACTAGTACTATATCAATTCAATTTTATTTAAACAACCAAAAATTGTGATTTTTAAAACTAAGAAAACTAATTTTAATAAAACAAGAAATTATTCTAAAAGAAAACAAATAACAAATTAAAAATTGTTTGAATGCAGATAAATGACAATTAAGACTCCAATTTCCCCAATTATGATTATTAAATCAATTATCCAAATATCCCAATTATTATGTCTACTGAATTATTAACAGGAATTCTCAAATGCCAAAAGCCCTCTCTCGAGTGATCAATTGCCTTCTATTTAACCCAGATTAATTTTGCTATATCTCTATGCAAAACAATTGAATTAAACTCCTTACAATCCCAATTCCTTATGTGTTACATGCGGCAAATAGATATTCTCATTCTATTCACAAACCTAATTATTCACTGAGTAAATAACTAAGTCACATGTCACCCTGCCTAGTTCTAACCCTAGAATTCTTCTCTCAATTCCTTCTAGAGTAACACGGTAATTATTGGCCAGATAATTAATCAATAAATACAAGGCATGATGAACAATTCACTTCAACATAAATAATTGGAATAAATCAAATAATCAATTCATAACCATAAAAGGTTCCATTGGAATCTTAATAATAGGAATTAGTTCATGATGGAAATAAAAAACACAATTAATTGATAAATCATCCCTAATGAATTACACAAATTAAAAGAATATAGAAGAAGAAAAACTCCAAGTTCCAGCCTTCAAGATCTGCTCTTGCTCCTTGATTAATCTCCAATTGTGTAGAATTAAGTGTCCCAATTCAATGCAAACAATCAATTTATATTTACTTGCCCAATTCCAATAATCCTAATCCCAATAGCCTTCCAATACACTTCAAATACGAAGTCAAACTAGAAGTCGAACCAATTCCTCGCTTCGATCCACGCCACAAGATCCTACTCAAGACTGCTTGAAGACCAATACTTCCCGCTTAGTTTTTGCCTTCAAGCAAAGACACCCAACGCTAGGGTGCGATGGGTTGCCAAACTTGCCATTTTTAACCCAAATGCTCCCACACGTTCCAACAGGGCACAATCCTGCCACAACACAACTTGAACAAGTAAAATGACTCTAAAATGTTTCGGACACACAACAAATTAAGGTCAAACATAACCAATTCATGGGTATATTACCCAATCATCAAATACCCCCAAACTTAAATCGTTTCATGTCCTCAAGCAACAAAACACAACTAACAAATAATTAAACATCACGCAAATGCAAACACATAAAGGACCTTAATTCCAGCAATTCAATAGTTGACGAATATCTATAGGCCTCAGAAAAATCATAAAAACATGCTAATTCATCATGTTAAAACAGATCAATAATATCCCAACAATTAATCAATCCAAATCTGTTATTACTGATATTGTGAGTGTGTGTTCAACAACCATACTAACCAATGAAAAGCAAAAACCTAAAAGATAATAAAGTTCATGATAAGCTTCATACAGTTCAACTCAAGAACTCATCAAATAAACTAGATTCAACTGAAATTAAACAATCACCAAAACTCAGGGGTCAACATGAAATACTTATGCTTATTATTTTTTTCGTAATTTAATTTAATTTTTTTTTTGACGGGGGCATTTTGCACTTTTCCCGCTTTATATATTTTTTTTAACCATAACTATGCATTGTCTTATTCCCTTAGGCTTTTCAATGCTACCTTAACAAGCTTTCGACCAACGACTCCCAAGCCATTAAGACCTTAGGGCGCTAGGTGTAGAGACAATCCCCTCGGGCTTACTTACTCAAGTAACGAAGGCCACAAAACTAGACAAGCACGCCACGGTGTTTATTATTATTATTTTTAGCTTATATACTCCATATATTTTTCCCCCAAACTTGAGTTCATGTTTAAATTCAGTCTCCACTAACTATTTAACTTGCTCTTTCATTTCACTAGCATTCATCCTTTAGAACTCTATTATCTATTCATTTAAACTATCATAGCTAACATGGTCATTTTGCAAAATGTGCTATCCTTGAAATATCAGTGTCAAACAAATAGGGATTCAAATCATGTCAAGAAAATCATATCACTGACTCAACAATCCTTATTAGACTTGTTCATGCAATTCTAATTTCATCATTGGCCTTCAAATATACTCACTATCAAAAGCTGGAATTAACATGCAATCCTAAATGCAATATTTATAAAAATTAAAACATCCACAAACTATTCACAATCACAGTTTACTTATGCAAATAAAAATAAAACTAAACAACTACCCCCAAACTTATCTAGAGCAATGTCCTAATACAAAAAATAAACCAAAATAAAACAGAGGACTTCCCTGATGAACCTAAGCTTCGGGTGGAGCATCATCATCCTCGCTCATCTCTAGATCAAGGGAAAAAAAGCTGGCGAAGAATCAAGGGCGGTTGGGAATCGATCGAGACTAAACACCAAAGCAATTTGGGTGTTCATAGCATTTTGAGCTACAAACTGATCAACCAAATATTTATAGATAACATCTTGGCGCTCAGACAGGCGGACATTTGGGCTTCAATATTGTAGAACCATCCGTTAACTTCTCGTTGAACTGCTTCGGGAACCACACCTCGATAAGCTGCAGACGAGGGACCATAAGTAGGTGGAGTCTGAGGTGGTGAAGCTTGAGAAGGTTCAGCTTGGGGAAGTATGAAACCTAATCCCCTAGGGTGGTTTGCTCCACCGGTCCACACTTTATATCGACTGATCAACTTATGGTCCAGCACGGGCATCGACGTTTGAATCATCTCATCTGATTTCCATTTAACTCCGAACTTGGCACACAACACGCAGATGAGAGATGGATGTGGTAACCCTCCTGTGGTTCCCCCTCGGGATGCTCGAAGGATTGACTGCTGAATAAGATGACCTACATCAATCTTTAGGCCTTGTACTATTGAGTATAACACCACAGCCCTTTCTCTGGTTACGTGGCTCACATGCGTGCAGGGCATCAATTTGGCGCAAATAAAGGCATACCATGCCATTCCATATAGACTGAGATTTGACGACGGGAAAGTCATGCTGCCACGCTCATGCACGGTCCATGTGGTGCCCGGTTGACACAGCTCTCGAATAATCTTTTTGTAGTCCGACCCATCACTCACGAGTCTAGCATACTCATCATTAAAACCCTCTACTGGTAGTTGATAACACTCGTTGAAGTCCTCTTCGCCAATTTCCACTGTTTTGCCTCTTACAAATACCCCATAGTGATCATGTTCGAGCACGTTGGCGTAAAATTCTTTCACAACTTCAATTACTGCTGCATCAGGCTGTGTGGTGAGTGTGAACCAGTTTCGCTCTGCTATCATCACTGCCATATCTCCATCCTTTGATTGGTCGGGTCATAATCCACGTTCTGGAACTAATGATCGAGTAGCCATGCAGTTGTATCATTCCTGAGCCGCAAGACTGACAAAACGGCGACTGTCAAATTTTTGAGGTGGAGTTAAGGCGGTCCCTGACCCTTCGCCTCGTTGATGTTTTGATACCATATAGAGAATTTGCAAGCAAGAACACACTAATGTATTAGTTTTGAAAAGAATTTTAGTTAGTAGATTATTACACAAGAGAATACCCCCAAACTTTGAAATATATGTCGAGACTGAATCTATTGTTGGGGATGATGCTTGACACAAAATGACATGCACAATTGCAGCCATAAGAATCATGTATGCTCAACAGAAGTATGCAATAGTCCCAAGAGTGTTGGCATGTATATCATAAAAAAAAATTTATCCAGTTAGGCAACAATACTATGCACTTCTCGTCGACAATAGTGATGAATAGGTGTGACAATAAGCAAAAACTATTGTGGTGGCAAGATGACACGTCAATACAATGGGAAGATATGGATACATGTGTAAAATGAACCATTGGCATTGAGTCAGGCAATTTATCGAACACATAATGTGCAACCTCTATAATGCTTGGAATCGCCATAGTTTTCTAGAAAAATACATCCCTATATGTCAATTATCCAATATGCATGCTATCGCACCCAAACGTGGTGCACAAACAATCACCATCTGGCAACATGAGATATTCAACAATCAAAGGATTAAAATTTGTAAGGACAAAAAGAGAGATGATTACTCAAGATGCACTTAGTGTTCCCTTCTCATAAATGACCAGATTTACCCTCAACATGTATAGAGTAGAGAGTAGAGACATACCTTTTTTGATTGAGAGGATTGAAGAGAATTGCCTTACAATCAGTATTCCCAATATAATGTGAAGTGTTAAGATTCGGGACTACTATAGGAATTATGAGTGTTTACCGAATGGACTTTGTGGGAGTGTAGGATTTGGAGTAGAAGACGTGATAATTGAGAATAATAAAAGAGTAACCATTCAGTCTTCTAATGCAAGTTGGATTCTGGAACGCCCCTCAGCACCGGGTATGCCGATAAATGACTTGAATCAAGCTGCCGGACGCCGGATGCAGGGTCGACATCGAAGCTACTGTTGCCGAGGCTTGTCGTATTGGTTATCTAGAGCAAAGGGTGCTTGAGGCGAGTCTAAAAGTCATGGCTAGCGCCGGGGCGCTTGAATCACATTAAGGGACAGCGCCGGGGCGCTCTTGTGCAGTGTCTGATGGATTGGGCTAGCACCGGGGCGCGTTTTATAGTGGCCATCCGGAAGGCAGGGGCACTTATCAAGGCGGTGCTCTTCGTGATCGTGACGTTGAATCTTCATGATACAAGCACAAGGATCTTCATCCATGAGACACATTCAGACTGAGTTACCCACAATGTTGAAAACAATACTCACAAGAACTAAAATAAGGCAATATTAGACAACTAAATAAATAAGAATGAAAATAAAATAAATAAACAAAAAGAAAATTAATTTAAATTAAAAAGAAAATTATTGGGTTGCCTCCCAATAAGTGCTTGGTTTACTGTCGCCGGCCCGACTTTGTTGGTATGCTCAATTGTTCACTGGGTTGGAGAGGTTCATGACCGTAGTTTGACGTTCAATGGGTCCACTCCAATAATGTTTGAGTCTTTGACCGTTAACCTTGAATGTGCAATTTGAATTTGGTTTCTCGATCTCGATATTACCATGTGGTATAACAGACACAATTGTAAACGGACCTGACCAACGAGATTTCAGTTTTCCAAGGAATAAACGCAATCTCGAGTTGAAAAGCAAGACTTGTTGGCCCGGTTCAAATGTCCTATCGAGAATTTTCTTATCATGCCAAGCTTTGACTTTCTCCTTGTAGAGTTTTGTTTTTTCATAGGCGTTGAATCAGAATTCGTCCATCTCGTTCAACTGCAGTAACCTTTTCGCATCTGCTGCTTGTTCATCAAAATTGAGCTTCCGAATGGCCTAGTGTGCACTATGTTCTAGTGAGACTGGGAGGTGGCACGCCTTTTCGTAAACCATGCGATAAGGTGACATGCCTATCGGATTCTTGTATACTGTACGATACGCCCATAGAGCATCATCAAGATGTAAAGACCAATCTTTTCGTGACGGAATGAACACCTTTTCCAGAATTCACTTGACCTCCCCGTTCGAGACCTCAGCTTGACCATTGGTTTGGGGATGATACGCGGCTATAATTTTATGACGAACCCCATACTTCACCAACAATTTTGTGAACTGCTTATTACAGAAATGTGTTCCCTCATCACTTATTATTGCCCGGGGAATCCCAAATCGTGTGAAGATGTTCTTCTTTAAGAATCGAAGAACAACGTTGGCATCATTTATGGGTAAAGCTGCGGCTTCAACCCATTTGGAAACATAATCCACCGCCAACAAAATATACTGATTATTAAAAGATGAGGGGAACGGTCCCATGAAATCGATTCCCCAAACGTCGAACAGTTCTACCTCCAAGATAGATTTGAGTGGCATTTCATTTCACTTGGAAATATTACCTATGCGTTGGCATTGATCACATTTTAGCACATAGATATACGCATCCTTGAATAACGAAGGCCAGTAAAATCCTGATTGTAACACCTTGGCCGCAGTTCGATCACTGGAATAATGACCTCCATAGTCGAATGAGTGGCAATGACCCAATATGTTATCCATCTCTTCATGTGGCACACACCGTCTAATAATTTGATCCGCGCAAGCTTTAAACAAGAATGGTTCATCCCAATAATACTGCTTCACGTCGTGGAGGAATTTCTTTCATTGTTGTGAGTTTAAATCCGGTGGTAATACCTTAGCAACCACGTAGTTCACATAATCAGCATACCAAGGCAGTGTTGTGGTTACTCGGAGAAGTTGTTCGTCCAAAAATTTCTCATTAATCATTGCATTGACCTTCCTCTGCACCTCATCATTTTCCAACCGCGAAAGATGATCCGTTACTTGATTTTCTGTACCCTTTCTATTCCGGATCTCCAAATCAAATTCTTGCAGCAATAACACCCACCGTATTAACCTCGGTTTGGCATCCTTCTTCTCGATCAAATATTTGATTGCAGAATGATCCGTGTAGACAATGACCTTGGTCCCAATGAGATATGCTCTGAATTTGTCGAATGCAAACACAACTGCAAGTAGTTCTTTTTTGGTGGTTGTGTAGTTCAACTGGGCATCTATCAACGTCTTGCTGGAGTAGTAGATTGTGTGAAAGATCTTGTCGTGACGTTGTCCCAAAACTGCTCCCACTGCATAGTCGCTGGCATCACACATCAATTCGAACGGTAAAGACCAATCAGGCGCCACAATGATCGGAGCAGATACCAACTTCTTCTTTAAAATCTTGAATGCCTCGATACATGACTGATCCATTTTGAAAGGCACATCTTTCTCTAACAGGGAACACAAGGGTTTTGAAATTTTTGAAAAATCTTTAATGAAACGTCTGTAGAAACCCGCATGTCCCAAGAAGCTCCGGATTCCCTTTACGAGATCTTTGGAGGAGGTAATTTCTCAATAGTCTCAATCTTTGCTTTATCCACCTCTAATCCTGCTGCAGAAACCCTATGCCCGAGAATAATCCCTTTTTTCACCATAAAGTGACATTTTTCCCAGTTAAGAACCAGATTAGCCTCCACGCATCATTTCAATACCAACATCAGATTTTGCAAGCAAAGATCAAAGTTATCACCAAACACAGAAAAATCGTCCATAAATACCTCCAAATTTTTCTCGACCATGTCGGAGAAGATCGCCATCATGTAACGTTGAAAGGTTGCCGGTACATTGCATAAGCCAAAGGACATACGTCGAAATGCAAACGTACCGTATGGGCATGTGAATGTCGTTTTCTCTTGATCCTCCGGTGCTATGGCAATTTGATTATACCCAGAATAACCATCCAAGAGACAATAGAACTGATGTCCCGCTAGCCTATCCAACATCAGATCAATGAATGGCAAGGGGAAATGATCCTTGCATGTGGCTTTATTCAGCTTGCGGTAGTCCATGCATACTCTCCATCCTGTAACTGTTCGAGTAGGGATGAGCTCATTAGCTTCATTCTTCACCACTGTCATACCCCCTTTCTTTGGTACGCATTGTACATGACTCACCCATGAACTATCTGAGATCGGGTAAATAATGCCAGCATCCAACCACTTTATAATCTCCTTTTTCACTACCTCCTTCATGATGGGATTTAGCCTTCTTTGCATCTTGAAGGTTGGTTTGGCCCCTTCTTCCATTAAGATTTTATGCATACAGAATGATGGGCTAATACCTCGAATATCCGCTATCGTCCACCCAATTGTTGTTTTTAATTCTCGCAAGACCCGTAGTAGTTTCTCCTTTTGCGTATCAGTCAAATCTGTCGAAATAATAACTGGTAGGGTATCGTCTTTTCCCAAATAAGCATACTGCAGATGGGGTGGTAATGGCTTTAATTCTAGCACCGGTGGCTCTTCTATTGAGGGTTTGAACTTTTTACCTTCCACTTCGGGCCTCTCTATGGTGTCGAAAGATTGAGTGCTCTTCCGAAAGACTGATGGTGTGTCTAGCCATTTGACATATTCGATATCATCTTCAATACCATATTTGTCTATCCCGAGCAACATAGATTCAAGTGGGTCCTCCGAATAATTTGTGCTGAATTTATGATTCACCAATTCCTCCATGATATCAACCCGCATACATTCACCTTTTTCTTTTGGGTAAGACATTGATTTGAAAACATTAAAGGTGACTTGTTGATCTTCAACTCGCATTGTCAATTCACCTTTTTGAACATCAATCAATGTTCTGCCTATTGCCAAAAATGGTCGCCTAAGAATGATCGGGATTTCACTGTCCACTTCACAATCCAGAATAAAGAAATCCGCGGGAAAGATGAATTTATCCACTTTTACCAAAGACATCTTCTAATATACCGTGGATATGTAACCGATCTATCCGCTTAACGCAGAAACCGATATTTGTTGGGCGTGAAGCCTGAAGTCCGAACTGGCTGTAGACGGATAATGGCATTAGATTTATACTGGCCACCAAATCACATAATGCTCGACCCGAAAATTGATTTCCAATCTCACACGGTATATTAAAGCTACCGGATCCTTGAGCTTGGCGGTAACTTATGCTGAATGATAGCACTGCATTCTTCCGTCAATGCTACTGTTTCAAATTCACCCAATTTCCTTTTCTTTGACAAAACCTCCTTCATAAACTTGGCACAGAACTTCTAAGCATCTGCTCCAAGGTTTGGTGAAGGGATGTTGATATACAACTTCTTGAAGATATCCGTAAATCGTGAGAAGCGCTTATCCAACTTGGATTTCGAAATCATGCGGATATGGTATGGGAGGCATTATCTTTGGTTGGTTCCGAATTTTTTCACTGTGAGGTCTCAACTTAACGCTTTTCGGTCTCCACCACTTCCTCTGTTTCAATTGATGCATTGTCCTCCGTTTCCCTACCCGTGACTGACTCTTGTAGTTCTTTTCCACTTCGTAGAGTTACCGCCTTACACTGCTCATCTCTCGCCGGTTTTTTCGGTATCGCTTCTAAGTGTTCCAAGTGGTCGGTTATTCAATGCATGTGCTATTTGTCCCATTTGATTTTCCAGATTTTTAATCGATGCATTCTGACTTTGCATATTCAGTTCTATTTGATTAAATCTCTTATCACTCTCCTCGATCCTTTTCTCAATTGCTTTAACAAGTCTTTCCAAGGCTTCTTCCCAACTTTCTTTTCGCACAGGTTGTTGTGTCTGGTTTTGAAATCCAGAATTGTTTAGTTATCTCGGCGCTTGTTCTGCAGCTTGGTTATTACTCCATGAAAACCCAGGATGATTTCTCCACCCCGGATTATATGTATTTTGATTCAGATAAGGCTGAGTAGACCGACTATAACTCCCCACATACTGTGCTGATTTAGCATTTATGGCACATTGATCCGTAGTATGACCCCCATCACATATTTCGCAAACCATTGCTACCTGCTGTGTAGATTGTGGCCGCAATAATTCCATTTGCTTAGCCATTGCGGCCATTTGCACTTGTAATGATGTTATCGCATCCACATCATACTTTCTCGCTGTTTTCGGAGGATTAGACCTCGTCATGGGCCACTGATAGTTGTTGGTGGCCATCGTCTTTAACAACTGAAATGCCTCGTCAAGATTTTTAGACATAATCGCTCCTCCTACTGCTGCATCAATACTTGCCCTCGTGGATGCTTGTAAACCATCACAAAATATCCCCAATTGCATCCACTGTGGAATTCCATGGTGTGGGCACTTGCGAAGCATATCCTTAAACCTTTCCCACGCCTCATACAACGATTCTGAATCAAACTGTGCGAAGGTATGAATATCATTCCGTAGTTTTGCTGACTTCGCTGGTGGGAAAAACTTAGCTAGAAATTTTTGGGCTAAGTCGTCCCAAGTGAGGATTGAGTCCGGAGGCTAAGAGTGTAGCCAACTTCGTGCTTTATCTTTCAAGGTAAATGGGAACATTCTCAACCTTGTAGCATCATCCGACACGTTGTTGAATTTGAAGGTGTCGCAAACTTCCAAGAAACTTAAGATATGCTCATTCGGATCATCTAACGAACTACCCCCAAACTGACATTGATTCTGAACCATTTGAATGGTTGCTAGTTTGATCTCAAAAGTGTTAGCGTTGATTGTTGGCCCCTAATAATCGACTGTATATCCGTGACATTCGGCATGGCATAGTCCCGAAGTGATTTCTGATCGTTCCCTGCCATGTTCACTGAAATTTCTTGTTCTACCAGTTTTTCTTCCTCGGGTGATACCGCACTAGTCGATTGCCCTTTCTGGAACTTCCTTTCAATCTCGTCTGTATAAGGAAAAAGTTCCTTTCTTGCCCTTGATCTAGTGTGCATACGCTCGCAAAGAATTCCTGCGAAGACAAGAAGAAAAATAAGTAACGTTTAAATTAAGACCGAATTGATTATAACTAATATGAAATTAATATTAACAAAGAATTCCCTGGCAACGGCGCCAAAAACTTGTTGATCGATTTCGCAATCAATGAATACGTGCAAGTATACAAGGTCAACAAGTAATAAAGTGAAAGTAGAGTATCGTTCCCACGAGAAATTATTTAATAAAAATTATCAAATACTAACTCTTAACCAAATCAATTTTATTTAAACAATTGCAAATTGTGAATTTTCTAATTAAGAAAACTAAATTAAACAATTAAAAGAGATTAGTCTAAAAGAAAGCAAATAAACAAAACTGAGATTTGATTGAATTCAGGTAAATAAGGATTAAGACTCCAATATCCCCAATTATGAACTATAAATCAATTATCCAATTATCCCAATTATTACGTCTACTGAATTGTTAACAGGAATTCTCAAATGCCAAAAGCCCTTTCTCAAGTGATCATTTGCCTTCTATTTAACCCAGATTAATTTTGCTATATCTCTATGCAAAACAATTGAATTAAACTCGTTACAACCCCAATTCCTTATGTGTTACATGCGGCAAATAGATATTCTCATTCTATTCACAAACCTAATTATTCACTGTGCAAATAACTAAGTCACATGATATCATGCCCAGTTCTAACCCTAGAATTCCTTTCTCAATTCCTTCTAGAGTAACAAGGTAATTACTGATCAGATAATTAATCAATAAGCATAAGGTAACATAAACAACTCACTTTGACACAAATAATTGGAATAAATTAAATAACTAATTTATAGCCATAAAAGGTTCAATTGAAATCTTAATAAAAGAGTTAGTTCATAATTAATGAATTAAAACCAAGAATCCACAATTGAATAGACATTAAAAGATAAAAGTATGATAAGAGAAGAGAATAGAATCTGTTGTCAGCAAATCTGATGCTTCCCTCTTGCTCTTGCTCTTGATCTTCAGTGTTCTTCAATTTGCTTCAATCTCCAATGGCTAATGAAGAACTAGGGTTCAGATTCTAATTTAATGGAGTGTTTAATCTAGTCTAATCTATGTAATCTCCCCTTATTGTATGCCTTACATCATGTATTTATAGGTTACAAGTCCAATTTTTAGCTTAGGAACAAACCCAATCCAATTTGGAGTCAAAAAGGTGTCAAAATTCGCTCAAAAACGCGTCCAGGCCATCACCAAGCCCTTCCCCAGTGCCCCAACGCTGGGCTTGATGCTCAAACACTGCTCCCCAGCGCCCTGGCGCTGGGCATAGGCCTATTTTGGTCGCCCCGGCGCTGCCACATGTTCTGACATTTTCTGCTCCGACGTCCTTTGGGAAAATGGCCATAACTTCTTCGTCCAAACTCCGATTTCAATGATTCAAGATGATCCGGAAAGAAGAGAAGTAGATCTACAACTTTCATTCTTTAAGTATTCCGAAAAAAGGTCCGGAACTATACTCAAATTGGCTCTTAAGTGACTGCTGTGTAAATAGCAAGCCGAAAACGAGAATCTAGCCATCCCAAACGTCGATTCAAGTAACTTTTGTCCCAATTCCTACAAAACAACATAAAACATTATTGAATGGACACAAACACATAAAAACTATTCTAAAAGACTTGAGAACAACAATAAATTAAGCCCGAATGTATCCAATTCATGTGTATAAAACTCACTCATCAAATACCCCCAAACTTAAACCTTTGCTTGTCCTCAAGCAAAAACACAAAAGAACTAAAAATAAACAAAATAACTCAACTAAATGAATGCATATGCATGATCTACTTTCTAATATACCTATGAACCCTGTAATAAATCAGTATGATATATAGCAACAGGCCTCAAAGATACCATGAGTACTCAAACAATATATCCAATCAAGTCAAAATCCATAACTCTAACCAATTAGTTAATCCAAACCTATCATCACCCATGTTGTGTGTGTGTGCTTGTTAACCATTCTAACCAACCAAAGTTCAAGATAATCACATAACAAACTTCTTAGAAGGAAAATTTCAGTTCCAATTCAATTACTTTTGTGAACATGACAACTCCAGTTAAAACTAAGCAATTACCAAGTCTTAAGGTAAATACAGGATTTATTTATACTCTTATTCAATCACGAGGGCATTTTTTGCTCTTTCTCGTGTTTTATTCATTTTTTTCTCATGGGTCGTGTAAATATCCGATTCCTTAGGCTTTCAGATTGCTACCTTAATGAGCTTTCGACCAACGACTCCCAAGCCATTAAGACCTTACGGCGCTAGGTGTAAAGACAATCCCCTCGGGCTTACTTACTCAAGTAACAAAGGCCACAAAACTAGACAAGCATGCCATGGTGTTTATTCTTTTTTTTTCTTTCTTTCTGGATTTTTCTTCTCTTTTTTTTTCTTTTCATCATTTCCTTTTTTTTTCTTTTTTTTTCTTTTTGTAATATATATATCCCATAGATTCCCCCAAACTCAAGCTTTTACGTCATTCCAACCTTTACCTCCAATTCACTAATTTCCTTAAATTTTAACAAAGATTTTCCCTCAGAAACAAATTATGAAACCCTTGAACCAAGTGGATTAAAATAGTTAAACTTTAAGTGCTATCCGGTTACATAAGTTTTAGACAGGCTCAGATTATCATCATGATTAAAATTAGAACTCATCATTAATTATCAACACTGTTTAAGTTAACACTTAATATCAATCTTATCATAGGCCGAGCTAAGACCACACCAACCGATCACACAGATTCATGCAAAAAACATAAAAATAAAAATGCAATTATACTACATGAACACATACTAATGCAACACATATATGAATATGCAAATAACTATCATGTATTATATGCAACCTAAAAAAAACACAATGTTAACACATAAAAAAAATGAACTACTATACAGATAACTAACTATATGCAATACGACACTAAAGTACCCCCAAACTTAAACAAGACATTGTCCTCAATGGCTGAAATAGAAAAAATTAAAGCAGAGGACTTCCCTGAAAATATAGCAATCTTCCTCCTTGTCCGCTAAGTTTGGAGAATATGCTAGGCACATGGAACAAATTGGGCACCACAATTGAATTTGACTTGAATAACCTGTAAACCATGATAGAAACATATTTATTAAATCCTAAATAAATTCAAATTCAAAACTACTAATATAAAACCTAATAAATAAAAATTAAACTTGGGTTGCCTCCCAATAAGCGCTTGTTTTATAGTCTCAGCCTGACTTCTTCAATTCTCTATCCAATTCCCCTGTGAAAATTGAGGAATCCTCCATGCATCAGTAGTAATGTCTCTTTTGGGAGGTTCCCATTTGAAATGGATATTGAATTTAAGTCACCTAGCATGCTCTTTGTAGATATGTTCCCCATTAAGAACGTCCAAAAACTAGGTGTTTTCTCCATTATGTCGATGATCAGATTAGGGCGTTGAAGCTTAATAAACATAATGGAATCTTCCTCTATCTTCTCCTTTTCATCCCACCATGACTCCTAACTGTATTTAGCTCTTATGTCACAAAGAGCTTTGCCGATTTATTATGATGTCTAATTGGGCATGGTTTTGCAAAACTGCCCGAATTCTTGAACTTTGGTGGAGAAGGTACATGGGACACTATCAAAATTGCCGATCTCCTTTTGTTGGTCTCCAAGTCTTTCCTCTCTTTCAACATCTATATCATTTGGCACATCCGGTTGCAGATTTGGTTCGGGCTCATCATCAGTCTCGTCATCCATGTCATAGAGCCAAGTGTATTTAGGACGGTTGTTCAACGCATGTGCTATCTATCCCACTTGATTTTCCAGATTCTTTATCGACGCACCTTGGCTTTGCAAATTCAGCTCTATTTGATTAATTTTTTTTTCATTTTCCTCATTCTTTTTTTCAGAAGCTTTAATAAATCTATCCAAGGCTTCTTCAAAACTTGATTTTTGATCTGGTTGTTGTGTCTGATTTTGAAATTCGGGTGTATTTTGTTGTCTCGACGCTTGAGCTTGATTGTTACTCCATGAAAAATCTGTGTGATACCCCCAATCCTGATGATAGTTGTTGGGATAGACATAATTGTTGGGGTAATCACCACTATACTATACCGACTCGAAACTGATGGCGCATTGATGACTCATATGATTTCCAGCACAATAATCACAAGTAACCACCACACTTTGACTACGTTGAGCTTCAAAAGCTTCTAAACTCCTCGAAAGTGTCTCAATCTGTACTGACAATGCAGAAAATGTATTAAGTCCAACAATCCCTGTTTCCCTTGGTTGGGCCAAGAACGTGTATGACCATTGATACTCAAACTCATCTATGGTACCTGAAATGGGAGAAATATAAGAAGAGAATTAAAAATAAAAATAAAAATATTTAAATTAAGACTAATTTGATTGAAATTAATATTGGTAAATAATTATTAAATTAATTCCCCAGCAACGGCGCCAAAAACTTGTTGGTCGATTTCACAATCAAAGTGCAAGTATACACGATCAACAAGTAATATAGTGGTAAAATAGAGTGTCGATCCCTCAGAGAATTCCAATTAATAAACTCCAACCACTAGTACTATATCAATTCAATTTTATTTAAACAACCAAAAATTGTGATTTTTAAAACTAAGAAAACTAATTTTAATAAAACAAGAAATTATTCTAAAAGAAAACAAATAACAAATTAAGAATTGTTTGAATGCAGATAAATGACAATTAAGACTCCAATTTCCCCAATTATGATTATTAAATCAATTATCCAAATATCCCAATTATTATGTCTACTGAATTGTTAATAGGAATTCTCAAATGCCAAAAGCCCTCTCTCGAGTGATTAATTGCCTTCTATTTAACCCAGATTAATTTTGCTATATCTCTATGCAAAACAATTGAATTAAACTCCTTACAATCCCAATTCCTTATGTGTTACATGCGGCAAATAGATATTCTCATTTTATTCACAAACCTAATTATTCACTGAGTAAATAACTAAGTCACATGTCACCCTGCCTAGTTCTAACCCTAGAATTCCTCTCTCAATTCCTTCTAGAGTAACACGGTAATTATTGGTCAGATAATTAATCAATTAATATAAGGCATGATGAACAATTCACTTCAACATAAATAATTGGAATAAATCAAATAATCAATTCATAACCATAAAAGGTATCATTGGAATCTTAATAATAGGAATTAGTTCATGACGGAAATAAAAAACACAATTAATTGATAAATCATCCCTAATGAATTACACAAATTAAAAGAATATAGAAGAAGAACTCCAAGTTCCAGCCTTCAAGATCTGCTCTTGCTCCTTGATTAATCTCCAATTGTGTAGAATTAAGTGTCCCAATTCAATGCAAACAATCAATTTATATTTACTTTCCCAATTCCAATAATCCTAATCCCAATAGGCTTCCAATACACTTCAAATACGAAGTCAAACTAGAAGTCAAAGCAATTCCACGCTTTGATCCACGCTGCAGCGTCTCCGCTCAAAGACTCATCGAAGACCAACGCCGGCGCTTAGTTTTTTTTGCCTTTGAAGCAGCGCCCCGGCGCTAGGGTCCAGTAGGTTGCCAAACTTGCCATTTTTAACCCAAATACTCCCAAATGTTCCAACAGCGCACAATCCTGCCACAACACAACTTGAATAAGTAAAATGACTCTAAAATGCTTCGGACACACAACAAATTAAGGTCAAACATAACCAATTCATGGGTATATTACCCAATCATCAACACTGCCACTTTCAAGTTGTCAAATGCCTCTTGACACCCCACTGTCCAATCCTACTTGCAATCCTTTTTTTAGCAAATCAGTTAAAGGAGCCACCTTCTTCGAGTAGCCCTTAATGAACTTTCTATAGTAATTTTGTGACGCCCCCAAATCCGGGTCTCTTCCAACCCGACAGATAGTGCTACACGGTACTCATAACTGTACATCCATTCTATTGAAACGACATCAAAATGTGTGAATCAACGACATTCTTATTACAACAATAATATTACATCCCGTTCCAAGGTTCTAAAACCATTAAATTCTTTGTTTATTATTCTATAATATATACAACTTACTAGTTTATTACAAGGTAAATTAATCGTTCAGCTTCATCTTGCCTCTAACCTTGTCAGATCCCTCGGTTCGTTCAGTCCTAGCTGCATTCATATGGTTCAAGCAAGGGTGAGCATAACAATCTCAGCAAGTACAACAATTTCTTTTAAGCAACATGCTTGAAACATATGAATCGTATATCTTCAATAACTGGATAATAGTTATGAAGTACTACCAATAATTCAAAATAGCATTTCTTTTCTTTCAAAATGTTTTACAATAACAATATTCAGTAAAACATCAATTCTGGTTCAAGACCATGAGCGTTTCATAATTTCTTTAAAAAGGACAACCTGGCACTAAGTCCGTAAGTCCGGCATAGCTTACGAGCACTTATGGATGATCAGCCCATAGTACTCAATGTTGATCAACACTACATCCATTAAACGTGTATACATTTAAGTTTTGGCAACCTCGCGTGCCCATCGAATAATCGATGAAAAATATATTTGTTTATTCATAATCAAGCTTACCTTGAATCCATACCAAATAATTGGCGTAGGATAGTGTTACCAATTCTATATTAAAAGACTTGTAAATAAATCAATCAACTCTTCAAGATTAGTCTAGCCGAGATAAAACTGGCATCGACCCTTTAGTAAAATCGTTCATGCATCTCATAACATGAATCACAGAAAACTTGGCTAACACGAAGGTTAGACAAGCGTTTTAAGAAAAACATGCCTTCAGCGTCTGCTACAGTATAATAACTTTTTCTTTCAGTCTTTATGGTCTCTACAATACATAACCACATAACATACCACATTAGGTCATGAATGAATATACATGATTCCTAATGAATCTTACCCTTCATCTTAATCTAATCATAAATTAGATTTGTTACTATTGGTTCCGGTGTGACAACCGTAATTTTGTAATTTAATTTTAATATTTATTGGATTGAATAAATATTTTTTGATGAATTAATTATTAGATTAAATAATTAATTGATGAAGTTGTGATAGATTAATTTAATTATAGGTGTTACATTATTAAATTAATGTGGAGAATTTTATTATTCAAGTATGTGATTATGTGAACTTATTGAATTAAAAGAAGTATTTAATAAGCCTATGTTATTTTAATTAATTTAATTATTAATTAGAGATTTAATAATTTAATATTATTATTAAATGAGAAATTAATTATGTAGCTATGTGAATTAATGAGAAATTATTTTATTTAAAATAAATTAAATAAGATATTGATTTATTTTATAAGGAGTGTGACATTACTTAAACTATATTATAAGCTTTATTAAATTAAATGGGTTTAAATCCTATTCTTGTTAGCCAAACAAGGCCCTAAGGGGTGTTATGAGCAGTTCACCATGATGGGGTAACTGACCATTATTGCGTCAGTTCATCTCCTTATTTATCAGACGTCTTTTATTTTCTTCCTTTTCATTTTTTTTTCTAAGTCTAGCATAACACAGAGAAAGATACAGAGAGGGAGTTGAGAGTTCAGAGTTTTTGTTGGGAAATTCACTTTCTAGTAATCTACGCTTGGGTAATCTCTTCAACCCAATTTATTTATTTACGTCTTTTAAAGTTTTTATAGGGCTTTCTTACTTCTGTAACTCTCTATAATTGGGAAATCATGTCGTTATGTGAATATATATAATAATTCGAGTTGTAAGGCATGTTATATATATATATATATATATATTGTGCTTCCATATCATTGGTTTCATAAGATTATGACGTATGATTTTGGCTTGTTATTTCAAAAATTTACAGAGTACGTGATATGGCCATAGGGCCCTTACGCACAAATTTAATGCGTTGATCATATATTATCCCTAAATTTTACACTTATATATGATTATACATGCTAAAATGAACAAAATGAAACTTGAGTGGTTGGATTTGACCTTATAACGAATCCATAGTAGTAAATTCTATGTTTTTATTCAAAAACCTTCAAGAGCATCAAGAACAGTATAATTTACATATTTTAATTCTGTAATTATGTGTTTTAATGGGTTTAAACTACTCTATAAATGTTGGATAATGATTATGTATAAATTCTAGTATTTGGGTATGCTTAAACTAATATATGGACAAGGAAATTGGAAGTTATGGCCATATTCATGTATAATTTTACGTGTGATTGATTTTTGGCCTAATTTGGCCTTGTTATGTTCGCGAACTGCAGAACTGCAGAAAATGAGCTCACAGAACCCAGCCCCTTGGCCATGTTACTAAACTACATTACCCTTTACAGAAAAAAATAATAAATAAATAAATAAATAAATAAATAAAATATTCGATGAAAATTATTATTAAAATATTTATAAAATAAATTAAATATTTTAATTGAGATATTTATGGAATAAAATAAATATTTGATAAAAATTCTTATTAAAATATTTATAAAATAAATTAAATATTTTAATTGAGATATTCATGGAATAAAATAAATATTCGATGAAAATTATTATTAAAATATTTATAAAATAAAGTAAATATTTTAATTGAGATATTTATGGAATAAAATAAATATTCGATGGAAATTATTATGAAATAATTTATTCGAGTGTAATAATAGTAAAAGAATGAAAATATTCTAATTTAATAATTAAATTAGAAGGGTAATGATTTGTTAAATAAAGTAGAGTTTATATTAAATAATTAAGAGAGAATGTAACTAATGAATTTCGTGAATATATATGGTATGTGTAGGACTTGTGGTGAAGCTAAGTAGTAATCGTTTAGCCTACACACGAGGCAAGTTCCTAAACCTTAATTCTTTACATAAAGCAAGTTCATTATTCTATCTTGTTTATTATTGTTCAAGTCAAGATTTCATATTAGATCTTATCATTCTTTAAAAGCATAATTCCTATTATACAATACTTATTCGATTGTATACATCTTGAATTTTATTATTCAAATTGAATATCAATTATTGTTGAACCTTGTAAGACTAGTGAACCCTTATTGATTCAACTAGTCCATAGTTGATAAGCGTTATAAATTCTAGAACTTTTATTGAGCTTACCCAATCCAAACTTCCTTTGGTGCGGACTCGATGTCAAACTGAGATGAACAACCCTTTAATAGGGGATTATTTACGCTTTAGCGTTAAGATATTGTGCACAGTATGGTACTAAGGGCTGATCCCCCTAAGTACGAGAAGAAGAGTCCATAGTCTTATGACTGTTAAAGGTTTCAAGAATAAACACTTGACAACCTAGGACATAGTTCAAGGTCTTGTGACCCTCTGAATTTCTTTTGATTCTTGTTATTCATTCTTGATTCAAAAGTTGAGCTTTTATATTCAAAGTTATTAATTCATTCGCATGTTATTATTATTCATTTATTATATTGTTATACTTGTGGGCAATCGTGCTCACTCTTGCGTAATAATAACATTGCAGTTAAGAACGAGAGAATGTACGAGCCTTCCACTAAAAAAGGCAAGGGCAAGATTAGCAAGTAATGAAGACTATTTGTTTATGTGGTTGTGTAATGACATTTAGAATTGATGTTACTTAAGACTTAATTGTTATGTTTCTCACATTTATATTTTAAGGTTAGATTAACAAGGGATTTATTTAGTTATGCAGATTGATGTAACCCCATAAGGGAGAGAGTTATTATTTATTCTATCTATTGTATGGTTGTATTTTATTTATGGGTAGATAGATAGATGATGTTTGTACAGTGAACACCAAATCCTGTGGAAATGGAAGTACCGGATTTGGGGGTGTCACATCCGGCTTGATATTATATTATTCTTACCAACTTCTTTCTCTTCTATGTCTTACATGGATTTACTTCATTAATCCAACTCGTTTCGAGTTAATCATCCTTCCTCACAGCTTACTAACATCCTTACGTTATTAATCGAAACTTGATCGTCATTTGTTTAGTACTCTTTACTGCATACCGTTTACGTTTACGTATTACTTAACAACCTTTAGTTGTAACTCTTAACGTTATAGTCCTTATCATTATTGAATACGGTTCACGTTCCTTATACTTTACGTTCGTCGTTTAACTACTCATTAATCAACATTAAATTCTTAAAGTCATCACTATAATAGTGATTTAGGAAAGGTCTTACCATTACTCATTAAGTAATTACATAATCCATACTGGTATTGCAAACAATTGGATTCGTAATTGACTTGGTCAACAAATTTCTACAGCCAGCTTAGCACATTACGTTGTTCTCATTACGTTCACCTTCAATTGATTATCAACCTTTACTCATCATACATTACATGTCTAACAATGCCTTAACAATGTTATATTAACACCTTAGTTCATTACTAATAAGTTCTCTTTTATTCTATACTTGAAAACTTTCTTTCCTGGCAATTCTTAGAGTGCAGCAGTGCGGTATTTCACACCTCACTCTTCTTCTCGCGCCACTCAAGACGAAGTTTTGCGATGTCAAGCCTCGGGCTCGGTCTTTGTGGCATCACTCAATGGCCTTGGGTTGGCACCGCGGCACCAACTCTGTGCCACTTACAGTTTGCAAAGTTTGAGAATTCTACGAAATTCCTGGACGCATAACTTCTTCGTTATAAGTCCGAATTGGTCCATTCAAAAGCCTACGGTTCACAAATTACATACCCTATGCGTTCATGCAAGAATTTTATCTATTTGACTTCATTTGCTAAAATTTCACCTATGAGTTCATTTTCAACGAAAACGATAAACGTTCGTGAACGTTCAACGCTCGTTTCTTCGTTCTAAGTCAGAATTCGATCATTTTCGAGTCCACAACTCTATAATGCCAAATGAGACTTGTCTCCATTGAAAACCAAGATTTCTAAGCTCAATATCAAAATACGACTTCCATTTTGAGAATTTCACGAATTCGACGCTTAACGTCTAATCGTGTGAATTCCGGCATAACTTCTTTACTAACGATTTGATCATTGTTGTAAATGGATTCTAACCATCATATAAACATCTCAAACTACTTATTACATTAACTTATTTCCAAATTAGGTTTTGACTTATTCTTTATAAGTTCATAGCTTATCAACTTATAACTTTCATGTTTTATTTACGTATGACTTATTATTGATTTAAGTCCTTTACTCAATGTTCTCATATCATATCCAACATACTAGCATCTTGACATACATACTTCATTAACTTATTGACATGATAAGTTATTACTTGTTATTCATTAGTCTATAACTTGTAAAAGTATGAACTAATTATGAATTCACTTTGCATGACTTATCATAGCTTAAATCTTTTAACCATCATCCTTGCTTCTTATTATCATACCATCTTATTAAGGTAAAAATATGAGTAGTTCATCTAAGTTATTCATAAGCTCATAACTTAATTAAGTTTGAATTACTTATTCATGACTTAAATGGCTTAAGTCCATTGATTAATCATTCTTATCATTCCTTAACATAAATGTTCTACCACTACCCCCTTCTCTAACAATTGAAGAGAAAGAAAATTATGGTTTTAAGTTCTTACCTATGAAGATCACTTGGTTAATCTTTAATTTCCTCCTTGCTTCTTGATTTCTCTCTAACCAATAAGCTCTCAACTTGTTAGGTGAAATGAACATCCACAAAAAATGAAATCCAAGCTCTCTATTTATAGGCATTGCTAGGTTAGGGCATAATGGTCATAAGACCACTCCACCTCCTTACTAAACCTCCATACTATTCATTACTTCAATCCAAAGTTTACTTACTCACCAAATAAGTTACTTGGCCTCCACACTCTTTGCTTGGCCATCACAACACTTAACCATTAAGTATACTTGCTAATCACACATAAGCACTTTACTTACTTATCCCACATAAGTACTTTACTTAGCCTTTAAATTACTTAACTTATCATTTGCTTATCACTTAAATCTACTTGCTCATCACACAAAGTTCTTGCCCATCAAGCCTACCCATGGGTTGCACCATGGATCCTACTTAACCAATGGATCATTATATTGGACTTACTTAATTAATCTAGCGTATTCCTTGTTGGGCTTGCATTACAATAGTTTGGGCTTTACCATTAGATTGCATTGGGCTTACACATTAATTCCTTTTGGACTTACCCATTTCTACACTTGGGCCTTATCAATTCTTATTGGACTTTTCAATTTCTTACACAATTCTACAAATTCAATACATATGGCTTAAAGCCTTATAACGTATAATTTACGTATTAATCTCGTATTCTAACTCATATACTTATTCATATACGACATACAATGCTTCATTCATACTCGTATAACACCTCGTATTATACTCGTATTCATTACCTCGTACAATACTTACGCATTATACAATCATTGCTTTAATTCATTATACGCATTTAATTTCATTCTCGGAATTCATTTTCCCTAATCGTTATGTTTTAAGTCCACAGGCGAAAAACTGCGTTTGCCATAACTAAAATATTATCGGATATTCTATCTCACCTCGATATTCTATCTCACCTCGATATTCTATCATTACGTATTTCTCGGAAGTTCAAAAATAATTCCCAAGCAGAAATGCGTGAATAGTGTTTTTCGAAAAATTTCTAGGAAAGCTTTTATTTTCGTCTTGGAAATTCAAACACTTTAATTCTACCATGTAGGCAAAATACTATGACGTTCTGATATGCCTAGGTCATAGAACGACCTTCAATTAGCTTACTCCCATAAATAATGAATTAAATTCATTTAATCCCATAATAAAAATAAAAATTTAATTCTCAAAAATCCAAAATTTCTGGGGCGTTACACTCTTCCCCCCTTATAAAGATTCTGTCCCCAGAATCACGCTAATAATACATACACCATTTGAGGAAACATTTTCCTCTATTTTAATCTCCAGTTCCCACAATGCTTCTTCGACATTGTGGTTCTTTCATTTCATCTTCAACGAAGGTATTATCTTATTCTTCATGACTTGCCACTTCCTATCAATACTCTGAGTTGGAAGCTAAATTTTACTAATACATTACGCTATCTTCCATTTATTAGTCCTTCTTTTAATACCAAATTATATGAACTCAAATTCCTCCTTCAAAACAAGATTATACTTGATCTTCTCTTCATCTTGCATCCTCTTATTCATCCACTTGCATTCCTCATTACCTAGTTGTAGTTAATTAACGCGTTCCGTTATTGTGGATTGAGTCTACGTTGTGGATAACATTTCTACCACTTCATTCCGTAATTTAATTTCTAACTTCATTCTTGCCATTTCCATTATTAACTCATTTTGAGTCACTAACATTGTTAGCTTTTTCCTACTCTTCCTACACAACGCATTGGCTTCTACGTTAACTTTCCCGGATTGATATAACATATCAACGTCGAAATCTTTTATCCATTCTAATCACCTTCTCTACTTTATATTCAACTCCTTTTGTGTGAAGATATATTTCAGACTCCTAGAGTCCGTATATATCTCACACTTCTCATCGTATAAATACTATCTTCAATTTTTTTTTAATTCAAAAACTACAGCTGCCAATTTTAGATTATAAATAGGATAAACCTCCTTATAATCCTTTAACTGGCGTGATGCATACTCAATAACCTTGCCATGCTACATGAGCACGCAATCTCGTCATCTATGTGAAACATCGAGATACAATAAAAAAAATTCCTCGTATCATCTGAAAGAGACAATACAGGTACCTCACTTAACTTCCCTTTTAGTTCCTAAAAACTATTTTCTCACTTCTCATTCCCAACATACTTCTTAATAACAACTTTGTCTATCTCTTTAAGCTACAATTCACACATAGTGAATTCCGTATCCAACTTCTCCCTCCATAGTGTTTCTCACACTATCTCCAAATGTTCAGCGTGATCTTCTGATGTCATAAATTAGACTAGAATATCACCAATGATCATTACTACACCATCATCCAAATATTATTTGAACACCCTGTGACGTTAATGATACTTTCAAACATAGCACCTCACAAGGGTACCTATCAATTTGCCACCAACTTGCTCTGAGCCCCTTCCGAAAAGTCAAATTTTCATATACTAGTCAACCCAAACGACATAACTAGAGACTCGTAATAACCATAACGAGTTCTGAACATCGTCTTAGGTTCCTCCTCATTCTTCCTTACTTTCAACCGACTATACCCCGTACGCAAATCTATCCTAGAAAAATTCTTTGCCCTCTTCAACTTGATCAAATAGATCAACGATCCTGGGCCATGGGTATTCATTCTTAACCGCTAATTTACTCCTATTACGATAGTCGATACGCAACCGTAACGACTCATCCTCTTCCTTAACATCCTCCTAACTTGTTTCATCGTTAGACAACACGAGCGTCGCGGTATTTTATTACCATAAAATACTACCTTGGGTTACTTAGAAAACCGAAGATCCATACTTTTATTCTAACAATTTATTAAAGTTTTATAGTTAATCAACTCATTCATACCGAGAATTACTTCAAATTTTCTCAACTTTATCGGTACTTATCTACCGATACTTGCTTACATTCCTTATTCATTAAGCCATTTCCACGAATATAATTAACTAAAATTATTTCTCCATTCTCTACCGTAATGTTTGAAGATAATTATAATCCCTTTCAGACAGACTCCTAGATGAGTCTTTCCACATTTCTTAAACACTTTGACCTTACGCTTAGGATTCCCTTGTCCCACTCTAGTATTCTCAAAGTAAAAGTTCTTTCTTTTTGGCATATTACCACTGGCATTCTCTACCTTGGTTCCTCCCTTTCCCCTTGCTCTTATTCTCCCTCTCTTTGTGATATTGAGTCAATGCCTCACTACCACCCTCGGCTATAATCACCTTTTTCAAAATGGTCCCACAGGAAATACTCTAGAACACAGAAATCCTACTATAGAGCCAGGGTTTCAGGCCCTGCTTAAACCTACGAGCCTTCCTCTCCTCAGTGTCCACTTGGTGTGGAGCAAACCTTGTCCATTCATTGAATCTGGCTGCGTACTGGGGACCCATCATGTCCCCTAGTTTAAGTTCTAAGAACTAAATCTCCATCCTCCCTTACATGCTTGTAGGGAAATAATTCTCGAAGAAAACCTTCTTGAATTGTTCCCACGTTACCCCATCTGTTCTAGTCACACCCGATTGAGCCTTCCACTAAAAGTTGGCTTCCCATTTCATCATATAAGTCGCAAAAGAAGTCTTTTGTGCCTCACCTATGTTTTGTAATAAAAAACACCTTCTCTATTTCCTTTACCCATGTCTGGGCTTCTAATGGGTTCGTTGTTCCTTTGAACTCCGGCGGACCTACGTTTTTAAATACTTTAATAGTAGTCATTCTGGCTAACCTAGGTTCCGCAGGTACTCTACCCCCGGCTTAGTTAAATGCAGTCGTTAATAAATTAATGAACTCTTGCATAGGGTTGTTTTGACCCCCTTGATTTTCATTACGTGATTCCGCTGCCTGATTACGTTGCCTTCTACTTGGCGGCATTTTCTGATTAAATAAAATTTCATTATTATCTATTTACTTGCGTGGTTATTATTCGCTACATAACAACTCATCCCATAACAAAGCACATTAAATGAAAACTTCATTATATTCATATGCTTCTTTATAGTCTGAAACTATTTACACTTTACTTCCATAGCCAACGACTAGTACATTTCTATCCCGCAATTGAACTTCTCAAAAGTTAGGATTTACAAAAAGACTACCCTTTTCTTTTACAAAAGAGGGTTTTACGTCACTACACATATATTTATTTACTCTAGACTTCTAATAATGCATAACAGAGTCCTCGTGTTTCTCATTCGTAATCATCGCTATAGTATCCGGACTAATAGTATGTCAAGTTTGTCCTGACTCCATGGGATAACAAGCAACTTTAAACTTGAAATCTCTATGAGAACTCTCATGGATGTAAGACATCCATGCTATCTTTTGGTCTCTCTTAATTAGCTTCTTACGAAGCTTATCGGCCTCCTTCTTATAGTCCCTAGCATGCTCTGTCATAAGCACATGTCTATCGTGTTCTAAATCAATATCTGCTTCGGCAGACACCTTAGCTTCATGGAGATAATTAATCTCTTCACTCTGATTCTGCACAACTGTACTCAGTTGCACATTCCTGTCAAGCACTGCCAGATACAATGCTTTCATTGCATCTGGAGGTATTGACTCCAGTGTAGGTACCACCGTATCAACCAATGTTACCTCAATTTCCTCCTCCTCATAGTCCATCATATTAAGATAGGACGCTATATCCATATCTCCCTCGGAGTAGTCCTCCTCATAAAAGTACTCCATTTTCTCCGGCTCCTCTAGAATCACTAATTGTACCTCCGCCACCGGCATAGGTACAGACTCTACTCTGTTCACAACTTCTTCGCTCACAGAGTGTATATCTCTATACATCAAGCTATCGATCGACATCCTTCAATAACACATAACATGTTGATTAGTACATAACACACCATAGTATAAGCACAAATCACATTTAGTTTATTTAGGGTTACTTTCCATCTTTTAAATCTTTCGGTACTAAGTTTCCTCAATACCTTATTAACTTATTCGACTGAAGTAAAGCTTGAGTTTACTTCCTTCGGACTTTTCTTCCTTAACGAGATTATTAGCCTAAGGTTTTTCCCCCCTTAAGTTTTATAACCTAATGCTTTGATACCAACCTGTGAAGCCCCCAAATCCGGGTCTCTTCCAACCCGACAGATGGTGCTACACGGTACTCATAACTGTACATCCATTCTATTGAAACGACATCAAAATGTGTGAATCAACGACATTCTTATTACAATAATAATATTACATCCCGTTCCAAGGTTCTAAAACCATTACATTCTTTGTTTATTATTCTATAATATATGCAACTTTCTAGTTTATTACAAGGTAAATTAATCGTTCAGCTTCATCTTGTCTCTAACCTTGTCAGATACCTCGGTTCGTTTAGTCCTAGCTGCATTCATATGGTTCAAGCAAGGGTGAGCATAACAAGCTCAGCAAGTACAGCAATTTCTTTTAAGCAACATGCTTGAAACATATGAATCGTATATCTTCAATAACTGGATAATGGTTATGAAGTACTACCAATAATTCAAAATAGCATTTCTTTTCCTTCAAAACGTTTTATAATAACAATATTCAGTAAAACATCAATTCTGGCTCAAGACCATGAGTGTTTCATAATTTCTTTAAAAAGGACAACCCGACACTAAGTTCGTAAGTCCAGCATAACTTACAAGCACTTCTGGGTGATCAGCCCATAGTACTCTATGTTGATCAACACTACATCCATTAAACATGTATACGTTTAAGTTTTGGCAACCTCGCGTGCCCATCGAATAATCGATGAAAAATACATTTGTTTATTCATAATCAAGCTTACCTTGAATCTATACCAAATAATTGGCGTAGGATAGCGTTAGCAATTCTATATTGAAAGACTTGTAAATAAATCAATCAACTATTCAAGATTAGTCTAGCCGAGATAAAACTGGCATTGACCCTTTAGTAAAACCGTTCATGCATCTCATAACATGAATCACAGAAAACTTGGCTAACACGAAGGTTAGACAAGCGTTTTAAGAAAAATTTGCCTTCAGCGTCTGCTACAGTATAATAACTTTTCCTTTCAGTCTTTACGGTCTCTACAATACATAACCACATAACATACCACATTAGGTCATGAATGAATATACATGATTCCTAATGAATCTTACCCTTCATCTCAATCTAATCATAAATTAGATTTGTTACTATTGGTTCTGGCTTGATATTATATTATTCTTACCAACTTCTTTCTCTTCTATGTCTTACATGGATTTACTTCATTAATCCAACTCGTTTCGAGTTAATCATCCTTCCTCACAGCTTACTAACATCCTTACGTTAGTAATCGAAACTCGATCGTCATTTGTTTAGTACTCTTTACTGCATACCGTTTATGTTTACGTATTACTTAACAACCTTTAGTTGTAACTCTTAACGTTATAGTCCTTATCATTATTGAATACGGTTCACGTTCCTTATACTTTACATTCGTCATTTAACTACTCATTAATCAACATTAAATTCTTATAGTCATCACAATAATAGTGATTTAGGAAAGGTCTTACCATTACTCATTAAGTAATTACATAATCCATACTGGTATTGCAAACCATTGGATTCGTAATCGACTTGGTCAACAAATTTCTACAGCCGGCTTAGCACATTACGTTGTTCTCATTACGTTCACCTTCAATTGATTATCAACCTTTACTCATCATACATTACATGTCTAACAATGCCTTAACAATGTTATATTAACACCTTAGTTCATTACTAATAAGTTCTCTTTCATTCTATACTTGAAAACTTTCTTTCCTGGCAATTCTTGGAGTGCAGCGGCAGCTATTTCACACCTCACTTCTTCTTCTTCGGCGCATGGCAGCTGAAGTTTGTAGTATGCAAGCCTCGGGCTCGGTGCTGCGGCGTCACTCAATGGCCTTGGGTTGGCGCCGCGGCACTAAATCTGTGCCACAGACAGTTTGCAAAGTTTGAGAATTCTACGAAACTCCTGGATGCATAACTTCTTCGTTATAAGTCCGAATTGGTTCGTTCAAAAGCCTACGGTTCAAAAATTACATACTCTATGCGTTCCTGCAAGAATTTTAACTATTTGACTTCATTTGCTAAAATTTCACCTATGAGTTCATTTTCAACGAAAACGATAAACGTTCGTGAACGTTCAACGCTCGTTTCTTCGTTCTAAGTCGGAATTCGGTCATTTTCGAGTCCACAACTCTATAATGCCAAATGAGACTTGTCTCCATTGAAAACCAAGATTTCCAAGCTGAATATCAAAATACGACTTCCATTCCAAGAATTTCACGAATTCGACGCTTAACGTCCAATCGTGTGAATTCCGGCATAACTTCTTTACAAATGATTTGATCATTGTTGTAAAAGGATTCTAACCATCATATAAACATCTCAAACTACTTATTACATTAACTTATTTCCAAATTAGGTTTTGACTTATTCTTTATAAGTTCATAGCTTATCAACTTATAACTTTCATGTTTTATTTACGTATGACTTATTATTGATTTAAGTCCTTTACTCAATGTTCTCATATCATATCCAACATACTAGCATCTTGACATACATACTTCATTAACTTATTGACATGATAAGTTATTACTTGTTATTCATTAGTCTATAACTTGTAAAAGTATGAACTAATTATGAATTCACTTTGCATGACTTATCATAGCTTAAATCTTTTAACCATCATCCTTGCTTCTTATTATCATACCATCTTATTAAGGTAAACATATGAGTAGTTCATCTAAGTTATTCATAAGCTCATAACTTAATTAAGTTTGAATTACTTATTCATGACTTAAACGGCTTAAGTCCATTGATTAATCATTCTTATCATTCCTTAACATAAATGTTCTACCACTACCCCCTTCTCTAACAATTGAAGAGAAAGAAAATTATGGTTTTAAGTTCTTACCTATGAAGATCACTTGGTTAATCTTTAATTTCCTCCTTGCTTCTTGATTTCTCAAAAACTAACTTATTCTAGCTTTTATAGCTTTTTCTCTTTAACCAATAAGCTCTCAACTTGTTGGGTGAAATGAACAACCACAAAAAAATGAAATCCAAGCTCTCTATTTATAGGCATTGCTAGGTTAGGGCATAATGGTCATAAGACCACTCCACCTCCTTACTAAACCTCCATACTATTCATTACTTCAATCCAAAGTTTACTTGCTCATCAAATAAGTTACTTGGCCTCCACACTCTTTGCTTGGCCATCACAACACTTAACCATTAAGTATACTTGCTAATCACACATAAGCACTTTACTTACTTATCCCACATAAGTACTTTACTTAGCCTTTAAATTACTTAACTTATCTTTTGCTTATCACTTAAATCTACTTGCTCATCACACAAAGTTCTTGCCCATCAAGTCTACCCATGGGTTGCACCATGGATCCTACTTATCCAATGGATCATTATATTGGACTTACTTAATTAATCTAGCTTATTCCTTGTTGGGCTTGCATTACAATAGTTTGGGCTTTACCATTAGATTGCATTGGGCTTACACATTAATTCCTATTGGACTTACCCATTTCTACACTTGGGCCTTATCAATTCTTATTGGACTTTACAATTTCTTACACAAGTCTACAAATTCAATACATATGGCTTAAAGCCTTATAACGTATAATTTACGTATTAATCTCATATTCTAACTCATATACTTATTCATATACGACATACCATGCTTCATTCATACTCGTATAACACCTCGTAATATACTCGTATTCATTACCTCGTACAATACTTACGTATTATACAATCATTGCTTTAATTCATTATACGCATTTAATTTCCTTCTCGGAATTCATTTTCCCTAATCGTTAGGTTTTAAGTCCGCAGGCGAAAAACTGCGTTTGCCATAACTGAAATATTATCGGATATTCTATCTCACCTCGATATTCTATCATTACGTATTTCTCGAAAGTTCAAAAATAATTCCCGAGCATAAATGCGTGAATAGTGTTTTTCGAAAAATTTCTAGGAAAGCTTTTATTTTCGTCTTGGAAATTCAAACACTTTAATTCTACCACGTAGGCAAAATACTACGACGTTCCGATATGCCTAGGTCATAGAACGACCTTCAATTAGCTTACTCCCATAAATAATGAATTAAATTTATTCAATCCACATAATAAAAATAAAAATTTAATTCTCAAAAATCCAAAATTTCTGGGCGTTACAAATTTGCCAGTCCCAAAAATGATCTCAATTCAGCAACTTTTGTAGGAGCAGTCAATTCAACAATGGCTTGGACTTTCCTCTCATCCATTCTTACCCGTCCTTGGCTAATCCAGTGCCCAAGGAACATAACTTCTGCCCTACAAAACTCACATTTCTCCTTTTTGACATATAATTGATATTCCCTTAACTTTTGAAATACCAATCTCAAATATTCCACATGTCCATCTAATGTTTCACTATACACCACAATGTCATCTAGATAGACTATCACAAATCTATCTAGGTATTCATAAAATACATCACTCATAAGATTACAGAAAGTTGCTGGAGCATTGGTTAAGCCAAACGGCATTACAAGAAATTCATACGAACCATACCTTGTCACACATGCATTCTTGGCTTCATCACCAGTGGTAATTCTCACTTGCCAGTAGCCTGATCTGAAGTCCAACTTTGTAAAGTACTTGGCTCGGGACAATCGGTTGAACAATTCAGCTACATTTGGAATAGGATACTTGTTCTTGATAGTAACCTTATTCGGTACCCGATAGTCCACACACATTCTTAAAGAGCCATCTTGTTTCTTCTAAAACAGCACTAGGGCACCATAAGGAGCTTTTGAGGGTCGAAGGAAACCAGAATCTAACAACTCAGTTAATTGTTTCCTTTAGGTTGTGCCTCAAAATTTACAGCTTTGATTTTGCTTGCATTTCTCTGCAAGTCCAACATCAGATTCTCCACTTCCCTTTCAGCAACAAAATTATTTGTAGCACCGGTATTGTGACGCCCCCAAATCCGGGTCTCTTCCAACCCGACAGATGGTGTTACACGGTACACATAACTGTACATCCATTCTATTGAAACGCCATCAAAATGTGTGAATCAACGACATTCTTATTACATTAATAATATTACATCCCGTTCCCAGGTTCTAAAACCATTACATTCTTTGTTCATCATTCTATAACATATACAACTTACTAGTTTGTTACAAGGTAAACTAATCGTTCAGCATTGTCTTGCCTCTATCCTTGTCAGATACCTCGGTTCGTTCGGTCCTAGCTGCATTCATATGGTTTAAGCAAGAGTGAGCATAACAAGCTCAGAAAGTACAACAATTTCTTTTAAAAATCATGCTTGAAACATAGGAATCGTATATCTTTAATAACTGGATAATAGTTACGAAGTACTATCAATAATTCAAAATAGCACTTCTTTTCCTTCAAAAAATTTTTACAATAACAATATTCAGTAAAGCATCAATTCTGGCTCAAGACCATGAGCGTTTCATAATTTCTTTGAAAAGGACAACCCGGCACTAAGTCCGTAAGTCCAGCATATCTTACGAGCACTTCTGGGTGATTAGCCCATAGTACTCTATGTTGATCAACACTACATCCATTAAATGTGTGTATGTTTAAGTTTTGGCAACCTTGCATGCCCATCGAATAATCGATGAAAATATATTTGTTTATTCATACTCAGGCTTACCTTAAATCCGTACCAAATAATTGGCGTAGGATAGCGTTAACAATTTTATATTGAAAGACTTGTAAATAAATCAATCAACTCTTCAAGATTAGTCTAACCGAGATAAAATTGGCATCGACCCTTTAGTAAAATAGTTCATGCATCTCATAACATGAATCATAGAAAACTTGGCTAACAAGAAGGTTAGACAAGCGTTTAAGAAAAACTTGCCTTCAAATATTCGCCACAAAGAAAATAACTTTTCCTTTCAGTCTTTATGGTCTCTACAATACATAACCACATAACATACCACATTAGGTCATGAATGAACATACATGGTTCCTAATAAATCTTACCCTTCATCTCAATCTAATCATATATTAGATTTGTTACTATTGGTTCCGGCTTATCGTTATAACTTACATCATTCTTACCAACTTCTTTCTCTTCTATGTCTTACGTAGATTTACTTCATTAATCCAAGTCGTTTTGAGTTAATCATCATTCCTCACGGCTTACTAACATCCTTACGTTATTAATTTTAACTCGATCATCATTTGTTATGTAAACTTTATTGCATACCATTTACGTTCACGTATTACTTAACAACTTTTAGTTGTAACTCTTAATGTTATAGGCCTTATCATTATTGAATACGGTTTACGTTCCTTATGCTTAATGTTTGTCGTTTAACTACTAATTAAACAACATTAAATTCCTAAAGTCATCACTATAACAGTGATTTAGGAAAGGTCTTATCATGTTCATTAAGTAATTACATAACCCACACTGGTATTGCAAACCATTGGATTCATAATCAACTTGGTCAACAAATTTCTACAGTCGGCTTAGTACATTACGTTATTCTCATTACGTTCATCTTCAATTGATTATTAACCTTTAATCATCATACATTAAGTGTCTACCAATGCTTTAACAATGTTATATTTACACCTTAGTTCATTACTAATGAGTTGTCTTTCATTCTATACTTGTAAACATTCTTATCTGTCAAAACTCTGGATTGGCCATATTACCACCATTAACTCTCGCATCTCGCACTGCTAGCACGAGTTAGAAGATGCTTTCGATTCAAGCCTCTCTGCGTCACTAGGCTTTTTTTGTCGGAGTCGGCGCCAGCGCGCCAACTCGTGCCTCGAATAATTTGATAGATTTTGAAAATTTTATTTAAATTCCTCGGACGCATAACTTCTTCGTTATAAGTCCGAATTGGTCCGTTCAAAAGCCTACAGTTCACAAATTTTATACTCTATGCATTCATGCAATAATTTTATCTATTTGACTTTGTTTGCTAAAATTTCACGTATAAGTCCATTTTCAACGAAAACGATAAACGTTCGTGAACGTTCAACGCTCGTTTCTTCGTTCTAAGTCGGAATCCGGTCATTTTTGAGTCCGCAACTCTATAATGCCAAATATGACTTGTCTCCATTGAAAACCAATGTTTCCAAGCTAAAACACAAAATACGACTTCCATTCCGAGAATTTCACGAATTCGACGATAAGCGTCCAATCGTGTGAATTCCGGCAAAGCTTCATTACTAAGCGTTCTAAATATATTTTAACCAACACATGAACATTTCAAGTTACTTATTACACCAACTTATTATCAAAGTAGGTTTTGACTTATTCTCATAAGTCAATGACTTATTTAACTTATTAACTACAAATTCTCATGCTTATGACTTATTATGAACTTAAGTCCTTCAATCAATGTTCTCATGCTATATTAAACATACTAACATCATATAACAAACATATGACAAGTTCTTCAAGATTCTAACAACTTATTAGAGTTCAAGTTGCTTATTCAACTTATTCGGCTTAAGTTCATTCATCAATGACTTATTATATGTTCTTAGCAAACATGTTCCTTAATTACACTTCTCTTATCATCCTATTATGATAGAGATGAAAGAATATTGGACACAAGATCATTACCTTTGATGTCTAACTTCTTCTTCTTGGAAAATCTAACTTTGACTTAAAAGTGCTTATTTGCTCTACCAAATAAGTAGCTTATATTTGAGAGAAGAATGCTGGATAAAATAACAACCAACAAAATTGAAATGAGCATTCTATTTATAGGCCATCCAAATCTAGGGTAGAATGGTCATTCTAACCTTCCACCTCCTTAACTAACCTCCTCATTCCACCTCCTTAATCCTCCACCTCTTTATTATTCATAACCTAGCAACTAAGTAACTTGCTAGCCACTTCTAAAACTTGGTCACCACACTTTTTGTTTGCCCATCAAGCTTACCCATTTTACACTTAGTTTGACCCATGGATCAAGGCTTTTCATTGGGCTTTGATAATAAATCTAACAACTTTCTTAATGGGCTTGTGCTACATAGTTTGGACTAATGATATATCAAAAACTTAGGCTTGATTGTCACATTATATTGGACTTCTATATTAGGCTATTAATCCTACAAGTCCATTACCTTAAATTACATAACTTAACATTTATACCCCATTATAATGATAATCTTCTTATATACTAACTCGTATATTAATTCATAATATACGTTATTTCATTCTTCATACATAATGATACAAGACATCGTATTATACTTACGTTCATTACTTTGGATCACCCCATGGTTTAAACCATCCAATAACCCATAAGTTCATACTTTGGGCTTTTTAGCTTAACTTATACTTGGGCTTGCATTAACAATTCTTTGGGCTTTACCATTAGCTTACATTGGGCTTTACATTAATTCCTATTGGACTTACCCATTTCTACACTTGAGCCTTATCAATTCTCATTGGACTTTACAATGTTCTACACAATCATACAAATCCATTATATTTGACTTAAAGCCTTATAACGTATAATTTACGTATTAATCTTTGTATTCCAACTCGTATATTTATTTAATATACGATATTCCATCATTCATACATACTCGTATAATACCTCATATTATACTCATATTTATTACCTTGTATAATACCTACGTATTATACCATCATAGCTTTAATTCATAATACGCATTTAAATTCCTTCTCAGAACTCACTTTCCCTAACCGTTAGGTTTTAAGTTCGCAGGCGAAAAATTGCATTTGCCATAACTGAAATATTATTGGATATTCCATCTTGTCTTAGAATTCTATCATTACATATTTCTCGGAAGTTCAAAAATAATTACCGAGCAGAAATGTGTGAATAGTGTTTTTCGAAAACATTTCTCGGAAAGCTTTTATTTTTGTCTTGGAAATTCAAACACTTTAATTTTATCACGTAGCCAAAATACTACGACATTATGATATGTCTAGGTCGTAGAACGACCTTCAATTAGCTTACTCCCATAAATAAATAATTAAATTCATTTAATCCACATAATAAAAATAAAAATTTAATTCTCAAAAATCCAAAATTTTCGGGGCGTTACACTCTTCCCCCCTTATAAGGATTCTGTCCCCAGAATCACGCTAATAATACATACACCATTGAGGAAATTTTTTTCCATCATTTTAATTTCAAATTCCTACAATGCTTCTACAACATTGAGGTTCTTTCATTTCACCTTCACCGAAGGTATTATCTTATTCTTCATGACTTGTCACTTCCTATCAATAATCTGAGTTGGAAGTTTAAATACTTATTGACACATTACGTTATTACCCTTTCATTAGCTTTTAACTTAGAATTATTTGGAACTCAAATTCCTTCTTCAAAACAAGATTATACTTGATCTTCTCTTCATCATGCATCCTCTTCTTCATCCGCGTACATTCCTCATTACCTAGTTATAGTTACTTAACTCGTTCAAGTATCGTGGATTGAGTCTACGTTGTGAATAACATTTCTACCACTTTATTCCACAATTTAACCTCTAACTCTGTTATCACCATTTTCGTTATTAACTCATTCTCGAGTTGTTAACATCGATAGCTTTTCCCTACCTTTCCTACTTTAACGCGCCTTCTTACGTTTTACCCCCATTTATGATATAATATATCAACGTCGAAATCTCTTATCCATTCTAATTACCTTCTCTTCCTCATATTCAACTTCTTCTGTGTGGAGATATATTTCAAACTCTTATAGTCCGGGTATATCTCACACTTCTCACTACATAAATACTATCTTCAAATTTTTAATTCAAAAACTACACCTGCCAATTATAGATCATAAGTAGGATAGACCTTCTCATAATCCATTAACAGGTATGATGCATACCTAATGACTTTGCCACGCTACATAAGCATGCAATCTTGTCATCTATGCGAAACATCGAGATACACTACTAAATTCCCATATCATCTTATAGAGACAATACAGGTACCTCACTTAACTTTCCTTTTTAGTTCCTGAAAACTATTTTTCTCACTTCCCATTTCGACAATACCAACCTGTGACACTAATGGTACTTTTAATCATAGAACCTCATAAGGGTACCTATCAATTTACCCCGTCGCACGCTTTCAAATACCTCTTACGAAAAATCTAGCTTTCAGACATTAGTCCACCCAATCGACATAACCGTAAACTTGTCATAACTATAACGAAGTTCGAATGTCATCTTAGGTACCTTCTCCTTCTTCCTTACTTTCAACCGACTATACCTCATACGTAAATCTATCTTAGAAAAATTCTTTGCCCTCTTCAACTGATAAAATAGATCATCGATCTTGGGCCATGGGTATTCATTCTTATCCGCTAACTTACTCCTATTACGATAGTCGATACGCAACCGTAATGACTCATCCTCTTCCTTAACATCCTCCTAACTTGCTTCAACGTTAGACAACACGAAGCGTCGCGGTATTTTATTACCATAAAATACTACTTGGGTTACTTAGAAAACCAAGATCCATACTTTTATTCTAACAATTTATTAAAGTTTTATAGTTAATCAACTCATTCATACCGAGAATTACTTCAAATTCTCTCAACTTTATTTGTACTTATCTACCAATACTTGCTTACATTATTATTCATGAAGCCATTTTCATTTAATAAAATTAACGAAAGTTATTCCTCCACCTCTACCATAATGTTTAAAGGTACTTATAATCCCTTTTTTGCATGCACTCTAGATGAGTCTTTCCACATGTCTTACATACTTTGATCTTATTCTTAGGATCCCCTTGTCCCACTCTAGTATTCTAGGAGTTCAAATTCTTTCTTTTTTTTCATATTGCCACTAGCATTCTCTACCTTGGTTCCTCCCTCTCCCTTGCTCTTATTCTTTCTCTCTTTGTGATATTGAGTCAACGCCTCACTACCACCCTCGGCTATAATCACCTTTTTTAAAATAGTCCCACAGGAAACACTCTAGAACACAGAAATCCAACTATAGAGCCAGGGTTTCAGGCCCTGCTCAAACCTACGAGCCTTCCTCTCCTCAATGTCCACTTGGTGTGGAGCAAACCTTGCCAATTCATTGAATCAGGCTGTGTATTGGGGAACCGTCATGTCCCCTAGTTTAAGTTCTAAGAACTAAATCTCCATCCTCCCTTAAATGCTTGTAGTGAAATAATTCTCGAAGAAAAATCTTCTTGAACTATTCCCACGCTACCGCATCTGTTCTAGCCCCACCCTGGTGAACCTCCCACCAAAAGTTGGCTTCCACTTTCATCCTATAAATCGCAAAAGAAATCTGTTGCGCCTCACCTACGTTTTGTAATAACAAACGCCTTCTCTATTTCTATTACCCATATCTGGGCTTCTAATGGGTCCATCGTTCCTTTGAACTCCGGCGAACCTATGCTTTTAAATTCTTTAAAGGTAGCCATTCTGGTTAACCTAGGTTCCGCATGTAATCTACCCCCGGTTTAGTTAAATGCAGCTGTTAATAAATTAACGAACTCTTGCATAGGGTTGTTTTGACCCCATTGATTTTCATTACGTGATTCCGCTTCTCGATTACGTTGTCTTCTACTGGCGGCATTTTTGATTAAATAAAATTTCATTATTATCTATTTACTTGCATGGTTATTATTCGTCACATAACAACTCATACCATAACAAAGCACATTAAATGAAAACTTCATTCTATTAATATGCTTCTTCATAGTCTGAAACTATTTACACTTTACTTCCATTGCCAACGGCTAGTACATTTCTATCCCGCAATTGAACTTCTCAAAAGTGGGATTTACAAAAAAAAAACTACCCTTTTATACCAAACAGGGTTTTACATTACTACACACATAATTTATAACTCTAGCTTTCTAATAATGCATAACAGCGTCCTCGTGTTTCTCATTCACAATCTTCGCTATAGTATCCCGACTAATAGTATGTCGAGTTTGTCCTGCCTCCATGGGATGACAAGCAACTTTAAGCTTGAAATCCTTATGAGCACTCTCATGGATGTAAGACATCCGTGCTATCTTCCGATCCTTCTCCCCCAATTCTTTAAGAAGCTTATCGGCCTCCTTCTTATAGTCCCTAGCACGCTTTCATAAGCACACATCGCTCATCGTGTTCTAACTCAAAATCTTCTCGCAGACACCTTAGCTTCATGGAGATAATTAATCTCTTCACTCGATTCTTCACAACTGCACTTTCGGTTGCACATTCTGTCAAGCCTTCGCCAGACATAATGCTCTCATCAGATCTAGAGGTATTGACTCTAGTGTAGGTACCACCGTATTAACCGATGTTACCTCCATTTCCTCCTCCTCATAGACCATCTTATTAAGATATGACGCTATATCCATATCTCCCTCGGAGTAGTCTTCCTCAGAAAAGTACTCCACTATCTCCGACTCCTCTAGAATCACTAATGGTACCTCCTCCATCGGCATAGGTACAGACTCTACTTTGTTCACAACTTCTTCGCTCACCGCGTGTATATCTCTATACATCAAGCTATCGATCGACATCCTACAATAACACATAACATGTTGATTAGTACATAACACACCATAGTATAAGCACAAATCACATTTAATTTATTTAGGGTTACTTTCCATCTTTTAAATCTTTCAAGATCGAAGTTTCTCAATACCTTATTAACTCATTCGATCAAGTAAAGCTTGAGTTTACTTCCTTGGACTTTTTCTTCCTTAACGAGGTTATTAGCCCAAGGTTCTTCCCCTTAAGTTTTATAACCTAATGCTTTGATACCAACTTTGTGGCGCCCCAAATCCGGGTCTCTTCCAACCCGATAGATGGTGCTACACTGCACTCATAACTGTACATCCATTCTATTGAAACGCCATCAAAATGTGTGAATCAACGACATTCTTATTACATTAATAATATTACATCCCGTTCCCAGGTTCTAAAACCATTACATTCTTTGCTCATCATTCTATAATATATACAACCTACTAGTTTATTACAAGGTAAACTAATTGTTCAGCATCGTCTTGCGTCTATCCTTGTCAGATACCTCGGGTAGTTCGGTCCTAGCTGCATTCATATGGTTCAAGCAAGAGTGAGCATAACAAGCTCAGCAAGTACAACAATTTCTTTTAAAAACATGCTTGAAACATAGAAATCGTATATCTTTAATAACTGGATAATAGTTACGAAGTACTATCAATAATTCAAAATAGCACTTCTTTTCCTTCAAAATGTTTAATAATAACAATATTCAGTAAAGCATCAATTCTGGCTCAAGACAATGAGCGTTTCATAATTTCTTTGAAAAGGACAACCCGGCACTAAGTCCGCAAGTCCGACATATCTTACGAGCACTTCTGGGTGATCAGCCCATAGTACTCTATGTTGATCAACACTACATCCAATAAACGTGTGTACGTTTATGTTTTGGCAACCTCGCGTGCCCATCGAATAATCGATGAAAATACATTTGTTTGTTCATACTCAGGCTTACCTTAAATCCATACCAAACAATTGGCGTAGGATAGCGTTAACAATTCTATATTGAAAGACTTGTAAATAAATCAATCAACTCTTCAAGATTAGTCTAGCCGAGATAAAACTGGCATCGACCCTTTAGTAAAATAGTTCATGCATCTCATAACATGAATCATAGAAAACTTGGCTAACAAGAAGGTTAGACAAGCGTTTAAGAAAAACTTGCCTTCAAATATTCTTTGCACAAGAAAATAAACTTTTTCCTTTCAGTCCTTACAGTCTCTACAATACATAACCACATAACATACCACATTAGGTCATGAATGAACATACATGGTTCCTAATGAATCTTACCTTTCATCTCAATCTAATCATATATTAGATTTGTTACTATTGGTTCCGGCTTATCGTTATAACTTACATCATTCTTACCAACTTCTTTCTCTTCTATGTCTTACATAGATTTACTTCATTAGTCCAACTCGTTTCGAGTTAATCATCATTCCTCACGGCTTACTAACATCCTTACGTTATTAATCGAAACTCGATCATCATTTGTTATGTAAACTTTATTGCATACTGTGACGAACCCAAAATAGGTCCATTCCACCCAACCCATTCTGAGTCGCCAAATACATGGTACAGAAACAACTACAACTTTATTATCACAACAATAAAACTGTGAGTTTAAATACAAATATTATCTTCTAGACAATATTTATACTCAAATAAATCCTCATCACATTTATTGATACATTATTTTACAATAATGGTGAGGACTACTAAACAACTCTCTCTAGAACCTTCATTCCATACCCCGACTAGTACTCGCTACATTCTCGCCTCACGAGAAGAAAAATGGAACAACAAGGAAAAGGGTGAGCTCAACTAGCCCGGTAAAGAATGTTATGACTAAGATAATATACAACAAATTATCGTTACTCTCCAACAGGAAAAAATCGATAGAATACAATAGACAACAAGTTTGAGATCAATATTCGCAGTTGAAATAATAATTCATAGAAGAGTTACATAGAGAATGAAATCTACTATAATCTATGAATTTAATAAATCCATCATCAATATTTTATCCTCAGTAACATCAATCAATATTCATCTCAAATCAAATATTCTTCTTTGCACTTCTGCCAAAGATATTCATCAATCGGTCATGTTCATCTCAACACCTGTTCATCTTTGCACTAAAGGCCAAAGATATTCATCAGTCGGTCATGTTCATTTAAACACCTGCTCATCTTTGCACTACAAGCCAAAGATATTCATCAGTCGGTCATGTTCATTTAAACACCTGCTCATCTTTGCACTAGAGGCCAAAGATATTCTTCAGAAATCATTCATCTTTGCACTACAGGCCAAAGATATTCAATAATATCATCATTTAAGACTGAGGATGATGAAAAATATTTTTAAAGAAACGAATCCAGTGAAACAAAATGACAAATATTATGGATTCGTACTTTAAACAATCCGAGTTCAAAAATACTTCATAAATAATCATAGTGAAGTAAAATTCAAGAATGATCAAAACATGGATACAATCAAAGCTAGTATCCGAATAGATATTTTAGATTTAAAAGAAAAATTTTCATTTTTTATTGAATAGTGCCGTATTCGTGAATAAAGTCAGATACGTGAATAAAGGCCTTGATATCGTGAATAGTAACTTCGACACCAAAAGATAGAAATTCCACAAAAACATCTTCACGCTTTCGCTTAATAGTACTCGTGAATAGTAACTCGTGAATAAGTAACTCATAAATAGTAACTCGTGAATAGTAACTCATGAATAGTAACCCGAGCATGAAAAAGTTCCAAATTTGATAAAAGTACCAACCAATATTTCAAAGATAATGATATTGAAGAATTAATATCATTTGAGAAGAAAATAACATCCCTTACCTCAAAGAATCAAGCCGGAAGGAAAGGCTCAAGTGATCTTGAATGAAACTTGTCTTCAATAAAGAACTCTCAAAGTATCTAAATACTCACAAAATACGCTCAATAATATAGAGAGAAAGAGAAAACTTTGTTTTCGGTGTGATTTTCAATTCTAACTTAGCCCTCTATTTATAGGAAGATGTTAATTACCAAGGCAGCAGACTTGACTTTGCCACCGATGGCTTTTACTCGCTACTATTGCCACCCACCACATTTGAAATAAAATTCAGCACATTTTTTCACCAACCACAAGTGGGGCCCACTCAATTCTAGAATTTTCCACCAAAATCAATTATAACCCCCGATTTAGAATCGGACACCTCTTAAAATTCATAACAAATCATTCGTGAATTTTTAACGGTTCAAAATTTGTGGACATATACTCAACTTATGTATGTATAACATACCCAAAAATTACTACAATCCAATGGTCGGATTAAAAATTATAACCCCATAATATATCTCAAAACCCCGATTTAATTTTTAATACCTCCAATCCAGATAAAATCGATAAAACACCTCAACATTAATTCCTTCATTAATAACCACATAAATAAATCCATCATTTATATTCATATAAAATAAATATTTCCTTATCATATGAATCAATAATTAATTATTCACAAATAATATTACGTAATCACATTTATGACAACCAGTCGTTCCCAGGAAAGAGGGCTTTCAATAAGGATCTCTCCTCATTGGCGCCGCAATAGGTGACCAAACCTCTCCTTAGACGAGAACTTTCTAGACATTGCCAATAATGTTATCTAATAATATTATTCAAATAATATGAATTATTGATCCGATAATGGGAAATATCATGCGTTGACAATTATTGAACAACAATAATATAAAATATCAACGCAAAGAATTATTGAATCAATAAAATAAAATATTGAGCAAGAACTCACCGTGGAAAATTATTGAAAGTAGTGCCATCTTACGTAAGGATCAATAATTCAACAATATTTGCGCAATACCGTGTGCTTCTTCGTGCAACCACGCCAGACATCGTATTTTAACCACCGGATATTCCAACAGCCTTAATTCAGTATAACTACGCCGTTATTTATAACCACCCAAACTTTGTCGTTTTCCTCATCTAATCGCTTTCGTTATGGGGCCACACATGGTCGCTTGCCGTCATACGAATATTCCCCACAAGTCACGAATATTCCACGACCAAACGAATATTCCAAACAATACGAATATTCCACGACCAAACGAATATTCCCAAACAAAAATGAATATTTTATAACCACTTGCTTATTTTGAAATATTTGCGTATTTAACCCTTAACTATCCACATTAATCAAATCAACCCTTACTATTTCAAAATAATAAATAAAGGAAATTTCTTTTTATTTAAAAAATTTTCGGTCTTACAACCTCCCTCCTTATGAAATTTCGTCCTCGAAATTGACGACGACACTGGTGTTTGAAAAGGTAAAGATACCTCGCTTTCATTTTCGTTTCCAACTCCCGTGTCATTTCCTCTATAGCATGATTCCTCCACAAAACTTTAACTTGTGGTATGACCTTTCTTGGCGTGGGGACATGCTCCTTCCTATCCAAGATCTTGACAGTACCTCCTCATACGTTAAGTCTTGGCTATCTCGTCCGGGTTCTAACTCAATGACGTTTTGGTCGTCCACATATTTACGTAACATCGACACGTGAAAAGCGTTATGAACACGCGTCATACTTGGTGGTAAAACGAGTCTATAGGCCACGGTTCCTATTCGATCGAGAATTTCAAATGGATTAATAAATCGAAGGTTTGAGCTTTCCTCACCTCACCGATTCTCGCTTTTAAAATAACAACCTCTCAGACCTCCTTCTTCAAATTCATCATTTCCGGTGTGTAGCTTGAACTTTTAACTTTATCGATTAAAGTCGATTATACTCAGTATATCATCACGTGCATCAGATATCATCACGTGGGTACCTAGAGTTTTCATCTCCATCTCTATTATTTGTATATTATACTGAAATGAGTCTTTGACAATATTGTACTCAGACTTCAGATACGATCTTCTACTCAACACGTCACTACCACGCTCATTTTTCGAGGATGGCATGGTCGTAAACATGTCTTTGAAATGAGTCTCCTCTTGAGTTCTTCAAGCTCTTCCCACATTCCTTGCTCCATTCGAATTTTGTATCTCTACGAAGTTAGCTACGTTAATGGAATAGCGATTCGAGAATACCCTTCAACGTATCTCCGATAATAACCAACTAAGCCTAGAAAACTACGATTTCGACATCGACTTAGGTTGCTCTCAATGTGACTCATATCCCAATCTTGGATAAAGACGTCATGATGACACCTATCGCTTTACTATCGCATCGAATATGACGCCCCTACAGAGAGTCCGGCTTTTGCATTCCACAAAGGAAGTCACCAGATAAAGGCTCGGTACCAAATTTATAGTTGAATTTTTAACTCGAAGTTCAATAGAGCCATTCGATATGAGATTTTAGAAATGAGTTTTGTACAGGGTTCAAAGTCGATACAAAATTTAATATCGGTCTTTGGGAGTGTTTAATAAATTCTTCAGAAATACGTCGGAAAAATCAACAACAACAAGAATATTATTCAAATCTGACGTGTCTTTATTCAAATCCATAACATGGTCAAAGAAAACTTGACATCCGTAATAAACGAATGACTTCATGGCTTGATATGAAAATGTTTGACTACAATGGTTTGACTGCTTGAGTTCGAATAACAGGTTGCTTAGGAATATGAAAACTAACAACCTTACAAAAGCAATCAATTTTGGCATGATGAGTAGTTAACCAATCAATCCCCAAAAGCAAGTATCTTTAAAGAGATAAGGTCAATGGTAAGGTAATGGTGCCAACTTGAATCAAACAAGACTTTTTAAACAACGGATGTAATGAAAGTTTCTCTAACTGAGTCTCCATAAATAGGTCAAAGTCTAATTTCTCCGTAGTCAAGTTCAAACGTTGAGCGCAAGCAAAGAGAGATAAAAGAATGGGTAGAAACCAGATATCTAGTAAGGTATATACTTCGCAAGAATTTATAATTAACTAACCTGCTAACTTCGTTCGGGTTCCTCAGATTTTGACCGGCCACGACAAACGCTCTTCCAGAATCGTTGACTTTGACTTTTTTCGGGACATCCTTTTGAGTCACCGCCTCACGCACTAGGTTTCGATATCGCATAATCTCGAGCAATATGTCCTTCTTTTCCACAATTATAGCATACCTTAAACTGTTGTAGGGCGGTTTCAATGATATGTCCCTCTTTCCCAAGATTTGTAACATACGACCGATGGTCTTTCTCCTCCTTGGAACCAGTTGCCACTGGCGCTGACGTCTTCACATGGTCGTTGTTGAATCTCCTCCCAACTCGCTTCTTCTATTTTCATGGCCACGATTACCACCAGAGTGGTTACCACCTTTGTCCGTATTCTTCTTTCTCCTTTGGTTATCGTTATTTCGATGACTACTATCTTTGGTATGATCCTCGGTTATGGTCCTCGGTTGAACGCATTACTCGTTATCTCGCTTTCTAACAACTGAGCCCTGTTTACACATCCGAATAGAGAAAAAATTTATGAGAAATGAGATCTTGGCGACTTACGGTTTCAAACCTCTCGTAAACATCCGCGCGGTACACGTTCCTCATTCTCCACCAAATGAGGTGCAAACCTGGATAACTCCGCAAACTTCGCCTCGTCTTTGGGACCGCCATGTTATTCTCGCCCAATCTAATAAACTCCACTTCCTTCATACGACGAATACTTTCGTGGAAGTACTTGTCATTGAACTGCTTTCAAACGTCTCCCACGACATGCCGAGTGCAAATTGGATGGGTACGCTTTCATGATTCCCACCGATGAATCCGCCTCACCACGGAACATAAAAGTAGCGAATGGAACTTTCGTTTCTCCGTACATCCCAAGACATCGAATATCTTGGTAATTTGCTTGACCCATGTTTCCACCATGATCGGATCTCGCTTTCCTGCACTCGGTGGTCCCAACTCTTCGAATCGCTTGGGTGTGTGACCACCCGATTAATTGCTATCATCTCTCTTCAGTATTTTGAACACGAGTCTCCTCGTCTCGATTTTGCATGAATCGCAAAAGCTTCTAAACATCCCCTCGCTCATCATCACGCTGTCGGTGGTGTTATTCACAGGAGGTACATTGCCCACCACTGTTACGTTCTCCTCTCTCGTTGTTAAGTGCATGCATCTCCACGGTCTCATTTACACCATTATTAATATTCTCATTCGACATTCTCAATTCATGTCATAAAACAAGGGTTAATTAAGGAAATCAATCACATAATATCCTATATCTTGACCAACTAACAAATAAGCTTAGGTAGGACACACTAGCAAAGGATTTACTCTGTCTCTCCCTCCTAGTTCTATTCCCCGATCTCCGCCAGAGATCATATCCCTAAGCTCGATACCAACCGTGATTTAACCCAAAATAGGTCCATTCCACCCAACCCATTCTCGAGTCGCCAAATACATGGTATGTAAACAACTACAACTTTATTATCACAACAATAAAAGCGTGAGTTTAAATACAAATATTATCTTCTAGACAATATTTATACTCAAATAAATCCTCATCACATTTATTGATACATTATTTTACAATAATGGTGAGGACTACTAAACAACTCTCTCTAGAACCTTCATTCCATATTCCCGACTAGTACTCGCTACATTCTCGCCTCCCGAGAAGAAAAATGGAACAACAAGGAAAAGGGTGAGCTCAACTAGCCCGAAGAAGAATGTTATGACTAAGATAATATACAACAAATTATCGTTAGTCTCCAACAGGAAAAATCGATAGAATACAATAGACAACAAGTTTCGGATCAATATTCGCAATGAAATAATAATTCATAGAAGAGTTACATAGAGAATGAAATCTACTATAATCTATGAATTTAACGATCCATCATCAATATTTTATCCCTCGTAACATCAATCAATATTCATCTCAAATCAAATATTCTTCTTTGCACTACTGTGCCAAAGATATTCATCAATCCATTATGTTCATCTCAACACTGCTCATCTTTGCACTAAAGGCCAAAGATATTCATCGGTCGGTCATGTTCATTTAAACACCGCTTCATCTTTGCACTACAAGCCAAAGATATTCATCATCGGTCATGTTCATTTAAAACACCGCTCATCTTTGCACTACAAAGCCAAAGATATTCTTCAGAAATCATTCATCTTTGCACTACAGCCAAAGATATTCAATAATATCATCATTTAAGACCGAGGATGATGAAAATATTTTTAAAGAAACGAATCCATTGAAACAAAATGACAAATATTATGGATTCGTACTTTAAACAATCCGAGTTCAAAAATACTTCATAAATAATCATAGTGAAGTAAAATTCAAGAATGATCAAAACATGGATACAATCAAAGCTAGTATCCGTAATAGATATTTTAGATTTAAAAGAAAAATTTTCATTTTTTTGAATAGAATAGTGCCGATTCGTGAATAGTGTCAGATATCGTGAATAAGTCAGAGTATCGTGAATAGTAACTTCGACACCAAAAGATAGAAATTCCACAAAAACATCTTCACGCTTCATGAATAGTACTCGTGAATAGTAACTTCGTGAATAGTAACTCATAAATAGTAACTCGTGAATAGTAACTCATGAATAGTAACCCAACATGAAAAAGTTCCAAATTTGATAAAAAGTACCAACCAATATTTCAAAGATAATGATATCAAGAATTAATATCATTTGAGAAGAAAATAACATCCCTTACCTCAAAGAATCAAGATTTCGGAAGGAAAGGTCAAGTGATCTTTGAATGAAACTCAGATCAACAAAGAACTCTCAAAGTATCTAAATACTCACAAAATACGCTCAATAATATAGAGAGAAAGAGAGAAAACTTTGTTTCGGTGTGATTTTCAATTCTAACTTAGCCCTCTATTTATAGGAAGATGTTAGCTCACCAAGCGCACTTGACCTGCACACCGATGGCTTTACTCGCTACTATTGCCACCCACCACATTTGAAATAAAATTCAGACACATTTTTTCACCAACCACAAGTGGGGCCCACTCAATTCTAGAATTTTCCACCAAAATCAATTATAACCCGATTCCGAATCGACACCTCTTAAAATTCATAACAAATCATTCGTGAATTTTTAACGGTTCAAAATTTGTGGACATATACTCAACTTATGTATGTATAACATACCCAAAAATTACCACAATCCAATGGTCGGATTAAAAAATTATAACCCCCGCAATATATCTCAAAACCCCTGATTTAATTTTTAATACCTCCAATCCGATAAAATACTGATAAAACACCTCAACATTAATTCCTTCATTAATAACCACATAAATAAATCCATCATTTATATTCATATAAAATAAATATTTCCTTATCATATGAATCAATAATTAATTATTCACAAATAATATTACGTAATCACATTTACGACAACCAGTCGCTCCTCAGAAGAGGGGCTTTCAATAAGGATCTCTCCTCATCTGGCGCCGCAATTAGGTGACCAAACCTCTCCTTAGACGTAACTTTCTAGACATTGCCAATAATGTTATCTAATAATATTATTCAAATAATATGAATTATTGATCCGATAATGGGAAATACATGCATGTGTTGACAATTATTGAACAACAATAATATAAAATATCAACGCAAAGAATTATTGAATCAATAAAATAAAATATTGAATAAAGAATTCATCGTGAAAATTATTGAGTAGTGCCATCTTTACGTAAGGATCAATAATTCAACAATATCGCGTAATACCGTGTGCTCTTCGTGCAACCACGCCAGACATCGTATTTTAACCACCGGATATTCCAACAATGCCTTAATTCAGAATAACTACGCCAATTATTTATAACCACCCAAACTTTTCATTGTTTTCCTCATCTAATCGCTTTCAGTTATGGGCCCACACATGGCTGCTACTGGCCGCATTTAAATATTCCCGACAAAGCATTTAATATTCCCCACCAAACGAATATTCCCGACAATACGTAATATTCCACGACCAAACGAATATTCCCGACAAAAATGAATATTTTATAACCACTGCTTATTTTGAAATATTTGCGTATTTAACCCTTAACTATCCACATTAATCAAATCAACCCTTACTATTTCAAAATAATAAATAAAGGAAATTTCTTTTTTATTTAAAAAATTTCGGGGTCTTACACATACCGTTTACGTTCACGTATTACTTAACAACTTTTAGTTGTAACTCTTAACGTTATAGGCCTTATCATTATTGAATACGGTTCACGTTCCTTATACTTTACGTTCGTTGTTTAACTACTCATTAAACAACATTAAATTCCTAAATTCATAACTATAACAGTGATTTAGGAAAGGTCTTATCATGTTCATTAAGTAATTGCATAACCCATACTGGTATTGCAAACCAATTGATTCATAATCAACTTGGTCAACAAAATTCTACAGCCGACTTAGTACATTACGTTGTTCTCATTACGTTCATCTTCAATTGATTATTAACCTTTAATCATCATACATTAAGTGTCTAACAATGCTTTAACAATGTTATATTTACACCTTAGTTCATTACTAATGAGTTATCTTTCATTCTATACTTGTAAACATTCTTATCTGTCAAAACTGGGATCATGGCGCCATGCAAGATCACCATTAACTCTGCATCTCGCGCCATCAAGACGAAAGTTAGCAGATATCTTTCAGTTCAAGCCTCACACAAGGTATGGTGGGCTTTAAGGTCGTGAGTCGCATGATGATATGACTCGTGTGCCTCGAGATAATTTTGCGCGATTTTGAAAATTTTACGAAATTCCCGGACGCATAACTTCTTCGTTATAAGTCTGAATTGGTCCGTTCAAAAGCCTACAGTTCACAAATTTTATACTCTATGCATTCATGCAAGAATTTTATCTATTTGATTTTGTTTGCTAAAATTTCATGTATAAGTCCATTTTCAACGAAAACGATAAACGTTCGTGAACGTTCAACGCTCGTTTCTTCGTTCTAAGTCAGAATCCGGTCATTTTTAAGTCCGCAACTCTATAATGACAAATATGACTTGTCTCCATTGAAAACCAATGTTTCCAAGCTCAAACACAAAATACGACTTCCATTCCGAGAATTTCACGAATTCGACGATAATCGTCCAATCGTGTGAATTCCGGCAAAGCTTCATTACTAAGCATTCTAAAAATATTTTAACCAACACATGAACATTTCAAGTTACTTATTACACCAACTTATTATCAAAGTAGGCTTTGACTTATTCTCATAAGTCAATGACTTATTTAACTTATTAACTACAAATTCTCATGGTTATGACTTATTATGAACTTAAGTCCTTCAATCAATGTTCTCATGCTATATTGAACATACTAACATCGTATGACAAACATATGACAAGTTCTTCATGATTCTAACAACTTATTAGAGTTCAAGTTGCTTATTCAACTTATTCGGCTTAAGTTCATTCATCAATGACTTATTATATGTTCTTAGCAAACATGTTCCTTAATTACACTTCTCTTATCATCCTATTATGATAGAGATGAAAGAATATTGGACACAAGATCATTACCTTTGATGTCTAACTTCTTCTTCTTGGAAAATTTAACTTTGACTTAAAAGTGCTTATTTGCTCTACCAAATAAGTAGCTTATATTTGAGAGAAGAATGTTGGATGAAATAACAACCAACAAAATTGAAATGAGCTTTCTATTTATAGGCCATCCAAATCTAGGTTAGAATGGTCATTCTAACCTTCCACCTCCTTAACTAACCTCCTCATTCCACCTCCTTAATCCTCCACCTCCTTATTATTCATAACCTAGCAACTAAGTAAACTTGCTAGCCACTTCTAAAACTTGGTCACCACACTTTTTTTTTGCCCATCAAGCTTACCCATTTTACAATTAGTTTAACCCATGGATCAAGGCTTTTCATTGGACTTTGATAATAAATCTAACTACTTTCTTAATGGGCTTGTGCTACATAGTTTGGACTAATGATATATCAAACACTTAGGCTTGATTGTCACATTATATTGGACTTCTATATTAGGCTATTAATCCTACAAGTCCATTACCTTAAATTACATAACTTAACATTTATACCCCACGTATAATCTTCATATACTAACTCGTATATTAATTCATAATATACGTTATTTCATTCTTCATACATAATGGTACAGTACATCGTATTATACTTACGTTCATTACTTTGGATCACCCATGGGTTTAAACCATCCAATAACCCATAAGTTCATACTTTGGGCTTTTAGCTTAACTTATACTTGGGCTTGCATTAACAATTCTTTGGGCTTTACCATTAGCTTACATTGGGCTTACACATTAATTCCTATTGGACTTACCCATTTCTACACTTGAGCCTTATCAATTCTCATTGGACTTTACAATGTTCTACACAATCATACAAATCCATTATATTTGACTTAAAGCCTTATAACGTATAATTTACGTATTAATCTTGGTATTCCAACTTGTATATTTATTTAATATATGATATTCCATCATTCATACATACTCGTATAATACCTCGTATTATACTCGTATTCATTACCTTGTATAATACCTGCGTATTATACCATCATAGCTTTAATTCATTATACGCATTTAAATTCCTTCTCGGAACTCACTTTCCCTAACCATTAGGTTTTAAGTCCGCAGGCAAAAAACTGTGTTTGCCATAACTGAAATACTATTGGATATTCCATCTTGTCTTAGAATTCTATCATTATGTTTTTCTCGGAAGTTCAAAAATAATTCCCGAACAGAAATGCGTGAAGAGTGTTTTTCGAAAAATTTCTCAAAAAAGCTTTTATTTTCATCTTGGAAATTCAAACACTTTAATTTTATCACGTAGCCAAAATACTACGACATTTCGATATGTCTAGGACATAGAACGACCTTCAATTAGCTTACTCCCATAAATAATTAATTAAATTCATTTAATCCACATAATAAAAATAAAAATTTAATTCTCAAAAATCCAAAATTTTTGGGGCGTTACACTCTTCCCCCCTTATAAGGATTCTGTCCCCAGAATCACGCTAATAATACATACACCATTGAGGAAAATTTTTTCCATCATTTTAATTTCAAATTCCTACAATGCTTCTACAACATTGAGGTTCTTTCATTTCACCTTCACCGAAGGTATTATCTTATTCTTCATGACTTGTCACTTCCTATCAATAATCTGAGTTGGAAGTTTAAATACTTATTGACACATTACGTTATTACCCTTTCATTAGCTTTTAACTTAGAATTATTTGGAACTCAAATTCCTTCTTCAAAACAAGATTATACTTGATCTTCTCTTCATCATGCATCCTCTTCTTCATCCATGTACATTCCTCATTACCTAGTTATAGTTACTTAACTCGTTCAAGTATCGTGGATTGAGTCTACGTTGTGAATAACATTTCTACCACTTTATTCCACAATTTAACCTCTAACTCTGTTATCACCATTTCCGTTATTAACTCATTCTGAGTTGTTAACATCGATAGCTTTTCCCTACCTTTCCTACTTAACGCGTCGGCTTCTACGTTTACCTTCCATTTATGATATAACATATCAACGTCGAAATCTCTTATCCATTCTAATTACCTTCTCTTCCTCATATTCAACTTCTTCTGTGTGGAGATATATTTCAAACTCTTATAGTCCGGGTATATCTCACACTTCTAACTACATAAATACTATCTTCAAATTTTTAATTCAAAAACTACACCTGCTAATTATAGATCATAAGTAGGATAGACCTTCTCATAATCAATTAACTAGTGTGATGCATACCTAATGACTTTGCCACGCTACATAAGCACGCAATCTTGTCATCTATGCGAAACATCGAGATACACTACCAAATTCTCATATCATCTGATAGAGACAATACAGGTACCTCACTTAACTTTCCTTTTTAGTTCTTGAAAACTATTTTTCTCACTTCCCATTTCGACAATACCAGCATGTGACACTAATGGTACTTTTAATCATAGAACCTCATAAGGGTACCTATCAATTTACCCCCGACTTGCTTTCAAATACTTCTTCTTTTAAAAAAAAAATCTAGCTTTCGTACATTAGTCCACCCAATTGACATAACCAGAAACTTGTCATAACTATAACGAGTTCTGAATGTCATCTTAGGTATCTTCTCCTTCTTCCTTACTTTCAAACAACTATACCCCGTACGTAAATCTATCTTAGAAAAATTCTTTGCCCTCTTCAACTGATAAAATAGATCATCGATCCTGGGCCATGGGTATTCATTCTTATCCGCTAACTTACTCCTATTACGATAGTCGATATGCAACCGTAATGACTCATCCTCTTCCTTAACATCCTCCTAACTTGCTTCATCGTTAGACAACACGAGCGTCGCGGTATTTTATTACCATAAAATACTACCTTGGGTTACTTAGAAAACCGAAGATCCATACTTCTATTCTAACAATTTATTAAAGTTTTATAGTTAATCAACTCATTCATACTGAGAATTACTTCAAATTCTCTTAACTTTATCGGTACTTATCTACCAATACTTTCTTACATTCCGTATTCATGAAGCCATTTCCACGAATATAATTAACGAAAGTTATTCCCTCCTCCTCTACCATAATGTTTAGAGGTACTTATAATCCCTTTCAGACAGACTCCTAGATGAGTCTTTCCACATGTCTTACACACTTTGATCTTATTCTTAGGATCCCCTTGTCCCACTCTAGTATTCTAAGAGTTCAAATTCTTTCTTTTTTTGCATATTGCCACTAGCATTCTCTACCTTGGTTCCTCCCTCTCCCTTGCTCTTATTCTTTCTCTCTTTGTGATATTGAGTCAATGCCTCACTACCACCCTCGGCTATAATCACCTTTTTCAAAATAGTCCCACAAGAAACACTCTAGAACACAGAAATCCAACTATAGAGCCAGGGTTTTAGTCCCTGCTCAAACCTACGAGCCTTCCTCTCCTCAATGTCCACTTGATGTGGAGCAAACCTTGCCAATTCATTGAATCAGGCTGTTTATTGGGGAACCGTCATGTCCCCTAGTTTAAGTTCTAAGAACTAAATCTCCATCCTCCCTTAAATGCTTGTAGTGAAATAATTCTCGAAGAAAAATCTTCTTGAACTGTTCCCACGCTTATCGCGATCTGTTTCTAGCCCCATACCGTGAACCTCCCACCAAAAGTTGGCTTCCACTTTCATCCTGTAAATCGCAAAAGAAATCTGTTGCGCCTCACCTACATTTTGTAATAACAAACGCCTTCTCTATTTCTATTACCCATATCTGGGCGTCTAATGGGTCCATCGTTCCTTTGAACTCCGGCGAACCTATGCTTTTAAATTCTTTAAAGGTAGCCATTCTGGTTAACCTAGGTTCCGCATGTAATCTACCCCCGGTTTAGTTAAATGCAGCTGTTAATAAATTAACGAACTCTTGCATAGGGTTGTTTTGACCCCATTGATTTTCATTACGTGATTCCGCTTCCTGATTACGTTGTCTTCTACTTGGCGGCATTTTTTGATTAAATAAAATTTCATTATTATCTATTTACTTGCATGGTTATTATTCGTCACATAACAACTCATACCATAACAAAGCACATTAAATGAAAACTTCATTCTATTAATATGCTTCTTCATAGTCTGGAACTATTTATACTTTACTTCCATAGCCAACGGCTAGTACATTTCTATCCCGTAATTGAACTTCTCAAAAGTTGGGATTTACAAAAAAAAAACTACCCTTTTATACAAAAGAGGGTTTTACATCACTACACACATAATTTATAACTTTAGCTTTCTAATAATGCATAACAGCGTTCTCGTGTTTCTCATTCACAATCTTCGCTATAGTATCCCGACTAATAGTATGTCGAGTTTGTCCTGCCTCCATGGGATGACAAGCAACTTTAAGCTTGAAATCCTTATGAGCACTCTCATGAATGTAAGACCTCCGTGCTATCTTCCGATCCTTCTCCCGCAATTCTTTACGAAGCTTATCGGCCTCCTTCTTATAGTCCCTAGCTTGCTCTGTCATAAGCACCTGTCTATCGTGTTCTAACAGGGACTGAAACCCTGGTTGTACAATAGGGTTTCCCTGTTCCAATTGAAGACATTTGCAGCAGTGATGGAGAAGGCAATTCTCGCTGAGAGTGGAGGCGAGGCTATAACAAAACATAACCAAGAGTAGAGGAAGAAGAAAAATGAAGGTGAAGCTAAGAATAGTGGTGGTAGTAACGATGGAAATGGCAACAACAACCTGAAGAAGATGTGGAATGCGAATGGGGGAGCTGGAAATCAGCAAAGAAACCAGCAAAATAAGATGTTCGAAGCATGTGTTACGTGCAAAAAGTTTCACAAGGGAGTGTGTTTGCTGGGGAAACGAGTATGCTTCAATTGTGGCCAGGAGGGTCACATCGCACCAAATTGCACTCAAGCTAAGAAGAATGTGTGCTTCACGTGCGGATCCAAGGATCACTTTGCTCGTGAATGCCCTAAGAAGAGATCTGGTGAGACAAATGGGAGCAAAGGAAATACTAGTGGAGGAGCATTAGCTATTGCTGGACCAACATCAACAAACAAGCCTACAGCCAGAACCTTCAACATGACGGTGCAGGACGCGGTGCAATCAAAAGATGTTGTGTCAGGTATTATCCCAATCAATAATATAGATGCATATGTATTATTTGATTCGGGTGCTACTTGCTCATTTATATCTGATGAATTTGCTAAGAGTTTATAAATACCTTGTGATGAGTTGCAATTCCCTTAAAAGATAGAAATTGCGAATAGGGAAGTGATTCCTGTTAGGTTCGTATATAAGGACTGTAGGGTGAACATTAAGGGGAAGGTTATAAAAGTAGATTTAATTCCGATAAAACTCGGAGAGTTCGATGTTATTTTGGGAATGGATTGGCTATTAAATTATGGAGCGATAATTGACTGCTAAAAGAAGTGTGTAAACCTTTTGACTCCGTCAAAGGTAGTTTTTCATGGTAGCAAATCGCCTAGACAAATGAAATGTGTAACGATGATGCAGGCCAAAAAGTTATTGAGTCATGGCTGTGTAGGGTATTTAGCTTACATAGTCGATACTCAAAAAGAGAAGGGTGTAAGGTTAGAGGAAATACCAGTAGTTAGGGAGTTCGTGGACGTATTTCTGGAGGATTTGCCAGGACTTCCACCTGACCGAGAAATCAAATTCGTGATCGACTTAGCGCCAGGAACCGCTCCTATATCGAAGGCCCCATACAGAATGGCTCCGGTAGAAATGAAGGAACTAATAGTGCAACTGTAGGAACTGCTGGATAAGAAGTATATTCAACCGAGTGTGTCACCATGGGGAGCACCAGTTTTATTTGTGAAGAAGAAGGATGGGTCGATGCGTCTTTGCATTGACTATAGGGAATTGAACAAAGTCACTATTAAGAACAAGTATCCATTGCCAAGAATAGATGACTTATTTGATCAATTGAAGGGTGCTAGATATTTCTCGAAAATAGATTTGAGAAATGGGTATCATCAATTGAAAGTAAGGAAGGAGGATGTACCAAAGACAACATTCCGAACTCGGTATGGACATTACAAATTTTTAGTGATGTTATTTGGTTTGACCAATGCCCCTGCAGCGTTCATGGATTTGATGAACAGGGTGTTTAAATCATTTTTGGACAAATTTGTGGTGGTGTTCATCGATGATATTTTGGTGTACTCCAAAACTCAAGAAGAACACGTAGAACTGTGACACCCCCCAAATCCAGGTACTTCATTCCCACAAGATCTGTAACGCCCCGAAATCCGGTCTATCTTCATACCCGGATTCCATACGTCACGAGTACATCATTCATTCTGCATACATCATTATATACTGAAATATAACAACATACACTCTCAAATCCCAGGTTCTAAAACCTTATAGCTTCTTTTTTCATTACAAATAATGATAATTACATTATTCTTTACATCCTACACGAGTGACTTTTATTCGCCACCAAGGATGCATAATCGTTCATTAAACTATTCTATAGTTTAATTCTCATCTTTCTACATTACAAGTCTTCACTTGATCTTCTCGCTCATTAACATTCTGAATGGCACTTCATCTGGATACCGTCAGCTTGATCTATACGGGATCCTTAAGTTCTTCTAACATCGTTTGCTGAAAATGTTTTTCATTTAAAGCAAGTGTGAGCATTCAATTGCCCAGCAAGTCATAACAGTTGAACAAACAACTTTAAGAATTCAAACATTCTTTTCAAACTTCAATAACCGAACAAAGGTTATGAAGCAGCTCGAATAATAGGAATAATCTCGATTCCTATCATTTTGAAACATTAATTATATTCACTTTGAAATACTTTCATTCTCTACTTTCTTTCATTCACATTCTGTCTGGCTAGAATCAATAGCACAGACTTAACAATAACGGTTCATGTATAAACAGAACATGCTCATATTGAGCAGTTCAATCACGTAAGCACGTTTCATATCATAGAAACACCAAGTGTTCACATTGTGGCACAAGGCCTCATACATTCCACCACCTTGCACAAATATCACACATTTTTGATATGTATGTAACTTCTCAAGTTCAACATCTGAGAAGTTTAAGAAACTAGCATTCATTTAAAATATGAATGAAGTTAGGAAACTTGCCTTACCCACAGCTACAGCTTACGCTCAACTGCTCATTCCAATCCCTACAACACATAAGGAAATAACACATACACCAATTAGTCATATACTTGACTTACACATTGGTATACTTAACTTTACTTCTTAAGGTTCGCGTTCTTGCAATCTAAGTTTACGCGACAAACTTTCATTACCATTCTACGGCTTCATGACATACGGAGATGTCTTACTCAAAACATTCATCATCTTTGATGATTAACATTCTTATCTTCTTCTTATAACTTCTATAGGACTTAGCACACATCGCTTCTCTGCTAGTAGTCCATATGGTACTCTGAGTGGTTTCCCACAAACAACCAACAAACAAGTTCCCGTCTCATCTATACTGCCCACACAGTGAGTTTGATCGGTTGCCAGTTTTGTATATACCTTCACTCTCTGAAGGAATTGTTTAGCCCAGCTCCCATATGTCAACTATCAAAGGTTACGATTGTACTACAACCTAACTTATCTTAACTTATCCGAACTATTAAATTATAATGTTCGTTAAGTCAAAGTCTTATTCCTTATGGCTTTCTGACAAAGAAATGCCATACCTCAGGATTATTCATCATTGTCTAAGTCATACAATCTTTTGTATACTCAGAACGATCATTCCACATTCATTCTATGCATTAATAATGTTAAGCATTTTACGTTACCTTATTCTTATCTTACAACGTCCGATTAATTCAACTCAGAACGTCATCCAAGTTATAAACATTAACTTGGCTTTTTTACGTTATACGTACTTGTCTTTGATTCAGCTTCTTCATCGCTCATAGGTTTAATCATTGGTTTCCATTACCCTACGGTCAACCATAGACGGGGTGTAGGTTTTACCCGTTTAATATATGTGTACACTCAACCTTCACATGAGTTAAAGTGTTCAACGCTTACATTTCATTCTAACATTCTCATCCGACTCACATTCGGCTTTAAGTAATCTTATTACCATTCGATGCGGCTTTCTTGATACCATTCGTATCTTACTTACTACTTTCATCAATGTCTAAGTCATACAACCAGGGTATACTTAGAACGTTTGTCTAACGCGAATACGATTCACGAAGATCGTTTACGTATTCAACGTTCACGTTGCTCATCTCTTAATCTATCATTCAACCTTTACTCAAGGTTTTAATCACTTTCAATCGTTATTCATCCCATGAACCCCATGTTCATTATAATTTCTAAATGTCAAAGCCATACGGTTCGTTGTATGCTAAGATTGATCGTTCATCGCAATAACATTGCGTTCACAGCATTTATACGCTTTACATTCATCTCTCATGACATAACATCGAAATGTTATACATTACTCTCGTCACTCAACGTCTAAGGAATCACAATCATAGCAATCCCTCACGTTCGTTTATCGCGACTACGGTCCCCAAACATCGGTTTCGTAACCCGCGTTCACCTTCTTTTTAATCTCGTTTAATCTTTTCATTCAACCTTCATTAAAGGTTTAAAACACTTGATTAAGTGTTACATTAGTTGAACATTATGTTCTTATTTCTTTCTTGCACATCCCCCAAAAATTGAGCATTTAAAATCTCATTTCTGGCATTGCTCTACACCGGCGCCGCGGCGCCACCTTCAACACTAAGACTCGTCTTTGCCATGAAGTTAACAAAGACGTGACCCTCCAAATTGGGCGCCTGCAGTGCCACCATTCTAGGCATGACTGGCGTCGCGGCGCCAAGACCTTCTTCCTGAAATTTTTTCTAAGTGTTAACTTCCTTTTGAGACGCTTACTTTCCGATCTCATAACTTCTTCGTTATAACTCGAAACGAGGTTGTTCTAAAGCCATTTTCTTCCTTATCTTACGTACTTCGATTACCCATGGACAGAACTTCGTTCTGAATCCGTTAACATGACATTCAGTTGGCTTAATCTTCGCTCTTCGTTCGTTTTACGTTTTTAACGTTCTTCGTTCGTTCATCCATAATTCGGTCATCCGACCTCGGAATTCATTCATTCTTGAGTCCATGACTCACGTTTTATACACTCTCTTACTTTCTTATGAAACCCTACACGTTCGGGTTCATTTACTAACTTTCAAATTTTTGTTCTTCTTTTACGAAATTTTTGCCATAACTTCGTTATAGCTTCGTTTTAATCCGTTCTTCATGAACGTTTCTACCGCCTAACCAAGCAATAAGCAACTAACTTATACGCGATGGTTTTAAACTTGTCCATCAACAACAATTACACTACGATGGTTTTAAATTTGTCCATCAACAACGTTCTTCGCGTTCTTCGTTCGTTCTTCATTTTTAATCGATATTTTGGATTATGATTCTACTTTTTCTTGGAATTTGATGTTATAGAACACCATTCCTTACTTATTTGATCTACTCATTTATAAGATTCGTTCGGATCGCTAAAAATCCTTACGAATCTTATACTTCCTTAAGAAATTTATAGAATAAATTTCTAATTCTTATTTCTTCATTTTCTCATGATTTCAATCATATGAAATCATTCTCAACTTCACCTACCTCTTATCTTCATTAAGTTATGTTTTTGAACATTTTAAACTTAAAGAAAAATTAGAAGAACTAGGGTTCGGATTACCGTTCTTCTTTAATCTTCTTCATTTCGGAAAGCGCGTGCGTTCGAGATAGCTTTTCCTCATTCTCCTTCTCTTCCTCTCCCATCCGAGCTCTCTCTCTTTCTCTCTCAAATGATAGGATTTTCAAAATCCCATTCAAATGAGATTAAGCTTCCTATTTATAGATTTTCAAGGCTAGGGGTATTTTGGTCATTTCACCCCCACCTCCTTACTATTCATGACTTAGCCACCAAGTTTACTTGGTGGCTAAGTAGCCACCCCACCTCCTCACTTAGCTTGCCTTGGAAGCTTAGTGCTTCGAATCTTCTTGAAAATCGTCAAGCAGTTCGGCGAAATTCTCGGAATCCAAATATTTTTGAATATTCCGTCTTTCCTCTACCGATTAACTTTTACGTAATCTTCGGATCTCCAAAAAATTGAAAAATACTTTTTCACGTTAAGCGTTTTCCTTCACGTTTTCCCCTAATGTAGCTAAACGAATGAAAAGTACATATCAGTACTTTTCGTCATTTTTATTTCGTCCGATTTCTGCACGTTTTTCGAGAAAAACTTTTATCGGCTTACTTAACTTTTCACGATATATTATCGTCAAATCTTTCGACGGAATGTCATTTCGACATACCGAACTCTCGGAAAGGCTTAGGTTATTCAAACCCTAACCCTTAGGTTTCGTCGGGTGAATAGTGCCTATTTCGTCTTTTTTCCCAGAAATATTTTTGTTCCCGAAAAATTTCATTTTCGTCAAGAAAATTCCTACTCTTTCAGTCTAGCTCGTAGCCAGAATCCTCCCGATTAATAATCATTCTAGGTTATAGAACGATTAATAAACACATAGCACAGAATAGTATTAATAAAAATTCATTTTATTAATAACTAATTCTTAAAATCTTAATTTCTGGACAATCCGAATTTCCGGGTTGTCACGGGATCTGGTGTTCACTTAATCAAACATTCATATCTAACTACCCAATCACAATGAAACTGGATAAATAAAACCTTTCCCATTAAAGGGTTACATAATAAAATCTCCCAGGTTATCTAACCTTTAAATACAATCATTCAAATGCGGAAATTAAATATACATCATTAAAACCAAGTCTAAGATCATCATAATAAAAATCTAACATCTCAATCAAAGTAAAATTACAAGTCTTCATCACTTGCACATTTTTCCCTTTCCTTTGCTAGTCGAAGGTTCATCTACCTTCTCCTCTTTAGCTGTAATGAGTTTATAAATATGCAAGAGTGAGCAAAACAATTGCTCACTGGATAAAATATGAAATCAACAGGAGTATAGCAATAATAACTGCCAATAATAGGCTCATCAACAATGAATAGTACTCTATCAACAATAATCAGGAACTGAAATCCAAAATGTGGAACAAATATAACTGAGGGTCATAAGACCATGAACTATGTCCACAGTTGCGAGTAATCTTTCAACTCCAACTTTAATAGTCATAAGACTATAAGGACTCCTCGTACTTAGAGGGATCAGCCCTTCGTACCATATATTGTGCACAAACATTTAACGCTACGCATAAGTTATCCCCTAATAATTATAGGGTTGTTCATCTCAGTATTTGGAGTACAAGTCCGCGCTAAAGAGAGTTTGGTTTGGATAAGCTTTCAAGGGTAATTTGAAGTTCAACGATCATCAACTAGAGGACTAGTTGAATTAATAACATTATATTACAGAATAATCGTAATTGAATCAACATGGTAAACCAAAATAATGCTTTAGGAATAATCTAATAGCATATACTTTGAATAACTATAACATGCCTTGCTTGAACAATATTAAGTCAAGGTTAATTAGAATTGAGTACTAAGCATGCATAACAGTGTGAACGATGAAATTGCTCAACATTAGTATAAATAGTTGTGCATGCTAAACAACAAGTTAAATACAAGAATAACTTGTCAACATTAAACCAGAGTTTAGAAAGCTTGCATCATTCATAAGGTAATCGAATTGAAACAATAAATAGTTCAACAAGATAAAGAATTAGAAATCTTGCATTATTATATTGGAAAAAATAATTGATTCAATCAAGATAATGGATTAGAACACTTGCCTTGCTCGTGGACTAAATCGAACAATTCAAACCACAATATCCTATAAACATATGTCATCATGACATAATTAGTCATTACCATCTTACAAACATAACTAGGTACGTACATCATTTAAAAATTGGATTTTTAATCACATAATCCAGTTATAACATAAGTTAATCGTTAATAACATACTTATTCATAGTATAGAAATACTAAAATCAACATTTTACAGTCTTACTATCATCACATAACTTTTCTTAAAATTTCGTGTACAAAAAAAATACTTTGTCTGGACCATTCTACCAACTCTCATGGGCGCCTACGGTTTACATTGTGGGTCGTACTGCCACATGAGAGCATGGCATCGCTGTACAGAGAGAACATAGCTATAAGGCTAAGGCCATTGCGGCGATGGCGATGAAATATTCTTATACACAAATGTATCATAGTCGTGTACATGCACACTGAGCTCGCAGACCTCGGCAGACAGCATGAACAAAAGCCAATTTTGGCCTACAAGCTCGTTTCTAACAGACCAAATAGCATATAATTCATATAGAGACTTCATATAAACAAATTTCAAAGACTCTAAACATGATTCTACCTAAAAAAACAACATAAACAATGAATTTAAACATCCAATTTCACTGTTTTTGATTAAAAACTCACTTTTTGATATTTTCAATAAAAATCAACACTGTAATTTTGTTTTTCAACCAAAACATTAATTCAAAGTATTTTATCAAAGTATATACATACTCTACCACATTCAATAATTAATTTATCAACTAAACAACAGATAAAACCTTAATTTCTACCTTAAACCAAACAATATATATATACACAAAACTCTCTGTAAAAAATTTTTTCTTCACAAACATATATATTATACCAATTTATTGACTATAACTTATGAAAATCGTTTTAACATCACTAGTATGCAATATAAAGCCACATAACAACAACAATTCATGCTTACACAAAGATTCTACAGAGAATTTGGGAAGATAAAAACTAAACTTTTAAAACTAAAAGAAATAGGAGAATATCTTGATAGAAGGTGATATGGCTATTCTTTTCAACTCTCAAGCCTCTCCTTCTCCAATCTCTAGCCTTCCTTTCTCTCTTCTTTTCTTCTTTTCTTCTTCTTCTCTTCTTCTTCCTCTGAGTTTTCTTTCTTCTCTCTAACCTCTCTCCTCTAACATACGTCTTAACAAATAACGTATATAGATATTATATATATTAATTATATAATATAATTATAAACATAACTGATATCAGTTATGTGAATTTTGAAATCAAAAGTCATAAGGCTTGTTTGGTTACTTACTAAAAAAAAATAACCCATTAATCCTAACACCCTGTTTGGTAAAACTTAAATAGATTAAAGACTTAATAAGCAATAGGCCTTGTTTGGCAAAACGGACTTACAACTCCTCTAAGTTATTTTAATAACTACTTTAAAAAATTATTTGTCACACTTTACTAAATTAAATTAATTCTAAAAACAATTTATTACATCACTTTAACACATAACTCAATACCACCAAATTATAATTTTCTATATAATTATAACTTTATTTAATCAACCAACACATCCTTTTTAATTTACAACTTTAAATTAAAATATAATAATTTATTTAATCAAAACTCTAACTTAATAATTAAATTAAATTAGCAAAAATAATTAATTTCTTTAATTATTTACTTAACAAATAATTAATCACATCAAATCAAATTTGAACAATTATTTATTCAACAATAAACACATCCATTAAATACTTAAATAATTCAATAAATATTTAATATAACAATTAAAATTCTGGAATGTTACATCATTCCCTCCTTACAAGGATTCTGTCCCCAGAATCACAATTCAAATAATTCATTCGTCACATTCTCCCCTACTTACAAAGATTCTGTCCCCAGAATCGAAGATATAGATTAAAAAAATAACTTAGGGTAATTCTTCATCATTTCAGCTTCGAGTTCCCACGTAGCCTCTTCAACATTGTGGTTCCTCCAAATTACCTTCACAGAAGGTATCACCTTATTCCTGAGAACTTGTTCTTTCCTGTCGACTATCTGGATAGGAACCTCTTCATAGGACAAATCTTTCTCAAACTGCAATGGTTCGTACTCAATTACGTGCTTGTAATCAGGTTTATACGGTCGTAACACCGACACGTGAAAAACATTACGAATGTTTTGCAACTCTGGAGGTAGAGCTACCTCGTAAGCCACCTCTCCAACCTTTCGCAGCACTTCAAAGGGTCCAATAAATCTCAGACTTTGTAACGCCCTGAAAAATCAAACCTTTTATAATTACTTTTAATAATGAATAAAATAATATTATTTATTATTATTGCATGTTGAGAAGATGAAGGTCATTCTATAACCTAGAAACGTCGGAACGTCGTAGTATTTTAACTACGTGGGAGAATTAAAGTGTTTGAATTTCTAAAACGAAAATAAAAGTTTTTCAAAAAAAATTCTGAAAAACACTATTCATCAATTTCTGCTCGGGAATTATTTTTGAACTTCCGAGAAATACGTAACGTTAAAATATCGAGGTGATATTGATTATGTAATAATAACCTAAATATGGAAAACGTAATATTTCGCATGCGGACTTAATTTGGGAATGTTAGGTTATTAAGCGTTAAAGGAAGAGAGTTGTGATTGTATAATGTGTAGTCATTATATGAAGTAATGGATGTAAGTATAATACCATGTATTGTACTATTATGTATGAAGAATGAAATAACGTATATTACGAATTAATATACGAGTTAGCATACGAGAATTATACGTGGTGTATATTTGTTAAGTTGTTTAATAAAAGGGAATGGAATTGTAAGATTGCTAGCTTATTGGTAGAAGTCCAATGTATGTGATCATCAAGCCCAAGTGCTTGATTATCATAAGCCCAAACAATTGTAGTGTAAGCCCAATAAGAAAACTAGCTAGATTAAACTAGCAAGCCGAATGATTTAGCCATGATCCATGGAGCGATCCAAGTGTAAGTGGGTAGACTTGATGGGCAAGAACTTTATGTAATGCCCAAGTACTTTATGTGATGATCAAGTGGTGTGGTGAGCAAGTGTTGTGCTAGCCAAGTTTACTTAGTGGTAAGGTAATGAATAGTAAGGAGGTGGAATGAGGAGGTGGGAAGTTTAAAGTCCATAATGCCCTAGCTTTGAGTGGCCTATAAATACCAAGCTTCATTTCATTTTGTTGCTTGATAAAATTTCCTCTCAACTCCTCTCAATATAAAGCTTCTTATTTGGTAGAGAGAATAAGTTACTTAAGACTTATAAGCCACTTCAACATTTGCTAAGTTTCCAAAGTGAATTGAAGTCTTAGTCATCAAGGGTAAGACTCATCTCTTTTATCTATATCTCTTCTATGATAGGATTGATAGAGAAGGGGGGGATGGTATGTTAAGAACAAGTAATAAGTTAATAAGGAATGAACTTAAGCCGAATAAGTTGAATAAGCATCTTGAACATTAATAAGTTGCTAGAACCATGAAGACCTTTTCATAAGTTGTCATATGATGATTAGTATGTTGATTATAGCATGAGAACATTGATTGAAGGAATTAAGTTATTAATAAGTCATGAGCATATAGATTTTTATTTCATAAGTTGAATAAGTTAATGACTTATGAGAATGAGTCAAAACCTACCTTGTTTATGAGATGGGTTAATAAGTAACTTGTAATGATCATATGTTGATTAAAATCCATTTAGAATCATTAAGAATAAAGCTTTATCGGAATTCACACGATTGGACGATTATCGTCGAATTCGTGAAATTCTCGGAATGGAAGTCGTATTTTGTGTTTGAAGTTGGAAAAATTAGTTTTCGATGGAGACAAGTCATATTGGTCATTATAGAGTTGCGGACTCGAAAATGACCGAATTCCGACTTGAAACGAAGAAACGAGCGTTGAACATTCACGAACGTTTATCGTTTTCGTTAAAAATGAACTCATAGGTGAAATTTTAGCAAACAAAGTCAAATAGATAAAATTCTTGCATGAACGCGTAGATTATGAAATTTGTAAACCGTAGGCTTTTGAACGGACCAATTCGGACTTAAAACGAAGAAGTTATGTGTCCGAGAAGTTCGCTAAAATTTTAAACTGTACAAACTGTCTGATGCACAGAGTCCGCACCGCGGCGCGACTCCAAGCCTAAAAGCCCATGCCACAGTGCGAGGCCGGAACCCTGCACACTGCTAACTCATGTTGCAGTCATAGAGACACGAGTAAATGGTGAAATGCTATTTACCACTCACAAGAAATTGATAGTGAAGAATGTTTTCAAGTGTAGAAAGAAAGGGAACTTGATAGTAATGAACTAAGATGTAATCATAACATGGTTAAGACATAGTAAGGCACTTGTAAGACATTAATGCATGTTGATTAAGAGTTAATAATCAATCGAAGATAAGCGGAATGTGAATGACATAATGAAAGCCGGAAACCCTAATAACAGATCTAAGTTAGGGTTTACCTTGAGATGAAGGGTAAGATATAATAGTAAACATACTTAATTATATATGACCTGATGTGGTACGTTATATGATTATGTATTCTAGGAATCATAGAGACTTAAAAAATCTTGACGGGTATTAATCAAGAATCGACGTGAAGGCAAGTATTCTAACCCTTGTTCCGATTCGATCACCGACAAGTATGTAATTCATGTATTCTTTCGCATGATGTCTTGAATGATGAAGTCTTAAGCCAATTCTTTTGGCTAGACTTATATTATGATTCTGTTAAGCATGATTTGTATTTACCGAGTTAAATTGGTATGGTTTTCAATCAAATACCGAGTATGCTAAAATGTTTTTTGTCGTTTAACGACAGGCACGTGAGGTTGCCACAACTTAAACGTATACACGTTTAATGAATGTAGTGTTGATCAACACAGAGTACTATGAGCTGATCACTCAGAAGTGCTCGTAAGTTATACCAGACTTACGGACTTAGTGTCGGGTTGTCCTTTTCAAAAGAACTTATGAATGCTCATAGACTTGAGCCATAATTGTTATTCTACTGAATATTGATGGAAAACGTTTTGAAGGAAAAGAAGTGCTATTTTGAATTATTGATAGTACTTCGTAACTATTTTTAAGTTATTGAAGATATATGAGTTCTATGTTTCAAGCATGTTGTTTATTAGAATTGTAGTACTTGCTGAGCTAGTCATGCTCACTCTTGCTTGAACCATATGAACACAGCTAAAATCGAGCAAACCGAAGGCTCGGGCAAGGACAAGGGCAAGGTGAAGATGAACCCTTAGATTACTTATGTAATAGTATAGGATAAATGTTTGTAATATATTAATATTATGACAAGAACAAGTGAAAAGGGTTACAAAGAACCTGGGGAATGTAATATTATTTCTAATATATATAAGTTATATTAGTCCATTTTAGACTATTTAATTGAATGAATGAATGAATGGTAGTACTGTGTAACACCATCTGTCAGGTTGGAAGAGACCCAGATTTGGGGGCATCACAGACTTAGTTTCCCCTTCTTACCAAATCGAATTTTTCCCTTCCAAGGAAAAACCTTTAGGAATACAAAATTTCCTACTTCAAATTCACGATTTTGCCTGTGTTTATCAAAGATACTTTTTACATCTCATCTTGAGCGACTACTAGTCTTGCTCGATGAGTTTAACAACTTGATGGCCTCATTGCACAGATTCTGGGCCTAATAGTTGGCGTTCTCCAACTTCATCCCAAAGATAGTGGAGTTCGCACTTTACTTTCAGTATAATGCCTCGTAAGGCGGCATGCCGATGCTAGCGTGGTAACTGTTATTGTAGGCAAATTCCACCAACGGTAATTGTTCATCCCAGCTTCCTTTGAAATCCATGATGCATGCTCTCAACATATCTTCCAATGTCTGAATCGTTCGTCCGCTTTGGCCATCTATTTGCGGGTGATATGTCGTACTCATTCGCAACTGTGTTCCCATACATTCTTGTAGTCTCTTCCAAAAGTTTGATGTGAACCTCGGATCTCTATCTGATACAATTGATATTGGAACTCCATGTCTCGACACGATCTCTTTAACATATAACTTTGCCAGCTGATCAAGATTGAATCTAATCTTTATTGGCAAAAAGTGTGCAGATTTTGTCAATCTGTCCACTATCACCCAAATTGCATCGTATCCTTTCTGAGTTGTTGGAAGACCTACCACAAAATCCATTGTGATATGTTCCCATTTCCATTCCAGTATCTCCAACGGTTGAAGTAACCCGCTTGGTGTTTGATGCTCGGCCTTGACTCTCTAACATGTCAAGCACTTTGCAACGCATTTTGCAACGTCTCTTTTCATATTTGGCCACCAAAAATGTCGCCGCAAATCTTGATAGATCTTCGTACTTCCTGGATGAATCGAATATCTCGAGTTATGAGCTTCGGTCAAGATTTCTTTTTTAATCTCTGGTACTGCTGGAACCCATATTCGTCCTTCAAATCTCAGCATTCCGTTGGTATCAATCTTGTATTTCACCTCTTTTCCCTCAACCACACTTTCTCTGATTTTTCTGCATTCCTCATCCTGCAGTTGACCGTTCTTCACTTTGTCCACCAAAGTTGGACTGGCTTCCATCTGGTAACATCTGTCATCGGATTCTCTTGGAAATTTGATTTCCAACTCTAACCTTGACATTGTTGTAATAAGCTCCTCCTTATCAGTTAACAACATCAACTTTTCCTTGCCTTTCCTACTCAAGGAATCTGCAACCACGTTTGCTTTGCCTGGATGATAAAAGATCTCATAATCATAATCTTTTATCAGTTCCATCCATCTTCTTTGACGCATGTTCAGGTCCTTCTGTGTGAAAATATACTTTAGACTTTTATGGTCTGTGTAAATCTCACATTTCCCTCCGTAGAGATAGTGTCTCCATATCTTCAGAGCAAACACAACCGCCGCCAACACTAAATCATGAGTCGGATACCCTTTTTCGTAATATTTCAATTGCCTTGATGCATACGTGATAACTTTACCGTTCTGCATAAGGACACATCCTAACCCTTTTTGTGAAGCATCACTATACACTACAACATTTCCTGTATTATCCGGTAACGACAACACAGGTGCCATACTTAGCTTCTTTTTCAATTCCTGGAAACTTTCTTCACACTTCTCTGTCCAAACAAATTTTACAGATTTCCTCGTCAAATTTGTCAACGAAGTGGCAATCTTGGAGAAATCCTGGATAAACCGTCTGTAATACCCTGCTAATCCCAAGAAACTTCTCACTTCTGATAGAGTTCTCGATTGTTCCCAATTTATCACAGCTTCAACCTTTGATGGATCCACTGAAATTCCATCCTTGTCAATTACGTGCCCAAGAAACTGTACACGTTCCAGCCAAAATTCACATTTAGAGAATTTCGCATACAATTTTCTTTTCTTAGCGTCTCCAGCGTTAGACGTAAATGTTCCACATGTTCCTCTTGAGTTTTAGTGTACACCAGAATATCGTCGATGAACACCACCACAAACTTGTCCAAAATGGTTTAAAACACCTGTTCATCAAATCCATGAATCTTTGCGTAGGGCGTTTGTCAAACCAAAAGACATCACCAAAAATTCGTAATGTCCATACCGGAGTTCGGAATGTCGTCTTTGGTACATCCTCCTTTCTTACCTTGATTGATGATACCCACTTCTCAAATCTATTTTGAGAAATATCTAGCACCCTCAATTGATCAAACAAGTCATCTATTCTCGGCAATGGATACTTGTTCTTAATAGTGACTTTGTTTAACTCCCTATAATCAATGCAAAGATGCATTGACCCATCCTTCTTCTTTACAAATAACATCGGTGCTCCCCACGGTGACACACTCGGCTGAATGTATTTCTTGTCCAACAGCTCCTGTAGTTGTACCATCAATTCTTTCATCTCCACCGGAGCCATTCTGTACGGGGCTTTCGATATCGGAGCGGTTCCTGACGCTAAGTCGATCACGAACTCAATTTTTCTGTCAGGAGGAAGTCCTGGCAAGTCCTCCGAAAATACGTCCACAAATTCCCTAGCTAATGGTATTTCTTCCAGTTTCGCACCCTTCTTATGAGTATCGACTATGTAAGCTAAATAACCTCATTTGTCAGACATAATCGTCAGACATCTCATTTGTCTAGGTGATTTGCTACCATTGAATACTACCTTTGACGGAGTCATAAGGTTTACACATTTCTTTTGGCAGTCAATTATCGCTCCATAATTGAACAACCAATCCATTCCCAGAATAACATCAAACTCTCCTAGCCTAATCGGAATCAAATCTACCATCAAAATATTTCCCTTAATATTCACCCTACAGTTCTTGTATACGAACCTAACAGGAACTACTTCCTTATTCGCAATTTCTATGTTTAAAGGGAAATTTAATTCTTCACTAGGCAATCCTAATCTCATAGAAAATTCATCAGATATAAATGAGCAAGTAGCACCCGAATCAAATAATACATAAGCATCGATATCATTGATCGGGATAATACCTGACACCACATCCTTTGATTTCACAGCATCTTGCACAATCATGTTGAAGGTTCTGGCTGTGGGCTTATTTGTTGTTGTTGGTCCCGCAATAGCTAACGCACCTCCACTAGCATTTCCCTTGCTCCCATTTGTCTCACCAGATCTCTTCTTAGGGCATTCACGAGCAAAGTGATCCTTGGATCCGCACGTGAAACACACATTCTTCTTAGCTTGAGTGCAATTTGGGGCGATGTGACCCTCCTGGCCACAATTGAAGCATACTCGTTTTCCCAGCAAACACACTCCCTTATGAAACTTTTCACACGTAGCACATGCTTCAAACTTCTTATTTTGCTGGTTTCTTTGCTGGTTTCCAGCTCCTTCATTCCCATTCCACTTCCTCTTCAGGTTGTTGACATTACTATCGTTACCACCACTCTTAGCTTCACCTTCACTTTTCTTCTTTCTCTGCTCTTGATTACGCTTTGTTACCGCCTCGCCTCCACTTTAAGCGAGAATTGCCTTCTCCAACACTGTTGCAAATGTCTTCAATTGGAGCAGGAGACCCTCTCAGACAAACTGTGGGTTTGAGGCCTCGCTCAAACCTCTTCGCCTTGCGCTCGTGCTGTCTTGACACGATATAATAAGTAAACCTTGCTAACTCGTTGAATTTTGCGGCATACTCAAACACGGACATTGTTCCCTGCTTCAACTCCAAAAACTGGACCTCTAGCTGACTCTTCGAACTCTCTGGGAAATAAGTCTCGAAGAACAGCTCCTTAAACCTATCCTAGGTCATTACTCCTGGTCCTTCCCGAGTTTTGTTAGCCTGCCACCAATAGCTAGCCTCCTCTTTCAACATAAACGATGCAAAAGCAGTCTTCTGATTCTCCTCTACCCTAGCCACATCAAAAACCTTCTCGATTTCCATAATCCAAGTCGTGCTTTCAATTGGATTCATGGATCCACTGACTCGGTGGTCCAACCGCCTTGAAGTCCTTAAACGTAGCACCTTGGTTCTGAGGTTGATTCTGCGGTTGATTTTGCAGTGCACCTATCAGTAACGTCACCAACTGCTGAACGGAGTTAGCTTCAACATTGTCGTTGTTGGTTCCTTCGGTGGTTCTCTGACGGGGTGGTTGACGTCTTGGAGGCATTTTTTGTTAAAATACATCCATCAGATTCTATTCAATCTCTTATGTATTATATACTTATGCCGCACATCATAACAGTTTATCGCATAACACTTAACACTTTGAATAAAACAATAACTTTTATTCATTCATCATAAAAACATCAAAACAATAGCATCACTGCTATTTACATTACTTTCCTGAACTATAACAGTTGCAGGATAACATCATCATCATCTATCCCATTGGTTATCATACCCGGGATTTACATTTCGTTTATTTTCAAAATCACCTATCAATTACAATCTCTACAATGTCCTACTAAGATACTGCGTAGCCTTACGACGCTCTTCCTCTATAATTCGGAACATTGTTCGGCGATCCAATACGTATGATGGTAGCGTCTCGAACTGAATCGGATAGCTCATGACTCGATCTTGAGCTCGATTGACCACGATGTTGAATACGTTGCTCATTTCTTCCATCTTTCTCCCCTTGGCTTGTGCATCACTCTCTGCTATTATGGCTCATTGATAAGCTTCATTGTACGCGTCTTCGGCTCTTGCCCTTTTTGTAGATTCTTCTTTCAGCTTATTCTCCGATTCGCAATCTTCTCCATCATTCGCTCATTCTCTCCTTGGTGTGGACCGGCTTCTCTTCAACGTTGTTCGACCGTTCTTCTAGATCCACGGATCTCATCGTCTTTTCTGCGCCATCAAGTCTCTGTTGTTTCACTACTATCTCTCGCAACTCCTCGACGGTATCTTGAAGTTCCACATTGTGATCATACACCTCATCGTACATACGGGCAACTATTGAATCAAGTGGAAGCTCTTCCTCCTCGTCCTCCTCGTCCGTCTCTATCTCATCATCCTCATCGAGGACTCTCTCCGCTTCAACTCATCGTGACCAAGCGGGCTGTTTCCCGTGGCGATAGTTGTTCCCAAAACACTGAATATCTCGAGGCTCCTCCTCTCTATCATTGGATTCTCCTACATTAGCCATCCCATCAACCAAAGTTTAAGTTTTAATTACTAATCATTACTACGACACTTTCATGAGCACATAAGTTGTAATCACATAAGCACATAAGTGTTTTATTACTTTCTCTTTCCTAAAACTCGATAAGAGTTTATCATCACTATCTTTTCAAAGGTTACTTCCTAAGGCTTTTCCCCCACCTAAGGTTCATAACCTAAGGCTTTGATACCAACTTGTGACACCCCCAAATCCAGGTACTTCATTCTCACAGGATCTGGTGTTCACTTAATCAAACATTCATATCTAACTACCTAATCACAATGAAACTGGATAAATAAAACCTTTCCCATTAAAGGGTTACATAATAAAATCTCCCAGGTTATCTAACCTTTAAATATAATCATTCAAATGCGGAAATTAAGTAAACCTCATTAAAACCAAGTCTAAGATCATCATAATAAAAATCTAACATCTCAATCAAAGTAAAATTACAAGTCTTCATCACTTGCACATTTTTCCCTTTCCTTTGCTAGTCGACAGTTCATCTACCTTCCCCTCTTTAGCTGCAATGAGTTTATAAATATGCAAGAGTGAGCAAAACAATTGCTCACTGGATACAATATGAAATCAACAGGAGTATAGCAATAATAACTGCCAATAATAGGCTCATCAACAATGAATAGTACTCTATCAACAATAATTAGGAACTAAAATCCAAAATGTGAAACAAATATAACTGAGGGTCATAAGACCATGAACTATGTCCACAGTTGCGAGTAATCTTTCAACTCCAACTTTAACAGTCATAAGACTATAAGGACTCCTCGTGCATTTAGGGGATCAACCATTGCAGTACCATGTATTGTGCATTAAACATTTAACGCTACGCGTAAGTTATCCCCTAATAATAATAGGGTTGTTCATCTCAGTATTTGGAGTACAAGTCCGCACCAAAGAGAGTTTGGTTTGGATAAGCTTTCAAGGGTAATTTGAAGTTCAACGATCATCAACTAGAGGACTAGTTGAATTAATAACATTATATTACAGAATAATCGTAATTGAATCAACATGGTAAACCAAAATCATGCTTTAGGAATAATCAAATAGCATATACTTTGAATAACTATAACATGCCTTGCTTGAACAATATTAAGTCAAGGTTAATTAGAATTGAGTACTAAGCATGCATAACAGTTTGAACGATTAAATTGCAAAACATTAGTATAAATAGTTGTGCATGCTAAACAACAAGTTAAATACAAGAATAACTTGTCAACATTAAACCAGAGTTTAGAAAGCTTGCATCATTCATAAGGTAATCGAATTGAAACAATAAATAGTTCAACAAGATAAAGAATTAGAAATCTTGCATTATTATATTGGAAACGATAATTGATTCAATCAAGATAATGGATTAGAACACTTGCCTTGCTCGTGGACTAAATCGAACAATTCAAACCACAATATCCTATAAACATATGTCATCATGACATAATTAGTCATTACCATCTTACAAACATAACTAAGTACGTACATCATTTAAAAATTGGATTTTTAATCACATAATCCAGTTATAACACAAGTTAATCGTTAATAACATACTTATTCATAGTATAGAAATACTAAAATCAACATTTTACAGTCCTACTATCACCACATAACTTTTCTTAAAATTTCGTGTACAAAAAATTACACTGTCAGACCATTCTGCCAACTCGCGCCGTGGCGCCACAGTTTACATTGTGGGTCGCATTGCTGCGCGAAGCATAGAAGCTGCGCAAATACAGAGAACAAGGCTACAAGGCCATGTCTTTGCAGTATGGCGATGGTATTAGCCAGCCAAATGTATTGCTAGTCCATGGCCATGACGCTGACCGCAGACTCCTGCAGACAAATTTCTAAGGCAAAGATGAACAAAAGCCAATTTTGGCCTACAAGCTCGTTTCTAACAGACCAAATAGCATATAATTCATATAGAGACTTCATATAAACATATTTCAAAGACTCTAAACATGATTCTACCTAAAAAACAACATAAACAACGAATTTAAAACATCCAATTTCACTGTTTTTGATAAAAACACACTTTTTGATATTTTCAATGAAAATCAACACTGTAATTTTGTTTTTCAAACAAAACATTAATTCAAAGTATTTTATCAAAGTATATACATACTCTACCACATTCAATAATTAATTTATCAACTAAACAACAGATAAACCTTAATTTCTACCTTAAACCAAACAATATATATATATACACAAAAATATTTTTCTTCACAAACATATACATTATACCAATTTATTGACTATAACTTATGAAAATCGTTTTAACATTACTAGTATGCAATATAAAGCCACATAACAACAACAATTCATGCTTACACAAAGATTCTACAGAGAATTTGGGAAGATAAAAACTAAACTTTTAAAACTAAAAGAAATAGGAGAATACCTTGATAGAAGATGATATGGCTATTCTTTTCTACTCTCAAGCCTCTCCTTCTCCAATCTCTAGCCTTCTTTTATCTCTTTGATGAGTGAGTTTTATACACATGAATTGGATACATTCGGGCTTAATTTATTGTTGTTCTCAAGTCTTTTAGGATGTTTTTATGTGTTTGTGTCTATTCAAGCATGTTTTATATTGTTTTGTAGGATTTGGGACAAAAGTTACTTGGATCGACATTTGGGGTGGCTAGATTCGCGTTTTCGGCTTGCCATTTACACAGCAGTCACTTCAGAGCCAATTTGACTATAGCTCCGGACATTATTTCGAAACACTCAAAGAATGAAAGTTGTAGATCTACTTCTCCTCTTTCCGGAACATCTTGAATCATCGAAATCGGAGTTCGGACGAAGAAGTTATGGCCATTTTTCCAAAGGACGTCGGAGCAGAAAATGTCAGAACTTGTAATAGCGCCGGGGCGCTAATTTTAAGCTTAATTCCAGCGCCGGGGTGCTATAAGGCAGATTCTCAGCATTGTGAACAGTGCTGGGATGCTGGGGAAGAGGCTTGGTGCGGCCTGGATGCGTTTTAGGCGAATTTTGACACCTTTTTGACTCCAAATTGGATTGGGTTTGTTCCTAAACTAAAAATTGGACTTGTAACCTATAAATACATGATGTAAGGCATAAAATAAAGGGAGATTACATATATTAGACTAGCTTAAACACTCCTTTAGATTAGAACATAACCCTAGTTCTTATTAGTTTTGGAGATTGAAGCAACTTGGAGACCATTGAAGATTCAAAGCAGGAGCAAGAGGGGAGCATCAAATTTGCTGACAACAGATTCTATTCCCTTCTCTTCTCTTACTTTTATCTTTTAATGTCTATTCAATTGTGGATTCTTGGTTTTAATTCATTAATTATGAACTAATTCTTTTTATTAAGATTTCAATTGAACTTTTTATGATTATGAATTGATTATTTGATTTATTCCAATTATTTATGTTGAAGTGAATTGTTCATCTTGTCTTATGCTTATTGATTAATTATCTGATCAGTAATTACTGTGTTACTCTAGAAGGAATTGAGAGAGGAATTCTAGGGTTAGAACTGGGCATGGTGACATGTGACTTAGTTATTTGCACAGTGAATAAGTAGGTTTGTGAATAGAATAAGAATATCTATTTGCCGCACGTAACACATAAGGAATTGGGATCAGAACGAGTTTAATTCAATTGTTTTGCATAGAGATATAGCAAAATTAATCCAGGTTAAATAGAAGGCAATTGATCACCGAGAGAGGGCTTTTGGCATTTGAGAATTTCGTTAACAATTCAAAGAGGCATAATAATTGGGATAATTGGATAATTGGTTTATAGTTCATAATTGGGGATATTGGAGTCTTAGCCTATATTTATTTGAATTCATTTATAAAGTAACCTAGTTTTAATTGATTAAGTTAGTTTTCTTAATTAGAAAAATCATGATTTGAGATTGTTTAAATAAAATTGATTTGGTTAAGAGTTAGTAATTGGTAATTTTATTAAATAATTCCTCGTGGGAACGATACTCTACTTTCACTTTATTACTTGTTGATCGTGTATACTTGCACGTATTCATTGATCATAAATCGATCAACAAGTTTTTGGCGCCGTTACGGGAATTAATTTAATAATTTTTACCAATATTAATTTCAATCAAATTAGTCTTAATTTAAACATTTTTATTTTTATATTTAATTTCTTCCTATATTTTCTCTTTTCGTGTACCATGGATGAGTTTGAGTATCAATGGCCATACACAAACATGACTCAACCAATGGAAATATGGCGTCCACAATCCACACAAGAGTAGCGATGGTTTGTGAAATTTGTGTTGAAATCATATGAGTCATCAATGTGCCATCGCTTTTGAGTGGTACAATATAGTGGGCCAATACAAATTGAGGCAACTTCAAGACATTGGAGGTTATCGCAATTTCAACAGAGTCGAAGGATGGCAAGAACGACTCACCAAGGGAGCGGAGATCGACAGACTTCGAGGCATTTTTTCAGATTGTCAAGACAGTTTGAGAAACTTTCGAGGATGTTTGAAGCTTTTAAAGCTCAACGTCACAAAGTGTGGCGGTTATTTGTGATTATTGGTGGAAATCATATGAGTCATCAATGCGCCATCGCTTCTTTTCGCAGATGACAGATGGTGGTGATTACCCCAACAATTATGTCTATCCCAATAACTATTATCAAGATTGGGGGTATCACCCGGATTTTCATGGAGCCATACTCATCAAGATCAATTTTATGCTCCAAGTCCAACATACCAACCGGATTTCTCGTGTCCACCTCCACTACAACAGAAGAACATTCAAATTTGGAGGAAATTTTGTCCAAGTACATAGCTTCATGTGAGGAGAGGGGATTAATCAAGAGATATTGAGTCAAAATTTTACGAACCAAATGTAACAACTAACCAATGCCTCAAACATCCGTCCTCAATACCTCGCTCTATGACATGAATTTCGAGATCGATGGTGAGCCCGAGCCAAATCTACAACCGGATGAGCCACGAGATGAAAAAGAGGAGACAAGTGGGGATAATGACAACAAGGTCGGTGAATAACTAATTGTGAGAACCAATGATGATGAGCCAATGTTATTTACGCCTCAAGTGCCTTCTCCTCCACAGTTCAAGAGTCCGGTTAGATTTGTAAAACCTTGTCCGATTAGTAGTCATGTCGTCGGCAATACTCTCGTGATGTAAAAGCAAGTACACCTTGAAACCATGGTGCGATGAGTCGAGAAGATAGAAGAAGAAATTGTTGTGTCTCGACAAGCCTCAATGCCAGAATATATTTACAGACACAATGGAGAAACCACCTAGATGCTGGACGTTCTTGAATGTGATCTTATCTAAAGAAAGCATGCTAGGTGACTTTAATACAATGGCTATACAAATGGGAACCTACCAAAAGCTATATTATTTTCGATGGATGGAGGGTTTCTCAACTTTCAAGAGGAATTGGATAGCATTGACTGGAAAAAGTCGCCGAAAGACTCAGAAACAAGCGCTTATCGGGAGGCAACCCAAGTTTAATTTTTATTTTTAATTTTTATTTAGTTTTATATTAGTAGTTTTGAATTTGCATTTATTTAGGATTTATTAAAATTGCTTCTATCATGGTTTTACAAAAGTTATTCAAGTCAAATTCAAGTGTGGTGCCCAATTTGTTCCATGTGCTTAATTTATTCTCCAAACTTATGACAAGGAGGAAGATTGCTATATTTTCGTGGAAGTCCTCCGCTTTAATTTTTTTCTATCAGGTCATTGAGGACAATGTCTAGTTTAAGTTTGGGGGCATTTTAGTGTCGTATTGCATATAGTTAGTTATTTACATCAGTAGTTCGTTATGTTTTCAAGTTATTTACATTTAGTTTTTTGCATTCAGCTTTTTTTTTTGTTTAAAAAAAATTTAAAAAAAAATCGCAAAAAAATAGTAGTTAGTTTACTATGTTTGTTTGTGTTAGTTTATATTTGCATGATTCCAACTATTAGAGAGTAAAAGTCTATTTTGGCCAATGATGAGACCGGAGTTAAGTAGATAAGTATAGTATTGAATATTCAAAGCTTTGATGTGATTTCTTGTTATGAATTGAATCTTTTCCTGTTTGAAACCGTATAATTAAGGTTAAGACGTTAATAATAAAAACTATGTTGACTGATTAAGTTTAAATTGATACATAATGGATTTCTTAAGGATAATACTAGTGTGAAGGAATGAAAGACATGAATAGGCGGAGATGGCTAAATTTTGATAAAAACTTAAGTTTGGGGGGAAAATTTGGGATATATAAGCTTCGCAAAAAAAAAGAGAAAAAGAAAAAAAATTTACCGTGGCTAGTTTTGTTTCGGGGCCTTTGTTACTTGAGTAAGTACGCCCGAAGGGGTATCTTAAAACCTAGCGCCCTAAGGTCTTATATGGTCTGGGAGTCGTTGGTCGAAAGCTCGCTAAGGGGTGACACTGTTAGCCTAATGGAATGAGACATTGCATAGTCATGGTTAAAAAAAATCAAAAAAAAACGTGAAAAGAGCAAAAAGCCCCGTAATGAAAAGTAAAGCATAAGTATCCCTGATTGAACTCTTGAACTGGTGGATGTTCGACTTTAGTCGATTTAGCTTGTTCGTGAATTTTGTGAGTTTTCACCGTATGATGCCTTTAAAGAGACCTATTATGTGTTAAATTTGATTTTATATTAGTTAACATTGTTGTGGGAGCACACACGCACTATATCGCTGATAATGCCTAAGATTTGATGATTGATCGGGAAATTACTAATTTGTTTTAATATGATGTATTATCATGTTTACTTGATTTCTCTAAGGCCTAGGTTGAATAGACTTGTTTCTGTCATTATTGTTGGAGTCGTAGGCATATAGATTAGTTTCATTACATTGCATTGCATAACATTTTTTTGTGTTTTTGCTTCGAGGACAAGCAAAGGTTTAAATTTGGGGGTATTTGATGAGTGAGTTTTATATACACATGAATTGGATACATTCTGCTTAATTTATTGTTGTTCTCAAGTCTTTTAGGATGTTTTTATGTGTTTGTGTCTATTCAAGCATGTTTTATATTGTTTTGTAGGATTTGGGACAAAAGTTACTTGGATCGACGTTTGGGGTGGCTAGATTCGCGTTTTCGGCTTGCCATTTACACAGCAGTCACTTCAGAGCCAATTTGACTATAGCTCCGGACATTATTTCGAAACACTCAAAGATGAAAGTTGTAGATCTACTTCTCCTCTTTCCGGAACATCTTGAATCATCGAAATCGGAGTTCGGACGAAGAAGTTATGGCCATTTTCCCAAAGGACATCGGAGCAGAAAATGTCAGAACTTGTAATAGCGTCGGGGCGCTAATTTTAAGCTTAATTCCAGTATTTTGGGCGCTTATAAGGCAGATTCTCAAAGATCGTGAATAAGTGCTAGGGTAGCGCGGGGAAGAGGCTTGGTGCGTCCTGGACGCGTTTTGGGCTAATTTTGACACCTTTTTGACTCCAAATTGGATTGGGTTTGTTCCTAAACTAAAAATTGGACTTGTAACCTATAAATACATGATGTAAGGCATAAAATAAAGGGAGATTACATAGATTAGACTAGCTTAAACACTCCTTTAGATTAGAACATAACCCTAGTTCTTATTAGTTTTGGAGATTGAAACAACTTGGAGACCATTGAAGATTCAAAGCAGGAGCAAGAGGGGAGCATCAAATTTGCTGACAACAGATTCTATTCTCTTCTCTTCTCTTACTTTTATCTTTTAATGTCTATTCAATTGTGGATTCTTGGTTTTAATTCATTAATTATGAACTAATTCTTTTTATTAAGATTTCAATTGAACTTTTTATGATTATGAATTGATTATTTGATTTATTCCAATTATTTATGTTGAAGTGAATTGTTCATCTTATCTTATGCTTATTGATTAATTATCTGATCAGTAATTACTGTGTTACTCTAGAAGGAATTGAGAGAGGAATTCTAGGGTTAGAACTGGGCATGGTGACATGTGACTTAGTTATTTACACAGTGAATAAGTAGGTTTGTGAATAGAATAAGAATATATATTTGCCGCATGTAACACATAAGGAATTGGGGTTGTAACGAGTTTAATTCAATTGTTTTGCATAAAGATATAGCAAAATTAATCTAGGTTAAATAGAAGGCAATTGATCACTCGAGAGAGGGCTTTTGGCATTTGAGAATTCCTGTTAACAATTCAGTAGGCATAATAATTGGGATAATTGGTTTATAGTTCATAATTGGGGATATTGGAATCTTAGCCTATATTTATTTGAATTCATTTATAAAGTAACCTAGTTTTAATTGATTAAGTTAGTTTTCTTAATTAGAAAAATCATGATTTGAGATTGTTTAAATAAAATTGATTTGGTTAAGAGTTAGTAATTGGTAATTTTTATTAAATAATTCCTCGTGGGAACGATACTCTACTTTCACTTTATTACTTGTTGACCGTGTATACTTGCACGTATTCATTGATTGCGAAATAGATCAACACTCTTCTTTTCTTCTTTTCTTCTTCTTCCTCTAAGTTTTCTTTCTTCTCTCTAACCTCTCTCTTCTAACATACGTCTTAACAAATAACATATATAGATATTATATATATTAATTATATAATATAATTATAAACATAACTGATATCAGTTATGTGAATTTTGAAATCAAAATCCATAAGGCTTGTTTAGTTACTTACTAAAAAAAATAACCCATTAATCTTAACACCCTGTTTGGTAAAACTTAAATAGATTAAAGACTTAATAAGCAATAGGCCTTGTTTGGCAAAACAAACTTACAACTCCTCTAAGTTATTTTAATAACTACTTTAAAAAATTATTTGTCACACTTTACTAAATTAAATTAATTCTAAAAATAATTTATTACATCACTTTAACACATAACTCAATACCACCAAATTATAATTTTCTATATATTTATAACTTTATTTAATCAACCAACACATCCTTTTTAATTTACAACTTTAAATTAAAATATAATAATTTATTTAATCAAAACTCTAACTTAATAATTAAATTAAATTAGCAAAAATAATTAATTTTCTTAATTATTTACTTAACAAATAATTAATCACATCAAATCAAATTTGAAAAATTATTTATTCAACAATAAACACATCCATTAAATACTTAAATAATTTAATAAATATTTAATATAACAATTAAAAATCTGGAATGTTGCAGGAACACTTACGTCTGACATTGGAGATGTTAACAGAAGAAAAGTTGTACGCAAAATTCTCTAAATGTGAATTTTGGTTGGAACGTGTACAATTTCTTGGGCATGTAATTGATAAGGATGGGATTTTCGTAGATCCATCAAAAGTTGAAGGTGTGATAAATTGGGAACAACCAAGAACTCCGTCAAAAGTAAGAAATTTCTTGGGGTTAGTAGGATATTACAAACGATTTATCCAAGATTTTTCCAAGATTGCTACTCCGTTGATAAATTTGACAAGAAAATCTGTAAAATTTGTTTGGACGAAAAAGTGTGAGGAAAGTTTTCAAGAACTAAAAAAGAAGTTAAGTGTGGTACATGTGTTGTCGTTACCAGATAATACAGGAAACTTTGTGGTGTATAGTGATGCTTCACACAAAGGATTGGGTTGTGTGCTTATGCAGAACGGCAAGGTTATTGCGTATGCATCAAGGCAACTGAAAGACTACGAAAAAGGATATCTGACTCATGATTTAGAGTTGGCGGCGGTTGTGTTTGCACTGAAGATATGGAGACACTATCTCTATGGAGAGAAATGTGAGATCTACACAGACCATAAAAGTCTGAAGTATATATTCACACAGAGGGACCTGAACATGCGTCAAAGAAGATGGATGGAACTGATAAAAGATTATGATTGCGAGATCTTTTATCATCTGGGTAAAGCTAATGTGGTTGCAGACGCATTGAGTAGGAAGGGCAGAGAAAAGTTGATGATGTTAACTGATAAGGAGGAGCTCATTTCAGCAATGGCAAAACTAGAGCTGGAAATCAAATTTCCAGAAGAATCCGATGAAAAATTGTTCCAGATAGAAGCTAGTCCAACTTTGGTGGACAAAGTGAAGAATGCTCAGCTACAGGATGAGGAATGCAAGAAAATAAAAGAAAGGTGGTCGAGGGTAAAGAAGCGAAGTATAAGGTCAATACTATGGGAATGCTAAGATTCGAGGGACGAATTTGGGTTCTAGCAGTTCAGGAGATTAAAGAAGAAATCATGACTGAAGCACATAGCTCAAGATATTCAATTCATCCAGGAAGTACGAAAATGTATCAAGATTTGCGGTGCCATTTCTGGTGGCCGAACATGAAAAGAGATGTTGCAGAATGCGTTGCAAAGTGCTTGACATGTCAGAAAGTGAAGGCCGAGCATCAACGACCAAGCGAATTACTTCAACCGTGGAGATACCAGAATGGAAATGGGAGCATATCACAATGGATTTTGTGGTAGGTCTTCCAACGACTCAGAAAGGATACGATGTGATATGGGTGATAGTGGACATATTGACAAAATCTGCACACTTTTTGCCAATAAAGATTAGATTTAATCTTGATCAGCTGGCAAAATTATACGTTAAAGAGATCGTCTCAAGATATGGAGTTCCAGTATCAATTGTATCTGACAGAGATCCGAGGTTCACATCAAATTTCTGGAAGAGACTACAAGAATGCATGGGAACGCAATTGAAGATAAGCACAGCATATCATCCGCAAATCGATGGGCAAAGTGAAAGAACGATCCAGACGCTTGAAGATATGCTCAGAGCATGCATCATGGATTTCAAAGGAAATTGGGATGATCATCTACCGTTGGTGGAATTTGCATACAACAATAGTTACCATGCAAGCATTGGTATGCCACCGTACGAGGCGTTATACGGCAGAAAGTGCAGAACTCCACTATGCTGGGATGAAGTTGGTGAACGTCAACTACTAGGCCCAGAACTGGTTCAGCAGACCGCTGAAGTTGTCAAACTTATCAGAACAAGACTGGTAGCTACTCAAGATCGACAAAAAAAAGTATACTGATCAACACAGGCAGAGTCGTGAGTTTGAAGTAGAAAATTTCGTATTCCTGAAAGTTTCTCCTTGGAAGGGGAAGATTTGTTTCGACAAGAAAGGCAAGCTCAGCCCGAGGTTTATTGGACCTTTTGAAATTCTACATAGAGTGGGAGAGGTGGCTTATGAGGTAGCTTTACCTCCAGAATTAGAGCATGTGCACAATGTATTTCATGTATCGGTGTTACAACCATATAAACCCTATTACAAGCATGTGGTCGAATATGAACCATTGCAATTCAGTAAAGATTTGTCTTATGAAGAGATTCCTATCCAGATAGGTGACAGGAGAGAACAAGTGCTCAAGAATAAAGTGATACCTTCTATGAATGTGATATGGAGGAACCACAATGTCGAAGAGGCTACGTGGGAACTCAAAGTAGAAATGATGAAGAATTACCCTGAGTTATTTTTTTAGTCTGTGTCTTCGATTCTGGGGACAGAATCTTTGTAAGTAGGGGAGAATGTGACGATTTGATTGTTTGAATTGTGATTCTGGGGACAGAATCCTTGTAAAGAGGCAAGGATGTAACGATCCAAATTTTTAAAGTGTAATTTAAATATTTATTGAGTTATATAAATATTATTTAAGGTGTTTATTGTTAAATAAATATTTTATTATTGTGATGGTTAATGAATCTAAATGATTAGAGAATTTTCTAAATTAAATTAATTTATAATTTAGAGGTTTGTATTATAGCATGAGGTGTTATGTGGTTGTGTTGATTTAATAATTTAGATGGTGTTAAATTATTAAATAAAGTTATAATGAAATTTATAATTTGGTGATATTTGCTAAATGGCTATATTTAATTAAAATATAGTATGTGATTAATTTAATGGGTTAGTGTTGGATATAAAATAATATGTGATTATAATTTATAAACTAAAGTGTTTATTAAAATAAATTAAAAAGAGTTTAAATTAGTTTTTGTCGAAAACAAGCCTTAAGTATTTTAACTCTTTAATTTTAAATGATTTGCCAAACAAGCCTTATGACTTTTGGGATTTCTAGTTTTTGAAAATCAAATAAAATAAATAATATAAATTAAATAAATTAAATAATATAATTATAATAGATACGTTTATTAGTTGGTAACCAATATATTTAGTATAGATATTATGGATATATCAGTTTATTTGTTTACGCTTAACTTAGAGATAGTCTATTGAGAAGAGAGAAGAGGAGAGTTTGACAGAGAGAGAATTGAGAGAGATTGAAAAGAAGCTTAAGGATTTCAAAGCCAATCCAGTGTGTTAGCAAGAATTTCTGTCAAGCAACAAAAGGTATGTTCTACTATTTTGATATTATTTATGAGTATCTCGGTAAAATTTTATATACTCTGTGAATTATGTTTTTCCGAATTGTTGTGAGGTAACTTAGTTATGATGATTACATGCGTATATGATGATTATATGTTATGTTTAGACAATAAATTGCATGTTAATTTCGGATATCAGTAGACAATTTTGACAGTGTATGTATTTTTCCATATGTTCATGAAAAGTATCAATTTTAGTGGCCAATTCGTATGAGAAATTGTAAATTGAAGTTTGTATATGGTAGTTCATTCATATATGAACGTAACGTAGTTTGAATGGAGTAATTTGGTCAAGTAATGAAGTCACAGTGATGATTTCTAGAATGAATATCAAAAAATTGAGTTTTTGTATGAAAAGATGAATTTTGAGAAATTAAAATAGTTTTAGTTGGTGTTAAATTGTTCCAATTGGTTGTAAATGTGAGCAACCATGTTTATGATTGTGGTATATTTATTTTACGTGTTGATATTACTGTCTATTGGGTAAAATTTGTGTTTGTTGGGCTAAAGTCAGCTACTGTTCATTAGTCTTCTCTCGTTCAACTGTCTGAACACTTACAGGCAATTGCCACTTGCTACGGTACCAAGGTAAAAATGGCGTAGTCTACTTGGGCCCTGTGCCAACCTTTGTGCAATTGCGCCCATACCCTGGTTTAATGATTTCGCTTCGTTGTTGCTGTAGACTTTGGATAGCGTCATAACATGGTCTGAAATTATGCTAGCATGTTAAATGGGTAATGTTAAGGTTAACATAACATAGTGAATGTGGTTAGTAAGTTCAAAGTTGCAAAAATGATTAGTAAGTCGAGAACGCGTTATGTGATAATTTAGTATACATAATGAACATTAGACAAGTGTTGCGAAGTTAAACACTTAGAGTTTCTAAAATGTGAATGGTAATGAACATGTTATGATATGTTAGCATGTCTAATAGGTACTGTGGTTCTAAAATTATGTGTAGGTGATCGTGAGTTTAACTTTATAGCTTACGCTCAAAGCAAGTTTTCTAACTCTATATTTACATTGAGCAAGCCTTTTATCCTTACATTTATGTTGAGCTAGTTCTTACTTTAAAGTTTCGTTAAACGAACTATTGTATTCTTAATCATGATTTGAACAATCTAGCTATGACATTATTTTATTCAAACAAGGTTGAAGTCCAATACTTATTGATGCATTCTAACTTGTTTATTGTTAGACAAGATTCATTATTGTTATTCGGATATTATGAATGCAGCTTTCTTGAATTCTGATTTCAAATGTTGAATTATTATAGTTCATTTACTTAACACAAGTCATTCTCATAATAAGTAAGCTTTATTTTCAACTTGCTATTACTTAATGTTTATTCAATAATTCATAGTCCTAGCTTAATTTTATTCAAGCAATGTTTATTATTGTCATTCAATACTTATGCTTTGTAGTTGTTTTTAAGCATGAGACCAAGTATAGTCAGTTCGCCCACACTTATTCATTGTTTCATATTATGTTATTATTGATCAACTGTTGTATTATCAAACACTATTGATTCAACTAGTCCTCTAGTTGATGTTCGTTAAACTTCAAATTACCTTGAAAGCTTATCCAAACCAAACTTTCTTCAAAGTGCGGACTTGTACTCTAAATCTTGAGATGAACAACCCTATTATTATTGGGGATAACTTACGCGTAAGCGTTAAAATGTTTGTGCACAATACATTATACGAATAACGATCCCCTAAGTACGAGGAGTCCTTATAGTCTTATGATTTGTAAAGTTGGAGTTGAAAGATTACCTTAAATCGTGGACATGGTTCATGGTCTTATGACCCTCAGTTATGTGTATTCCATATTTTGGATTTCAGTTCGTGATTATCATTGTTAGAGTACTATCCAGTTTTGACAAGCCTATTTGTTGGCAGTTATTATTATTATTATCCTCTTGTCGATTCATTGTTATATTTAGTGAGCAATTGTTTTGCTCACTCTTGCATATTTATAAACTCATTGCAGCTAAAGAGGAGAAGGTAGATGAACCTTCGACTAGCAAAGGAAAGGGAAAAATGTACAAGTGATGAAGACTTGTAATTTTGATTATGATTATGATGTTAGACTTTTATTATGATCTTAGATTTTATTTTAATAGTGTAATGTTATAATTTAATTCCGCTTTTGAATGATGATTAAAGGTTAGATAACCTGGGATGTTTTTGAACATAATGATGTAACCCTATTTAAGGGGAGGTTTTATGATTCAAATATTATTTTATTTAGGTAGATAGTATGAATGCTTGGTTAGTGAGCACCAAATCTTGTGGGAATGAAGTACCTAGATTTGGGGGTGTCACAGCATACCCGACATGAAATTGAACAATTTGTCCTCCTCGGACATGTTCTTTGTGTCCAACATCAACGAACTGAATTCCTTAACGTACTCTCAAACATATCCGGTCTGTTTCAAATGCTTTAAACTGTCCCTCACCAACCATGAAGTATTGAGAGGCAAGAATTGATCATTCAATTCCTTCTTCAGAACTTCCCACATCTTTATCTTAGGTCTGCCCGCACTAACATCATCCTCAGTCTGAGTTCACCACCAAAGTTTAGCATCCTCCGTTAGGTACATGCTTGTAATTGTGACCTTCTCTCGGTCTACGATATGGGCAGCCACAAAGTATTGCTCCATGTCCCATAAAACGTTTTCCAATTCCTTAGCATTCTGACTTCCTCCAAAGGATTTGGGTTAAGGGACTCTCAACTTCAAATGGTGTCCATTTCCACTCATTGGACCACTAGCCACAGCACGTCTAACCAGTGCCATGTCTTCAGTCATTCTCTCGAATCGCTCATAAACTTCGAGGGTTCGATTTGTAACAGCCAACACATCGACAACCATGTCGCCCATCTTCTTGTTGAACTTAACAACATGTTCTGCCACTTCAGCACGAAGGTTCTCCAAGAGAGCAGATGATGCTCTGATTTGGTCTGCCAATGAACCTTCTTCACTAACCAACCGCAAGCCCACATAAGTTTCCAGCGACTGCAACTTCTCTTGTAGTTCACTGATCCGACTTGTATTGTTCGCTATCGTTCTCTAACGAAGCTCTGATACCAATTTTCACAGGGAGTACAAACTGACACTATTTTTTCGCGTCTATGTTCTCCTTGTGATGCACTGGTTTGCCCAACCAGTTAGCAACCTGTCAAACTACACAAGAACAGTCTATATTATCAAGCCACGCACACAAGCCAACATAGAGTTTACAGGACAATGTCCCAACCTTTTTATTGCTCACTCAATAACAAGGAATACAATATATGACTAGGGGCTCGCAGACTCACTTTCTCAGTGATCTCTATCTTACCAAGCCCCTTGTTGTACATATAAATACACATTAGGCTGCAGTTGACACCCCCAACTGCTAGGACATTCAGAACCAATAAAAAACAAGCATTTTGAATTTTCAACAGCCCACTAGCAGATGTGTGCACCCCATTTTGAATTTGTAACTACCCATCAACAGATGTATGCGCCCCATGATGTGCAACTGGCTGGAGACATGCCAGTCATGTGCATGGGTTTGACTGTCAGCAATTTCCCATAACTGCCTACCAGTTGGTTCATGCTCTAGTCATTCAATCCTAACTGCCCATAATGTTAGTCCACTTTTTTTATTTCCTCACCCACCAGTGTCAACCCACATTGTTGATGTCTCAGCCCACGAAGTTGCCCAATCATGTTGCCACAAGATGATCTTTTCATTTAGCCCACAAATTTCCAACTAGCCCAGCATTTGCCCAAGGTGATGTCCAAGTCTGATGTGCACGTCCAGCCCATACGTCTATCCACATTTTATAGCCTTGTTGCATGATGGGCACCGATTTCATCTTAGGGCACATGCCCGTGCCGTTGACACACCAAGCCCAACGCTTTGCATTTATGCCCATCGTCCTCGCTTCGTTTCACGCCAAATTTCACGAACAAGTCATTGATTCGATCCAAGCCAACAATCCGATGTTAGACACTATTTTAGGGGAGCCCAACAATGTCCCAACATCCAGCACGCATTGCCCATGACACCTGCCCATGGTCCCGGGTGACCTTCATGGAGCACCCCCTATAGTAGCACTTATGAGAATTTCCAAAGTGTCACGACTAGACATCAGACCTGTCTGAGGAAGCATAATGCAAACCATGTAGATTTGCTAGTTTTCTGGCATAGCCCATTTGTTGCACAATGACCCAAGTTGATGCCTAATGTCTCCCACTGCTGCACAACGCTGCTCATTGCTGCCCAACTACTAAGTGTCAAACTCGTTTGTCGACTAAGTGCGCCCAGCGCCCTTGGCTGCTGCCTATTGTCGCACGCTGCTGCTTACTGCCGCACACATATGCCTTGCCCCACAACTGAGTACCAAGGCTTAGCTTGGCATGCTATCTGGGCGTCCCGCATGCCAAGTCTGTGTCAACCCATTAAAGGGCTAACACTAGGTCTCATGCTCACATGCATTATTCTTGTTCATTTGGTTCTAAAATCACATACAAGGTGTCGACGTCGGGATTTTTATTTGTCCCTTTTTGTTCTTGTCTTTTGGTGTTCTCATGTTAGGTGAGATTTATTTGAAAAAACAAGTTTGAAAAGGTCTGACATATATATGTTGACGATTTGACTGTAAGAGTCGCTTGTTGGTATTTTTAAATGGTTGCACCAACTCAACCGAGAAATAGTTTGCACATAGACCTAGTGATGTGACACTGTTTAACTGGTCTGCAAAACCGAAATTCGTTAGGGTCCGGGGGATTGATTAAGCGGAGGGAAGGTGTTAGGCACCCCCCGACTTCCGTGATAACACGGTTACCGTCACTTTTCAATTTAAACTTTTATGTGAATGTGTGTGTATGTATGTATGTGCACTAGTCTGGAAGTAGTGTTATACCTCGTTTGCACCTATATACAAAGGGTTTTACTTTTGTATAAAAGTTCAATTTTAACAAGATATAGCAATGATGTTTTGTAAACAGGTTTTTCAAACCCTTATGCTCAATAGTAATTGAGGCATTTGATACTTCCATTTTTATTACGTGTTCGGTTGGATTGCTTTTATTATTTTTGAGATGCGAATCATCTTCGAGAAAATAAGATGCATAGCAGCGCCGAACTCCTTGTGGGCATGAGAGCCATCTAAGGAAATTCAGACACCGTGAATAATTTACAAGCTGGCTGCAGCTAAAAATGTCCATCACGGGAACCAAATCTAGATTCAGGAACTGAATCTGTGATCACATGAGTCCTAGGCTCACATGACAAGGCAATATATGCAAAAGCTAAAACAAGAACTAGATTTGAATAAATCTATCTATTTCAGCTTCATCGGTTCCAGTTTAGTCACCGTGAACCGCCTAAAGTGAAAAATAGCAAGATTGAGACAAATCTAGCATGAAGTCGATAAATGATTATATATATATATATATATATATATATATATATATATATATATATATATTAACAATCAATTTGCCATGTAAGCGAACTCAGGCAGGACTTGAAATATATATATAAAAACTATAAAAGGCCACAAAGTGAACTCCATGCCAAACATGAATGTAAATATATATATATATACATATATATAAGCGGTAAATGGCCACAAAGTGATCTGCAGCTCGATATTGGAATGTAAATATATATATATATATATATATATATATATATATATATATATATATATAACACATAAACGCATCTAGGATATCACACTCAGGCTCAATCGAGCAGTAGTTCGATATAAGATATATATATATATATATATATATATATATATATATATAGAGAGAGAGAGAAGAAGAGAATCAGTCATACCTTATCTTACTCATCGTGCTCACCCCCTTTAGTGACGGACTGGCGGCGGTTTGATTATCATAATGCAATTGTTGCCATACTTTTAGCGACGGATAACATATAAGCGTCGCTAAAAGTATAGATAATGATTTTATGATGAGGCAACATCGTCACGTCCATCGCTAAAGGGGGTGAGCACGAGTGAATAAGATAAGGGTACGACTTGATCCGAACTGTATATATATATATATATATATATATATATATATATCTTATCATCAAACTCTGTTTGATTGAGTCTGGATATACATCTGATGCGTTTAACAGTTTTATATATATATATATAAGTATTTATATATATAAAAGCAGTAAACGCTCTGAATATATATATAAAAGCAGTAAACGCTCTCAATCGAAGCATAGTTCGATAATATATATAAAAGCAATGAAAGCCACGGATTGACGATCCGGGCATACGCACACAACACAACTCTCAACGTGAATAGATATGTGTGAATAGAAATGAGAAAAAGCTTAAAAATCTAAGATGTCTTATAGTGGGCTGCCAAGAAGTCTTCAGATATCTTCTCATGAATGAATACTCGGTTTTCACCGGTTAAATTTCAATATGTAGCAAAACACGAGCTTACAAGTGTTTGAAAAAAGAAAGCACTCAATTTAAAGTGTGTACAGAGTAAAATGGACAGGACTTCCTCGCCTTTTTTCTTTCAAAATGGCCACCCAGAGCCCTCTATTTATAAAGGGGGCCAGCAGGTCTAAGCATGACGATTCTTGGAGTCCACTATGGCCGTCCGGGGTGCCCCGGGCTCTGCGAGTCCTGCCGTCTCGAAGAACATGCACTCGTGCAACGCGTTGTCCGCTTGAACCTTCATAACTTTTAATCTGGGCATCCGATTGAGGCATGATATACCTTTCCGGAATGCGGTTGTCGAGAGCTACGCAATGACATGGGATAAGAGGTTGTACGAAGTTGGGAAGATGGGTCCATGACCAGATCTTCAAGTCTTCAAATTCTATCTGGTGTGCTGTCTTGCGTAGTACTCACTCGGGATTTGAGATATGGTTCTTGTGGGACACTTTTATGTGAAAGGTGGGATGAAATGATGTTGAGACGGCGTGAATGTAGTATCGAGGTGGAAAAATGATAATTTTGCCTCTCACCTGGGTTATATCCGGCTCTGGGCTGATGTAGCAGTCGTTGCTCAGGGTTATCTCTGAGATTGGGCTGCTATGAGTACTGGATGTCCTCAGGGTTGTCTCTGAGGTGTGCTTGACCTCCCGGGGTTATCTCCAAGGTTGGAATTGAGTGCCTCGGGGTTACCTCCGAGGTTAAAGCTGACTTTTCCAGGGTTATCTCCGAAACTGGAACTACACTTCTCGGGGTTGCCTCCGAGGTTGGAACTGAATCTCCCAAGGTTGTCTCCGGGACTGTAACTGAGTATCTCGAGGTTGTCTTCGAGATTGAAAACTGAGTATCCCGGGGTTGTCTCTGGGATTTAGCTGATTTGACTTCCAAGGTTATCTCTAGAAGATGATTTTGCCCTCCTGCAAGGTTAGTAACAGGAATGCAAAATTTCGACTATCTACAGATGCCCCTCTTTATCATATTCATGCAATGTAATGGCATGGATAGGATAAAGATCGCTAGACACTTAAAATGTGACTAGATAATCATGATGCAATGTCATGCAGCATGATGCAAATGTATGATGAATATGGTTTGTTGGACCATTTTCCAATGGGATGTGATGACTGTTTGCTCCCACGCTTCTGTTGGGGACTGGAGTTATCACTAATAACCCTAATTAATTGTTTACATGTCTATTCCAAAGCTCCCAGGAACCTCCAGGATGTTGACATTGAGGTTATCACCAAAAGTCCTTAATCCTGACTACAGACTTCCTACTGAGGATGTACTTCTCATGTACGAGATACTCTTGGGGAATTGTGTTTTGTCTGATGAAGACTTGTATAACAGATTCCATCATCGGTCCTCCCCAATGAGGATGGTTTCCCCTAGTTTGTATCGCCAGGTCTTTTTAATGCTCTGCTGGAGTTACTGCCAACAGTTTGTGTTGTCAGGGCTGCCTGACCTTCATTGAAATGTCCTTCAATGGTTACCATCATTGGACCACCTCCGATGCTTCGATGGGTTTACTTGCCAACGACTGAATAATGTCAAGGTTGCTTGACTTTCGTTGAAATATGTTTCAACGGCTGAGATCATCGGACCACTTTCGATGCTTCGCTGAATTTACTTGCCAACGGCTGAATAACGTCATGGTTGCTTAACCTTCGTTGAAATGTGCTTCAACGCACTACTACAAAATAGTAAATAGATAACGCGAAAAAAACGTTGTGGTTTCAATCAGAAAAACATCGTGGTTAAGGGTGTCATCTATTTGACACCCTTACACAACGTTTTTAAAACGTTGTAGTTAGACACATTATACAACGTTTTTTAAGAAAAAAATGTTGTAGATTTATTTTCCATAAATTAGTAGATGCTTAAAAACGTTGTAGAAGATATAATTCCACACCGTTTTTTGACTAAAAATGTTGTAGTTTAATATATCAGACAACGTTTAGGCACATTTACACAACGTTTATAATGTGTCATCTATTTAGAAGGTGTCATTTATTTATACAAATATACAACATTTTTAAAATGTTGTAGATAAAAAAAAAGAAAAAAAAAGTTGTAGTACACCTATATTATCAATGCACCTGCAATGTGCTAATGCCATGATATATAGCAAAAAGGTCTAAATTCTCATTTTAATTTAAAGCCAAAATGTATCAACCGTTCAAAATACATCCCAATAATACCATTCATTTACAGTTTCAAATTACTATATCCACAAAATATATACCAAACTATCCATATATACATCTCAAATTCACTTTTCAATCCACAAAATAAACCAAACTATCCATAACATTAAACTACTACCTAAGCATGTGCAAAAAAGCCTAGGTTCTCCCAAAAAAGACTAGCTATTTTGTCATACCCAATAATTGTGAATGTTGTCACCAGTTACTCATCCATACCATCATAGTCTTCCAAAGATGAGAAACTTTAATTACGAGTCACGGCCGTGAAGCTTACTAACAATGTAGAGTAGAAAATGTACTCATGTTTTGGCTAGCTCAGTCGTAACTGCCTCAGCCTGTTCTAAAAGATTTCTTTTGGGAAATGACCTTGTTCTGTAGTCTTTTCTGTTCTCCAATAGCGGCTCTTTTGGATAAAGATTAAACATAAGTACATATTAATTGCATCTTTTATAATACTATAACCCTATCAGGTGACACCTGTGAAATTATAAATAGTGTTTTGAGAAGTTAGGCAAAGGCCACAAAGCACCAAGACTAGAATAAGAAATCAAAAGAATACAGTATTCAATAAGATCTTACAGTTTGGCAATTTTCTTAACTTGCTCTTCTGAAGGAGGTGGTGGGACATAGGAAGCAGCATCAATAATTGTCTATTTTTTCAATTCTAAGAAAGTTAAGAAAAATACTGAACAAGTATGCACAGGCAAAAATGAATCAATAAAACATGATCACCACATAATGAAACACAACGAAGACTGAACATGATGCAGTTCTTTTTAACTGAAGCGTGCATATCACTCAGATAACTCTTACAATTTGAGCATGATGATGTCATTGGTATCATATCGCACACACGAATGTATACATTCTTACTTCTGGAGTCTGGTCCAACAGAATAATTAATCTGCCACCTTCAAACCCGCACAAGTAACAAAGAAAAAAAATGAAATAAACTGTAAAACAAAATAAGAATGTCGATACTTGGCGAAAAAAATAAGAATGTGGATAAACAACAAGTAAATCAAAATGCCTTGCTACACCATAGGTTTAGTACGACAATATTATACAAAAGTACCTGGCTAACATGGGCCTCGATCAATGTCTGCCACTTGCGTACTAAAGACCTCAACTTGTCCGTTGTGAAATCCATTCCCTGAAAAGGCAATAACTGCCATTTTGTTCCTTTTTATTTAATTACACCCAAGAAAACTACAGATGAAGAATATTGTGCCCACCCAGAAATTTGTGAGTACATTCTTCCCTTGCACATCCTCTGCTCTCAGGCGGATCTTCCTGTAAGCTTGGTCCTCGTCTTTCTGAAGATCAGCAAGACTAACCTCAAACACTCTATGTTTGAGTCCTTCAGAAGTAATGTATAAGGTAGAAAATAGAAGTTATTTCACATCAGTCCACTGCAAGAGTTTGTTGCATCAAAATTGATTATAAAGAAGATTAATCCTGCATTTGACCAAAAATAAAAATAAGCTGCTAACTACTAACAGTACATTTTGAATGGAACCTTTTTAGAGTAATAAACGTAAATAAAGATTGATTACGAAGAAGATTAATCCGGCATTTGACCAAAAATCAAAATAAACCGCCAACTACTAACAGTACATTTTCAATGGAAAACTTTTTGGAGTATGTTTAAAACTAATCCTGCATTTGACCAAAAATTAAAATAAACTGCTAACTACTAACAGTACATTTTCAATGGAAAACTTTTTACAATATGTTTGGAACGAACTTGGGAAACTCGAGGGAAAAGAAAGTAAAAGAAAACAAAATCAACTTTCTTAAACATCCAATACATTATTTTTATGAAAATATATTAAATATAGATAAATTTGACAGACTTCAATAAAGCCAAACAAGGGGCACAAAATGTAGTTTGCTTTCTCTGTATCAGATATTTGTCCACTATTAAGGCAGTCGATGAAATAGAAATGAGAAGTAGTGGAAAGATCACAGATTTTAAAACTTAAAAAAAAATCTTATACAGCGGGCACAAAATGCTGGAGTAATTAGTTAAGCATCATCCATTTACCGAACCAAAAGTTGAGCTTTTTAGTTGCCTAATACTGTCCTATATAACGTGTTTGGTCTAATTAAATTTATTTTCTACAGGCAATTAACCATAATTCCCCATGAAGGTAATTATCTAATACTGTCCCTGTCTATTTTAAGCACTATATCACAAGATTGGCAAGGTTTTCCACATATATTGCTAATGCCTTTTATGACACTTCTATTTCCACATATATTTAATTCATCATCCATGCAAGTTACGGATATAAATTACCAAAAACGTAAGTGATGGGTGATAAAAATATCATCATACCCAATATAGACTCACTAAAAATGTTTCGAAGTCCTTATGGAACCAGTTTCAGCCCCATCAATTCCTATTTACCTGTAAGAAGGGAGAACACATACTGTTGGCAATAATGGAGGAGAAGTTAAAGGAGAAGTTAATTACCTGCAAGAAGGGATTGTGGAACCAGTTGTTGTTTTTTTACAATTATCACTGAACTATATTCTTTACGGCAGGATGATAGCCACGAAGTAATCTACTAAAGATCATTTACCATTACTATGACTTTCTCAAGAAACCAAGAAAAAAATGAGCATGATTAGTAAATAAATTGAATACGTTGAGACAATTGTTACATAAATAATCAATTTAATATGCAGCAAAATCTCACGCTATCAACAAACATAATTGGAAACTTTGCATCCATATCTACCTGGTCACGGAATGGACTCAAAGATTCTTGTGGGTATCTTGTGAGATAATACGGACACTCCTTGGCAGATAGTTTATGAGATCAAGTTATGCAAGAGAATGCTTCAAGTTCTTTCTCATCACATTTTTTGTGAAGGTAGTAGTTTGGATAATGTGTTGAGACAAACTTGGTCATACTAATGAAAGGATCCAGGTATAAAGTGCAGTAGATTTACCACCAACATGAATGATGATGATGATGATAGACATGAATTGTTCAAACATAGACTGAGTTGCTCTTTAGTGTTAGATTCTCTTTAGCCTTGCATAGAATTAGCAGCTTAAGAGTTTTGTTTTTGTTTACCTCTATGATACACTAACGGATAAAGATTGTAGCATGTAAGATTTATGTCTCCTCGTTGATTATTATCAGTTATTTCTTACTAAACCTTAAAGGTGGTGTTCATTAATATAATTATAATAATAAGAAGAAGAAATCGATTTACTAACCTGTACATGACCAAGTTGAGTTACTTGCAATCCTGAGCCAGGAATTGGAATTGGGTGACCTGCTGACAACCGGTGGAAAAACCACTCTTCAATAGGATTGTAGTTTAATGGTCTGTAGATATAGACTGGTATCAGAGAAGTCCAGTTAACATCCCTTGATTGCAGCAAGGACTCTGTGTTAAGCTTTCCCTTGTGCCTGCTCTTCGGATCAACTGCATCACTCTATCCCCAAAAAAAAGAGAAGTTAAAGTAGACTAGTAAAAGCGAAAATATTGATGTGAAAATGCATGGTAAGTATTACTAGACTGAAGTACAAGTTCTCTATCGTATTAAAATTTGAAGGATACACCGACTGCATATGAGAATCAAGACACTTAAATAATTAGCCTTGGTTAATTGTAAAGGCGAAACAAAATAGGGGGAAACCATAGTATGTTTCTTTGCGAGTACATAGTTAAACTTCAGCTTTATAGCAATGAATGTTGAAGCAAATGCTTTTCAAGAGTATATGTATGATGTACTGACCTCAAAATGTGGTAAGATATCAGATTTAAGGTAAACACCAGCTGAAGAGCAGTATATGTACCTGCAATTCAAAGAGAGCAAGAAAATCAATTGGATGAAAAAAAAAGATAAATTTTAACTTTATTATGCCATGAAGAGTGCTGAGTTCCAACTATTTGGAGGAATAACTGTATAACACGGTTACCACCTACTCCAATCCATTACCATCAATGACATTTTCTTTTTTATAGGTAAAAAAATCAATATAAGGGTCAAAGACGACAACCAACGCACTTTTCATTGATCCTACCAAAGCAACAGTTACACCTCTGATGACAGATTGACCGGGTCAGAATTTTTCGTCAATTTATCGACTCGAGCGTCAAATGATTTAAATAATTGGGCTGAAGATTATTCAAAGGAATACAATTCAAGCATTATTGGGCCGATCCAATTGACCCATTCAATTCAGTCCATGGATAGTTTTTATAGGCAGCATTCAATCTTGGAATTTAGTATCCTATCAAGTGGGCCTAACGTAATTTCCAAGTGAAAGGAGGATTTGTTTCAAGTCTTATCACTAATATCATGTGGGTTGGGTTATTAATTTATTAATATGATGTTGGGCCGCAGCTTTTCAAAGTTATCAGACTCTTACTTGTTGGGTACTTAGATGATTGGCAAGTCTTAATAAAGGAGGAGTTGATCTCGGCAAGCATGCATGTCATGATTTAATTCACACATTATCTGATCCTTTATTTCATCATCACGTGAATTCAGTTGATCCGCGCGGCAAAAAGAATTCTTTTACACGGCAATTTGCAATTTTTGATTTTTTACAATTCTATTGTAATTAGGATATGTTTTTTTAAATTAGAATTTTTTTTCAAATTGACTTCTATTAGGGTTTTAGTTTATAAATTCCTATTAGGATTTGGATTGTTTTGAGTAGTATAAATAGATGTCCAAATTATGTAATTAAACACATTATACATTATTCATTATTATTATTCAATATATTTGTGAGTTTATTCTCTACTTTTGGTTCTTTGAAGAATTCCTAAGAAATTAGTAGTTTCTTAGTTATTTCTTTGAGATTCAATTTGACTTATCATACAACAATTCATAGTTGTGTGTGGCGTCTTCTACCGCATCAATCGTCGATTGTACCGAAATTACCAATTCAATATAAGCGAGGGGTCAAGGTGTCGTTGGTGTCTATTCAACGCAGATTCCGAACGCGAACAATTGTACCAAGATTACCGTCTACATATAGGCGAGGGGTTAAGGTGTTGCAAGTAATTCACCCAACAACTGTGCTAGAAACGATCCGGGCGACGACCAACTCACGCAAGCGTGCCGTGGAGTCTATCATTTGGTATCAAAGCTAAGCCTTTCTAGCAAGTTACTTATCTTTAATTTTCTGTCGAAATATATATTGCAAAAAAAGAAAAGAAAAAAAAAATCATATTCTATTTTCATTGTGCTAACCAAACTTGTAGCACACCATCAAACCATCAAATTCCAACGAAGATTTCATACCGTTCCATCATCATCAATTCTAAAACGGAGCTACAATTTACAAATTTGAAGCATACAAGAGGAGTACAAGGCAATCGATCGGTGATTTAATTTGTGATATTTTGATCGTTACACCATCTATATTTTTGTTTCGTGATAAATAATTTTTGAATTGATTAGTAAAACCAAGAATTTTGCTAGGGGAATTCAAGAAGAACCTATTAGAGAGAATATTAGAGGTAAAAGGCAAGAGTGTAAGATTATTAAAGGGTAAAAGCCAAATTTGAGCGATACACGAGTGATTCATCATTATTTGAGCGAAACACGTAAGGGAGTGTGTGAGGAAAATTTTTATCTACTAACTTTTGTTTTACAAACAAACATGTATGGCTACAATTATGAAAGTTCTTATGGGTCTCGAAGGAATACTTTCCAAGGCAATATTGATCTGAGGCATATCTCGAGATGGGAGAGAAAAATGGAGCGAGAATTTGGTATCGTGATTACTCCAAGAGGAGGAAGGTCGAGACCAGGCGATTCAAGAGTTCTCCGATCATCATACAATTATATGGTGGCGACTTAGCAAACAAAAAATGGGGGGAGCGTCCATTCGAGACACGGGCGTAATTAAAAACAAAGAATGAGAAAGCGGTTTGCTCGATGACAAGGTGTGAGGGAGGGAGGTATACATCTAAAAAATATGTAGAGCAACCTTCAAGGCGATCTACATTAGAAGATGATATGAGGGTTCGCAGACATGGAAACAAAGATGATTCACATTGGAGACAACCCCAAGACACTCTTAAGGCATCCAAGAACTTAAGAGAAGACATCAATGAGAGCTTTAAGGAGGTGGAAAAATTATAGAATATGCAATCCAAGGAGAGTTATTGGGTTCGAGTGTTCAAGATGAAATCCATGATCTAAAGCAAGATGGTGAACATCCGAAAGAAAGTAATCAAGAAAATGAGTTTGTAAAAGGAAATACATGTGGAAAAGATCGACAAAAAAAAATTGTTCAAAAGATTGATAATGTAAAAGAAAAAATTAAAAAGAGTGAGAATGAAAAGAAAAGAGAGATTGAGAAAAAAAGAATGAAAAGAGTGACCTTGAAAATAAACAAGAGAAAAACAAACGAGAGGGTGAGATAAAGAAGAGAGAGAAGAAATATGTGACTGTGAAAAAGATAGTGAGTTGAAAAGTGAGTTATATTTTGAAAAGCCGATGATCACACATTCGCACAAGGCGGGCGCATTTGAATACTAACACTAATGATTCTTCTTTGTCTAGTTTTGTTTTTGTCTCTTATGCAGTCATTGAAGAAATACCCGTAATATCATTCCGCATGATCGTCAGTGATAGTATTCCCGAGGAGACGACGGAGTTACCAAGGCGGGTTGGAGAGTTGATGAAAGTGGGTATCGTGAGAGAAGACATGAGTTCATGTGTTGATTATGAGATCATAGTATCTAAGGAGGATGAGACAACGAGTTTGTTCGTCGATTTTGAATTGGTAAACAAGTATCGTTATTCTTTTTCTTGTTTGGATGATATGCTTGATAAATTGCATAGTTCTTATATTTTATCTACATGTGAAAATGATCATGTGATGACAATGCCTAATCAATTTAGCACAAGAGATTGTGATAAATGGAAAATTGTTTTAGCAAGTGAGTTATATAGGTGGTTAGTTATTTCTGTTAGATTAACTGATGCATCTAGTGTTTTCATGAGTTATTTAAAACATGTTTTGCATGCTTCCGTTGGAAAATTTGTTGTTAGCTATTTTGATGATAGAATCATTTTTATCATAAACTATGGAGGATATTTGATTTATGTTGAGTTAGTTTATGATCATGATATATATTCTCGTTTTCGATGTGTTTACTTGCATGAAATTAATTCTAGGTTTTGTTATCCAAATATTGACTTAGGGTTTCATGCTAGTCAATCTTTACATGAATTATCGTTAGTTGACAATGGTAGTAATCATGTTGTTTTGTTAGAGCAATCTTCATTCCATGATTTGCTATTATATGGTTTTGATTCAAGAAGTGTGTATCATCAAGATGGTTTGAGACATGAGTTATTAGCATGTTTAGTTAGTTCACTTGGATTAGCCAAGGCATTGCATACTTCCATGAAATTATTGAATTATATTTTTTATTCTTTCATGAAAAAATTTGTTATTCTCTATTTTGATGATATTCCGATTTTTGTCAATACTTTGAGAAATTCTTTAGCATGTGTTGAGTTTGTTTGTGATCATCGTCGATATGCTATTGAATTTTCAACTTATGATTGTGACCTTTTTATTCCATTGGTGCTATTATGCGATTTTGATTGTGTTAATGTCAATGGAAGGAGAAAGGCTGGTTATGTTTTGCAGATTCGTGATAGGATCATATTCATCGAGAGAAACATGGATCGTGCAATTCAATTTGATCAATGCATTGAGAGTTTACAGGGAAGTGTTTTGAATATTGTTGTATTAGACTATGCATGTGATTTTGATTTATTTGACTCCTTTGTGATTAGACAAAAAGAACTTGTTGATTTGTTTTATTTTGTGTTTAATCCAGGAATTCAGGTGTATGGGCTTATGCGACCTGATGAATTTCAAAAGTTGATATTTGACCCAGGATCATTGACGTGGTTATGTTTGAAAATGATCGAGATCATAAGATTTCCGTTTGATCCGGGAATTCGCCATTGGAAAAATCTATCACATGAAGAGTTTTCATTTTGATATTTGATCCAGGAGGAGTTGGAACTTTTCAAATTCTTGCTTGCGTTGCTGATATTGCTTATTCATTTAAATTACCAGGTGAGACTTATGGTTATGTTTTGTTTGGTGATTCTAACTTTGATTGTTTTGATGTAGGATTAGATTTGTGGACAAATCCTTTTCAAGGGGAGCGGATGCCAGATTTGAGGACAAATCCTTTAGAAGAGGAGGGGAATGATGACAGATTGACCGAGTCAGAATTTTTCGTCAATTTATCGACTCGAGCGTCAAATGATTTTAAATAATTGGGCTGAAGATTATTCAAAGGAATACAATTCAAGCATTATTGGGCCGATCCAATTGACCCATTCAATTCGATCCATGGATAGTTTTTATAAAGATTCAATCTTGGAATTTAGTATCCTATCAAGTGGGCCTAACGTAATTTCCAAGTGAAAGGAGGATTTGTTTCAAGTCTTATCACTAATATCATCGTATGGGTTGAGTTATTAATTTATTAGTATGATGTTGGGCAACTTTTCAAAGTTATCGGACTCTTACTTGTTGGGTACTTAGATGATTGGCAAGTCTTAATAAAGGAGGAGTTGATCTCAAACGTGCATGTATGTGATTTAATTCACACATTATCTCGATCCTTTATTTCATCATCACGTGAATTGATTGATCCACGCAAAAAAGAATTCTTTTACACGGCAATTGCAGATTTTTGATTTTTACAATTCTATTGTAATTAGGATATGTTTTTTTAATTAGAATTTTTTTCAAATTGACTTCTATTAGGGTTTTAGTTTATAAATTCCTATTAGGATTTGGATTGTTTTGAGTAGTATAAATAGAGGTCCAAGTTATGTAATTAAACACATTATACATTATTCATTATTATTATTCAATATATTTGTGAGTTTATTCTCTAATTTTGGTTCTTTGAAGAATTCCTAAGAAATTAGTAGTTTCTTAGTTATTTCTTTGAGATTCAATTTGACTTATCATACAACAATTCATAGTTGTGTGTGGCGTCTTCTACCACATCAATTGTCGATTGTACCGAGATTACCGATTCAATATAAGCGAGGGGTCAAAGTGTCGTTGGTGTCCATTCAACGCAGATTCCGAACGCGAGTAATTGTTCCAAGATTATCGTCTACATATAGGCGAGGGGTTAAGGTGTTGCAAGCAATTCACCCAACAAGTATGCTAGAAACGATCCGGGCGACGACCACCTCACGCAAGCGTGTCGTGGAGTCTATCAACCTCTATCCTTAAGTAGTAAATTTTGTCAACTGAATAAATATGATCAACGATCATGTTTATAGCTTACTGATGTAGATTTGGCAATGCATCCAGTATGGGCTTTACTTCATCTGCCTCACGTCCTGAAATAGAACGACAATGTTAAGAAAACAATACTTTTATGCTAGTAAAGGGAATTACGAATAAAGAGCATACATTAAACACACCATTAATATCATAAACAACATCAAAGCCTTCCACAGACAAACTGGTTCTCACAAAATCAAAATCCTTTCTGTCTCCTTTCAAGTGAAAGATCTGCAAATAAAAGACACTTTTCACTCCTTAAAGAAATAGTATTTCGACTCTAATTATAAAAAGATTAAGAAACCAAGAAATATAAAATCCAGCAGCAACAGGTCATAGTAGAAATAGATATTTACTACTTGCTCTGTACCTTGGATTTAAAATCATTATACTCCACATCTGATTCACCAGGCAAGAGTTGGGTAATGGGCGCTTTCCCTCTAGTGAACAGAGTCACCTGTAATAGGATTTATGTACAATTGATAAAAGTTTTAAAGCCATCTTGAAAGATGGAAAGACTCGTACGATGGTTGTCGATTACTAATCATCATGACACAAGGTAGAAATTAATAACTATAAATTTCCAATGATGTAAAACCTACCAAAAGCAATTTATAGGAGAGGTTCCAACAGTATGTGTAAAACCTGATGGCCCTCTTTGACCAGAAGCCTGGATAGAAAGATACCACTAACAAGGGAGGAAATTAAAACCTTCAGTTGGGTAATAATGGAGGAGAAGTTAAAGGAGAGGCCACCACTATGTCGCCGCTGCCGCCACCACTACGCCGACACTATTTCTAGGGTTAGAGGGAGTCGAGAGGGAGGAGAATGAGATGTGCTGCATATCTGAGTGAGAGAGTTGAGCTGCAGATGTTGAGCCGTTAATCTATAAGGAGTTAGAGGGAGTCATCGTCAGATCTAGAAGTGGTTAAGAGCGACGTTTTTCTTCTTGTTTCTACACAGCGCTAGTGAAATGAGAGAGACAGAGTTGGGCCGTCCTTTTAATTTCAAATTTTAAGTTCCTCCTTTTTTTCTCCATGTTTTTTAGATAGATAACTGTTTTTTTTTTTAAATGTTATCTATTTAAAACCAAAAATTATCCTTATAAATACATAACGTTTTTTCATATGTATCTACAACGTTTTGTTAAAAAATGTTGTAAAAAAAACCACAACATTTTTTATAAAAACGTCATCTTTTAAATGTTGTCTTTTTATGGTTTTGTACTAGTGACGGCTGAGATCATCGGACCACTTCCGATGCTTCGCTGGATTTACTTGCCAACGGTTGAATAATGTCAAGGTTGCGTGACCTTCGTTGAAATGTACTTCAACGGCTGAGTTCATCAGAACACTTCCGATGCTTCGCTGGATTTACTTGCCAACGGCTGAATAACGTCAAGGTTGCTTGAACTTCTTAGAAATGTGCTTCAATGGCTGAGATCATCGGACCATTTCTGATGCTTCGCTGGATTTACTTGCCAACTGCTGAATAACGTTAAGGTTGCTTAACTTTCGTTAAAATGTGGTTCAACGGCTGAGATCATCGGACCACTTCCGATGCTTCGCTGGATTTACTTTCCAACGGCTGAATAACGTCAAGGTTGCTTGACCTTCGTTGAAATGTGTTTCAATGGCTGAATGTTTGTATGAAGTCTCCGCTGAGGAGGTTTTTGATGAAAGGTATGGTTGAAATTGGAATTACAACCCCAAGTTGATGGCATCAGACCTTTGTAAGGTATTGCCGAATGTAGTTTGTAACAGCTGTGATCATCGGCTTTGTGAACCCTGTGTTTAGGCGAATACCAATGAGTGATATGTAGACCCGTAGTTTGGTCTCTGAAAATCAAGATTTCAGGCTTATCCACTAAATCGCGTAGTGTCTTTTTTCCCGATTTAACTTTTTAGCTTGTGGGACCTCTTTTGTAACTCAAATTGGATCGAGTCGGAGGGGGTAGGACCCACCTAGGACAATCATAGGTAAACCTGTGGTAGCCACAAATACACATGCGGCCATCCGTGGGTGGTATTTAATGCCTCTTTCCCTTTTACAAGTCATTTTCAAGTTATGCCACATAGGGAATCCGAGAGTTCTTCTTCTGATCTACTGAGTTCGGGCTGTTTTTTGCAAAATCCGTCACCGTACAAGTGTTCCACATTATCATGGTAACGTATGCATGTCTTCTTTTCCAGTTTTATCCGTTGAAAAATGAGTTATCACATTAAATGCTTCTAAACATATCGTAGTGAATATGCATGCTCATATGACTTGATAAAAATTATTCAACATAGTAAATGTTAGTATTTAACCATGCTGAACATATTGATGTGAAAATTTTAACTTTTGAAACAGTCAAATTGGTACCTTTTTTTCTATTTCTTATCCTATCTGAGGACAAATGAGCAAAGGTTGTAAAGCAAAGTAATCCTGGTAATTAAACTACCCTTATGGATTGTGACTTTGGCATTTTCATGCATATAGGATGTTTATGACTTTGGATTGGTGTGCTACTGAATGGTCACCTAGTCATGCCTACGTGCATGTGGATAGTCCTCTTTACAAAGGAGACTCTCGAAAAAATTCCCACGAGTCTAGGCATTGAATAGACATGCATTTTTAACTCTACTATAGGTGTATGTCTGGAGTTCCATCCGAGCTAAGAAGCAGTCAGTTACATAGGGGTCTATCCCTTGGAATAAATTTCATGTTCCCAGGTTCTCCTTCATACTTTTGCTTGGGATTCTGAGGAGATTACCCACAAATGATAAAACTATCCGAATTATGGGCAGAAGTTTAATTTGTCAGCTTTGCCATAACCACAATGAAACTTTTGAGCACCTGTTCTTCTTATGTGAATACTCCAGCTTTATCTTCAGATATACTGGATTTGGGTCAGTGGAACGATATTTCAAATAATTGAGATGATATCTTGGACTACATCTCCACCTTCCAAGGAACAACTATTTCCAAAAATATATTATGCCTATCTCTTAAAGTTTCTCTCTACAAATTTTGGGAGGTTCGGAATGCTCAACTCCACAGGAACACCTTAATTCCCCCACAGGCTTTGACAAAGGATGTCAGAAATATTATTAAATCTAGATTGTTAACATCTAAATCTTATTTAAAAGCTACCAATTTTTGTCAATATTTTTGTAATTGGCTATTGTAACTTCTTTTGGTTACTGTCCATGTTTTGGACCTGTACTTAGCCTCCCCGGGCTCTTAATTTCTCATCTATTGGTCTGTCAATAGATGTCTTTTCTATAGACTGGGGTATGCCCCTTCGCCTTTGTTTTCTCTTATGTTTTTTATATAGATCACATACACACTAAGAAATTATGCATTGATAACTCCATCATTTTTATCATCTTTGCACCAGGTTACATGATGCATTAATGATATATAAAATACATTTTGATACATTTCAAATCATTTTCATCTAGCCGAAACAATTAGCATAGACTTTTATTTTAAATGGTTCAAAAACCTTTGAAAATCATTTTTATAGTGTCAGCATACCTCAACAGGTAAGATGTGTCAATGTCCCGAAGTTCACACATACACACTTGTCATGTGTTGAGAATAATAAAATTCATTTTTTTAAAGGCACATCAGTGCGTATTTAGCTTGATGTCAAAAATTTCGAAGTCTAGCATAGCTAAAAGATTTAAAATACCTATGCTTCCACCATCAACTTCAATTTCTATAATGATCCATTAATTAATAAGTCTATCTATTTCTATCATCCCCAATTCTCCATTCACAACTTTTCTATACCCCAATATAGTTCATCAAACTTACCACACGTTATGAGTTCAGGAACTTTCCACAATAATATAAGTTCAGGAACTTATCCTAGCAATATGTAGTTCAAGAACCAATCAAGAACTGTCCATACGCTTAAGGGTTCAAAAATATACCATACGATTATGAGTGACAAACTTATCATAAGTATGAGTTTTAAGAACTCGCACCTAACCTTATATTCTCTACCTATCCTTTACTTATCTGTTATACACATGAGAAAAAAATCACCTTCTCAACATGTATATAGCAAATAGCGCGACATAAACATTTCAATGATTATCAATACAGAAAACTAAGTTGTTGTCAAACCAAACACATTCTGAAATTCAGATAAGGCACACTTAGAAGGGGGGGGGTGAATAAGTGTTGATACAAACTATGACCAGTTAAAATCTTTTAACCAAATTATTGAATGTAGTCAACTATATAAATGAATGCAGCTTGCTGAATGAATATGGTCTACCGAATTGACTTTGTGTTAAAAAAAATATCTTGGTGATTTTATAAGTTAAATGAAATATTTAATGATAACAAAAATGCTTATGATCGAATTTTGTTTATTTAGCAAATCAATTAACTTGAGTGTAATTAAGTAAAATCAATTAATGAAAATAACACCAAGATTTTTACGTGGTTCGACTATTACCCTCTATAATAATAGCCTATTCCACGTCCAATACCAACTAGTATTGGAGACTCACTTTTATTTCTTTAAAAGACTCTTGTTACAATACAGATTCTATAAAAATTGAATTACAATAATTCACTTGAGCACTCTTGCTCCTTATGCACCAATGCACTCCTTAAGCACCTATGCTTCCTTGAACCTGTTTGTAAACAAACCTTAATCCACCTGGATTAAATTCCCTTAGACAACACTAAGTCTAAAAAACAAATTTAAGATTACAATGATAGAGGTCTAATGATCAAAGCAAATAAACAATTTAACAATGCAAGGCTCAACTAGTGAATGCAATGATCAAGTAGTAAGAAAGAGATATCACCAAAATTAAGCTCACGTAAATAGCTGATAAATAATTTGAGTATAATCGCACAACAGCTGGGAATATTGCACCAAGAATAATGAATTAGCTTTTCAAGTATATGAGTGCAATAATTAATTCAAGTGATGTAAGTGTTGTAATTGTTCACTGTTTTCAGCTGTTTTTATAGGCCAAAAATATAATACCGTTTCTCATTCAACATAGTTCCATTGTAACAATAATGACGTTACCAACAAAAATCCCAAAGATAAGTTATGATTTTATTACTGTTGGAAACATTTTAAAGGATATAGACTATGTCAAAGATAAACTCACAAAGGTAATGAGTTCCGTATATAACATATATAGACTATAACTGCCGCCTTAATAAAGTTACTAAACTGTTCAAAATTAATCCACTTTAACTATCTCCTACTAGCACAGAACTTTATTAAAACTAAACTCCTTAGTAAAATGTTAGTTCCGTATTTAATGGCAACATGCATCTTCCCAAGATAATCATTACTATCAATTTCCAATATATATGCAGCTTTTAGACTTCTAATCAAGATCCACTACCACCATATATATTATGCTTCCTTTCTAATAATTCCGTAATAAATGGAGAGAAGATCACATAGAAATTCAAATATCAATTAACACCTTTTTCCAGGATAATTATCTTAGAGTTCCCAAGACATATACACACCAAAATATTTTATTTCTTCCATACGTGTATCATTAGAACTCCTACGCATGCATGCTAACATTTCTCTTGATAGTAAATAGCAGTGAAATATTTGAGACATGTACAAAATATTAATTCATAATTTAATGCACACATAAAATGTCCTAGAGCCTCGAATTGAAAAATCGAATATTTGCAATGACCTTACATATTTTTCTTAGGACTCAAATTGTCTTCATTCTTCTTTAATAATCCATCATACAATTCTTGAAACAATTTCCTGAAATCCAAAAATCATAATTTAGTACCGATGATCAAATCATCATCTAAACATTAGGCTAGAACGTGAATCAATCAGCACAATCCCTTTCCCATACAAGGAATTGGTCAACTCGGCCACTTAATCAATATAGGAAGCTAAGCGGTTGTTACACCAAGGATAATTCCCCGCCCATACAAAGAATTGTTCAACTTAACCACTATATCGATATAGGAAGCTAAGTGGTTCTCAAAACAAGTACAAATTCCCTGTTCATATGAGGAATCATACAACTTAGCTGCTGACATGAGTCCTCAATTGAAATCCCACATAATCCTTGCTCCATACTTACTCAATACGAATTTTATTTATTTCGTATCTTTTCATCCACAACTCTTTTCTGAGTTTGCTCAGTACCATTTCATAGTATAATTTACATATCACAACTCTTTTCTAAGTTCTCATAGTAACCAATTCATAGAACAATTTACGTACATCAATTTTGCTATACAATTTTCAATCATTTGATTAATACTCCTCCCTCCTGCTATGACCTTATCAGATCACGTTGTGATCTCATATTATAATCGTATTATATTACGATTCTTTTCTATGTTATGATCATTTTATTTTATGATCTTATTTCCCATTAATACTTTTAGTCTTTTAGACTCTATCATTTCATTATTATTGTTCATCTTTATTATCAGAGTTAGGTAACTCTGGATCTTTATTACTTGTCAAGATTTTTCTTTGAATCTTATTAACTTACTAATACCTTTCCCAAATTCATCGCTTAAATGTTAAACTCTATTTGAGTTTATTCCTTATCCTCATCCCTGCGGTTATAGCGTAAGGTAAGGTTTATAACTTACAACTTTGATACCAACTGTGACATCCCCAAATCCGGGTACTTTTTACCTTGAACCTAGTACATCATTTATATAACTATTGCGGAAGATATAAACATAATTTTTTTATACAATAACCTTTACAACATAATCCCCAAGGTCGATAACCTTAACTTCATACCTAAATTCAAAATCCTACTCGACATACAATGTTATTATCATACAATACCATTACAAGTTTTAACTGCACAATAATCCAATGCTGGAATTTGTCTTTGCCTTTGCCTATATCCGAAGTTTCGTCTTAATATGAAATATTTATCATGATATAGCAAGGGTGAGCAACAAGTTTGCCCAACAAGTTTAAGATACAATTGAAGATATATAATGATTTAAAAGAATAATAAGCTGACAAACTTTCAACAATATAACAATTGTGAAAGAACATGAATCAATTTTCATAACGAAATGACTGAATCAATAATGTTGAATAGACAACAATGAACATAAACAAATTTAACTGAACCAAATGGTAATGAAGGTGATCAGCCTTTCATACCTGATGAACATATACAACATGCACAATATGTGAATCAATAATTCATAGATGTGATATAATCAACAATGATTAACCACTGGCATGCTTGAAAAATCATAACTTAGGTTTGAGTTAAAGAACTTGTTTGTACCATCGATTACTGTTAAGCAATCTAATTTAATCTCTCATGAAAGACCTATCATTTATATGATTGATCTTTCAATTATCATAATATACATTATTCCATAATACAACTACTCTATCAACAAATTAGCTAACACTTAACCACATAATCAAATATTAGATTACTCCTTAAAACATCATTATTATTAGAAAAAAATGGGTATGCACAACCATGCACTTTTTTTTTACACGGTTAACTAAAAACGACGTCGTTTGGCCCATTTGTTTTAAAATGAAAAACACGGGTCCTCTCTACTCTCCTCCCAAAACACATATCGAAGCTCTCCCCTCCCAAATAGCATAAGGGCTTTTCCTCTAATTCCCAAATTAGAAATCGCTCAAGTTCTTCTCCCCCAAATCAATCATGCATTAGGGCTTTTCCTCTAATTCTCAAATCAAAAATCGCTCAAGCTCTTCTCCCCCAAATCAATCGCGCATCAGTATTACCTGGTTAGTTAAATAGTTCATCAAAATTATATTGAATTTATAGTAGTATGCGTTTATTGAATCTGTTGAAGTAGTTCATATGATTAATTATGTTGTTTTTCATTTGGATGCAGGGATTGTGGGAAACAAGTATATTTGGGTACTATAGATTGATTGATTAAATTACTTCTTTACTTTCCTGTTAAAAGGAGTTCATTCATTTGTTGTGTTTTTGTTTTTCTATTTGTGGAAAATATTGATGAGTTTTTTTTTTATTTTTAATGTTTGGGTTTCGTTATGTGGATTTGACACTGCTCATGTTGCCGCTAGGTATAATATTTGTTTGACTTTTATATCTATATATTTATAATTTTGTTTGTGTGGTTTTATTTTCTTAGCTTAATTTTTAGGATGTGTGGAACCATTATTCAATCACTTTGTTCATGTTATAATATCAGAGCCTATGATCGAGCTGCAATTAAGTTTCGGGGTGTTGATGCTGACATCAATTTTAACCGTGATTATGAGAACTATATGGATGAGGTTAATTGATTACTATCGTTTTTTTCACTAGTCATTTGAGGCATTAATAAAAATGAAGAATGTTATATATATATATATATATAAACTAATCTAGAAAGTTTTCATGTGAATAGACAAGGTATGTGATGTCTTTGAAGTAGTCAGGAAGAATGTAATGTCTACCTCATCCACAATTAGCACTGAACTTGTATCCCAAAAGTAAGGTTGTTTTCTAACTCAAATCTCAAGGTACAAAAATAATATTTGAGCATATCAGTCATGCGGGCAAATTTCTCCAGCCTTTGGGGTTAAGAAATGTAAGTTCTTAAAACCTGCAATACATCAAAAAGGATATCTCTATCTGTCTTACATGTTTTTGTTATAGCCTTTGTTTACTGACTTTCACATGCTCAAATTTGTTCCATAAGTTGTATTGTGCTGATGATGCAGAAGAAAATAAGTCAGGAGTTAAAGAAGCTCAAGGATTATTATCGCATGAAGAAGTAGTGAAGGGAGAAAATCATATAAATTCTGAAGGTGAAGAAAGAGGTTTTCATGAAAAAATTGGAGATTATCATGTCGAAAAATAGAACTTGGATGAAAAAGGTTATTAATCTCTTATTTTTATCTGACCAACTAAAACGCTTTTCTTGTGTTATGGAAATCAATCATTTATGTTCATGCAGAGGATATTGAAGGGGAAGCAATATAAAACCAATAGCATAAGGTAAAGACTTCCATGAAGCAGTGTTTCCTTCTAACACTCCCTTTGGAGCTGGTGAACTAAATGTGGAAAAGCAGACCTCAAATGAAAATGGTTAGTAATGTTTAATTGTTGCAACATCTTTCTCTCCCGGGTTAGTTTCCTTTGTTCATATGTTGCTTTGGATTTCATCTACCGATGAAAATGACACTGAGCTTAAGCCTCCTACCCAAACTTTCAAAATTCTGACAGAATCAAATGATTCACCCAGTCTAGGCAGTGGACTCCTAAATGCTTCATCTGACATATCCAACGACAAAGATGAAAAGAATCGTAAGAAGCCAAATTTGGAGGAGGATTTGATAGAAACAAATGAGAATCATATTTAGACAAAAGTCCATGTTGAAAGAGGTTAATTCAATAATCTCTCAACTTGAAGAATTCAATTACTTTTTTACCATATGTTATAACTAGATAATAAAACATTATTCTCATACTTGTATTCAAGATGATAATTTTAAACAAATTATATGTGTGTATGTATGTATATATATACACAGGCACGATTTGCTTGACATTTCACCAACCCTAACCGAGGCATTTAGGGAGCTATTATTGATGTAACCATTTCCTTCTTCCCTCTTTTTCTTCTCCATTATTGAATTTATTAGCCTTGCTTATATATTCATTCATGATTTCAACATCATCACCACCAAAATTGCTCCTTTATGTACCATTTTGTGAATCCAACCCATATTACATTTCCATGATTCTTGTAGATACACACATGGCCATGTATAACCTATAAATAATGTGCACAACTCGTTATGATACATGTTATTTATTTCAGTTTGGGCGGGCTTCTCGGAGAGAACCTGTAATCGAAACAAAGAAGATTGATGAGCAATGATGGTCCAAGTTCCTTTGTTGATGCTACTACTGCTACTACAACCGCCTTGTCCTTCAAGAAGCAACTGGAATTGCTTAATGTTGTTGAGCTATTTTTGTTTTACATCCATATTACTTTTTCAATGCAGATCAATATTGAGAGATGTAATGTGGTTCTCAACAATCAATGCATTCTATTTATTGAATATTGGGAGTATTTAACAGTTGTCATCTATTTGATGTTTTGATCGGTTCCCTTTTAAATTTTTGATGAGTGTATTTTTACATCAGAATATATGTTCAAATACCATTATTAAAATTTTGTATTTTAGACCTTAGTTTCGTATAAATGTTTGAGAACATTATACAACTTAGTTGATTGCCGACATTAGTTTACTACAACAGCTAAAAGTAGAGAAAAAAGAAATTCTTGACTATATATCCCAATTATGGAGTATGTTCTCACAGCTAAAAGTAGAGAATAAGGATTTTTTTTAATCCCTATTTGTGAGATATCATAAATAAATGTTTGAGCTCTACATAATAAAATATTGGCTTAACCATCAGCATTCGCTAACAACCTTTCAGCAGCAAATACTTTATTTTCTTCATATATCTTTAAAACTGAAATATCTCAATTCCAAGACAAATAATACATTTTTTAAGGGCACAAGTCTTTGAACTTGAATAAATAATAATTCCAATACAACTGAGATGTTTCCCCACAAAACTGTTCTCAGATACGAGTATATGAAAGAAAATAAATATATAAAAGAAACAAAACCAATCACAAGGACATCAATGACAACATGTGTACATTGTTGGTTTTATTGGATGGTCAAGAATTAGGAGGTTCATTCAAAACTTCAGTCCAGATTTACAATGACAACATCAACAACTTCTTGTGTGGTGTTATGCCCACCAAGGTCTTTTGTCCTGTACTTGCCCTCTAAGATTACGCGTTCCACTACAGTCTCTAGTCGATCAACAAATGAAGGAAACTGCATATGTCTCAACATTATGGCTGATAAGAGAAACAAAGCCACTGGATTTGCCTTCTTTTGCTCTACTAATTTGTCATTTATATCAAGATTATGGTTGTTACCTGCAATACAAGGCAAAGATAAACTCATGCGGCCGTGCCCCAACTCATCATAACTAGACATAGAATAATTGTAACCGAGAGGACAACAAAATACAAGAAAAAATAAAAATAATGAAGAATACCTCCATCATGGGACTCAGAATTCATCTCCCCTTCATATATACCTGGCTTAAAGTTAGTGACCGCCGCTTTTCCATTAAATTTGATAGTCGCCTTGTCATATACCCTATTTCCAGAAAATCAAAAGGGTGAGACTGTTGGATGACACCCTATTAAGTTTGAGAATTCAAAAAATTCAATATCAGGGATTGTGTAATTCATGATCATTAGGACCTTGCAGCTTCTACTTCACTGTCGAATAGCCCAAGATAAATATACCTACAATGCAAGCATTGTAATCTCCAAGATGAACATTGGGTCCTAAATAATTTCTTCTTTTAATTTGGCATCTTAGATTTGTTTTCCAAAAAATGGGAAAGCATCTCATCGAGATTACTAAAAATCAATCTCAATTCATTCTTTAAAAATATTATCATATATAGTTCTAAAAGAGCTAGTAATCCTTAGTGCTAAGCAAACTTAAATAGTTAATAGTTTCTCACTTTTTAACATGAAACTGGCCCATCCGAGCTTCCCATTTGCCGCATTTGTGGAGTGTCACCCCTCTGTATTTTGTGTTTCCCCGTGAGAAACCATTGCTTTGGCGACGGAGGATGTGCACAAATTCTTCTTTGCTTAGATTCTTCATCTACAAACATGTCATGTTTAAAGATAAGAAGCTAATATTTGCATCTTTTGATATATATATATATATATATATATATATATATATAAGAACAAATTCTGATAATAAAACATTCTTCATTTTTATTAATGCCTCAAATGACTAGTGAAAAAATGATAGAAAGCAATTAACCTCATTCATACAAAGTCCTCATAATCATAGTTAAAATTGATGTCAAACATCAACACCCCGAAACTTAATTGCATTTCGATCATAGCTCAAGATATTATAACATGAACAAAGTGATTGAATAATGGTTCTACACATCCTAAAAATTAAGCTAAGAAAATAAAACCACACAAACAAAATTATAAATATATAGATATAAAAGTCAAACAAATATTATACCTAGCGGCAGCATGAGCAGTGTTAAATCAACATAACAAAACCCAAACATTAAAATAAAAAAACTCATCAATATTTTTAATAAATAGAAAAATAAAAACACAACAAATGAATGAACTCCTGTTAACTAGCAAATAAAGAAGTAATTTAATCAATCAATCTATACCCAAATATACTTGTTTCCCATAATCCCTGCATCCAAATGAAAAATTACATAATTAATCATATGAACTACTTCAACAGATTCAATAAACGCATACTACTATAAATTCAATAAAATTTTGATGAACTATTTAACTAACCAGGTAATACTGATGTGCGATTGATTGGGGGAGAAGAGCTTGAGCGATTTCTGATTCGGGAATTAGAGGAAAAGCCCGATGAAAGATTGATTTGGGGGAGAAGTGCTTGAGCGATTTTTGATTCGGGAATTAGAGGAAAAGCCCTTATGCGATTTGGGACTTCAATCTGTGTTTTGGGAGGAGAGTTGAGAGGAGCCGTGTTTTTCATTTTAAAACAAATGGGCCAAACGACGTCGTTTTTAGTTAACTGTGTAAAAAAAAGTGCACGGTTGTGCATACCCATTTTTCCCTTATTATTATCGTCTTTTGATAATTTTTCAATCACTATATCATATACATTAAGATTTAAATGTTACTCTTTCATTTTGTAAGTTCTACTTTAAAATCTAATAAGTCAAATACTAATCCAGCAACCTGGATTATCCAAACATACCAATCCAGTAACCTAGATTGCAATCCAGCAAACCAGATTGCCAATTCAGCAAACCAAATTGTAATCCAGCAAACTGGATTCCAATTCTAGCAACCAGATTGCAATCAAGCGAACTAAATTGCAATCTAGCAAACAAGATTCCAATTCTAGCAACCAGATGGCCAATCCAGCAAACCTGGATTCAACTGACTTCCAATCCAGCAAGCCTGGATTCATTAATTTCCAATCCAGCAAACTGGATTCAACTGATTTTCAATTCAGCAAACTAGATTCATTAATTCTTTTCATGAAAATACCAAATCAACTTATTATTTTTCTATCATTTGTCCAAGCATATATACATATATTCCATGCACATAAGGAATTTTTCTGTAATTTTCAACTCCTTTTAGTATTTTTCAAAAATCATTTTTAATTCGTAGCTTAAGAAATTAGCCCTATCATGCTCAACTCCAGAAATTCCCATCTCTTGGCATAATCTTACACATATTAACGTGAACCTCTAGTTTAAATTATGTGGCTATCGAAGTTATAAAACTCTGGTTATAGTTGTTTTCGTCGAAAAATCCCAAAAATTGAAATGACCATAACTTGGTCAATTTAAGTCGGAATGAGCTCATTTTTGGACAGGAGCTACTTTATATCATATATTTTCTTGTCCCAAAAGGCTGGAATTTATTTAAAAAATTAAATGGCCTAAACTGCCCTTGCAAAATCTTGGGCAGTTTGTTTTTGAGATTTTCACCTTTTTCCTACTTTGCCAAAAACTGTCCATACGGAAATTTACAACTCTTTTTTCATTGATTCCACTTGGAAATGTTAGAAAACTCATCATATTATCATCCCAAAGTTTTCCAAAAATTTTTAGGTTCAAAAAAATGATGAAATTGCCTCTAACAATAACTGGCCAAAAGTAGTTTGTTTCTCTTTAAAAAAATGAAACTATTTTTGCTAAAACAGTCACTACGGACTGAGAACTCAACATTTTTGAGTGATACCACTTGGTTTTACTAGATAACTTACATATCTAGCACCTCTCTTTGACGGATCGCAAAAAGAAGATGTAGATCAAAAAACAGTGGAAACCCAAATTACATAAAAATTTATGGTTTATAAACTAGAAAAATTACTTTTCTTTTCTTTTGATTTCCAAATAAATCAACACCCAATATGGTTATATCTAAACATAAAATACTCATAAACAAGTATATACAATGTTTTTGAGTTTAGAAATATAGATTTAAGTTTTGATTTAGAACAAATAAAATTAATTACATAAACTAGTTAGTATTTTACCTTTTTATGGTTATCCTTCTTCTCTTCCTCTAATGGCTTCCATGGCCACTCTTCTTTCTCCTCTTCTCTCTCTCTCTCTCATGGTTGTTGCCCCTCTCCTCCTTCTCTCTCTCTAGTTGTTGCTCTTCTTCTCTTCCTCTCTCTCTTAGTTTCCTTTTTGTTTTGATAAGAAATGAGATAAAGAAAGAAAGAAGAAAAACTTCTTTTATTAAATATAGATATATATAAATATCTACATTCACCATCTTTCTATTCCACAAACAAAACCGGCAATGTCGCTTCCTTATTTCCACATTTTGGTTTAATTTCATTGTCTAAAAATATCCCTCCTTTTCCTTTCCTTGTCCAAAAATGTCCCTCCTTTTCTACCTTAACTACCCGGCCATGTGTCCTTTCTATTCTCGACCAATTATTTTTTTCATTTAATTACTTTTATTTTGTATACTAAATGTCCAAAATGCCCTTCTTTAATCGGGCTACAAGTTTCGGCCAACATTTTAATCTTCTTAGGCAAACTTGTTGATGGACAAATTGAAAACCATCGTGTATAAGTTAGATGCAAACTTCTTAGTTAAGATATAGATAACTAACCAATGGATTGATTCCATTTGATTTGGCATAAAAATCTCGAGTAACGAAGTTATTGTTAGGTTTGTAAGATTCATGAACGCAATCAAATTGTACAAAGTAAGCAGAAGCATGGTAAATAGAGTTTTAAAATTTTACAAACCATATACCCGAATCATCCTTTATGCACAATTATTAGTTAAACAAAAAGATGAAGAACAAGAATTATACCCTTGAAGATTCGAGCTTCCTCAGGTACAAGTTCGCCTCCAAATCCTTTTTTGCATTCAACTTGAATCCACCTGGTTTGATTCCTTCCTTTGATCAACGTTAGCCACTCAAGTGTTTGGCCTCTATAGGTGATCCACCAAGGAAGAAGAAAGATTTAAGAAGATGGGTGTTTAGCAAAACCCTAGTTTTTCTATCTCTATAGAAAAAGGGCGTACTCTCCAATAATTAGAATCACGTCTACTGATATCTGGCATAAGACTCCTCTTATATAGATATTAGTTAACCCTTTTAATATAATTAAAATAGGGTATTATTTAATTAATTAAAATCCTTTAATTAATTAGACTCCCTAACTTATTAGGAATAATTAATTAAACTCTTTTAATTAACTAGCCTCCTGATCTTATTAGGAATATATGAGAGTATTTTTATTAATTAATTCTCAAAATCCTTTAGGAATTAAATAATAATAAAAGTAATAATAATAATAAATTTTCATCAAACTTATCTATATCTTAACTAAGAAGTTTGCATCTAACTTATACACGATGGTTTTCAATTTGTTCATCAACAATAAATTCTAAGTTTTATGTGTTTTTCTTCGTTAATGCTTAATCATTCGATTATGATTCTCGCTTATACATGGCTTATTAATGTTTTTGTTCACTAATAGCCATCCTTATTCCTCTGGAAGAGACATGCTCCACCAATTCATACTCTCTTATAAACTTAATTAAAAATAATACTCGAAACTTGAGTTTACGTGTTTTTACCTTTGGTGTTCTTCGCGTTCTTGCTAGTTTGTGAACTATTTAGCTTCTTTGCTTCTTTATTCCTTGTTATTAGCTCTTCTCTCTCTCTCTCAATATGTGTTCAAATGTTTGGTAAACACATAAATGACCAAATAGTTAGCTTATTTATAGAAATTACAAGGTTAGGGCAATTTGGTCAAATGCCAAACCTCCTTACTATTCCATTCTTCCTCACCAAGCCATCCCTCCTAATTGGGCACCAAGTGGCCACCCCTCTTTCCCCATGGGGGACCCACATGGGTTGCCCCATGGGTTTTACCCAACTAGTGATCAATCGGTTCGACCCACGGGTTCGGTTCTTGGTTCGGGCTTAGAATTAATTCATATCAGACCTAACTTTGGTCTTGATTTAATTTAACATTGGGTATTGATATAATTCATCATTGGGCCTCATTAATTGTCCAATTAGGCTTGAAAAAGTCTAGGTCCAATACTAAAGTCCATTAAGAGTTATTCGTATTCTTATTGTATTATTCTCGTATTCTCTTCGTATATACCTCGTACGATATTCGTCTTATACGTCATATTAATCTTCATATTATACTAGTATAATAACTAGTATTATACTCGTATTCCTCATGTATAATCATAATTCTTATTATACTTAATAATTTAGTTCTTCAATTTCACTTTTCCTAACCCTTAGGGTTTTAAGTCCACAGGCGAAAACTTCGTTTGCCATAACTGAAATATTATTGGATATTCCATCTCGTCTTAGAATTCTAACATTATGCGTTTCTCAGAAATTCAAAATTAATTCCTGATCAGAAACGAATGAATAGTATTTTTACAGAAATTTCTTAGAAAACTTTTATTTTCGTCTTAGAAATTCAAATCATTTAACTCTAGCTCATAGCTAGAATCCTAACCATATTCGCACATTCTAGGTCATAGAACGACCTTTAAACAACTTACTCACTTTAATAAACAATTAAATTCATTGAATTCAAATAATCAAATAAAACTTAATTCACATAATAATCCTATTTTCTCGGGCGTTACAACACTACTTTCAAACAGAGCACGTAGGCCCAATAATTATTGATACACACACGCTTCAAATAATTAGGGAATTGAAAAGACGTGGTAACCATATTTTCACGGAAGTCGGGGGGTGCCTAACACATTCCCACCGCTTAAGCAAGTCCCCCAAACTCTATAAATCTCGGTTTCCAAGGTCTGGTAAACTGAGTCCAATAATTGGGCCTTTTTGCAAAACTTTTCATAAACTCGGTTGAGTTGGTACAACCATTTCACTCCTACCAACTAACGACTCTGTAAAATCAATATTTTCAAATCATCAACATTTTATGTCGGACTCTTTTGCTAATTTCACACTTTCAACAAGATTCAAACCATGTGGAAAACATAAAGGGTAAGAAAAATTTAAAAGAGGAATTCAAGAGAAATTTTTTTCCCGACGACAACATGTGGAAAATCCGCTGGGGACAATAGAGGGCGTAAGCCGCTTTTCAAATTCGCTTTTTTATCTGCCTGTGTGTGGATGTGGTCTTTACATTGAATGGACATAAGTAAATATTTTACTACTTTATATTAGTGCCTTGCACAATGTCATCATTACATACGGTGAGATGCGTTGTATGAGAATCCTCCACCAGAAGGCGAACCCGTCGATGTTTGATTACTGGACTCAAAGGAGACTAATCCTGTGAGGCTCAGGAAAGATGCCACTCAGATCCGCTCCAATTGAAACATCAGATTAACTTACCATCTAGTAAATTGCGATGATTTGGGGACCTTTGTGACACCCCCAAAATATGTATACATCACCTATTCTGAGTTGTCAATACATGGTACAGAAACAACTACAACTTTATTATTACAACAAATGAAAGCTGTGAGTTTGAATACAAATATTATCTTCTGACAATATCTATACTCAAATAAATCCTCATCACATTTATTGATACATTATTTTACAAAAAATGGTGAGGACTACTAAACAATTCTTTCTAAAACCTTCATTCCATACCCCAGGCTTCGTATTTCGCTTATATTCTAGCCTCACGAGAAAAAAAATGGAACAAAAAGGAAAGGGTGAGCTCAACTAGCCCGATAAAGAATATTATGACTAAGATAAAATACAACAAATTACCGTTAGTCTTCAATGGGGAAAAATCTAATAGAATACAATAGACAACAAATTTTAAATCAATATTATTAGTGAAATTATAATTCATTAGAAGAGTTAAGTAGAGAATGCAAACTACTATCTTCATGTATGAATTTAAAAGTTCATCGTCTCATCTTTTATCCCTGTAACATCAATCAATATACATACGGAATCAAATATTCATCTTTGCACTCTGAGGCCAAAGATATTCATCGATTGGTCATGTTCATCTAAACACTGTTCATCTTTGCACTACTGACCAAAGATATTCTTCTTGAAATCATTCATCTTTTACTTTCTGAGGCCAAATATATTCAATAATATCATCATTTAAGGCGAGGATGATGAAAAATATTTTTAAAGAAAGCGAATCCGGTGAAACAAAATGACAAGGATTAAGGATTAAGGATTAGTACTTTGTTTTATCCACGTCCAAATATACCTCAAAAATAATCACAGTGGTGTAAAATTCGAGAATGATCAAAACATGGATACAATCAAAGCTAGTATCTGAGAATAGATATTTTGGACAAAAAGAAGAAATTTTATTTTTAAATTGAATAGTCCGATATCGTGAATAGTGCAGTATCGTGAATAGTAACTCAGACACCAAAAGATAGAAATTTCCCAAAAAACATCTTCACGCTTTAATGAATAGTACTCGTGAATAGTAACTCGTGAATCAGTAACTCATGAATAGTAACTCGTGAATAGAATAGTAACCCAGACATGGAAAAGTTCCAAATTTGATAAAAAGTTTCAACCAATATTTGACATAATGATATTAAAGAAATAATATCATTTGAGAAGAAAATAACATCCCTTACCTCGAAAGATTAAGTACTTTAAATTTGGAATCAAGGGTATAGTCTTTGAAGGAACTTGCGCGACCGTCTAACAATACTCAAAGTATACTCAAAATACTCACAAGAATACGCTCGATAATATAGAGAGAAAACTTGATTTACGGTGTGATTTTCAATTCTAACCTAAGCACACCTATTTATAGGAAATTGCTTAGAACACAAAGCGAGAAAATTTAATAAATTAATAATATAATTATATAAATTTCCTCACGCATGCCTAGAATCTGATTTCAGCCATCAAACACATGCCACATTCTAGAAAAAGTAAGAAAAAATGTTTTACTAATTTAAAATAATTTAAACTTCCAAAAATCAATTATTTGAGACTTGAACTTCAATAATTCACAATAAATATCCCTTTTATCAGAAAAATTGAATCTCGCATAAGTTTTTATAGGAAATTCAATTCTCTACAACTTTGTAGAAGAAAGTTTTCCAAATTCCAAATAGAAATTGGTAAAGAAATCCACAAGCGGACAATTTTACAATTTATAATCAAATTTCGATCGATAAATGGGGTCCACCGAGCATGTTTAACATGTTTTAAACATTTATTGCAACAAAAATACTCTTCCTCCTCGTATACTCATATATCCCACATTCGTTGTAAAAATATCACCATTATTATATTATTAAAATATAATAATATATTTAAATGAATTATTTTATCGGAAAAAGATAAAATTTCAATTTTCAACAATTGTCACATTAAAATTTTTCTCCATCTATATCCACATAAAATCAATATTTTCCTCATCATATGAATCAATAATTAATTATTCACAAACAATATTACGAGAATCTGATATTGTGACCGAGGCGGTTTCAGGGAAAGGGGCTTTCGATAAGAATTTCTTCTTCTTGGCGCATGATTAGGTGACCAAACCTCTCCTTAGGCGAAATTTTCTAGACATTGCCAATAATGTTATCTAATAATATTATTCGGATAATATGAATTATTGTTTCGATAATGAAAAATCGTGTGTAATGACAATTATTGAAACAATGACAATATAAAATATCAACCTTGAGCAATTATTAACTCGATAAAATCTTTGAGCGATAATTATCGTAACCATTATTGAGTAGTGTCTTTCTACGTAAGAATCAATAATTGGTGCAATCTGGTGTCTTCTTGTGTTTTAACCACCAAGTATTTTAACGATGTATACTTGAGTCTGTACTTCAACCTGTAATTATTTTTAACCAACTTATATTTGTCGTTTTCTTCATCCAATCGCTTTCAGTTATGGGCCCACACATGCATTTTGCGTAGTTTATACGAATATTCCAAAGCGCATCTGAATATTCCACGACCAAACGAATTTTCCCAAACAACAATGAATATTTTATAACCACTTGCTTATTTTGAAATATTTGCGTATTTTACCCCCTAACTATCCACATTAATCACATCAACCCTTACTATTTCAAAATAATAAATAGAAAATTAAATTTCATTAATAATAAGTTGGGGTCTTACAACCTCCCTCCTTATGAAATTTCATCCTCGAAATTGGCGATACGTACACAGTGTTTGAAAAGGTGAGGATACCTCGCTTTCATTTAGTTTCCAATTCCGGTCATTTCCTCTATAGCATGATTCCTCCACAAAACTTTAACTTGTGGTATGACCTTTCTTGGCGTGGGACATGCTCCTTCTATCCAAGACCTTGACAAATACCTCCTCATACGTTAAGTCTTGGCTATTTAAATCTAGTTTCTAATTCTATAGCGTGGTTCGGGTCTTTCACATATTACTGAAATGCGGATATGTGAAACACATTATGAACACGAGACATACTTGGAGGTAACGCAAGTCTATAGGCTACATTTCCTACTCGGTCAAGAATTTGAAATGGACCAATAAATCGTGGATTGAGCTTTCCTCTCTTCCCAAATCTTGTAACTCCCTTCCATGGAGCGACTTCGCAACAATACATGATCCCCACACTAAATTCCACGTCCTTTCGATGAAGATCCGCATAACTCTTTTGTCGATCTTGTGCCGTTTGTATATGTTGTCGAATCATTTGAATCTTTTCGGTGAGTCATACGTCTTAACTCAACTCGGGTCCCAACAATGTTGCTTCACCCACCTCATCCCAATATATTGGAAGCGACATTTTAAATATATATAATGCTTGAATGGAGCCACGCCTATACTTGCACGATACTTTGTTGTTGTTGGAGAATTCCTGATGGTAAATACTTATCAAAGCGCCCTTGAAGTCTAGGACACGAGTCTTAATAGATCTTGAGTTTGAATAGTCTCTCTCGATTGTCCGTCCAGTTTGAGGATGGTATGCGAACTAAATCGCAAATCCGTGCCCATAGCTTTTTTTGCAAGCTAACCCAAAATCTTAAAGTGAATCTTGGGTCACGATCCAAAACTATGGATCTTGGCATGCCATGCAACCTCACAATCTCATTCACGTACATACTAGCAAGGCGTTCAAGGAATAAGTCTCCGTGATCGGCAAGAAATGAAAGCGAGACTTGGTTAATCTATCAACAATAACCTAAATAGCATTGATGCCTGAGAAAGCGAAGTAGGAAGACCAGAATTGAAATCCATGGTAATGTGTTCCCACTTCCATTTCGGAATCTCAAGTGGTTGCAGCGGACCCTTAGGTACTAGATGCTCGCCTTTTTACGTTAGCAAGTTAAACACATCGAGATAAACTTTGCAATCTCTCTCTTCATATTGTTCCACCAAAATGTATGTCGAAGATCACGATACATTTTAGTACTTCCGGATGGATTGCAAATGGTGTATTGTGTGCCTCCATCATAATCTTGTACTTCAAATCAGTCGTTAGGAACACAAAGTCTAGAGTGGACTCAAGTATTCCTTCTTCATCAATTCTAAGCTTAGGAATAGCTCCTTCTTGTACTTTCTTCTTCATACGCATCATCGACTCACGGATTCGGTGGCTTGAAAGCAACCTTAACTTTTTCTATTAAAGTTGGCTCTGTCGTATACTTGACATCATCGCACTTTCGTTCAGATATGATCTTTTCTACTCAACGCGTCACCACAACGTTTCGCTTTTCGGGATGGTATTGAATAGTGTGGTCGTAGTCTTTCAATAGCTCGAGCCAGCGTCATTGCCGCGTGTTGAGTTCTTTTGAGTGAAGAAATATTTAAGGCTTTTATGGTGCGAATATATCTCCACTTTCTCCCCATATAGATAGTGCCTCCATATCTTTAAGCGCAAAACGATCATTGCGCTTGACTCTAGATCATGGTAGGATAATTCCTCTCATACTCTTTAAGTTGTCATGAGGCATAGGCTATGACTTTCCCACGTTGCATGAGAACACATCCTAACCCTTTGCTCGAAGCATCATTTGTAGATAACAAATCCATCAAGAACGGATGGTATTGTTAGAGCAGTCTTAGAAATAAGTCTCCTCTTAAGCTCTTGGAAACCCTTCTCGCATTCTTCGCTCCAAGCGAATTTTGTATCCTTAGGAGTTAATTTGAGTTAATGGAGTAGCGATTCGAGAAAACCCTTCCACGAATCTCCGATAATAACCGGCTAAGCCCAAAAAGCTACGTACTTGATCGCCGAGCTTGGTTGCTCCCAACTTTGTATTGCTTCAATCTTGGCCGGATCAGCGGATACTCCATGTTTCGACATTGCGTGCCCAAGGAATGCTACTTCCTCAAGCGAACTCGCATTTCTTCAATTTGGCATATAGTTTGTTTTCACGAAGCCTTTGGAGTACCGACTTCAAATGGTGCTCATGATCTTCACGACTTTTGGAATATATAAGGATGTCATCAATAAAAACAACAACAAAGCCCGATCCAAATATTCCTTGAATACTCGGTTCATCATATCCATGAAAGCCGCGAGGAGCATTAGTTAGTCCGAAAGACATGACTAAGAATTCATAATGCCCATACCGAGTTACGAAGGCGGTCTTTGGAATATCCTCGATTCTAATCTTCAATTTGATGATATCCGAGCGAAGATCGATTTTTGAAAAGAATTGTGCCCTTGCAGAATTTGGTCAAACAAGTCATCAATACGAGGTGAGGATACCTATTCTTGATGGTGACATGGTTCGATTCCAGATAGTCAATACAAAAGTCGCATACTCCCCGTCTTTCTTCTTTACGAATAAAGCAGGAGCACCCCGAGGAGATGTCTTGGGGCCAGATGAAGCCGATGTCCAACAATTCACGTAGTTGGACCTTTAACTCTGAAGTTCAATAGAGCCATTCGATATGGGGTTTTAGAAATGGGCTTTGTGCGGGTTCAAGATCAATAAAGAATTCAACTTCACGTTACGGGGTAGGCAGGAAGTTCTTGAAATCGTCAAGAAAGTCGATAACAACGGGAATATTATTCAAATTTGGCGTGTCTTTATTCAAATCCATAACATGGGCTAAGAAAGCTTGACATCCGTTTTTCAATAAGCGAATAGCTTTATGATTAGATATAGCGGTGATTGATTTTAATGGTTTAGTTGCTTGAATTGCATAACACGGTTGGTTAGGAATATGAAAACTAACAACCTTACGAAAACAATCAATTTTGGCATGATGAGTAGTTAACAATCAATCCCTAAAATCACATCAAAAGCAAGTATCTATAAAGAGATAAGGTCAACGGGTAAGGTAATGATACCAACTTGAATCAAACAAGATTTATAAGCGAGTGGATGTGATGAAAGTTTCTCTAGCGGAGTTTCCACAGATAGGTCAAAGTCTAATTTCTCGGAGTCAAGTTTAAGCGTTGAGCACAAGCGGGAGAGATAAATGAATGGGTATGCACGGTATCAAGTAAAGTATAAACTTCGCAAGAATTTATAAATAGCTTACCCGTGATCACCTCGTTTGGGTTCCTCGCATTTTGACCAAGAATAACAAACGCTCTTCCGGAATCGTTGACTTTGACTTTTACGGGGACGATCTTTTGAGTCACCGTCCCCATTGAACTAGGTTTCGCTCTTTGTACAATCTCGAGCGATATGTCCTTCCTTTCCACAATTATAGCATACCTTGAAGCTGTTGTGGGCGGTTTGGTGATATGTCCCTCTTTTCGCATTTGTAACATATATGACCGGTGGTCGTTCTCCTCCCTTTGAACCGATTCTTTCTTAAGCCTTTATCATCTTCACATGGTCGTTGTTAAATCTCCTCTTTTAAAATCTCCTCGACTCGCTTCTTCTATTTTCATGGCCATGATTACCACCAGAGTGGTTACCATTTTGTCCGTCTGTTTCTTTCTCCATTTGGTTATCATTATTACATTGTTCGCTATCTACAGTACGATCCTGGTTGTGGTCCCTCGGTTGGCCGTACTCGTTATCTCGCTCTAATAATTGAACCACATTTACAACATACGAATAGAGAGAAAATTTATGAGAAATGAGATCTTGGCGTATCTTGGGAGTTTCAAACCTCTAAGAAACATCCGTGTCATCGTTCCTCATTCTCCACCAAATGAGGTGCAAACCTAGATAACTCTGCAAACTTTGCCTCGTCTTTGAGACACCGTCGTCGTGTTGTTCTGCTCGGTCTAATAAACTCCACTTCCTTCGTATGACGAACACTTTCGAGGAAGTATTTGTCATTAAATAGTTCTGAAACGTCTCCTAAGATATCTTTGAGTCTTAATTTGGATGGGTACGCTTACGAGACTCCCACCGATGATACGCCTCGCCACGGAACATAAAGGTGGCGAATGGAACCTCTGTTCCTCCGTGCATCCCAAGACATCGAATATCTTGGTAATTTACTTGACCCGTGTTTCCGCCGTGATCGGATCGGCTTTCCCTTAAATTCTGGTGGTCCCTGACTCTTTGAACTTTTGGCGTTGTGACAACCCGTGAATTGCTATCATTTCCTCTGTATTTTGAACACGAGTCTCCTAAATGCGATTTTGCATGAAGCTGCAAAAAGCTTCTAAACATCCCTCGTTCATCATCTCGCTTTCGGTGGTGTTGTTCACGGGAGGAACATTGCCCGACTGTTGCACGTTCTCCTCGTTGGTGAGTCTGAGGCATCTCCACGGTCTCATTTACTCCATTAATATTCTCGATCGACATTCTCAAATCTTGTCATAAAACAAGGGTTAATTAAAAAAATCAATATATCACATAATATCCTTATATCTTGACCAATTAACAAATAAGCTTAGGTAGGACACACTAGCGAAGGATTTACTCGTCTCTCCCTCCTAGTTCTATTCCCGATCTCCGCGGAGATCATATCCTAAGCTCGATACCAAGTGTGACACCCCAAAATAGGTATACATCACACATTACGAGGTTGTCAATACATGGTATGAAACAACTACAACTTTATTATTACAACAAGAAAGCGTGAGTTTGAATACAAATATTATCTTCTAGACAATATCTATACTCAAATAAATCCTCATCACATTTATTGATACATTATTTTACAAAAATGGTGAGGACTACTAAACAACTCTCTCTAGAACCTTCATTCCATACCCCAGGCTCGTACTCATTATATTCTCGCCTCACGAAAAAAATGGAACAAAAAGGAAAAGGGTGAGCTCAACTAGCTCGGTAAAGAATATTATGACTAAGATAATATACAACAAATTACCGTTAGTCTTGACGAGGGAAAAATCTAATAGAATACTGATAGACAACAAATTTTAAATCAATATTCGCAATGAAATAATAATTCATTAGAAGAGTTAAGTAGAGAATGCAAACTACTATCTTCCATGTATGAATTTAAAAGTTCATCGTCTATCTTTTATCCTGTAACATCAATCGATATACATACGGAATCAAATATTCATCTTTGCACTCTGAGGCCAAAGATATTCATCGATTGGTCATGTTCATCTAAAAACACTGTTCATCTTTGCACTACTCTGACGAAGATATTCTTGAAATCATTCATCTTTGCACTCTGGGCCAAAGATATTCAATAATATCATCATTTAAAGGCGAGGATGATGAAAAATATTTTTAAAAAAGCGAATCCGGTGAAACAAAATGACAAGGATTAAGGATTAAGGATTCGTACTTTTGTTTTATCCACGTCAAATATACCTCAAAAATAATCACGAGTGGTGTAAAATTCAAGAATGATCAAAACACACGGATACAATCAAAGCTAGTATCCGAATAGATATTTTGGACAAAAGAAGAAATTTTATTTTTGAATGAATAGTCTGAGTATCGTGAATAGTCTCAGTATCGTGAATAGTAACTCAAACACAAAAGATAGAAATTTCCCAAAAAAAACATCTTCACGCTTCATGAATAGTACTCTCGTGAATAGTAACTCGTGAATAGTAACTCATGAATAGTAACTTCATGAATAGTAACCCCGACATGGAAAAGTTCTAAATTTAATAAAAGTTTCAACCAATATTTGACATAATGATATTGAAGTAATAATATCATTTGAGAAGAAAATAACATCCCTTACCTCGAAAGATTAGTACTTCTAAATTTGGAATCTAAGGGTATAGTCTTTGAAGGAACTTACTGCCAAATCTAACAATACTCAAAGTATACTCAAAATACTCACAAGAATACGCTCGATAATATAGAGAGAGAAAACTTCAGTTTCTGGTGTGATTTTCAATTCTAACCTAAGCACCCTATTTATAGGAAATTGCTTAGAACACCAAAGTAGAAAATTTAATAAATTAATAATATAATTATATAAATTTCCTACGCATGCCTAGAATCTGATTTCAGCCATCAAACACATGCCACATTCTAGAAAAAGTAAGAAAAAACGTTTTACTAATTTAAAATAATTTAAACTTCCAAAAATCAATTATTTCGGAGCTTCGGAACTTCAATAATTCACAATAAATATCCCTTTTATCAGAAAATTCGAATCTCGCAAGTTTTTATAGGAAATTCAATTCTCTACAACTTTGTAGAAGAAAGTTTTTCCAAATTCCAAATAGAAATTGACCGAAATCCACAAGCAGACGATTTTACGGCTTTATAATCAAATTTCGATCGATAAATGGGGTCCCATGAGCATGTTTAACATGTTTTAAACATTTATTGCAACAAAATACTCTTCCTCCTCGTATACTCATATATCCCACATTCGTTGTAAAAATATCACCATTATTATATTATTAAAATATAATAATATATTTAAATGAATTATTTTATCGGAAAAGATAAAATTTCAATTTTCAACAATTGTCACATTAAAATTTTTCTCCATCTATATCCACATAAAATCAATATTTTCCTCATCATATGAATCAATAATTAATTATTCACAAACAATATTACAGAATCACAATATTGATTGTGGCAGGCGGTTCAGGAAGGGGGCTTTCAATAAGAATTTCTTCTTCTTGGCGGCATGATTAGGTGACCAAACCTCTCCTTGCATGAATTTTCTAGACATTGCCAATAATGTTATCTAATAATATTATTAGGATAATATGAATTATTGTTTCGATAATGAAAAATCTTGTGTAATGACAATTATTGAAACAACAACAATATAAAATATCAATATGACAATTATTAACTCGATAAAATCTTTGAGCGATTAATTCTGTATCCATTATTGAGTAGTGCCTTCTTACGTAAGAATCAATAATTGGTGCAATACTGGTATCTCTTCTTGTATTTTAACCATAGAGTATTTTAACAAGATATTACTTGAATAACTATTCTGCTAGATTATTTTAACTTGACTTATATTTGTCGTTTTCTTCATCCAATCGCTTTAGTTATGGGCCCACACATGGGCTGCGTGTCGCATACGAATATTCACAAAGCGATACGAATATTCCACGACCAAACGAATATTCCAAACAACAATGAATATTTTATAACCACTTGCTTATTTTGAAATATTTGCGTATTTTACCCCTAACTATCCACATTAATCACATCAACCCTTACTATTTCAAAATAATAAATAGAGAAAATTAAATTTCATTAATAATAAGTTGGGGTCTTACAACCTTCATGCCAAAAAAGTCGTGAGAGTAGCCTAAGCTAGGCCAGCCTCTGATAAATCAAACGTGAAGGGGAGTCTTTTCATGCCTTTCCCTTTTAACTCCATGTAAATTTTGATTCAATGTAAATTTCAATTCCATGTAAATGTAAAGAAAAAGAAAAGAAAAGAAAATGTGAATATCATTTCGATTCCCTGGCAATGTTATTATTGTACAGATATTAAATCCTGTCATGCTATCTTGTCAGCAAAACAACTAACAGCTGTTATATATATATATATATATATATATATTAACATACCTAATTTTATTATAGGAATAGATTGGTCCCACTACCCAATCTAAATCTAAGAAGGCTCAGAGCCTATCCACTAACATTGAAGAAAGTACCCAACAGAGGATAAGTTTCGTGTCTCGAGAAGAGTTAGAGGGAATCAAAAACCAGATAGCAGAATTAGTTATCTTCTTAAAAGAAAAGAGCAAAAGTACTCAAGGTAAGCAAGTACCCACTCAACTAGAGTCATCCATACAAGGTGACAGTCAGGGTACTGACAAAGAAAAGCAAGCTTAGATACCTAAGCCTCAAAATAATAAAAAATCCAACCAAACTCTTGAAATCACATATCTTAAAGAAGATCGATAAACTGGTGATATTTAAAAGAAAGTTAAGCAAATGGAAGAAACCATATGGTCAATCAAAGGGACTAGAGCATATGGTAGTGTTACCTCTGCATCTTTCCCGGGGCTCGGTATCCAGAAAAGTTCAAAACTCTAGATTTTGAGAAATCTGACAGATAAGGAGATCCTTACACTCATTTAAAAGTATTTATTGGAGAACTCAAATCCTACGCCAAAGATGAGAAACTAAGGATGAATTTGTTTCAGGAAAGTTTGACTGAAGAAGCTAAAGCATGGTATGCCCTACTGGAAAATTCCAAAATCCACAGCTACAAAGAGTTAGCACATGCCTTCCTAAATAAATATAGTTTCCAATCACAAATGTCTCCAGATAGGTGTCAAATTACCAAGGTTAAAAAGAAAAGCAGTTAATCTTTCCATGAATATACCCAACGGTGGATATTCCTGGCTGCTCAAGTCATTCCATCAATGACAGAAATAGAAATGGTAATGACATTCATTGATATACAGGAAGCTCCATTTTACGAGAGGGTCCTAGCAGGTATAGGAAAACCATTCTTAGAAATGATTAAACATAGAGAAATGGCTGAAATGGGTTTGAAGTCTGGAAAGATTAAAGACCTTACTGTGACGACCCCAAAATAGGTCCATTCCATCCAACCCATTCTGAGTCGCCAAATACATGGTACAGAAACAACTACAACTTTATTATCACAACAATAAAACTGTGAGTTTAAATACAAATATTATCTTCTAGACAATATTTATACTCAAATAAATCCTCATCACATTTATTGATACATTATTTTACAATAATGGTGAGGACTACTAAACAACTCTCTCTACAACCTTCATTCCATCCCCAGAACTAGTACTCATTTACATTCTCGCCTCCCGAGAAGAAAAATGGAACAACAAGGAAAAGGGTGAGCTCAACTAGCCCGATAAAGAATATTATGACTAAGATAATATACAACAAATTATCGTTAGTCTCCAACAGGAAAAATCGATAGAATACAATAAACAACAAGTTTCGGATCAATATTCGCGCGTGAAATAATAATTCATAGAAGAGTTACGTAGAGAATGAAATCTACTATAATCTATGAATTTAACAGGTCCATCATCAATATTTTATCCCTGTAACATCAATCAATATTCATCTCAAATCAAATATTCATCTTTGCACTTCACAGGCCAAAAGATATTCATCAATCGGTCATGTGTTCATCTCAACACTGTTCATCTTTGCACTAAAGGCCAAAGATATTCATCGATCGGTCGTATGTTCATTTAAACACTGTTCATCTTTGCACTACTGGGCCAAAGATATTCATCGATCGGTCGTGTTCATTTAAACACCGCTTTCATCTTTGCACTACAAGCCAAAGATATTCTTGAAATCATTCATCTTTGCACTACTGAGCCAAAGATATTCTTGAAATCATTCATCTTTGCACTACTGAGCCAAAGATATTCAATAATATCATCATTTAAGAATGAAGATGAAAATATTTTTAAAGAAAAGCGAATCCGATTGAAACAAAAAAGAACAAGTATTATGGATTCGTACTTTAAACAATCAGGGAGTTCACAAATACTTCATAAATAATCATATCAAGTAAAATTCAAGAATGATCAAAACATGGATACAATCAAAGCTAGTATCCGAATAGATATTTTAGACGAAAAGAAGAAATTTTATTTTTTCGATGAATAGTGCAGATATCGTGAATAGTGCAGATATCGTGAATAGTCTGCCAGATATCGTGAATAGTCTGTAGTATCATGAATAGTAAATCCGACACCAAAAGATAGAAATTTCAAAAAAAACATCTTCACGCTTCATGAATAGTACTACGTGAATAGTAACTTCGTGAATAGTAACTCATGAATAGTAACTCGTGAATAGTAACTCATGAATAGTAACCCAGATACATGAAAAAGTTCCAAATTTGATAAAAGTTCCAACCAACATTTCAAAGATAACGATATTGAAGAAATAATATCATTCTGAAAAAAATAATATCCCTTACCTCAAAGAATCGATTACCGGAAGGAAAGGTCGGAAGTGATCTTTGAATGAAACTTGTCTTGAGCAATGACTCTCAAAGTATCTAAATACTCACAAAATCGCTCGATAATATAGAGAGAAAGAGAGAAAGCTTATGTTTACGGTGTGATTTTCAATTCTAACTTAGTCCTCTATTTATAGGAAAATGTTAGCCGTACCAAGCAGACTTGACCACGCTACACTACGATGGCTTTACTCGCTACTATTGCCACCCACCACATTTGAAATAAAATTCAGCACATTTTTTCACCAACCACAAGTGGGGCCCACTCAATTCTAGAATTTTCCACCAAAATCAATTATAAACCTAATTTAGAATCCGACACCTCTTAAAATTCACAACAAATCATTCGTGCATTTTAACGGTTCAAAATTTGTGGACATATACTCAACTTATGTATGTATAACATACCCAAAAATTACACAATCCAACGGCCGGATTAAAAATTATAACCCAGTAATATATCTGAAACCCACGATTTGATTTTTAATACCTCCAATCAGATAAAATCTTGATAAAACACCTCAACATTAATTCCTTCATTAATAACCACATAAATAAATCCATAATTTATATTCATATAAAATAAATATTTCCTTATCATATGAATCAATAATTAATTATTCACAAATAATAATATTACGAGAATCACAATTATGACAAACGGTAGTTCCGAGGAAGAGGGGCTTTCAGATAAGGATTTTCTCTCCTTCTTGGCAGCAATTAGGTGACCAAACCTCTCCTTGACGAACTTTCTAGACATTGCCAATAATGTTATCTAATAATATTATTCAAATAATATGAATTATTGATCGATAATGGGAAATCTTTGTGCGGTGACAATTATTGAAGCAATGATAATATAAAATACTAACGCAAACAATTATTGAATCAATAAAATAAACTATTGAAGCGATAACTCTTGTGAAAATTATTGAGTAGTGCCATCTTACGTAAGGATCAATAATTCAACAATTACATGTGCAATCTACAGTGTCTTTCTTTGTGCGACCACGCGTATTCTTGTATTTTAACCACCGGGTATTCAAGCGATCTTAACTGTGAATAACTACGCCGTTATTTATAACCACCCAAACTTTGTCGTTTTCCTCATCCAATCGCTTTCAGTTATGGGGCCCACACATGGGCTTGCTTGGTCGTCATGCGAATATTCCCCGAAGCGATCTGAATATTCCACGACCAAACGAATATTCCCGACAAAAATGAATATTTTATAACCACTTGCTTATTTTGAAATATTTGCGTATTTAACCCTTTACTATCCACATTAATCAAATCAACCCTTACTATTTCAAAATAATAAATAAAGGAAATTCCTTTTTATATAAAAAAATTTTGAGGGTCTTACTGACCTCCCTCCTTATGAAATTTCGTCCTCGAAATTGGCGTGACGATACTGTGTGTTTGAAAAGGTAAAGATACCTCGCTTTCATTTTCGTTTCCAACTCCCGGTCATTTCCTCAATAGCATGGTTTCTCCACAAAACTTTAACTTATGGTATAACCCCGATGCATAGGTCATGTTCTTTCCTCTACAAAATCTTGTGGTACCTCCTCAAATCACGTTAAGTCTTGGCTATCTCGTCCGGTTCTAACTCTATAACGTAGTTTGGGTCGTAACATCGATACGTGAAAAAGCGTTATGAACACGCGTCATACTTGGCGGTAAAAGCAGTCTATAGGCCACGGTTCCTATTCGATCGAGAATTTCAAATGGATTAATAAATCGAAGGTTTGAGCTTTCCTCACCTCACCGATTCTCGCTTTTAAAATAACAACTTCTTGCACCTCCTTCTTCAAATTCATCAGCTCCGGTGTGTAGCTTGAAGCGACTTTAACTTTATCGATTAAAAGTCGATTATACTCGTATATCATTACGTATCAGTATATCATCACGTGGGTACCTAGAGTTTTCATCTCCATCTCTATTATTTGTATATTATCTGAAATGAGTCTTTGACAATATTGTACTCGTACTTGTATACGATTTTCTACTCAACACGTCAGCTACCACGTTCGCTTTTCCAGGATGGCATGGTCAGAACATATGCTGAAATGAGTCTCCTCTTGAGTTCTTCGAAGCTCTTCCCACATTCCTTGCTCCATTTGAATTTTGTATCTCTATGAGGTAATTTGCGTTAATGGAATAGCGATTCGAGAATATCCTTCAACGAATCTCCGATAATAACCAACTAAGCTGAAAGCTACGTATTTCGATTCTCGACTTAGGTTGCTCTCAAGCGTGACTCATATCCCAATCTTGGATAGACGTCACAATGACACCTATCGATTTACTATCGCATCGAATATGGCGTCCCTTACGGAGAGTTCGGCTTAGGTGAATTCCACAAAGGAAGTCACAAAATAAAGGCTCAGTACCAAATTCTATAGTTGAATTTTAACTCACGAAGTTCAATAGGAGCCATTCTATATGAGATTTTAGAAATGAGTTTTGTCTAGGGTTCAAAGTCGATACAAAATTTAATATCGGGCTTTGGGAGTAAGCCAAGAAATTCTTTGAAATACGTCGGGAAAAATCAATAACAACAAGAATATTATTCAAATCGGCGTGTCTTTATTCAAATCCATAACATGGACTAAGAAAACTTGACATCCGTAATAAGCGAATGACTTCATGGCTTGATATGAAAATGTTTGACTACAATGGTTTGATTCGCTTGAGTTGAATAACGGAGTTGCTTAGGAATATGAAAACTAACAACCTTACAAAAGCAATCAATTTTGGCATAATGAGTAGTTAACCAATCAATCCCCAAAAGCAAGTATCTTTAAAGAGATAAGGTCAACGGGTAAAGTAATAATGGTGCCAACTTGAATCAAACAAGATTTTTTAAACAACGGATGTAATAAAAGTTTCTCTAACAGAGTCTCCATAAATAGGTCAAAGTCTAATTTCTCCGTAGTCAAGTTCAAACGTTGCGTAAAGCAAGAGAGATAAAAGAATGGGTAGAACCCAGTATCTAGTAAGGTATAAACTTCGCAAGAATTTATAATTAACTAACGTGCTAACCGTTCGGGTTCCTCGTATTTTGAATGGAAGTCACGACAAACGCTCTTCCGAGAATCGTTGACTTTGACTTTTACGGGACATCCTTTTGAGTCACCATTCATTGGATGGGTTTCGATATCGTATAATCTCGGCGATATGTCCTTCTTTTCCACAATTATAGCATACCTTAAAGCTGTTGTGGGCGGTTTGGTGATATGTCCCTCTTTCCGCATTTGTAACTTATCGACCAATGGTCTTTCTCCTCCCTTGGAACCGGTTACTCTTTTGCCGGCGTCTTCACATGGTCGTTGTTGAATCTCCTCTTTTAAAATCTCCTCCCGACTCGCTTCTTATTTTTATGGCCACGATTACCACCGGAGTGGTTATCGCCTTTGTCCGTATTCTTCTTTCTCCCTTTGGTTATCGTTATTACGATGACTACTATCTTTGGTATGATCCTGGTTATGGTCCCTCGGTTGAGCATTACTCGTTATCTCGCTTTAACAAATCGAGCCTCATTTACAACACATCGGAATAGAGAGAAATTTATGAGAAATGAGATCTTGGCGTATCGGGTTTCAAACCTCTCGAAACATCCGCGTCATCGTTCCTCATTCTCCACCAAATGAGGTGTGAACACTGGATAACTCGCATGAACTTCACCTCGTCTTTGGGACACCGTCATGTTATTACGCTCCAATCTAATAAACTCCACTTCCTTCATATAGCCGAATACTTTCGGGGAAGTACTTGTCATTGAACTATTTCAAAACGTCTCCCATGACATCTTTGAGTGCAATTTGAATGGGTACGCTTCATGATTCCCACCGATGTCTGCCTCGCCACGGAACATAAAAAGTAGCGAATGGAACTTTACTGTTCTTCGTGCATCCCAAGACATCGAATATCTTGGTAATTTGCTTGACCCATGTTTCCGCCATGATCGGATCTCGCTTTCCCTGCATTCGGTGGTCCCAACTCTTTGAAGCTGCTGCATTTGTGACCACCCGTGAATTGCTATCATTTCCTCCTCGTATTTTGAACACGAGTCTCCTCAAATGCGATTTTGCATGAAGCGCAAAAAGCTTCTAAACATCCCCTCGTTCATCATACGCTCAATTGGTGTTATTCACGGGAGGTACATTGCCACTGTTGCACGTTCTCCTCGTTATTAAAGCTGAGGCATCTCCACGGTCTCATTTACTCCACTATTAATATTCTCGATCGACATTCTCAAATCACCGTCAGTAAAATAAGGGTTAATTAAGGAAATCAATATATCACATAATATCCCTATATCTTGACCAACTAACAAATAAGATTAGGTAGGACACACTTAGCGAAGGATTTACTCGTCTCTCCCTCCTAGTTCTATTCCCCGATCTCCGCCGGAGATCATATCCCTAAGCTCGATACCTGTTGTGGCGACCCCAAAATAGGTCCATTCCATCCAACCCATTCGAGTCGCCAAATACATGGTACGAAACAACTACAACTTTATTATCACAACAATAAAGCGTGAGTTTAAATACAAATATTATCTTCTAGACAATATTTATACTCAAATAAATCCTCATCACATTTATTGATACATTATTTTTACAATAATGGTGAGGACTACTAAACAACTCTCTCTACAACCTTCATTCCATACCCCACTTAGTACTCATTACATTCTCGCCTCCCGAGAAGAAAAATGGAACAACAAGGAAAAGGGTGAGCTCAACTAGCCCGATAAAGAATATTATGACTAAGATAATATACAACAAATTATCGTTAGTCTCCAACAGGAAAAATCGATAGAATACAATAGACAACAAGTTTCGGATCAATATTCATAAATGAAATAATAATTCATAGAAAGAGTTACGTAGAGAATGAAATCTACTATAATCTATGAATTTAACGATCCATCATCAATATTTTATCCCTGTAACATCAATCAATATTCATCTCAAATCAAATATTCATCTTTGCACTCTGTGGCCAAAGATATTCATCAATCGGTCATGTTCATCTCAACACCTGTTCATCTTTGCACTAAAGGCCAAAGATATTCATCAGTCGGTCATGTTCATCTCAACACCTGTTCATCTTTGCACTAAAGGCCAAAGATATTCATCGATCGGTCGTATTCATTTAAACACCGCTTCATCTTTGCACACTCTGAGGCCAAAGATATTCTTCAAATCATTCATCTTTGCACTACTGGGCCAAAGATATTCTTGAGAAATCATTCATCTTTGCACTACTGAAGCCAAAGATATTCAATAATATCATCATTTTAAGATGAAGATAAAAATATTTTTAAAGAAAGCGAATCCGATTGAAACAAAAGAACAAGTATTATGGATTCGTACTTTTAAACAATCCGAGTTCACAAATACTTCATAAATAATCATCATCAAGTAAAATTCAAGAATGATCAAAACATGGATACAATCAAAGCTAGTATCCGAATAGATATTTTAGACGAAAAAGAAGAAATTTTATTTTTCGATGAATAGTCTTGAGTATCGTGAATAGTGTAGTATCGTGAATAGTCTTGATATCGTGAATAAGTACAGAAGTATCATGAATAGTAAATCCGACACCAAAAGATAGAAATTTCACAAAAAACATCTTCACGCTTCATGAATAGTACTCGTGAATAGTAACTTCGTGAATAGTAACTCATGAATAGTAACTTCGTGAATAGTAACTCATGAATAGTAACCCCGACATGAAAAAGTTCCAAATTTGATAAAAGTTCCAACCAACATTTCAAAGATAACGATATTGAAGAAATAATATCATTACGAAAAAATAATATCCCTTACCTCAAAGAATCGATTACTTGGAAGGAAAGGTCGGAAGTGATCTTTGAATGAAACTTATCTTGAGCGACAAGAACTCAAAGTATCTAAATACTCACAAAATACGCTCAATAATATAGAGAGAGAAAGAGAAAGCTTATGTTTACGGTGTGATTTTCAATTCTAACTTAGTCCTCTATTTATAGGAAAATGTTAGCCGTAGGAAGCAGACTTGACTGCTACTACGATGGCTTTTACGCTACTATTGCCACCCACCACATTTGAAATAAAATTCAGCACATTTTTTCACCAACCACAAGTGGGGCCCACTCAATTCTAGAATTTTCCACCAAAATCAATTATAAACCTAATTTAGAATCCGACACCTCTTAAAATTCACAACAAATCATTCGTGCATTTTTAACGGTTCAAAATTTGTGGACATATACTCAACTTATGTATGTATAACATACCCAAAAATTACCACAATCCAATGGTAGGATTAAAAATTATAACCCCATGAATATATCTCAAAACCCCGATTTGATTTTTAATACCTCCAATCCAGATAAAATCTTGATAAAACACCTCAACATTAATTCCTTCATTAATAACCACATAAATAAATCCATAATTTATATTCATATAAAATAAATATTTCCTTATCATATGAATCAATAATTAATTATTCACAAATAATATTATTACGAATCACAATTATAATGACCAGTAGTTCCGGAAAGAGGGGCTTTCAGATAAGGATTTCTCCTTCATCGCCGCAATTAGGTGACCAAACCTCTCCTTGACAGAACTTTCTAGACATTGCCAATAATGTTATCTAATAATATTATTCAAATAATATGAATTATTGATCCGATAATGGGAAATCTTGCAAAGTGACAATTATTGAAGCAATGAATAATATAAAATACTAACGCAAACAATTATTGAATCAATAAAATAAACTATTGACAAGTAACTCTTGTGAAAATTATTGAGTAGTGCCATCTTACGTAAGGATCAATAATTCAACAATATTATGCAATACTGGTGTCTGCTCATGTGCAACCACAGCGTAGACATCACGTATTTTAACCACCGGGTATTCCAACGATCTTACTTGGTAATAACTACGCCAAGTTATTTATAACCACCCAAACTTTGTCGTTTTCCTCATCCAATCGCTTTAGTTATGGGGCCCACACATACCATTTCTGTGGTCGCATACGAATATTCCTCGACAGATTTAATATTCCACGACCAAACGAATATTCCCCGACAAAAATGAATATTTTATAACCACTTGCTTATTTTGAAATATTTGCGTATTTAACCCTTTACTATCCACATTAATCAAATCAACCCTTACTATTTCAAAATAATAAATAAAGGAAATTCCTTTTTATATAAAAAAAATTTCGGGGTCTTACACTTACTGCTTTAGAAGTTGTGGCTGAGCACATTTAGGTTGGAAATTATGGGAACAATCCTTGAAGAGTTCACAAAAAGAAAGAAGAGGATGTATCCTTGGTACTGCAAGGATAAAATCAGAAGGTAATCAAAATTTTCCCATTCAAAGGAGAAGTTATTCCCCTTTCCAAACTTCAGCACAATCTTCAAATCCTCTGTTTTAAAAAATTGGAGAAGTTAAACATCGCAGAACATTCACACCTTTAGAGGACTCACTGAAAAATGCACTGAAACTTCTGACTACACAGAAGAAGATTTTCTAGCTCCTTCCCCCAGCCAATCCTAGTGGATGGAATTTTGACTCAAGTAAGAAATGTGCTTATCATTCTAGAGCTCCGGGCCATGATACCCATGATTGTTAGTCTCTGAAGCACAAAATCCAGGATCTAATAGACAGTGGGTAAATTATGGTGACATTACAAGAACAACCACATGTTCAAGATAACCGTCTACCTCAACCCAATGAAGAGGCATCAATATGATCGGTATGGGAAACGGAGAAGGTTTCAAATACCTCTAGTACATAGGCGAGTCCTCCCAAGCAAACAAGGACAGCTCGGACAATTGGGAATATTCAGGAAGGCAACTTTTGACAGAATGAGAAATGAAGTCTATTAAGGAGTAGATTGATCAATTGGCAGAACTAATGATACATCAGCACCAAGTAATTAGACAGCTGATCAGTCAAGGACAAACAAATCTTCTTTCCATCATAAAAAGGGATCAACAATGATTCCAAGAGAATGAAACTTGGGAAGAAAAACTTCCAAGGAAAGTTAGATCCCAAGATCGTCGAGAGTATGCGGATAAAAGAAAATTCACTCCTTTTAGGTCAACCGAGGAGGTCTTACAGATGTTGATCAATGAAAGGAAGATCACAGAATTGTTACCCCCAATCAATCCCCATTCCAAGAGATTTGATGCTACCGAGATATGCCAATATCACTCCAACACTCCTGGTTATAGCACATAAAGTTATTGGGCACTTCGTTACCAGATCCAAAATATGATCGATAGCGGTGACCTGTAAATAGTAAATAGGGGTAACACCCTACTTGGAGAACATGAGATATTTCCCCTTGGAACACAGAGGTGGACGGAAGTTATAGTAGTCGTATCTTCTGAAGGAGGCTTGCCTACAAAACCCATGATAATTCAAGGAAAAAGGGATCAAGGGAGAAAGAATCCTGTGAGAGTAGCTACGCTCGAGCCTCTGAAGTTGTCATTCAGACCGCAGTATCTTGTAATCAGTTTGAAGAGAGTCCCATGGAACTATGGGAAAGATGAGGGATTAAAATCAAACCACACTGCTATTATATCAAAGGAAAACTCGATGTATCTACCTTAGCGAGTAATAAAGTCAGTCATTAAATCCAACAAAAGAGTGTCTGAGGAGAAAATTGAAGAATTCCTCATCAAGATAGGGAATAATGAAGCCAAAGTGGTGCAAAGATTAAAAGAAGCACCCCGACAGATATCCATACTAGATTTGGTTTTATCTTCGGAAGATCATCTCAAGGTCTTAGTGAAAGTACTGGAAGAAGCTCACCTGCCAAACACTATAGATACCGAGAAGTTTCATCATTTGATAGATCATATTTTCAACAACAATGTGATATGTTTCACGGATGATGATATACCATCAAAGGGGATGGATCATTGCAAGTCATTGCACATATCAGTGATGTCCTCAGGATATGTGGTAGGAGGTGTGTTAATAGATGGAGGATCCTCCTTGAACATCTGTCCCTATGACACATTAGAAAGAATGAAGATCAATCTCAATCGAATTCGGACTAGTCATATAGTTATAAGGTCCTTTGATGGATCTCGGTGAGAGGCTGTAGAAGAAATAACATTAAAATAACATGCTTGAATCATACAAATCATATATCTTCAATAACTGAACAATAGTTATGAAGTACTATCGATAATTCAAAATAGCACTTCTCTTTTCTTTAAAACGTTTTACAATGACAACATTTAGTTGTTGACGTTGGGATTTTTAATGTCCCTTTTCGTTACTTGTTCTTTGGTGTTCTCATGTTAATGTGAGATTTGTTTGAAAAAACAAGTGAAAAAGGTCCGACATGTATAATGTCGACGATTTGACTTTAAGATTCGGCGGTTGGTGTATTTAATCTTGGTTGCACCAACTTGAATAGAAAAGGTTTGCACATTGACCCAGTGATATGACACTGCTAAACGGGTCTGTGAAAACAAGATTCATTTGAGTTCGGGGGCTTGATTATGTGGAGGGAGGGTGTTAGGCACCCCTCGACATCCGTGGTTCCATGGTGACCGCCACTTTTCAAGAAACTATTGTATGAATGTGTGTGTGTGTGTGTGGATCAATGTGCAATTATTTGAAAGTAGTGTAAGGCCTCGTTCGCACCTATATACAAAGGGTTTGAATTTATAGAAAATTTCATTTTTAAACAAGATATAGCAGTGAAATTTTGTAAACGAGGTTTTTCAAACCCTGTGCTCAATAGGAATTGAGACCTTTTCATACTTCCATTTTATTATTAAATGTTCGGCTTATTTGATTTTTATTTTCGAGATGCGAAACATCCTCGAGAAAATAATATACCGCAATGCCGAGCTCCTCATGGGCACGACAACCATCCAAGGAAATTCAGACACTGTAAATAATGTACAAGCTTCTTATAGCTGAAAAATGTTCATCACAAGAACCGAATCTAGATTCAGTAGACTGAATCTGTGATCGCATGATTCCTAGGCTCACATGATACTACAGTTTGTATGGATAGCAGTAAGCAGTTATATATATATATATAAGCTGTAAATATATATATACAGACTAGATCAACCACCACGAAGCAACTCCATGGGGGATCGAAAATATAAATATATAAAAGAAGTAAATATATATATATATATATATGGACATAATCAACCACCACGAAGCAACTCCAAGGGGATCAGAAAAGTAAATAAAGCAGTAAATGCGATCAACCGCCATGAAGTAAACTCTAGGCGGGACGAAATATAAATAAAACAGTAAAAGGCCACGAAGTAAACTCTAGGCCTGACGAAAATGTAAATATATATATATGTATATGTACATATATATATATATAATCAGTAAATGCACCGGATGTAAATCCAGGCTCATCGAATATGTCCGACAATAATTATATATATAAGTATATATATAAAAGCAAGTAAATGCTCCAGACATAAGTCTAGACTCAATCGAGGCATAACTCGATAGAGTTAGTCCATATGTAAAATATATACATATATAAGTGTGTGTGTATATATATATATATATATATATATATATATATATATATATATATATAGACAAAAATGAAAACCACGGACCGAAGTCCGGGCATACACACACCACATGACTCTCAATGTGTATAACAGTGTGTGCAAAAAGAAAGGGAAATGCTTTATAAAGTGTAAGAAGGTTTATAGTGGGTTGCCAAAGCAGGCTTCTATGACTCTAGATGGATGAATACTCGGCTCCCGCCGGTAAAAATATGACAAAATATAAACTCAAAAGTGTTTGAAATAAGACAGCACTCAGTTTATAGGGTGTACAAAGCCAATTGGACAGGGTTTTCTCGCTATTTCTCCCTCTAAAATGGCTAGCCCAAGTCCCATATTTATAGAAATAATTGCCGCAGATACACCTGTGGCTTCTCGCCAAGCTGCCCAGGGCAGTGTGGGTCATGCCGTGTCGCAGTACATACACTCGGACAACGCGCTGTTCGCTCGGTCGTTCATAACTTTCAATCCGGGAGTCCGATGGAAGCTTTCCATACCATTTCGTAAAGCTCTTTCCAAGAGCTATAAAATGACATATGATTTGGCCATTTTTGATTTTAGGAAGATGGGTCCATAACCGAAATATCATTCCCGGGTTTCCGTCAGGCAATTCGATGAGCCGTTTTGCGTAGTTTTTGCTCCGAAGTTAAGATATGAGTCTTTTGGGACTACTTTTGAATCAATTTGAGTTGACATGAGTGTATTTGATTTGAAATGATGTTTAGTTGGCAAAATGACCATTTTTCCCCACCCGGGGTTATCTTCGATTTTCGCATAGTTGTAGCGGGTTTTTCCCAAGGTTATCTCTGAGATGGTCATGTTGTTGACTCTGAATGTACTCAAAGTTATCTCTGAGGTAGGAATTGATGTTGTGGTCCTCCAGGATTACCTCTGGAGTGTGAAAAAGATTCTTTTGCCCTCCTGCACAGTTAGTAACAGGAAAAGAAAATTTCGAGTGTCTACAGATGCCCCTCTTTATCATGTTCATGTAATGCAATGGAATGGACATGATAAAGATTAGTAGACACTTTAAACATGACAATGTATTTTTAATGATGCAGATCGCAATGTAGTGAATGTGATGATGAATGTTTAAAATGTTTTCGCAAATCGCAAATTGCACATCGCATTTCGCACTTCGTATTTTGCTTTTGGCTAATCGCACTTCGCAACTCGCACATTGCATTTCGCATATCGCAAATCGCATAATGTTGTTATGATTTCTTTCAGGAGTTTTCGCACTTCAGACATCGCTTTTGGCCATGTTCTTAACTTAAGAACTTTGTTGAGAATTTTCCCCTTCGTTTGTAGGGGCAAGCTAATGTCGCCTTGATTTCTTTCTAGAGTTTTCCTTCTTTTGATGAGAGGCATGATCCCGCCTTAAAATCCTTCGCTTTCTTAGAATCGAAAAAAGCCCTAGTCCTTTTGCATACTGATGTCGGGGATTCATACAAAAAAACTCTCTTTATTGATGAAGTCGCAAATGAGTAATATCCAAATCGCTAGTGAGCTGATGGTGTTGAATGGGGCATTTTCCTCGTTAGGATGTTTAATAAATGCCCTAGTGTTGAGTTATCACTGTTTTCGAGATTGCCCAAGTCTTGTTGTAGTGGTAGCAATATCGGGTTGTCGTCGATTTTGAAATTACCCCAGCCTTGCTCGTTATCTGTGATAGTCGCTTTGACAGATGGGCTGATAAGATGCTGAGATTGCAAGATACTTTTTACTCTGTACCAGATGGTGAACAAGTATAGGAATTGAGTTTTCATGCCTTCAATCATTATTCCTGACTTGTTATTGCAATCGGTCTTGATTTTCTTCTGATTTGATGAAGACTCGTGATTAAGGGTGTCAAATCTTTGAAGGTCCTCGCTGCTGGTTGTCTTGGCATATCGTTGTTTCTTCCTTTCTGGGATTTGTGCCAGATTTGATGGAATGACATTGCAGTGTTATTGGGTCTTCTCCACATAGGTCGATGACTTGGAGGGTCGTTCTTGGGATTAACGTTTGGATTTAGACGTTTCTATTAAGGGTCAGACTGCACCACTGATGGTTGCCTACGTACTCCCGTGAGTGTGGGAGATCAGGCCTGCGTAGTTCCTACTTGACGAGATAAATGGTTTGAGAAGTGTTTCTTTGGGTTTTTGTTTGGTTTGACCGCACCATAAATGGCTGCCTACGTACTCCCATTGAAGAGGGGAGATCAGGTCTTTCGTAGTTCAGGCTTGGTAAGATGAAACCTGAATGACTTGATTTTTGATTTTTTGATATTTTTTTTATTTCTATTTTTCTTTTTCTTTTCTTTTTTTTTTGTTGTTTTTGTTTTGTTGTTGTTTTGTTTGTTTTTTTTTGTTTTTTTTTGTTTTGTTTTTTTTTCTTTACATGCACGAAAATTAAAAAGTATACTACGAAGGAAGTGATACCGTCCCAACATCTTTTAGAACTCGCAAATTTATCCCCTGGATCTACATCTTTTTGGCTAGTTGAGGCCTGATAATCCAGTTGTCAGTGGTTGTGTTGCCTTCAAGGCTCGCGATAGAGGTTACTTCTTGGTTTTGAATGTATTCACTTATGGCCATAACTTGATCGCTTCTTGGTTCAGTACATTCCTCAGAGATGCTTGAGCTGGACTCATCGCAAAAAGGTATGAACTCTTGATCCTTTGATAGGTTGGTTTCCCCGATAACCTCACCACCTTTTCCTTCATCTGTTCCTTTACGATTTTTCTGGGGTTGAGAGGATTTGACCATGAAATCTCCCTCGAACTATTTCCGCATTTCTTGCAAGGAACTTTCTATTTTTGGTTTTGCTTCCTTGGAAAGGATTAGTATTTCCTCCGCATCATCCAAGGTGATAAAATCAGGAATGTGGGTGTTATCCTTGGACCACAGGATGTTGGATGTTGGTGGAGGAATCTCCTTCGGGGATTCCATTGTCTTCTCTGTCATTTCATGCATTAGGATCACTCCATCTTGTGTTCTGCCAGGATTATCGCTCATAGCCTTCACCTCATTTGCAATGCTTGTCTCGAGTGGACATCTTAAGCCTTTTATTGCCTTCTCGCCTTTCTTGGTCATGGAAATTTCTATCTCCAGCTCTCCATTTTCAATGAGATCCTGGATTTTATGTCGTAAAGACCAGCATTCCTCAGTCGTTGTCCATGTGAGTTAGAATGGTAGAGACATATCTTGGTGGAATCATAGCTCTTTATCTTGGGATTTATAGGAGGCAACAACTCAGTAATCCTTCCTTCGCTTATCAGAAAGTGTAGCATTTCTTCATTGGATATGCTTAGAGGGGTGAATTTTTGGGCTCTTGTGGAGGTTGTTTGATCTTTCTTCTTTGAGAATTCGCATTCCCCCGAGCAATTTTTTCGTTGGCGAGGTCTGCTAGCAATTTTATCATCCCCCTTTTCTTGGCCTTCTGATAGTTGAGCGAAGAAATGCCTCGTATCCTGATGTTGGCGCACTATCAGATTTGCTAGTAGATTTACTTGATTCTGGATCGTCTCTAATTTTTGCATTACCATGATACGACTCTGAGTTTTCCCACTTTAGGACATTTGTTATGTGCCTTTGGGGGTAGTCCTCTATCTATCGTATGCACTTACGAATTGGATATATTTCAGCGCTTCCTGACCCGATCATGTTTACTTCTTCCGTATCATGTTGCAACGGAAGGTTGGTGTTGACATTTTGTTGATCAGGTTGTTGGACCACAATACTTCCACTTTCGATCAGATTTTAAATTTTATGCTTTAAGGACCAACAATCTTCCGTATCGTGTCCTAGAGACCCTGAGTGGTAAGCACATCTTTGGCTTGGATTATATCTTTTGCTCCCTAGTTCTAGAGGTGGAGCCAGTTCGGTAATTTTCTTGTGATCCATTAATATTGCCAATACATGTTCAATGGAATCGTCTAGTGGAGTGAACACCCGATTTTCCGTTCTTTCAAATTTTCTTTTCCTATATGGGTATTGGTTGAATGCAGCCTGTTGTTGAGATGGCAGATTGTCTTGTATTTTTCGAATGGGGGGACTGTAGGTTGGTCTCCTAACTTGCCCCTGTACAACAAGGGATACATCTTCATTGCCTTTATCAGGTACACCCTTGGGATCGCTCGCATACTTTCCAGTTTGTATATGCTTGGCGACTGCTTCCAAGGCAGTGAAGTCTTTAATCTTGCCTGCCTTCAGCCATCTCTGCCATTTCTCTGTGTTTGAACATTTCCGAGAATGGCTTTCCTATGCCTGCTAGGATCCTCTCGTAGTACGGAGCCTCTTGGATATCAATAAATGTCATTACCATCTCAGCTTCTGTCATTGATGGAATGACTTGCGCTGCTAGATGTCTCCACCTTTGGGCATATTCTTGGAAAGATTATGTACTTTGCTTTTTGACTTTAGTCACTTGGTATCGATCAGGTGCCATTTGTGACTGAAAATTGTACTGATTTAGAAAGGCGTGTGCCAATTCTTCCCAGTTGTGAATTTTAGCATTGTCAAGTCGTGCATACCAGGCTTTAGCCTCTCCAGTGAGACTCTTTTGGAAAAGCTACATTCTAATTCTTTCATCTTCAGCATAAGATCCCAGTTCGCAAATGTACACTTTTAGGTGCGTGTAGGGATCGCCTTCCCCATTGTACTTTTCAAACTCTGGGACTTTGAATTTGGCAGGATAGTGAGTCCCTGGGAATATGCAAAGATCTGAATAGGTGACACTCCCATAATTTCTAGTCCCTTTGATTGACCGGATGGTCTCCTCCATTTGTTGGACTTTCTTTCTTATATCCCCAGTTTCTCGATTATCCCTGAGATTTGTGATTTCTTTATTGGAATGAGGTTTAGGTATCTGGGTTTCAATCTTTTTACCAATACCTTGACTGCCCCCTTGTGTGGATGACTCTGGTTGAGTAGGCATTGTTTGGCGTTGGATTCCTCTATGTGTAGAGGATTCTGTGTGGATGGGTATTTGTGGACCCTGAATAGATTGGTGTAGTTCTTTGAGCATAATAGCCAACTCTGTCATTTGATAGCTTAATTTTTCGAACTCTTCGCGAGAGACAGAAGTTGGATCAGGTTGGGCACTTTTATCCATGTCTGACTGTGGGCTTAATGCCCTTTTGGACTTTGAACGGGAAACGAGATCAATTTCTTCCCTACAAAAAGACTTACGTAGTTTAGCCTTAGGGAATGTATAAATGTTACATGCTATGTGATGTATCCATTTTAGGAATATTATCCTGTAAAACAGATGCAAGCGGTTTATAGCATGTCAGGTTTTAATATGCATGTACACATATTCCTTCATATTTTCCATTACATTGAGATTGACAAGTAATGGAAATTACAAGTAATTTAAATGGGAAAGTATGAAGAGACCTCCCTTCGCGTGTGGTTTATCAGAGGCTAACCTATCCTAGGTTTACTCTCGCGGATTTTTGGCATGAAGGTTCCCAGATCATCGCAATCTACTTGACGGGAAGTTAATCCTGTCTTTCAACTGGAGCGAATCTGGGTGGTGCCTTTCTTGAGCATCGTTGGAATTAGTCTCCCTACGAGTCCAGTAATTAAACACCGATAGGATAGCCTCCTGGTGGAGGAACCACACAACATACATTCACATACAGCGTGTCTCACCGTTTATGAAAATGATAACATATGCGAAGCACTAATATCAAAGATATAGTACAGTGTAGTAAGTATAATGCATTCGTACACATACATCATAAATGTAAATGCAACATTCACACAAAAGCATACAACAGTTTTGAAAAGCTTATAATAGCGGCTTAAGCCCTCTTACTGGAGTCCCCAGCAGAGTCGCCACCTGTTGACGTCGGGATTTTTAATGTCCCTTTTCGTTACTTGTTCTTTGGTGTTCTCATGTTAATGTGAGATTTGTTTGAAAAAACAAGTGAAAAAGGCCCGACGTGTATAATGTCGACGATTTGACTTTAAGAGTCGCCAGTTGGTGTATTTAACTGGTTACACCAACGCAACCGAAAAGGTTTGCACATTGATCCAGTGATGTGACACTGCTAAACGGGTCTGTGAAATCGAGATTCATTTGAGTTCGGGGCTTGATTATGCGGAGGGAAGGTGTTAGGCACCCCCTAACATCCGTGTTGCCACGGTGACCGCCACTTTTCAAGAAATTTTTTTATGAATGTGTGTGTGTGTGGATCAATGTGCAATTATTTGAAAGTAGTGTGAGGCCTCGTTCGCACCTATATACAAAGGGTTTGAATTTATAGAAAAATTCAGTTTTAAACAAGATATAGCAGTGAAATTTTGTAAAAGAGGTTTTTCAAACCCTGTGCTCAATAGGAATTGAGACCTTTTCATACTTCCATTTTATTATAAATTGTTCGGCTTATTTTCTTTTTATTTTCAAGATGCGAAGCATCCTCGAGAAAATAATATACCGCAGTTCCGAGCTCCTCATGGGCATGACAACCATCCAAGGAAATTTAGACACTGTAAATAATGTATATGCTGCTTACAACTGAAAAATGTCCATCACAAGAACCGAATCTAGATTCAGTAGACTAAATCTGTGATCACATGATTCCTAGGCTCACATGATATTGCAGTTTGTATGGAAAGTAGTAAGCAGTTATATATATAAAAGCTGTAAATATATATATACAGACATGATCAACCACCACGAAGCAACTCCATGGGGGATCGGAAATGTAAATATATAAAAGCGGTAAATATATATATATATATGGACATGATCAACCACCACGAAGCAACTCCAGGGGGATCAGAAAAGTAAATAAAGAAGTAAATGTGATCAACCGCCACGAAGTAAACTCCAAAGTGAGATGAATATATAAATATATATATATATATATATATATATATATATATATATATATATATATATAAGTGTGACAACGAATATATATATATATATATATATATATATATAAACAAATAAACGCTCGCACACAAGTCTAGCTCAATCGAGGCATAATTCGATAGTGTTAGTCCATATATAAAATATATACATATATAAGTATATATATATATATATATATATATATATATATATATATAGAATGAAAACCATGGGTGAAGTCCAGGATTATACGCACACCACACGACTCTCAATATGTATAACAGTGTGTGCAAAAAGAAAGGGAAAGGCTTTATAAAGTGTAAGAAGGCTTACAGTGGGTTGCCAAAGCAGGCTTCTATGACTCTAGATGGATGAATACTCGGCTCCCGCCGGTAAAAATATGATAAAATATAAACTCAAAAGTGTTTAAAATAAGACAGCACTCAGTTTATGGGGTGTACAAAGCCAATTGGACAGGGTTTCCTCGCTATTTCTCCCTCTAAAATGGCTAGCCCAAGCCCCATATTTATAGAACTGATTGCCGCAGGTACACCTGCGTCTGCCCGGGCTGTCCAAGCTGCCCAGGGAGGTGTGGGTCCCACTGTGTCGCAGTACGTACACTCGGACAACGCGTTGTTCGCTCGGTTGTTCATAACTTTCAATCCGGGAGTCCGATGGAAGCGTGCCATACCATCATGGAAAGCTCTTTCCGAGAGCTACAAAATGACATATGATTTGGCCCATTTTGATTCTGGGAATATGGGTCCATGACCGAAATAGCATTCCCAGGTTTCCGTCAGGCAATCCGGTAAGTCGTTTTGCGTAGTTTTCGCTCCGAAGTTAAGATATGAGTCTTGTGGGACTACTTTTGAATCAATTTGAGTTGACATGAGTGTATTTGATTTGAAATGAAGTTGATTTGGAAAAATGACCATTTTGCCCCTCCCGGGGTTATCTCCAGTTTTCGCACAGTTGTAGCGGGTTTTTCCCAGGTTTATCTCTAAGATGGTCATGTTATTGACTCTAAATGTACTCAGGGCTATCTCTGAGGTAGGAATTGATGTTGTGGTCCTCTAGGATTACCCCTAGAGTGTGAAAAAGGTGCTTTTGCCCTCTTGCACAGTTAGTAACAGGAAAAGAAAATTTTGAGTGTCTACATCAGTAAAACATCAATTCTGGTCCAAGACCTTGAGCATTTCATACTTTCTTTGAAAAGGACAACCTGGTACTAAGTCCGTAAGTCCGGCATTACTTACGAGCACATTTAGGTGATCATCCTATAGTACTCTATGTTGATCAACACTACATTCTTTAAACGTATGTACGTTTAAGTTGTGGCAACCTCACGTGCCTGTTGTTTGACGACAAAACATTTGTTTGGCATACTCAGTCTTAATTTGAAAACCATACCAACATAGTTTGGCAAAACATTGACAATACTTTGATAGATTATAAGAAATCCAACATATCATAAGTCTAGCCGAAATAATGGCTTTGACTTCTTCATACATCAATTCATGCGTAAGAGATATGAATCACAAAACTTGTCTAGATTGAACATAGACAAGGGTTAGAACACTTGCCTTTAGCATCCACTACTGTTATTACACTTTCTCTTTAAGTCTTTAAGGTTTCTACATACAATATATGATCACATAACGTAACACATTAGATCATATATAATCAAGTATGGTTACTACTATATCTTACCCTTCTTCTCAATCTAATTATGTTTTAGATTGTTATTATTGGTTTCGGCTTATCACATTACATTGTGCTGACATTCATTTAATTCTTCGTCGACCTTCAGTTGCAATACCTAAGGTCTTTAACATCTTCAATGGTGTTACATTAAATTAATTAAGGTAAGTTAATTTAACTTAATCACTTTACCTTCATTCTCTACTTATAAGCATTCATTACTGTCCTTGATATAGTGTTGGCACTACGGCGCCAGCTTCCTCTCTCTCTAAGTCGTCATTTGGCGCCACTTTCCGATGGTGAGGTATTGACCCGTGATTGTATTTCATTCTCGATTCTATTGGCGCGTAGTGGCATGAAACTTCGAGAGGCCATGGCAAGACACTGCACACATAACAGAAGCGAACATTTTGGCCTTGGGCTAGCTCCGCGGCGCTAGCTCTGTGCACCAGATAGTTGACAGTTTTCTATTACACAACGAACTTCCCGGACTCCAAATTTGATCATTTTAAGTCTGAATTGGCTCGTTTAAAAGTCATTAGCTCACAAATCACATACTCTACGTGTTCATGCAAGAATTTTACATTTTTGACTTCGTTAACTCAAAATTTACCTTTTTGTTCATTTTAACGAAAACGATAAACATTCGTGAACGTTCAACGCTCGTTTCTTCGTTCTAAGTCAGATTTCGGTTATTTTTGAGTTCGCAACTCTATAATTCCAAATAAAACTTGTTCCCATCAAAAACCAACATTTTCAAGCTCAATATCAAAATTCGACTTCCATTCCGAAAATTTCACGAATTCGACGATTGTCATTCGAACTCGTGAATTTTGCTATAATTTCGTAACTTATGATTTGTTCATCGTTTCTAATGGATTCTATCCATCATACTAATATCTTAACATACATATTACATTAACTTATTTACATGATAAGTTTTTACTTATTCTTCCTTAGTTCATAACTTATATGCTTATGATTTCACTTCACATGTTTTATCATGATTTAAATCTTCTAACAACCATCCTTGCTTCTTCTTATCACACAAACTTCATTAAGGTAAACATATTACAAGTTCTTACAAGTTCTTCCTTAGTTCATAACTTATATATGAATTAATTGCTTAATCAAGGCTTATTAAGACTTAAGTCCTTTGATTATCCATTATCTTTATTTCTTAGCATACATACTTCACTAATCAACACTTCTCTATCAAAATAGAATTGAAGAGTTGGAAGATTAATGATATAGGAGTCTTACCCTTGATGAATCAAGCTTTGATCTTCTTTTTTTCTACTAATGAAAGTCTAACTTTTCTAACTTATTTTCTCTAACAAATAAGTTGTAAGTTGTTGGTGTATTTTGAACAATCAACAAATGAAATCCAAGGATCTCTATTTATAGGAATTGCTAGGTTAGGGTATAATAGTCAATAGACAAATCTCACCTCCTTAACCATCTCCTTACTATTCATTACTTAAGCACTAAGTTTACTTGGCCATCACAATCTTTTCTTGCTCATCACACTCTTTGCTTGGCCACCAAGATCACCCATGTGATCATAGGGCCTACATGGGTTGACCCATGGATCTTCTTTATCCATTGGATTCTTAATTTGGGCTTTAATTTCAATTAGCTTAACTTATGCTTTTGGGCTTGCATTAATCCTCATTGGACTTTACATTAACAAATACTTGGGCTTTAACATTAGTTTGCCGATCTCATAAGTCCGATGACATCTAACTTTGGATATGCTATAAACATCATATTAACCTATTTTTAAAAATTATTGGACACCCATTTCGGATAAGATAGACCTTCCAAAATAGTGTTCAAAAAGGGGCGTTCAAAACTGTTTTTCATTCTTTCCCAGCTTTACCCTCTCTCGCTAAAACAGTCATAACTTTTTCGTTTCAAAACATTTTTCAGTGATTCTTGAGGCCACGCGAAGCTAACTTCCGAGACTACAACTTTTATGCTTTGACCTTTTCCAAATTCTAAACACAGAATTCCATAAAATGAGTTCAAAGTGACTGCCCCGGGTTGGTTAGACAGTTTTGATGCGACTACTTTGAATGGTCATAACTCCTTGCTCCGAAATTGGAATTAGTCCCTTCTGGAGTCAATGGAAAGCTTATTCAGTGTACTATAATATACCAAAAGCCTAGAATTTTCTAAATAATCTAGATAACCCTGAATTTTCATTTTTGGATCAGCAGACCACTAGATTTTCGGACTTCTCGTTTTGACATCCAAAACTCGTCTCGACTAGTTCCAACCCAACTTTCTTTACAAATAAGTGTTATTTAACATAATCAGACTCGTCTAAGGTCTTAGTTCCATATCTCTAATTACAATCATTAGAACTGATTTACATAATCAATTCCAAGCCAAAATAAACATAGTAAACTAACTAGTTTTCTAACAAAACTAACTAAACTTCCAAAATTCAAACTTTAACTAACAAACTAAATATAATATTTAAAATAATAACATTACCAAAAATTAAATAAGAAACATACCCGAAAATACAAATTCCATAAATTGAATAATGCACTTCCACGCTAAAATTTAACTAAGGAGATTTTTATAAAAAGTCCTCCCACAACAAAACCTTTCTCAAAATTGGAGGCCTTATTGTTGGTGAATGAAACAAAGGGTCAAGCCCTTCTATTTATAGGTTTAGCAAAGGGGTAAAGTTCTCAATTTAGTTGATGTGGGACTTGGTTTATACTAATTCTAATTTATTTATACTATTTTTCATATTTTTAACATGCTAAGTGTATTCATTCATCACGAATTCGTTTCTTAACCAATTCGATCCGTTCAAGTTGCGTTATTTTTGTTTTATAGAGGAGAACAACAATCATCTATCAATTTAAAGTTTCCATCACGAATTTATCATCAACTTTAGTCCCAAAGTATACCAAAACACACATTATAATCAAAACCCAAATTCCTCTTCTTTAGTATAAATACATGAATTAATTTCTGAAAATTTGTTTCTAGATGACCATTATCAAATTATAAATATCTAATAACATATATAACATCGTAACCCAAAAATTCATTAACCAAAACTCCAATTTTAAAGAAACTCAAGAACACATAAACTAGAATTATAAACTAGATTATGTACCTTTAATTTCTTAGGAAAATAAAATTAACCTTATCGGTAAAATTATAATTTCTATTCAACCATTATAATCATAACATTATTTAACAAATTCTCACTCCTCTAATTTAATTATTTAATTAATTTAGAATATCACAATTATACTAAGCGTAATAAAATACGTATAAATCATATCTATTTTATCACACTTAAATAAACTATCCCATAATAATTTTCATCAAATATTTATTTAATACCATAAATATTCATTTTATTCCATAAAGTTTCCAACTAAAATATTTAATATACTTAATAAATATTTTACTCGCATTATACTAACATTTACATTTTCATGCAATATATTACCTTCTTCACTTTATTAAATCAATTATACTTGTATTAATTCATTATTTTAATTAAGTGAATTATTCACACTATTTATGAAACTTAACTCATAATAATTTCTATTGCCCATAAGGCATAACAATTAAAATTATATTATCTCATAACATAATTTCAACTTAATTAATTAACTAATATTATTTAATTTCTTTAATAGTTTAATTAACTATTAAATCTCACATTCTCCAACATATGAATATATAATTCTCTTCACACCAAATCACATAATTCAAAATATATACACCTCATAATAAAATTTTAATTATTAAATTTTATTTTAATAACTTATGAAAATTAGGGTTGTCACATCCTTCCTCCTTATAATGATTAGTCCTCGGAATCAAAGAAACCTCCTTACTCGGTTTTCACCAAATCTCTTTTCAAAATTTATCGTTGAATATCTTCAACACATTACCTTAATATAGGTTTTATATTTCCTACTACATTCATTTCTTCAACAAATTCTAGGTTTTATTTCATAACTTTCACTTGAACTCAATTATATTTTGGGTATTATATATTCTTTAACCCATTCATTTCCTTTTCTAAGGATCGTTATCATAAACACTCGGGATATTACATTCACTCTTTCTTCTAAGAATTTCATCCTCGAAATTTTATTTATTAATCTTTATTCATTCAATCTATCAAAATAGATTTTACGTTAATACTTTATTCATTCATTGGGTTCTATAACCACTTCTTTCCACAAAGATCTTTCTACAATTATTAAACTTTTCTATTAAAAGTTTTACATTATTCTTTGATAACTCATCTCATTCTCATTTTTCAATTTTTTTCTCACTTATTCAATATATTCATCATTCGAGTGTCGCATTCTACGACTTACTTCTTTTCTAAGGAATATCATCCTTACCACATTCGCCTTTTAGAATAACAAGAATCTTTCACAATTGCTCAATAATTGGGAAGCGGTATGAATAACTCGAGAATTTAAAAGATTCTCGAATCATCTTTGAGGGGTCACAAGACCTTGAACTACGTCCCAGGTTATCAAGTATCTCGACTTGAACCTTTAATTGATCATAAGACTATATGGACCTTTCTTCTCGTACTCAGGGAAATCAGCCATTCGTACAATGTTTTGTGCACAAACATTTTAACGCTTTCGTGTAATATAATCCCCTATAAAAGGGTTGTTCACCTCAACTTCTCAACATCTGAATCCGCACCAAAATAATTTGGTTCGGGAAAATTTCAAAGAACACTTTGAATTTCATAAAACGCGTTGGTCTAAATTTGAATCAAATAGCTTAGACTCATACCAATAATTCAATTTCAATCGAAACATGTATGGCCAAACGCTGTTGGCAATTAACTATCTTTAAAATTTTGAAAATAATTTTATGACGTCATGATACTGTACTGTGTTTACAGCCCATTTGAGGATTCCGTCATTTTGTGACTTTGTCATACTACATCATACCATAGTGGGTTGACGATCCTTAGATCACATCCAACACTAAGTAATTCTGCATTGATAACTCCATCATTTTTATCATCTTTGCACCAGGTTACATGATGCATTAATGATATAAAATACATTTTGATATTTTCAAATCATTTTCGTCTAGCCGAAATAATTAGCATAGACTATTCTTTAAACAGTTCAAAAATCTTTGAAAATCAGTTTTAGTGATATCATATCTCAACAGGTAACGATGTGTTAGTGTCCCGAAGTCCACACATACACATTTGTCACCATGCGTTGAGAGTAAAAATTCATTTTTAAAAGGCACATAGTGCGAATTTAGCTTGATGTCAAAAATTTTGAAGTCTAGCATAGCTAGAAGATTTGGAATACCTATGCTTCCACCATCAACTCCACTTTCTATAATGATCCATTGCTTAATAGGTCTATCTATTTCTATCATCCTCAATACTCCATTCACACTTAATTATACCCCAGTTCATCAAACTTACCGCACATTGGAAGTTCAGGAACTTGCCACAATAATATGAGTTTAGGAACTTATCCTAGTCAGACCATAGGCATCCATTTGCTGAGGGGTTCAAAATATACCATATTATTATGAGTCACGAACTTACTATATGCATTAGTTTTAAGAACCGCACATAATCCTTATAATATATGACTAATCTTAATAGTTTCTAACTATCAAATATTCACATAAGAAAAGAATCACCTTTTCACCACATATACATTGATAGCGCGACACAGACATTCCTATGATTATCAATGTGATAAACCAAGTGCAAGCAAAAAATCTCTGCTCATACAAAGGTTTGTACAACTTAGTCACCATATGAGTCCTCAATTGAAATCCCACCTAACATTACCTTTCTCTTAACTTATTCTTAACTTGCCCTTAACTTGCTCAATACGAATTCCTCGTATCACATTATCTATAACTCCTCGTGAGTTTATCTTGTACTATATCATAGTACATTATCTTCATAGCATCAAGCTATAATTATTCAAACATTACAGACCATCTTCCTTTTATAACTTAAACAGATCACGTCGTGATCTTATTCTATAATCATCTCCCTTAAAATTCTTTTCTTAACTCGTGATCGTTTTGTTTTACGATCCTCTTTCTTTCCTTTTTCATCATTTACGATTTCATTTATGCTTTTAATCTTACAGATTTTGTCTATTCATCATTATTCGTTATCTTTGCTATTGGAGTTAGGTAACTCCCATTTCTTATCTTTATATCTCTTCAAGATTCTTCTTTGAATTTTCTTGTTTATATAACAATTCTTCCTTTAAGAATTTCTAACTTCATTTACATTGCTCAACATTTCATTCGAGTTCCACATTTTCATCATACGTATCCATTTTCTATACTTGGTACACATCGAGTCTCTAATAGTTTCAATATGGTACTGAAAGTGGTTTCCACAAACAACCAACAAACTAGGTTACGAGTTACTAGTTCAGTATATACCCGCTTCTATGAAGGAATCGTTTAGCCGAGATACCATACATCAATTATTAAAGAGTACGATTGTACCATACTTAAATATAACTTTCTATTCTTAACTTCTTTATCATTCTCTTTTTATAGACATTGTCTATTTATTATCACCTTACATCCTTATTATTGGAGTTGGGTAACCCCACATTCATATTCCTTATAACTATGTGAGATTCTTCTTTGAATCCTCTCACGCAAGTTTTAATCCCTTCATTATAAATTTCTTAAATTACTTCTTATTGTTCAAACTCTATTTGAGCTTATTCGTTCATTATCTTAACCTCTCTTCTCTAAGGTTATAGCCTAAGGTACTCTTACCTAAGGTTTCTAACCTATCAGCTTTGATACCAACTGTAATGACCCAAAAATTCATATAATTTAATTCTCGACTTCGGTCGTTAACAATACATTCAACCTCTAATTTTACATCATTAAACGATAATACAACCATTGAAATTTGCGGAATAATTAAAATTTTCTATTACAAACTATTCTCGTTCCCAAAACCTTCAACCTTTACATCTAACTATCTCAGAATCATTTTAATACTACAAGAGTTTATATCGCAAAACGATATTACAATTCAACATTAATACATTATTCGGAACCTTAAACATGGTTCAGATATTAATAACTTAGCCAAAGTATGCAAATCTTCAAGTATCACATCTGATATATATCTTTCAAGTAGCACATAACTTTACCTTAAATCTTTAACCTGCAAAAGTAATTATTTTCAAGGTTGAGCTCGACAACCCAGCAAAATCTAATAGTTTTCATGCACCACATAGCACATAATAACATGCTCGATATACATCTCATAAACATTGGACTAACATAACATACATGTTGTAGTTCATATAACAAGTATAAAGATTGAGTTCCTTACTCAATCAACATTCATTACTCAATCAATGTAGTCATAAATTGACTTTTAACATTTCATACATTCAACATTAATATAACACACCATGCTATTTGCAATAAAGATTTCAAACAGTTCATCATCAAATTCACATAGCAAATAAGAACTGAAAGACTTGCCTTGATCGTTGTTTACCAATAACAGTTTAACAGTTTACAGTTATCTGCACTTCACGTGCCCTACACAATTATATAATCATACACATCAACTATTAGTCACATAGCAACGCATAGTAGTTATAATGTAAACTTTACTCTATATCTCATAAGTCCGATGACATTCAACTTTGGATATGCTATAAACATCATATTAAACTATTTTTAAAAATTATTGAACACCCATTTCGGATAAGGTAGACATTCCAAAATAGTGTTCAAAAAAGAGGCGTTCAAAACTGCTTTTTCATTCTTTCCGACTTTACCCTCTCTCGCTAAAAGCAGTCATAACTTTTCCGTTTCAAAACACATTTTGAGCGATTCTTGAGCCACGTGAAGCTTTCGGGACTACAACTTTTATTCTTTGACCTTTTCCAAATTCTAAACACAGAATTCCATAAAATTAGTTCAAGGTGAATTGCCCAGAGTTGGTTAGAAGCGGTTTGACGCGACTACTTTGAATGGTCATAACTCTTTGCTCCGAAGTCGGAATTAGTCCATTCTGGAGTCTGTGAAAAGCTTATTCAGTGTACTATAACATACAAAAAGCCCAAAATTTTCTAAACAATCTAGATAACCCTGAATTTTCATTTTTGGAACAGCAGTCCACTAGTTTTTCGGACTTCTCGTTTTGACATCCAAAACTCATCTCGACTAGTTCCAACCCAACTTTCTTTACAAATAAGTCTTATTTAACATAATCAGACTCGTCTATGGTCTCGGCTCCATATCTCTAATTACAATCATTAGAACTCATTTACATAATCAATTCCAAGCCAAAATAAACATAGTAAACTAACTAGTTTTCTAACAAAACTAACTAAACTTCCAAAATTCAAACTTTAACTAACAAACTAAATATAATATTTAAAATAATAACATTACCAAAAATTAAATAAAACATACTAAAAATACAAGTTCCACAAATTGAATACGCACTTTCACGCCAAAATTTAACTAAGGAGATCTTTATAAAAAGTCCTCCCACAACAAAGCCTTTCTCAAAATTGGAGGCCTTATTGTTGGTGAATGAAACAAAGGGTCAAGCCCTTCTATTTATAGGTTTAGCAAAGGGGTAAAGTTCTCAATTTAGTTGATGTGGGACTTGGTTTATACTAATTCTAATTTGTTTATACTAATTTTTCATATTTTTAACATGCTAAGTGTATTCATTCATCACGAATTCGTTTCTTAACCAATTCGATCCGTTCAAGTTGCGTTATTTTTGTTTTATAGAGGAGAACAACAATCATCCATCAATTTAAAGTTTCCATCACGAATTAATCATCAACTTTAGTCCCAAAGTATACCAAAACACACATTATAATCAAAACTCAAATTCCTCTTCTTTAGTATAAATACATGAATTGATTTCTAAAAATTTGTTTCTAGATGACCATTATCAAATTATAAATATCTAATAACATATATAACATCGTAACCCACAAATTCATTAACCAAAACTCCAATTTTAAAAGAAACTCAAGAACATATAAACTAGAATTATAAACTAGATTATGTACCTTTAATTTCTTAGGAAAATAAAATTAACCTTATCGGTAAAATTATAATTTCTATTCAACCATTATAATCATAACATTATTTAACAAATTTTCACTCCTCTAATTTAATTATTTAATTAAATTAGAATATCATATTATTATACTCGCGTAATAAAATACATATAAATCACATCTATTTTATCACACTTAAATAAACTATCTCATAATAATTTTCATCAAATATTTATTTAATACCATAAATATTCATTTTATTCCATAAAGTTACCAACTAAAATATTTAATATACTTAATAAATATTTTACTCGCATTATACTAACATTTACATTTGCATGCAATATATTACCTTCTCACTTTATTAAATCAATTATACTTGTATTAATTCACTATTTTAATTAAGTGAATTATTCACACTATTTATGAAACTTAACTCATAATAATTTCCATTTCTATAACAATTAAAATTATATTATCTCATAACATAATTTCAACTTAATTAAATTAACTAATATTATTTAATTTCTTTAATAGTTTAATTAACTATTAAATCTCACATTCTCCAACATATGAATATATATTCTTCAAATCTTCACACTCATAATAAGAATTTTAAATCACATAATTTATGAAAATATATACGGCTCTTTTTCATGACATGATAATAAGAATTTTAATTATTAAATTTTACTAAGTGTGCCTTTTTATAATAATTTATGAAAATTTAAATTTGCATGAAGGAAATGTTGGGGGCAAAAAAAGATCAAAGATAGAGCCCATCATTAAGGAAAAAAGAAGATATCTATTCAAAGGGATGTCTTGGTACCCCCAAGGGATAAAAAAAGTTAATGGCAATGCTATAGCATCAAAAAGATGATAGAGACAAGGAAAGAGATATCTATTACCTCAGCAAAAAATTTAGTAGCATCGAGCAGAAGTACACTTTGATTGAAAAGACATGTTATGCATTAGCATGGGCTTCCATGAGGTTACAACATTATCTTTATGGGCACACAACCTATCTCATATTCCGCATGGATCCTCTGAAGTACGTGTTCAACAAACCCATATTAAATTATCGATTGTCTAAATGGCAATTGATCCTGCAAAAATTTGATATCATTTACGTGACTCAAAAGTCCATCAAAGGTCAAGGAATTGCAGATCAATTGGTTAAAGCACCATCAGGAAATTTCGAACCCTTGGAAAAGTATTTCCTGGATGATGGAATAATGAAAATTCAACAAATTCATCGGGAAAATACAGTCCGATCATAGAAATTATATTTTGACGGAGCCATAAACATGGAAGGTGCCGGAGTAGGGGCAGTTCTCATATCTCTTACAGGAGAACAGTATCCTATGGCCATCAAGCTGCAGTTTGCCAATACCAGCAACACAACATAGTATGAAGGCTTTATAATGGGGTTAAAACTGGCCCAATCCATGGATATCAAATGGTTGTTGGTCTTTGGGGATTCCGAGTTGGTTATCAAACAAACCACAAGGGAGTATTATACCAAAGAATTGTATTTGCTTCCATATCATAGGCAAGTTATCAAGATGGCTATGGAGTTCAAGGAAATAACCTTCATCCACATCCTTCAAAGTAGGAATGACTTTGCTGATGCATTGGCAACATTAGCTTCCTTGATCCACATATATGATACGATGGGAATTCCTGATATCAAATTTGTAAGCTAAAAGGCACCAGTCTATGGAAATTACTTTGGAGAAGTATCAGATGAACTGTCTCCCATCAAACAGCCCTGGTATTATGATATTAAAGAATATCTTCTAGATGGATCTACACCTGCTAGGGCAAGTCAAGCTAAAAGAAAGTGAATCCATAAAATGGCCCTAAAATTCTATTTGAGTGAAGAGGTACTTTAAAAAAGGGATGCTGGAATAAGCCTTTTAAGATGCCTGGATAAAGATCAAGCCCAAAGACTCATAGATGAAGTCCATGGTGGAGTATGTGGTCCACACATGAGCGTTCCTTTACTTGCCAATAAGATATTAAGAACGGGCATTACTGGATATCTCTCAAAGCTGACTGTGACGATTTTGCAGACGTATTTCCAGACAATTTTTCGGGTCTTCCTCCAGATCGACAAATCGAGTTCGTGATTGACTTACTACCAGGAACGGCTCTGATATCTAAGGCACCATACAGAATGGCCCCGGTAGAGATGAAAGAGTTGATGGTTCAATTGCAAGAGTTGCTCGACAAGAAGTATATTCAGCTGAATTTGTCGCCATGGGAAGCATCGGTGTTGTTTGTTAAGAAGAAAGATGGATCGATGCAGCTCTGCATTGATTACCGAGAATTGAATAAGGTCACGACTAAAAATAAGTATCCATTACCTAGAATCAATGACTTATTCGATCAACTGAAGGGAGCAAAATATTTCTCAAAGATAGACTTGAGGAATGGTTATCATCAGTTGAAGGTGAGGCTAGAGGATGTACTAAAAATAGCATTCAGAACTCGGTATGGTCATTACGAGTTTCTGTTAATGTCATTTACTTTAACCAATACACCTGTAGCGTTCATGGATTTGATGAACAGGGTGTTTAAATCATTCTTAGACAAATTTGTGGTGGTATTTATTGATGATATATTGGTATATTCCAAAACTAAAGAGGAACGTGTTGAACACTTAAGAGTGACGTTGGAGACATTGAGAAAAGAAAATTTGTATGCTAAATTCTCAAAATGTGAGTTTTGGTTGGAACGTGTATAGTTTCTTGGACACGTTATTGATAAGGACAGAATTTAGGTAGATCCATCAAAGGTTAAAAGTTTGTAATAAAGCTGGGATCGGTCGAAGAAGACACCGTCAGAAGTAAGGAGTTTCTTAGGATTGGCAGGTTACTACAGGCGTTTTATTCAAGACTTTTCCAAGATCGCAACTCCGTTGACGAATTTAACTAAAAAGGCGGTTAAGTTTGTTTGGACAGAGAAGTGTGAGGAAAGTTTTCAAGAATTAAAGAAGAGGTTGAGTTCAGCACATGTGTTTTCATTGCCTGATGATACAGGGAATTTTCTGGTGTATAGTGACGCAACGCATAAAGGACTAGGTTGTGTGCTTATGCAGAATGGCAGAGTTATTGCATATGCATCACGTCAATTGAAAGATTACGAGAAGGGGTATCCGACTCATGACTTAGAGTGAACCGCGGTGGTGTTTGCCCTAAAGATTTTGAGACATTATCTTTATGGAGAGAGGTGTGAGATATATACCGACCATAAAAGTCTGAAGTATATCTTTACACAGAAAGACTTAAATATAAGGCAGAGAAGATGGTTGGAGTTGATCAAAGACTATGACTGCGAGATTTTCTATCATCCCGGAAAGGCGAATGTTGTTGCTGATGCTTTAAGTAGGAAGGGACGGGAGAAATTAATGATGTTGACTGCTCAGGAGAAGCTAGTGTCAGAAATGGCTAAGATGGAGTTGGAAATTAAATATCCGAAAGAATCAGATGAAAAGTTATTCCAGATGGGAAACGGTTCAACATTGGTAGATAAGGTGAAGAATGCACAACTTCAGGATAAACACCGTGAAAAGATAAAACAGAAAGTATTTGAAGGTGAGGAAAATAATTTTAAAATCGATTCGGAAGGGTTACTTCGATTCGAAGGGAGAATTTGGGTTTCGCCAATACCAGAGGTTAAAGAGAAAATTCTGAGTGAAGCTTACAACTCAAGATATTCGATTCACCCTGGAAGTATAAAGATGTACCAGGATCATAGACATCGTTTTTGGTGGCCGAATATGAAAAAAGATGTGGCTGAGTGTGTGGTGAAATGCTTAACGTGTCAGAAAGTTAAATTTAAGCATTAAAGGCCAAGAGGATTATTACAACCGTTGGAGATACTAGAATAGAAATGGGAGCATATCACAATGGATTTTTTGGTAGGTCTTCCAACGACTCAATAAGGTTACAACGTCATTTGGGTGATTGTCGATCGAGAAGTCGGCACACTTTTTGCCAATCAAGATTAGATTTAACCTAGATCGGTTGGCAAAACTATACATGAAAAAAATTGTTTCAAGACATGGTGTACTTGTGTCCATTGTATCAGATAGAGATCCACGTTTCACATCAAATTTCTGGAAACGATTATAAGAATGCTTGGGAACACAGTTGAGAATGAGCACAGTGTACCATCCTCAAACCAACGGACAGAGTGAGAGAACCATCCAAACACTAGAAGATATGCTCAGATCATGTATTATGGATTTCAAAAGAAATTGGGATGACCATCTACCATTGGTGGAATTTGCTTATAATAATAGCTATCACGTGAGTATTGGCATGCTGCCTTACGAAGCGTTATACGGCAAGAAATGCAGAACTTTGTTATGCTGGGATGAGGTAGGTGGACGTCAGCTATTGGGTCCAGAGCTGGTACAACAAACCGTCGAGATCATCAAGGTTATTCGTGCAAGATTGATAGTCGCACAGGATAGACAGAAGAAATATGCCAATCAACATCGACAAAATTGGGAATTCGATGTCGGTAGTTTTGTTTTCTTGAAAGTATCTCCCTAGAAGGGGAAGATTCGGTTTGTCAAGAAAGGAAAATTAATCCCTAGGTTTATAGGACCTTTTGAAGTGCTTCGACGAGTTGGTGAAGTGGCGTACAAGGTAACTTTAACTCCAGAATTAGAGCATATTCATAACATTTTCCATGTCTCGGTATTAAGACCATATAAGCCTGATTATAAGTATGTGATAGAATATGAGCCATTACAGTTTGAGAAAGACTTAACATATGAAGAAGTCCCTGTTCAAATTATTGACAGGAAAGAGCAAGTATTGAGGAATAAAGTGATACCTTCTGTTAAAGTAGTCTGGAGAAACCACAATGCTCAAGAAGTTACGTGGGAACTTGAAGTCGTTATGATGAGAAATTATCCTCAGTTATTTGCTTAATTTTGTATAGCAATTCTGGGGACAGAATCTTGTTAAGGAGGGAAGAATGTAACGAATAAATTTATCGAGTTGTGATTCTGGGGACAGAATCCTTTTAAAGAGGGAAGGATGTAACGATCGAGGAATTTTGTAATTAATTTAAATATTTATTAAATTGAATAGATATTTTGTTAAATTTATTTATTTAGAGAAATAAATAATTGATGGAATGGTGGTGCAAGAATTTAGTAACTAAATTGATTAATGTTAATTAAATTGAATAATGGTAATTTTTTATTCGAATATTTAATTTAATGAAATAATTAAATTAAATAAATTGTTTAATATTAAAGAAAATAAGTTAATTAAATAAAGTAATGTTTAAGTCTAATTTATTAAATTAGATATATAATTATTTATTAATCATAAGTATAATTATAATAAAAAAATTATAATTTTATAATTATAAGTGTAAGCTAATTAAATGGGTTACATGTGTGACAAATAAAAACTATATAATATTATTAAAATAATCTAGTATGAGAAATTTTATGTAGCCAAACACAGCCTTATGACTTTTGGCCTAACATAACTGATAGACGAATTATTTTTTTAACTGACGAACGTGGGAAGCCCTCAGTTTATATGTTACGCATTCTTTTTCTAAGGCTAGTACTGAGTTGGGTGAGAAGAAGAAACACAGAGGGTAAGAGAGAATTTAAGTGTAATCTTTGTGAATTGTTAAGGACCGAGGAAGGATTCTATCAACTTACTAGTAGGAAATTCAAGGTATAATTCATTCCTAAAATTTCCAAGTTGTAGTTTCTAATTTAAAGTTCTCTATAATTGATTTAATTTGTTGAATTGTTGTTTCATATGTTGAATATATGTATGTATACTCTTGATAAATTGGTTGGTTATCATCTATAATTATATATTGGTAATCAAATACATGGAATTGACTTTGTAAGAAAGAAGTTAGAATATCAGTGTATATTCATGTAATATGGCTTAAGAAAGTACAAAATTTCATGTCCAATACCTACTATAATCTGTAAATTGGTGTTAGATTGTGTTAGTATGTTAAGATACAAAAACAACGTAGTTTGAATCGTGTCAATTGGTTAAGAAACGAAGTCGTGGCGATCGAATTCACTAAAAGTGTAAAAAATGAAGAAATTGGGAAAATTAGGGTTTTGATCCTTCAAAATTGAGTATATGTAATGTTTATGTAATTAGAATAAAGAATAGCAAGCTTAACTATGTTATTACAAAGTTTTAGATGTTAATTTTTATGAATTCTGTGGAATTGGGTTGATTTGTGGTGACTATGTAATAGAAGAGTTCTTTCATTAGATTTCTGCGTCTGTCACGCATTTTACACTTGCCATAGTATTACCATTGACTGAGCAAAAATGAATAGCCTACGCCCATTGGTCTTATCGTTTTGCACCAATGCTTGGTAATCATCTGTGCCGTGCCGTGAGCCTAGGCAATGAGTTCTGTTTATTTGTGGGTTGTAATACAAGGACTTAATCTAGTTTGGCATGCATGATAATGATGTTAAAACATAACATGGACTACAATAACAGATTTTAATGTGATGTAATATAAAGTGTGAAGATTTTAAGTGATCATTTAATTAAGTTATGTAATGAACAAAAATTGATGTTTACAAAAGTTAGAGATGAATGATAAAGTTTATGATAGACTGTGGTGAGATTTCAGATTCGTTTGGAAGGTTAACCAACATAATTAGACATTAAGATAAGGTTATGGCTTAAATGGCGGGTTAAACTTATGAAGCTAATGTTAATGCAACTAATTGGTATTGCAATTTAAATGATATATGTAGGGTAATTGGCAAACATTATTATACTTGTGTAGCTTACATACATGGCAAGTTCCTTATCCTAAACTTTTATTGAGCAAGTTCCTTATCCTAAACTTTTTTTGAGCAAGTTCCTTAACTTCATTCTCTTGATAATGAATGCAAGTTTCATAGCTACGTTATCTTTTATGTCAAGCAAGCTTTCTATTCCTAAATTTTATGTTAAAGTTGAGCAAGCCTAATCTATCTTGTGTATGATTGTACAAGCTCTTGTAATCTAGTTTGTTACATCAAGCGAGTTTCACTTTCAGAATTCTTGATATTGTTATTTAAAGCATATACTGTTTAATTCAATGATTCAAATGAGATTGTTCTAACCCTTTTGAATGTAGTACTTTGCATATATACTATGTCTATTCAATTGTACATTGTTGTTACTTGATCTTTGACTTTGATAACCTTGTTCAATTCTATATTATTGTGTTGAACCTTCAAATAATAAGCAAACTCTTATTGATTGAACTAGTCTATAATGGAATAGTGTTCTAAAATTCTAGAACCACTGATAAGTTAGTTTCGAGCTAAACTTTCTTTAGTGCAGAAATTCTAAATTCAAGTTGAGATGAACAACCCTAACATAGGGGATTTTATATGTGTAACGTTTAGATGTTTGTGCACAATACATGGTACAAAGGGTTGAACCCCCTAAGTACGTTAAGAAGGGTCTGTATAGTCTAAATGAATGTTAAGGTTGAGGTAATAATACATAATTACCGGGGACATAGTTCGTGGTTTTAAGACCCTCAGATATTTAATTCGAACTTGTTTTCTATTTTTGATTCGTAGAACAAGTTCACCATTGTTCAACATTCGTTGTTCATTTTCATGTTGTTATTATTACTCTTTATATCAGTGAGCAATTGTTTGCTCATTCTTTCAATTAATACTGCAGCTAAAGTTGAGAAGGTTGATGAGCCATCTACTAGCAAAGGAAAGGGCAAGATGTCCAAGTGTTGAAGATTTATGAGAATTTATTTAAGTGAATTATGTTATAAGACTTAATTTATTTTGTGATGTGTTCCGTAGACTTATGTAATCATTTAAGGTTAGATTACCTGGGATTATTTTTGAGATGATGTAACCCTTTAAGGGGAAAGATTATTGCTTAAGTTATTTTATGTATTTATCCTTTATTATGGGTAGTTAGATGTAATTATTTTTTATAGCGGGCACTAAATCCTGTGGGAATGAAGTACCCAAATTTGGGGGTTCACAGGTTGATATCAAAGCTTTAGGTTATGAACCTTAGGTGGGGAAACCTTAGGAAGTAACCTTTAAGGAGACTGAAAACATAGTGGAGTCCAACTTTTATCGAGTTTTAAAGAATGGATTAAGGTATCCATTGAAGCTAAACAATAAAAGACATTATGTGCTATGTGTTAATAACTTATGTGCTCGCGAGTATCGAAGAATGTTAAATAAAACTCAAAATATTTTGTTCTCAGGATGTCTAACGATGGAGGATCCAGTCCAGCTAGGGAAGTGATACCTCAGGTACCTAGAGATGAGGAACCCCGGTATATTCACGTAGTGTGGGAACTGTTGATCCAGGAGGATTAGCCTGTGTTTGATCCCGATGAGGATAGCTCTGAGGAGATAGAGGAGGATGATGAGGAAGAGAATCCTGTGGAGTTTCCACTAAACTCCATATCAGCTGAGATGTATGATGCTCTGTACGACCATAACATAGAATTACAGGACAAGGTTGAGGAGCTGAAGGAGTTGGTTAAGATGCATCAAGCTACGATAGAGCAGAAGGATGCATAGATTCAGGAACTCGACTCACGACTTGGAAACACGGAGTGAGACCTAGTTCATACCAAGGGTCAGCATGAAGATCTGTTGGCGGTGAACGAGAAGATGAAGACTAATGTGGAGAAGTTAAAAGATGACTTGAAAGAGGAATTTTAGGGTAAAATCTAGTTACGCACAACACGCGAGTATATGTGGTCAACAAGTAATACAGTGAAAATAGAGTATCATACCCACGAGGAATTATTAATATAAATTACCAAATATTAACTCTTAACCAAACTAATTTTTTTAAACAATCAATTTAATATTATATGTGACGCCCCCAAAAATAGGTATACATCACCTATTCTGAGTCGCCAAATACATGGTACAGAATACAAATACAAACTAATTATACAATAGTCGTGTAAAATACTACAAAACATATGTTGTGAGTTTTAATACAAATATTGTCATCTAGACAATATCCACACTCAATGGAGTCCTCATTACATTTATTATTACACTATTTCATAGAATAGTGAGGACTACTAATGCACCATCTAGGACCATCACTCTGTTCCCCGACTAGTCCCAACTACGTTCTCATTTTCTGAAGAGAACAATGAAAGAAAGGGTGAGCTCAACTAGCCCAGTAAGAAATATTATGACTAAGATAATGCAGAATAAATTATCGTTAGCCTTCAATAGTGTTAAACTGATACAATATAACAAACATCAAGTTTAGCTACAGCGGAACAAGCAATCCATTAAAAGAGTCAAGTAGAAAATAAAATCTACTATCTTTTATGATTTAAAAGGTTTTTCATCCCTTTTATCGCTGAGACACAGCTCAATAAATAATCCACATCATCAAATCATCCCTGCACTACAAGCCAAGGATATTCTTTAGTATCACGACCACGAATTATCCATGCACTACGGGCCAAAGATAATAGTGTTTTCATCAACGGTCCTGATTATGCCATAAAACAATTCACCTTTGCACCCTTGGCTGAAGAGAATCCATAGCCATAATCATACCAAAAACTATCCATCAATGCACTACGGGCCAATGAGGACCTTTTCCACATCATTTGTAAAATTACGGTCATGATTATACCGAATAATCCCTAGTCATAATCATACCAAGTCCATCTATGCACTACAGGCCACAGATGACTTTCAACATAATATAAACATGAGGATGATGACAATGACATAATAATTCAATAAAACAAGTTCAAGAATTAATTTATCCAGAACCAATAACGTCAAAATTGTCGACATGATACTTCTTTTTGTAGAGTAAAATTCAAGAATGCTCGGAAGAATATTTCCATGAAAGATATTGGATAAAGCGCAAATATCAAGGATATTCCACTAATTTCATGGAGTATAGAAGCCAAAACTTTAACTAATTGAGTATAATAGAATATATGAAAGCGTAAATGGATTTTTTCGCCGTGCGTTAATCCAATAATAAGTAACGGATCATTTCCACAATTTAATAAGGAATGAATACAAAGGATCATTCACCATGGAATATGATAATCCCATGATAGGTTATTCCATGAGTTAATAATAAAGAATGGAACCGAGTCGTGCGTAAACGCATGCAGCAGGATATTCCAATGAATAATAAATAACAAAACCGTGTCATGCGTAAAGCATGCATGAGGATGTTTCAATAGAATAATAAATAACGGAACGAGGTCATGCGTAAAAGCATGCAGACGGGATGTTCTAATGTAATAATAAAGAATGGAATAATGTAAGAATTTCACCATGTATGCGGTACTTTGCATATAGCAAGGTTATTCCAACATAATGATAAAGAATGGAATAAGAAGAATTTCACCAAGTATAGAGTAGCTGCGTATCTGAGTTATTCAATGAAGAATAATAAAGAATGGAATAACAAAAGTTCTCTTCATGGATACAAAAGAAATAATACCCCTTCTGGCAGTATAACAAATAATATCCCTTACCTTTGAAAAAGAAGAGTCTTTGGATATCGGAGTAGTGAAGAAAAGTGAGAATACTTTTTCTTTCTCTATATAGTTTCTCTCTAGAGTTTAGGTGAATTCATAAGAAATAATGAAGGAATGAGCTTCTATTTATAGAAGAATGGGTGAATAGTAACTAATTCATGAACGGTCAGATTGATTTACTTTTTAAAGCGGACGATCCAGATTGATTTAATAAAATATTCTAATAAAACAAAATCTTTTAAATAAAATTTAATATATTCTATTTATAATCTAATAAAACGAATAACTTTATTAAAGTATTACATTTTATATAAAAAGATTTTACTACGCAAAATACTATGCAGTACTATGCAACACCATGCATAATAAAATATAATATATTATAATTATTATCTAATAAAATAAATAACTTTATAAAAGTATTATGTTTTATATAAAAAGATTTTACTATACAAAAAATACTACGTAATAGAATAGAATATATTCTATTTATAGTGTAATAAAACGAATAACTTTATAAAAAATTATGCATTTTATATAAAAAGCTTTTCTGTTTTATTACATTAATAATACTAATAAAACAAAAGCGAGTGACTTATCACATAAGCATCAATAATCAATATCAGGTGCTACTCTATGCAACGAATGCCAGACATTGTACTTTTACTACCGAGTAGTTCAACAAAGATTAGCGGTAAAACTTCTGTCGTTATTTTTATAAAATATTTTTGTCATTTTCTCAATCCGACAATAATTCCGTTGCGGGGTCCACCAATGATTATGTCGTTGCACAAATACTCCCTGATAAAATGAATATTCCCCGACCAATTGAATATTATATAACAACTTGCATACTTTGCAAAATTTATAAATATTACCCACAACTATAACATTATATCAAATCCACACCATAATATTCAAAAAATTATTTTGAGAAAATTAAATATTTATTCATAAAATCTGGGGTCTCACAATCTCCCCTCCTTATGAAATTTCGCCCTCGAAATTACGTACGTACCTGGTATGCCGAACAAATAAGGACACTTCGTCAGATTCTAACTCTTGAGGTATAACCTTTGGGCGTAAAATATATTTCAAGATTTTAACAAGTACGTCTTCATATGTTAAATCTTCCGTTATCTCGTTCGGTTCTAAATTAATAATGTGGTTCGGGTCATCCATATATTTACGTAACATCGATACGTTAAAAACGTTATGAACATACGACATACTTGGCGGTAAAACGAGTCTATAAGCCACAGTTCCTACTCGATCGAGGATTTCAAATGGGCCAATTAAATCAAGGGTTGAGATTTTCTCTCTTCCTCGATTCTTGCTTCTAGAATAACTCCTTCTTGAACCTTCTTCTTCACATTCATCAGCTCTGAGTATGTAGCTTGAGTGGCTTTAACTTTATCGATTAAAGTCGATTCTAATCGTATATTTGTTATCTTCACGTGGGTTCCTAGAGTCTTTAACTCTATCTTCATCATTTGTAAGTCGTACGAAATGGGTCTTTGTGTTAACAACATCGCACTCGCAGAACGATACGATCTTCTACTCAACGCGTCTAATTACCGTTTCGCTTTTTCACAATGGTATTGAATGGTACGATCGTAATCTTCAACAGCTCAAGCCAACGTCTTTGGCGCATGTTATGTTCATTTTAGTTGAAGAAATATTTAAGGGTTGAAGAAATGGGTTTTGTACTGGGGTCAATACAAAATTCAATTTCACGCTCTAGAGGTAGGCTAAGAAGTCTTCAAGAATACGTCAGGAATTTATTAACAATAGAAATATCATTCATAACTGTGACTCTCATCCAAGACTTGGATAACACGTCACATTGATACCTATCATCTTACCATCGTTATTCACAACATCCCCTACAGGAAGTCTGGTTTCGGTGCATTCCACACAAAGAAGTTAACAACGAAAGGCTCGGGGCTTTTTACTTATGGCTTGATATGACAGTGATTAACTTTAGTGGTTTGGTTGCTTGAATTTGCATAACAGGTTGGTTAGGAATATAAAAGCTAACAACCTTATAATAAGCTTGATGAATAGTTAACCAATCGATTCCTAAAATCACATCAAAGGCAAGTAATTTCAAAGAGATACGATCGACAGGTAACGTAAAAGTGTTGATTTGATCAAGATTTATAAATAGTGGAGGTAATGAAGGTTTCTCCCAACTGAGTTTAAATAGATATATCAAAGTCTAACTTCTCCGGCGTTAACTTCAAACATTAAACACAACTAGGTGAAATAAAAGAGTGAGTAGAACCGGTATCTAACACGGTATAGACTTCGCAAGAGTTTATGACTAACATACCCGTGATAATTTTATCCAAGTTCCTCGTCACGAGAAAAAGAAACACTCTCTTAAACTACCGGCTTTAGCTTGTATGGGACATCCTTTGGCATCACTATCCCAGCTGGACTTAACTTCACCATACGACAAAATTGAGCTAGGTGACCTTCTCTTCTGTAATTAAAACATTCTTTGGATTTCTACATACAGTTTGGACGGATGTGTCCCTCCTGTCCGCATTTGAAACATACGACCGGTGGTCGTTCTTCTTCCTTTGAAACGGGTGCTGGTGCCGACGTCTTCACGTCATTGTTGAACCTTCTCTTCTTGAAATGTCCATTCTTATTGTTTTAGCCATGATTACCACCGAAGTGGTTACCATTTCTGGCATGTTGATTCCCTCCATGCTTATTGTCACTGCTTTGATGACTGTTATCACAGGTATTATCATTTTGTCGGCTGCTCTCTTTTGGTTGGGTTGACTCATTATCGCGCTCCAATAACTGAGCCCTATTAACAACATCTGAATACAAACACAGTTTATGAGAGATAAGATATTGACGTATCTCAGGTTTCAAACATCTTAGAAACATTCGCGTCATTCTCTCCTCATTATCAACCAAATAGGACGCAAATCGGGACAACTCGGCAAACTTGGCTTCGTACTGAGACACGGTTATGTTGTTTTGCTCCAACTTGATAAACTCCACCTCTTTCATATGACGAATACTTTCAGGAAAGTACTTGTCATTGAATAGCTCTTGGAACTTCTCCCAAGACATCTTGAGTGCGTCAGGCTGGGTACGTTTTACAGATTCCCACCAGTAATCTGCTTCTGCACGCAACATAAAGGTGGCGAATAGAACCTTTTGCTCCTCTGAGCATTCCAAGACATCAAATATCTTGGTGATCTGCTTTATCCACATCTCTGCCTTAAGTGGTTCTGGCTTTTCCAAAAACTCCGGTGGTCCCAACTCCTTGAACTGCTTAACGGTGACCAACCGTTGGTTGCCATTGTTTCCACCTATATTATGAACAGGAGTCTCTCTCGTTTGCATGAATTCTAAAAAGCTCCTAAACGTACCGTCGTTCGTCATTTGATCAATGTTGTTGTTTACAGGAGGATTATTGTCTTCCTGATGCACATTATCATGATTATTGATTTGTGGAGACTCAACGGTCTCCTGTGCTCCATTGCTATTCTCAACATTCTCGGATGTCATTTTCAAATACTGCCACAAAAAAAGGGTTAATTAACATATCACATATTATCCCTATACTCTGACCGACCAATTAAATACCAAATAAACTTAGGTAGGTCATACTAGCGAAGGAATTCCCCGTCTCTCCCCTCCTAGTTCTTGTCTCACATCTCAGCCAAGGATCATATCCCTAAGCTTTGATACCAACTGTGACGCCCCCAAAAATAGGTATACATCACCTATTCTGAGTCGCCAAATACATGGTACAGAAAACAAATACAAATTAATTATACAATAGTCGTGTAAAATACGACAAAACATATGTTGTGAATTTTAATACAAATATTGTCATCTAGACAATATCTACACTCAATGGAGTCCTCATTACATTTATTATTACACTATTTCACGAATAGTGAGGACTACTAATGCACCATCTAGGACCATCACTCTTGTTCTCGACTAGTCCCAACTACGTTCTCATTTCTGAAGAGAACAATGAAAAGAAAAGGTGAGCTCAACTAGCCCAAGAAGAAATATTATGACTAAGATAATGCGAATAAATTATCGTTAGCCTTCATCGATGTTAAAACCGATAAAATATAACAAACATCAAGTTTAACTCTACAGTGAACAAGCAATCCATTAAAAGAGTCAAGTAGAAAATAAAATCTACTATCTTTTATGATTTAAAAGGTTTTCATCACTTTTATATCATTTGAGACATATTTCAATAAATAATCCACATCATCAAATCATCCACGCACTTCAAGCCGAGGATATTCTTTAGTATCACGACCATGAATTATCCATGCACTACGGGCCAAAGATAATCGTGTTTTCATCAAGCGGTCCCGATCATGCAATAAAACAATTCATCTTTGCACCCTTGGCCGAAGAGAATCCATAGCCATAATCATACCAAAAGCTGTCCATCAATGCACTACGGGCCAATGAGGACTTTTTCCACATCATTTGTAAAATTACGGTCATGATTATACCGAATAATCCCTGATCATAATCATACCAAGTCCATCTATGCACTACAGGCCACAGATGACTTTCAACATAATATAAACATGAGGATGATGACAATGACATAATAATTCAATAAAACAAGTTCAAGAATTAATTTATCCAGGAACCAATAACGTCCAAATTGTCAACATGATACTTCTTTGTAGAGTAAAATTCAAGAATGCTCAGAAGAATATTTCCATGAAAAGATACTGGATGAAGAGCAAATATCAAGGATATTCCACTAATTTCATGGAGTATAGAAGCCAAAACTTTAACCAATTGAGTATAATAGAATATATGAAACTGTAAATGGATTTTCGCTGCCATGCGGTAATCCACTTAGACAGATCATTTCCACAATTTAATAAGGAATGAATACAAAGGATCATTCACCATGCATATGATAATCCACATAGATAGGTTATTCCAACATAATAATAAAGAATGAAATAATAGGAGAAATCACCATGCATGCGATAGACCGCACAGATAGGTTATTCCAACAGAATAATAAAGAATGGAACCAGGTCATGCGTAAACGCACAGACAGGATATTCCAATAGAATAATAAATAACGAAACCAGGTCATGCGTAAAGCACAGACAAGATGTTCCAACAGAATAATAAATAACGGAACCAGGTCATGCGTAAAGCACAGACATGATGTTCCAACAAAATAATAAAGAATGGAATAACAGAAGAATTTCACCATGTATGCGGGTGCCCAGATATAGGGAGTTATTCCAACATAATGATAAAGAATGGAATAAAGAAGAATTTCACCAAGTATAGGGTAGCTTGGCATATCTGAGTTATTCAATGGAATAATAAAGAATGGAATAATGAAGTTCTCATCATGATTACAAAAGAAATAATACCCTTTATGACAAGACAATAACAAATAATATCCCTTACCTTTGAAAGAAGAGTCTTGGATATCGGAATAGTGAAATAGTGAGAATACTTTTCTTCTTTTCTCTATAGTTTTCTCTCTAGAGTTTCATTGAATTCGTAAGAAATAATGAAGGAATGAGCTTCTATTTATAGAAGAATGGACCTGAATAAGTAACTAATTCATGAAGCGGTCAGATTGATTTACTTTTAAGCGATCGTCAGGATTGATTTAATAAAATATTCTAATAAAATAAAATATTTTAAATAAAATATAATATATTTTATTTATAATCTAATAAAACGAATAACTTTATAAAAGTATTATATTTTATATAAAAAGATTTTACTATGCAAAACACTTTATATCATGCAGCACTATGCATAATAAAATATAATATATTCTAATTATTGTCTAATAAAACAAATAACTTTATAAAAGTATTTACATTTTATATAAAAAGATTTTACTATGCAATATACTATGCATAATAGAATATAATATATTCTATTTATAGTCTAATAAAATGAATAACTTTATAAAAGTATTCTGTTTTATATAAAAAGCTTTTCTATTTTATTACATTAATAATACTAATAAAACAAAACTGAGCGACTTATCACGTAAGCATCAATAATCAATACCGTGTGCTACTATGCAACCACGCGTATTACTTTACTTTTACTACCGAGTAATTCAACAGTATTAACGGTAACACTTCCGCCATTATTTTCATAAAATATTTTTATCGTTTTCTCAATCAAGAAAATAATTCGATTCTTGAGGTCCACCAATGATTGTCTTGGTTGTATACGAATATTCCCTGATAAAACGAATTTTTCCCGACCAATCGAATATTATATAACAACTTGCATACTTTGCAAAATTTATAAATATTACCCACAACTATAACATTATATCAAATCCACACCATAATATTCAAAAAATTATTTTGAGAAAATTAAATATTTATTCATAAAATCTGGGGTCTCACATTATAAATTAAATTACTTAATTAAACTAATTCTAATTACCACTAATTACAAATCAGATTATGGAGATTTAAGATCACAACTTCACTTATTGCTTCATTTAAGTTAGCACGCTTCTCATCAATTATTTTCTATCCTGAATTGTTAATCAAGAACACTAAAGCAGATAAAATCACCTCTCGATGCATAATACCCATACTCACTTAAATCCACAGATGACAGAATTAAGTAAGACACCCTAATTAACTAATTCACTATATCTCTATGTGAATTACAATTAAAAAGGATTTAAAGCACAAGTTCATTATTAGATTACATGCGATGTATAGGTATATCTCTATCCTAGGCATAAATTATGAATTCCAACTCCATGAAGAAAACATAATCACATGCTATTATGATCATATCTAAATCTATACTTCATCTCTCGAATTCATAAAGATTATCACGATAATTGTTAGCTAGGCAATTAAGCAATTAAGTCCAAATCACAATAGACAATCCTCACAATAAAACATAATAATTGATAACGAAGCATATTAAAATAAACTACACAATAAGATCCATTGTAATCTCAAACAAAGAATTAGTTCATTGAATTAAAATTAAGAATCCACACTTGTAATAACATTGAAAGATAAGAATAAGATTAAGAGTGAAGAATAAATCTGTTATCAACAAATCTCCATCTTCCTCAAGCTCCTGCTCTTGATCTTCAATGGTCTCCAAGTTGTTTCATTCTCCAAATCTCCTAGAAACTAAGGTTTTAATCCTAATCTACTCTAATCTAATCTAATGGAATTCTCTTCTCATTTCTAATCCTTGTGATTCTCCTCCTTTTATATGCCTCTTTATATGCCTTTAAGTCCTCCTAGAAGTCCTTGAATCAAACGGCTCGAACCAATCCTTCCACTTCTGAAAACCCGATTATTTCGACGCCAGAATCGCCGTCGCCTTTATGACTATAGTGTTGCGTCGGCATTGAGGTCATTAATGACGGCAGACGCTGCCGTCAATAACTGTCATCGCCCACAGTCGTCTCTCACGACTCCGGCCGCCGACCATCGGCATCATTTTCATTACCGACGGGAGTCATTGGCGACGACATAATGTCAATACCGACGGCTATACCGACGGTAAGGCCGTCGGCAAAGACCCCATAAATATTTTGGGGAAAATACTCATTACCGACGGCATGACCGTTGGCAATGCCTTAATAGCCGTCGACAATGACCTTTTACCCATGTCTGTCGCTATATGTCAATGGCGACAGCTATGCCGTCGCCATTACCCCCGTCGGCAATGACTACATATATTTAGATTTTTTTTTAAAATTTCAAAATTTCCCTGTTCATTTACAAATATACACCTGTTATAAACTAATAACAACCATCAAATAACAACTATACATGTTATAAACTAGTAACCTAAATCAAATATATAGATAAAAAATATAATGGTCGTCGGTACAACTCAAAAACTATACAAATACATACATGAAACTCAGAATATAACATAAACTAAACTAACTACAACCCATTGCATGTCTCCATGTCATCGAGTCGGCGGTCATCACCCTGTACTGGAGGAGGCTGTTCGTCATCAACTCGACGGTCATCGCCCTGTACTGGAGGAGGCTGCTCGTCATCAGCTCGACGGTCATCACCAGTACCTCCACCTCCACCACCACGAGTCTCGTCAATAAGACCCTACAAAATTAAAATATTAATAACAAAATCAAAATGAAAACACATTTACATCATTTTAGTTTGTGTTCTTCAAGTTAGGTGGACGGGACTCGAACTCGGGCTCCGTATATCGGAATCGAGTCCCGTCAGTTGTAACGCATGTCTATTGCCTATGCGGTGCTATTTCCTATGTTCGTGTGTCAACTGGATGATCAGGATGGGTTTTGGGTTCTTTTTTTGGCTTTTTGCCTAACTATTGGCGAGTTTTTCAAACTGGGACTTAACTCGGTCTGTGACAACCGAGATTTTATAATTTAATTTTAATATTTATTGGATTGAATAAATATTTTTCGATGAATTAATTATTAGATTAAATAATTAATTGATGAAATTGTGATAGATTAATTTAATTATATGTGTTACATTTATTAAATTAATATAGAGAATTTTTATTATTCGAAGTATGTAATTATGTGAGCTTATTGTATTAAAAGAAATACTTAATAAGCCTAATGTTATTTTAATTAATTTAATTATTAATTAGAGATTTAATAATTTAACATTATTATTAAAGGAGAAATTTATTTATGTGACTATGTGAATTAATGAGAAATTACTATATTTTATTTAAATTAAATTAAATAAGATATTTGAATTGGGTGTGACATGATTTAAACTATATTATAAAAGTTTTATTAAATTAATTGGTTTTGAAACCATTCTTGCCAGCCAAACAAGACCCTAAAGGGAGTTGATAGCGATTACCCATGATCGAATAATCGAACCTCATCGTCACTTCATTTCTTTTTATCGTCTTTCATTTCCTTCCTTTTCATTATTTGGCTAAAGTCGGCATAAAAGCAGAGAGAGGAAAAGAGAGAGTTTGAGAATTTTTTGAGAAAGTTTGTGACTCTGTGTTTGAAGTAGAAAGAATTGTCATCCTTGTTCATCTACGCTTGCGTAATTTTCTTCAACCCAAATTCCTATTTTACGTCTTTCAAAGTTTTCATGAATATGGCTTCATTCAAGTTCTGTGAATCTCTGTAAATTGGGAAACTATGTTAGGGATATATGTAATAATTCGTGTAGCATAACATGTTTTATATATATTGTATATGATTCCATATCATAAGTTTCATAATATTATGACTTGTTGTTTCAAAAATTTACAGAGTATGTTATTTGGCTATATGGTCCTTATACGTAATTTTAATATGTCAACCATAAATTTTTCTACAAAATTTCCACTTATATGTGATTATGCATGATAAAACGAACAAAATGAAATTTGAATGGTTGGATTTGGTTTTATAACGAATCTGTGGCGTTGAATTTTAGGAATTTATGTTCAACACTTCAAGAACATCAAGAACAGTACAATTTGCATAATTTAATTCTGTGATTATTTGTTTTAATGGGTTAAAATCACTCTATAAATGTTGGGTATTGATTATATATGAATTCTAATATATGGGTATGTTTAATTTGGGGAATTAATGATTATGTAGTGTTTATTTATTTGAATTACGTGTTCTTCATGAACTGGGAATTGAGTCAGAGTGTGTCATGTATTTCAACTCCTAGTTCATTTCTCGCTACTCAGGCCATGATACCAAGAACGCTATAGCCTTGAAATCAAAATATTGCAAGCATGTGTGTAAATAGCCAAGACCAAAGACAAAAGTGGCACCGCAACGCCACTTAGCAGAATGTCCAGAAAATGTTTTTTTTAAGTATTCAAGTATAGAAATGTAATAGTAACCTAGTCTAATGAATATAAAAACTTGTTAGACATATAATGAGATATTAAAATAAGTTTTATCAAGTCAAGAAGACATCTATATGTTAATTGAATCGTTGATTATGTAATTAACTTGTTGTTCGTGTAGTATAATATTATGTGAAATCAAGTATGGTAATTTGACTAAGTATAGTCATGAATTCGGGTTAGACAAAAGAATAAACTTATGATGTTTAGTACGTTATAATTGATTAGTGTTGTGAACATAATTGATATGTAGGATTTAAATCAAAGAACGAGTTTAATTAAGTGTAATCTATGCACGAGGCAAGTCTCCTAACCCTACTTGTTATCATTATATAAGTTGATGAATTCACCTTTCTACATTGAGCAAGTTCTCATTATTATTGATCAAGTCTGTTTTGTTATATTAAAGCCTATTAATCTTTCAAGCATGATGTGGTCATACAATAATTATTCTATTGTATACCTCTTGAGAATTTATTCAAGTTAAATATTCAGGTTATTGTTAAACCTTGTTAGACTAAATAACCCTTAATGATTCGACTAGTCCATAGTTGATGAGCATTCTAAATTTCAGAACCCTTGATGAATTATCCAAACCAAACTTCCTTTGGTGCGGACTCGAATGTCAAACTAAGATGAACAACCCTGTATAGGGGATTACTTATGCATTAGCATTAAGATATTGTACACAGTATGGTACTAAGGATCGATCCCCCTAAGTACGAGAAGAAGAGTCCATAGTCTTATGACTGTTAAAGGTTTCAAGAATAAACACTTGACAACCTAAGACATAGTTCAAGGTCTTACAACCCTCAGAATTTCTTTTGATTCTTGTTATTCATTCTTGATTCAAAAGTTGAGCTTTTATATCTGAAGTTATTATTTCTCTCGCATGTTATTATTCATTGTTATATTTTTATACATGTGGGCAATCGTGCTCACTCTTGCATAATAATAACATTGCAATTAAGAACAAAAGAGCAGACGAACCTTCCACTAGTAAAGGCAAGGGCAAGATTAGCAAGTAATGAAGACTGTTTTATTATTATGGTTATGTAATTAGAATTGATGTTACTAAGACTTATTTGTTTATGTTTTCGCACAGATGATTTAAGGTTAGAGTAACCTGGAATTTATTTTTATGCAGTTGATGTAACCCCATAAGGGGAGATTTATTTATTATTTCTATCTATTGCATGGTTTACATTTATTTATGGGTAGATAGATAGATGATATTTGTACAGTGAACACCAAATCCTGTGGAAATGGAAGTACCAGATTTGGGGGTGTCACAGGTTGGTATCAAAGCTATAGGTTATGAACCTTAGGTGGGAGAACAACCTTAGGTAGTAGCCTTGTAGAAGATCGAGAACATAGTGGTGGTAAACTCTTATCGAGTTCTAAGAAATGAATTTCTAAATTCATTGAAGATAATAAAAGACTTTATGTGCTTATGTGTTAATCTATGTGTTCGCTAGCACGGAATAGTAACTAAAACTTAAAACTTTGTTGTCAGGATGTCGGATGTTGGAGGAGCTAGTCGAGCTGGGGAGGAGGAACCCCGAGTACCTATAGAGGAGGAGCCCCGAGACATTCATGTCGTTAGGGAACAGCTGGTACAGAGAGAGACATCTCCGTTGATCACTGTTGTTGGTCAGGAGCATGAGCACGAGGACCGATCCGGAGGAGGATCCCGAGGAAGAAGAGGAAGAAGAGGAGTTCCCATAGAACTCCATTGATCTTGAGATGTATGATGCACTTTATGATCGTAACATAGAGTTGCGAGAAAGCGTCCAGGGATCCGACCGAGCGGGCGCGATTAGTCGCCAGATCACTATTGAGCAGAGGGATAGAGAGATTGTGACTCTTCACACACATTTAGGAAACGTGGAGTGGGATCTAGTTCACGAAAAGGGTCAAACCGAGGATAAGTCCGCAGAAATAGAAAAGTTGAAAAAGGATCTGAAAGAGAGCTCAGAGAGGCTTGCCATAGTAGAGGAGGGCTGGGTACGAGAGTCACGTCGTGCTGATCTTGCAGAAGATGATCACCGTGCGAAGAAGGCTAAACTTGAGGAGACGTACTCTACACTACAAAATGCAATGGATACGATCCAAGATCGAGTTAGGAAGTATCCAATCCAGTTTGAGGATCTACCATCATATATGCTAGATCGTAGAACGATGTCTCGTATCATGGAAGAGGAACGTAGCAAGGCTATTCAAATACTTTAATGCAGAGCGGTGATAGTATTAGTTTAATTATGTGAAAACTATTTAGTAGATAATGATGTAAATTCTGATGTGATTATAAACAAAGGAATATTTTGATGTTTTAAATCCTGTAGATTCTTAATCTCGAGATAGTTGATGTAAATAGCCGTGATGCTATCTTATGATGTTAAAACTTTTGAATTGAATGAAATGTCAGAGTTTATTTAAAGAAATGTGTTAAGTGAATTATAATTAAATGTTCTAGTTAAACCTTAATTGTTTGAGGGATTGAATAAAGATCTAATCAGTGTATATTCTTAACAGAAATATGCCGCCTAGACGAAGACAAAATCGTCAGCAAGCCCAGGAAGGGTCAACAAAAAATAACAACGACGCCAATGCTAACCCCGTTCAGCAATTGGTAAACCTTTTAGCTGAAGCACTTAATAATCAACCACGAGCTCCACCAAGCACCTCATTTAAGGACTTTAAGGCGGTGGGACTGCCAGAGTTTAAGGGTTCTATAAACCCAATCGAAGCTCAGACCTGGGTGATGGAGATGGAGAAGGTGTTCGATGTTGCTAGAGTAAGGGAAGACGAGGAAAATCGCAGATACAATCTATATGTCTGAAGTCTCAAGCCGACTATTGGTGGCGGTGCAAATAAAAGCACGGAGGTGAAGGTGTAATAACCTGGGAGAGATTCAAAGAGATGTTTTTCGAGATGTACTTTTCGACTAGTTCACAAAATCAGATGGAGGTTCAGTTTCTAGAGTTGAAACAGGGGAATATGTCAGTAGCTGATTATGCAGCAAGGTTCAATGAGTTGGCTAGGTTCGCCACATATCAAGTACATACCGATGAGAGGAAGGCAAGACGTTTTGAAAGCAAGGACTGAAGCCCTGGTTGTATAGCAAGGTGTCAATGTTTCAATTGAACACTTTTGCTGGAGTGTTAGAGAAGGCCATACTCGCTGAGGATGGCAGTGAAGCAATAACGAAATACAATCAGGATCAGAAGAAGAAAAAGAGTGAGAATGAAGGTAACAACAAGTCTGGTGGGAGTGGCACTGGGGGTAGCCATAATCAGAAGAGGAAGTGGACGGATAACTCGTCAGCTGGAAGTCAACAAGGAGGGCAGAAGAAGAAGATCGAAGCGTGCCCAACCTGCGGAAAAGCTCATTTGGGAGTTTGCATGAAAGGGAAGCGAGTGTGCTTCTGTTGTGGTCGGGAAGGCCACATAAAGCACCAAACCATCTCAAACCAAAGAAGGGTACCTGCTTCACTTGTGGTTCAAAGGATCATCTGGCAAGGGACTGTCCTAAGAAGGGATCTAGAGGGACGAGTTCAGGAGGAAATAGAGGAAATACCGGTGGAAGAACTCTGATTATCGCAAAGACCAAACCGAACCAACCGATCGATCGCTAGAACATTCAATATGACAAAGGCGGAGGATGCGATCTGATCTCGCGATGTGGTGTCAGGTATCATTCCGATCAATAAAATTAATGTGTGTGTATTATTTGATTCAGGTGCTACATGTTCATTTATATCCGATGACTTTGCTAAGAACTTAGAATTGCTTAAGGACGAGTTAAAATACCCCATGAACATAGAAATTGCGAATAGAGAAATTTATCCCTGTTAAGTATGTGCATAAGAACTGTAGAGTGGATATTAAGGGTAATATCATGAACGTTGATCTTATCCCTATTCGACTTGGAGAATTCGACGTTATTTTGGGTATGGACTGGTTATCCAATTATGGGGCGGTAATTGACTGCCAAAAGAAGTGTATTAACCGTATGACTCCGTCAAAGGTTGTGTTTTATGGTAGCAAGTCGCCTAGACAAGCGAGTTGTCTGACGATGATGCAGGCCAGGAGATTGTTAAGGCAAGGCTGTGTAGGATATCTAGCTTACATAGTCGATAGTCGTAAAGAGAATCCGAAAATAGATGAGATACCAGTAGTGAGAGATTTCGCAGACATATTTTCGGATGATTTGCTGGGACTTCCTCCAGATAGAGCAGTTGAATTTGTGATTGATTTGGCTCTAGGAACGGCTCCAATATCAAAGGCACCGTACCGAATGGCACCGGTAGAGATGAAAGAATTGATGGTCCAACTACAAGAATTACTAGACAAGAAGTATATACAACCAAGCATATCACCGTGGGGAGCGCCAATTTTATTTGTGAAGAAGAAGGATGGGACAATACGGCTCTGCATAGACTATAGAGAACTGAATAAGGTCACGATTAAGAATATGTATCCATTACCGCGAATTAATGATCTATTCGATCAGTTAAAGGGAGCAAGACACTTTCAAAGATAGACTTGAGAAGTGGTTATCATCAACTGAAGGTGAGACCAGAGGATGTACCGAAGACAGCGTTCAGAACACGATACAGTCACTACGAATTTTTGGTAATGTCATTTGGTCTAACAAATGCTCCTGCAGTATTTATGGGCTTAATGAATGGAGTGTTCAAGCCGTTTTTGGACAAATTCGTAGTGGTATTTATAGATGATATTTTGGTATATTCAAAAACCAAGGAAGAACACGAAGAGCATTTGAGGGTGACATTAGAGACATTGAGAAGAGAGAAGTTGTATGCTAAGTTTTTGAAATGTGAATTTTGGATTGAAAGAGTATAATTTCTTGGACATGTGATTGATAGAGACAGAATTTTGGTGGATCCCTCCAAAGTCGAAGTTGTGATTAACTGGGATCAGCTGAAGACGCCGTCGAAAGTAAGAAGTTTTCTTGGATTGGCAGGTTATTATAGAAGATTCATTTAAGATTTCTCCAAGATCGCAACTCCATTGACGAATTTGACTAGGAAATTGGTGAAATTTGTTTGGACGAAGAAGTGTGAGGAAAGCTTTCAAGAATTAAAGAAGAGGTTGAGTTCAGCACCTGTATTATCTCTTCTGGATGATACAAAAAATTTTGTGGTTTATAGTAATGGATCGCATAAAGGGCTTGGCTGTGTGCTTATGCAGAACGGTAGAGTTATTGCGTATGCGTCACGACAATTGAAGGATTATGAGAAGGGGTATTCGACCCATGACTTGGAGTTAGCTGCAGTGGTTTTTGCTTTAAAAATCTGTAGGCACTATCTCTATGGGGAGAGGTGTGAAATATATACAGACCACAAGAGTCTGAAATATATTTTTACACAAAAAGACTTGAACATGCACCAAAGAAGGTGGTTGGAGTTAATTAAGGACTAAGATTGTGAGATTATATACCATCCGGGTAAGGCAAATGTGGTTGCCGACGCCTTAAGTAGAAAGGGTCGGGAGAAACTGATGATCTTGACCGATCAGGAGAAGTTAATTTCAGCAATGGAAAAGCTGGAATTGGAAGTGAAGTGTCCTATGGAGATCGATGAGAAGCTATTTTAGATATAATCTGGTACAACACTACTAGACAAGGTTAAGGAGGCTCAACTTCAGGATGATGAATGTAAAACAGTGAAGAAGAAGATATCTGAAGGAACCGAATCAAGATTCAAGATGGATAAGGAAGGAATACTGAGGTTTGAGAATAGAATTTGGGTACCGCCAGTACCAGAGATTAAGGATGAAATTTTGAGCGAGGCTCATAACTCATGATATTCGATTCACCCTGGTAGTACCAAGATGTACCAAGATCTTCGACAACATTTTTGGTGGCCAAATTTGAAACGAGAGGTTGCAGAATGTGTTGCCAAGTGTCGACATGTCAGAAAGTGAAAGCATAACATCAAAGGCCGAGGGGGTTACTACAACCTTTAGAGATTCCAGAATGGAAATGGGAACATATTACGATGGATTTCGTGGTTGGTCTACCGACAACTCAGAAAGGCTACGATGCAGTATGGGTTATTGTTAACCGATTGACGAAATCAGCACACTTCCTTCTGATCAAAATCAGATTCAACTTAGATCAGTTGGCAAGGTTATATGTGAAAGAGATTGTTTCAAGACATGGAGTTTCAGTGTCAATTATTTCTGATAGAGATCCGCGCTTTACGTCGAACTTCTGGAAACGTCTACAAAAATGCATGGGTACATAGTTGCGAATGAGCACGACATATCACCCTCAAACAGATGGACAGAGTGAAAGAACAATTCAGACATTGGAAGATATGTGAAGAGCTTGTATAATGGATTTTAAAGGAAATTGGGATAATCATCTGTAAGACCCCAACTTATTATTAATGAAATTTAATTTTCTCTATTTATTATTTTAAAATAGTAAGGGTTGATTTGATTAATGTGGATAGTTAGGGGTAAAATACACAAATACTTCAAAATAAGCAAGTGGTTATAAAATATTCATTGTTGTCGGGGAATATTCGTTTGGTCGTGGAGTATTAAATGCATCTTTGTGGGAATATTAATCGACTGACAGTAGCGACCCATGTGTGGGCCCATAACTTGAAAGCGATTGGATGAAGAAAATGACAAATATAAGTGGTTTAAAAATATCAGGCGTGGTTATTACCAATTAATCATTGTTAAAATACCCGGTGGTAAAAAACACAAGAAGACACGGTATTGCACCAATTATTGATTCTTACGTAAGAAGGCACTACTCAATAATGGTTACTGTGTAATTATTATTCAAATATTTTATTGAGTTAATAATTCACGCGTTGATATTTTATATTCTTTGTTGTTTCAATAATTGTCATTACACGATATTTTTCATTATCGAAGCAATAATTCATATTATCGAATAATATTATTAGATAACATTATTGGCAATGTCTAGAAAGTTCTGTCTAAGGAGAGGTTTGGTCACCTAATTGCGTGTCAGTAAGAAGAAATTCTTATTGGAAAGCCCCCTCTTTCTTGGGAACTACCTGGTTGTCAATATTGTGATTCTGTAATATTATTTGTGAATAATTAATTATTGATTCATATGATGAGGAAAATATTGATTTTATGTGGATATAGATGGAGAAAAATTTTAATGTGACAATTGTTGAAAATTGAAATTTTATATTTTTCTGATAAAATAATTCATTTAAATATATTATTATATTTTAATAATATAATAATGGTGATATTTTTACAACGAATGTGGGATATATAAGTATACGAGGAGGAAGAGTATTTTTGTTGCAATAAATGTTTAAAACATGTTAAACATGTTGGTGGACCCCATTTATTGACTGAAATTTGATTATAACTTGTAAAATTGCTCGTTTGTAGATTTCGGTCAATTTCTATTTGGAATTTTGAAAAACTTTTTTCTGCAAAGTTGTAGAGAATTGAATTTCCTATAAATACTTGCGAGATTCGAATTTTCTGATGAAAGGGCTATTTATTATGAATTATTGAAGTTTCGAAGCTCCGAAATAATTGATTTTTGGAAGTTTAAAATATTTAAAATTAGAAAAACGTTTTTTTTCATTATGGTGTGTTACATGTGGGTTGAATGAGCTGAATTCAGTTCTTGGAAGGTTGGCGAGGAAATTTTATTATAAATAATAATATTATATTAAATTTTCGCTTTGGTGTTCTAAGCATTTTCCTATAAATAGGGTGCTTAGGTTAGAATTGAAAATCACATTTAAAGCTGAAGTTTCTCTCTATATTATCGAACGTATTCTTGTGAGTATTTTGAGTATACTTTGAGTATTGTTAGGCGGTGCAAGTTCCTTCAAAGACTATACCCTAGTATTCAAACTAGAAGTACTAATCTTTCGAGGTAAGGGATGTTATTTTCTTCTCAAATGATATTATTTCTTCAATATCATTATGCTGAAATATTGGTTGAAACTTTTTATCAAATTTGGAACTTTTCCATGTCGGGTTTACTATTCATGAGTTACTATTCATGAGTTACTATTCACGAGTTACTATTCATGAGTTACTATTCACGAGTTACTATTCACGAGTACTATTCATGAAGCGTGAAGATGTTTTTTTGGGAAATTTCTATCTTTTGGTGTTTGAGTTCTTTATTCACGTATACGGATTATTCACGATACTGACTATTCATAGAAAAATAAAATTTCTTCTTTTTGTCCAAAATATCTATTCTGGATACTAGCTTTGATTGTATCCATGTTTTGATCATTCTTGAATTTTACACCACTATGATTATTTTTGAGGTATTTTTGAACATGGATAAAACAAAGTACGAATCCTTAATCCTTGTCATTTTGTTTCACTGGATTCGTTTCTTTAAAAATATTTTTCATCATCCTCAGTCTTAAATGATGATATTATTGAATATCTTTGGCCTGTAGTGCAAAGATGAATGATTCTGAAGAATATCCTCGTCAGTAGTGCAAAGATGAGCAGTGTTTAGATGAACATGATTAAGTGATGAATATCTTTGGCTGTAGTGCAAAAAGATGAATATTTGATTCAGATGTATATTGATTGATGTTACAGGATAAAAGATAGAGCGATGAACTTTTAAATTCATACATAGAAGATAGTAGTTTGCATTCTCTACTTAACTCTTCTAATGAATTATTATTTCATTGCAAATATTGATTTAAAATTTGTTGTCTATTGTATTCTATTAGATTTTTCCTGTTGAAGACTAACGGTAATTTGTTGTATATTATCTTAGTCATAATATTCTTTTCTTGGGCTAGTTGAGCTCACCCTTTTCCTTTTGTTCCATTTTTCTTCTCGGGAGGCAAGAATATAGCGAAAGTACTGAGTGGGGTATGGAATGAAGGTTTTAGAAAGGATTGTTTAGTAGTCCTCACCATTTTGTAAAATAATGTATCAATAAATGTGATGAGGATTTATTTGAGTATAGATATTGTGCAGAAGATAATATTTGTATTCAAACTCACAGTTTTACTGTTGTAATAATAAAGTTGTAGTTGTTTCTGTACCATGTATTGACAACTCAGAATAGGTGATGTATACCTATTTTGCGGGCGTCACATCATCTACCGCTCATAGAGTTCGGTTACAACAACAGTTGCCACGCTAGTATTGGCATGCCACCTTATGAAGCGTTATACGGCAGAAAGTGCAGAACTCCGCTATACTGGGATGAAGTTGGCGAAAGACAATTACTAGGCCCGGAATTGGTACAACAAATAGCAGAAATAGTCAAAGTGATCTGAACAAGATTGACAGCAGCTCAAGATAGACAGAAGAAACACGTCAATCCACACCGTAAGAATGTTGAGTTTGAACCTAGTAGTTATGTGTTCTTAAAGGTATCTCCCTGGAAAGGAAAGATCAGATTCAGAAAGAAAGGGAAATTAAGCCCAAGATTCATTGGACCCTTTGAAGTTTTGAGAAGGGTCGGAGAAGTTGCTTATGAGGTAGCCTTACCTCCAGCTCTAGAGAATGTCAACAACGTTTTCCATATGTCAGTTCTACGACCATACAAACCCGATTACAAGCCCGTGAATGAATATGAACCCCTACATTTTGACAAAGACTTATCTTACGAAGAAATTCCTGTTCAAATTGTCGACCGCAAAGAACAAGTTCTGAGAAATAAAGAAATACCTTTTGTTAAGGTAATTTGGAGGAACCACAACGTTGAAGAAGCTACGTGGGAACTCAAAGAGAATATGATGAAGAATTATCCTCATTTATTTAACTAGATTGTTATAAGCGATTCTGGGGACAGAATCTTTGTAAGGGGGGGAGAATGTAACGGGACGAATTGTTTAAGTTGTGATTCTGAGGATAGAATCCTTTTAAGAGGGGAAAGATGTGACAGCTGAGATTTTGTAATTTAATTTTAATATTTATTGGATTGAATAAATATTTTTCGATGAATTAATTATTAGATTAAATAATTAATTGATGAAATTGTGGTAGATTAATTTAATTATATGTGTTACATTTATTAAATTAATGTAGAGAATTTTTATTATTCGAAGTATGTAATTATGTGAGCTTATTGTATTAAAAGAAATACTTAATAAGCCTAATGTTATTTTAATTAATTTAATTATTAATTAGAGATTTAATAATTTAACATTATTATTAAAGGAGAAATTTATTTATGTGACTGTGAATTAATGAGAAATTACTATATTTTATTTAAATTAAATTAAATAAGATATTTGAATTGGGTGTGACATGATTTAAACTATATTATAAAAGTTTTATTAAATTAATTGGTTTTGAAACCAATTCTTGCCAGCCAAACAAAACCCTAAAGGGAGTTGATAGCAGTTACCCATGATCGGGTAACTAACCTCTACTGCGTCACTTCATTTCTTTTTATACGTCTTTCCTTTCCTTCCTTTTCATTATTTGGCTAAGTCTGGCATAAAACAGAGAGGGAAAAGAGAGAGGGAGTTTGAGAATTTTTTTGAGAAAGTTTGTGACTCTGTGTTTGAAGTAGAGAGAATTGTCATCCTTGTTCATCTACGCTTGTGTAATTTTCTTCAACCCAAATTCCTATTTTACGTCTTTCAAAGTTTTCATGAATATGGCTTCATTCAAGTTCTGTGAATCTCTGTAAATTGGGAAACTATTTTAGGGATATATGTAATAATTCATGCAGCATAGCATGTTTTATATATATTGTATATGATTCCATATCATAAGTTTCATAATATTATGACTTGTCGTTTCAAAAATTTACAGAGTATGTTATTTGGCCATATGGCCCTTATACGTAATTTTAATATGTCAACCATAAATTTTTCTACAAAATTTCCACTTATATGTGATTATGCATGATAAAACGAACAAAACAAAATTTGAATGGTTGGATTTGGTTTTATAACGAATCTGTGGCGTTGAATTTTAGGAATTTATGTTCAACACTTCAAGAACATCAAGAACAGTACAATTTGCATAATTTAATTATGTGATTGTGTGTTTTAATGGGTTAAAATCACTCTATAAATGTTGGGTATTGATTATATATGAATTCTAATATATGGGTATGTTTAATTTGGGGAATTAATGATTATGTAGTGTTTATTTCGCTGAATTCTATGTTCTTCATGAATCGGAAATTGAGTTCTGAGTGTCATGGCAAGCAAGCATCACCGACTACATATATACATATGCCGCATGTAAATACAATGTATAAGTCATGGCCTTAAGACCTGAAGAAAAAAGTGGGTATGTAACGCCACTTAGCAGAATGTCCAGAAAATGTTTTTTTTAAGTATTCAAGTATAGAAATGTAATAGTAACCTAGTCTAATGAATATAAAAACTTGTTAGACATATAATGAGATATTAAAATAAGTTTTATCAAGTCAAGAAGACATTTATATGTTAATTGAATCGTTGATTATGTAATTAACTTGTTGTTCGTGTAGTATAATATTATGTGAAATCAAGTATGGTAATTTGACTAAGTATAGTCATGAATTCGGGTTAGACAAAAGAATAAACTTATGATGTTTAGTACGTTATAATTGATTGGTGTTGTGAACATAATTGATATGTAGGATTTAAATCAAAGAACGAGTTTAATTAAGTGTAATCTATGCACGAGGCAAGTCTCCTAACCCTACTTGTTATCATTATATAAGTTGATGAATTCACCTTTCTACATTGAGCAAGTTCTCATTATTATTGATCAAGTCTGTTTTGTTATATTAAAGCCTATTAATCTTTCAAGCATGATGTGGTCATACAATAATTATTCTATTGTATACCTCTTGAGAATTTATTCAAGTTAAATATTCAGTTATTGTTAAACCTTGTTAGACTAGCGAACCCTTAATGATTCGACTAGTCCATAGTTGATGAGCATTCTAAATTTCAGAACCCTTGATAAATTATCCAAACCAAACTTCCTTTGGTGCGGACTCGAATGTCAAACTGAGATGAACAACCCTGTATAGGGGATTACTTATGCATTAGCATTAAGATATTGTACACAGTATGGTACTAAGGATCGATCCCCCTAAGTACGAGAAGAAGAGTCCATAGTCTTATGACTGTTAAAGGTTTCAAGAATAAACACTTGACAACCTAAGACATAGTTCAAGGTCTTACAACCCTCAGAATTTCTTTTGATTCTTGTTATTCATTCTTGATTCAAAAGTTGAGCTTTTATATCTGAAGTTATTATTTCTCTCGCATGTTATTATTCATTGTTATATTTTTTTATACATGTGGGCAATCGTGCTCACTCTTGCATAATAATAACATTGCGATTAAGAACGAAAAGAGCGACGAACCTTCCACTACTATAAAGGCAAGGGCAAGATTAGCAAGTAATGAAGACTGTTTTATTATTATGGTTATGTAATTAGAATTGATGTTACTAAGACTTATTTGTTTATGTTTTCGTACAGATGATTTAAGGTTAGAGTAACCTGGAATTTATTTTTATGCAGTTGATGTAACCCCATAAGGGGAGATTTATTTATTATTTCTATCTATTGCATGGTTTACATTTATTTATGGGTAGATAGATAGATGATATTTGTACAGTGAACACCAAATCCTGTGGAAATGGAAGTACCAGATTTGGGGGTGTCACACGGTCTCCGTATGTCAGAATCGAGTCTCGTAAGTTGTAACGCGTGTCTAATACCTACACGTTGCTATATGTGTGTTTGCGTGGCGTTCGGACGGCCAAGGCGGGTTTTGGGCACTTTTTCGGCTTTTTGCCTAACTGTTGGCTGGTTTTGCAAACTGGGCGATAACTCGGATTTCGTATATCGGAATTGAGTCCCTTAAGTTCTAACGCATGTCTAATATCTACTCGGTGCTATGTGTGTGTTTGCGTGGTGTTCAGACGAACGAGGCGGGTTTTGACCTATTTTTCAGCTTTTTGCCTAAGTGTTGGCGAGTTTTACAAACTGGGTGATAACTCGGATTCCGTATATCAGAATCGAGTCCTATAAGTTCTAACGCGTGTCTCATACCTACTCGGTGCTATATGTGTGTTTGCGTGGTGTTTGGACGACCGAGGCGGATTTTGACCTGTTTTTCGGCTTTTTGCCTAAGTGTTGGCGAGTTTTTCAAACTGGGCGATAAATCGGATTTCGTATATCAAAATAGAGTCCCGTAAGTTCTAACGCATGTCTAATACCTACTCGGTGTTATGTGTGTGTTTGCGTGGCGTTCGGACGACCGAGGCTGGTTTTGACCTATTTTTTGCCTTTTTGCCTAAGTGTTGGCGAGTTTTGTAAACTGGGTGATAACTCGGATTTCGTATATCGAAATTGAGTCCCATCAGTTCTAACGCGTGTCTAATACCTACTCGGTGCTATGTGTGTGTTTGTGTGGCGTTCGGACGACCGAGGCGGGTTTTGGCCAATTTTTTGGCTTTTTGCCTAAGTGTTGGAAAGTTTTGCAAACTGGGTGATAACTCGATCTCCGTATGTCAGAATTGAGTTCCGTAAGTTCTAACGCGTGTCTAATACCTACTCAGTGCTATGTGTGTGTTTGCGTTGCATTCGGACAACTTAGGCAGGTTTTAACCTATTTTTTAGCTTTTTGCCTAAGTGTTGGCGAGTTTAGCAAACTGGGCGATAACTCGGATTTCGTATATCAGAATTAAGTCCCGTAAGTTCTAACGCGTGTCTAATACCTACTCGGTACTATGTGTGTGTTTGTGTTGAGTTCGGACGACCGAGGCGGGTTTTGACATATTTTTTGGCTTTTTGCCCAAGTGTTGGCGAGTTTTGCAAACTGGGCGATAACTCAGATTCCGTATATCGGAATCGAGTTCCGTAAGTTCTAACGCATGTCTAATACCTACTTGGTGCTATGTGTATGTTTGCGTTGCGTTCGGACAACCGAGGCGGGTTTTAACCTGTTTTTTGACTTTTTGCCTAAGTGTTGGCGAGTTTTGTAAACTGGGCGATAACTCGGATACCATATATCAGAATCGAGTCCCGTAAGTTCTAACGCATGTCTAATACCTACTCGGTGCTATGTGTGTGTTTGCGTGGCGTTTGGACGACCGAGGCGGGTTTTGACCTATTTTTTGGCTTTTTGCCCAAGTGTTGGCAAGTCTTGCACACTGGGCGATAACTCGGATTCTAGATATCAGAACCGAGTCCTGTGAGTTCTAACGCATGTCTAATACCTACTCGGTGCTATATGTGTGTTTGCGTGGTGTTTAGACGACCGAGGCGGGTTTTGACCTGTTTTTTGACTTTTTGCCTAAGTATTGGCGAGTTTTGTAAACTGGGCGATAAATTGGATTCTGTATATCGAAATAGAGTCCCGTAAGTTCTAACGCGTGTCTAATACCAACTCGGTGCTATGTGTGTGTTTGCGTGGCGTTCGAACGACCGAGGCAGGTTTTGACCTATTTTTTGGCTTTTTGCCTAAGTGTTGCCGAGTTTTACAAACTGGGCGATAACTTGGATTTCATATATCAGAATTGAGTCCCATCAGTTCTAATACGTGTCTAATACCTACTCGGTTCTATGTGTGTGTTTGTGTGGCGTTCGGACGACCGAGGCTGGTTTTGACCTATTTTTTGGCTTTTTGCCTAAGTGTTGGCGAGTTTTGCAAATTGGGCGATAACTCGGTCTCTGTATGTCGGAATCGAGTCCCGTAAGTTCTAACGCGTGTCTAATACCTACTCAGTTCTATGTGTGTGTTTGCGTTGCGTTCGGACAACTGAGGTGGGTTTTGATCTATTTTTTGACTTTTTGCCTAAGTGTTGGCGAGTTTTGCAGAATCAGGCGATAACTTTCGGATTAGTATATCGTAATCGAGTCCCGTAAGTTCTAACGCGTGTCTAATACCTACTCGGTGCTATGTGTGTGTTTGCGTTGATTTGGACGACCGAGGCGGGTTTTGACATATTTTTCGGCTTTTTGCCTAAGTGTTGGCAAGTTTTGCAAACTGGGCGATAACTCAGATTTCGTATATCGGAATCGAGTCCCGTAAGTTCTAACGCGTGTCTAATACCAACTTGGTGCTATGTGTATGTTTGCGTGGCGTTCGGACGACTGAGGCGGGTTTTGACCTGTTTTTTGACTTTTTGCCTAAGTGTTGACGAGTTTTGCAAATTGGGCGATAACTCGAATGCCGTATATCATAATCGAGTCTCGTAAGTTCTAACACGTGTCTAATACCTACTCGGTTCTATGTGTGTGTTTGTGTGGCGTTTGGACGACCGAGGTTGGTTTTTAACTATTTTTTGGACTTTTGCCTAAGTGTTGGCGAATTTTGCAAACTGGGTGATAACTCGGATTTCATATATCGGAATCGAGTCTCGTCAGTTCTAACGCATGTCTAATACCTACTCGGTGCTATGTATGTGTTTGCGTGGCGTTCGGACGACCGAGGCGGGTTTTGACCTATTTTTTGGTTTTTTGCCTAAGTGTTGGCGAGTTTTGCAAACTGGGCGATAAATCGGATTTCGTATATCGGAATTGAGTCCCGTCAGTTCTAACGCGTGTCTAATACCTACTCGGTGCTATGTGTGTGTTTGCGTGGTGTTCGGACTACCGAGGCGGGTTTTGACCTACTTTTTGGCTTTTTACCTAAGTGTTGGCGAGTTTTGCAAACTGGGCGATAACTCGGATTTCGTATATCGGAATCGAGTCCCGTATGTTCTAACGCGTGTCTAATACCTACTCGGTGCTATGTGTGTTTGCGTGGCATTTGGACGACCGAGGCGGGTTTTGACCTATTTTTCGGCTTTTTGTCTAAGTTTTCTCAAGTTAGGCAGACGGGACTCGAACTCGAGCTCCGTATGTCGGAATCGAGTCCCGTCAGTTGTAACGCGTGTCTATTGCCTATGCCTAAGCGTGATAACTAGTTATTTGACAATTTGTATAAGCAATATAATTACAAATAAGGGAATACATCAATAATAAGTTTTACATGTCGAATATATGGAGGAAAGATGTTTGCTAAGACAACTGCACATACACGGATGGCCTCCTCCCGGACTACACCCATGAGGTCGTCAGCTGCAGCTACTGGATCTATGTAGCCGTGGACAACCTCCTGAGCAAGCTGGTAGATCCGCTCGCGTGATGGTGCGCCTGACTGCACGACACTACTCGTCATGCACCCCTCTATGATCCGCCTAAAGAAGTCGTCAGATAATGAAGGGTCGGCGCCTGATCCACTCTCACCACTACCTCCGGTGGGTGGGCTAAGTCGAGATCTCGCAGCAGGGACTATAGTGTAGGCTGGGACACGGGGGATGCCCACAACTCTACCCTTCTTTGGCCCCCTGTAGCCTGCAGCCAGTCCTCCATCTCCTCGTCCTCACGCTCAGCATCAGCCATTGGAGTGTCACCTCTCTGGGTGCTCCGGACCATAGAAAGGTCCTCGAACCGTGTTTGAAAAAACACAGAAATAGGTGAAAAACAAGTATTACACAAAAAAATTCAAAAGAATTTCAAATCTATCAAATACATACTAAATGAAATAATTAAATTACTTACCGCAATGCGCTCTACCTCAGGTGAGATATAACCACCGTCACCTTTCTTCTGGTGAGCGTGCCACCAAAACTCGAGGCGGGAAGGTCGGTGCTTTAGACTCGCCTCGAGTCTCTCCCTATAGAGGTCATACTGATCGACTCCAAAGGCGGTGTGGGGGAGGCGACTCATTGTCAGGCAATTATGTCTGTTGTCTTGACATCTTCTTGATTGCCTCGCCCTCCCAAATATCGCACATCCGCTTTCACACCGCAAAGACTAATGAAATATGGTAGGACATCTCTAAGTGTCATCCATCACCATCTTAGTGCGGGCCTTCTTCTTCCAGTCGTAGACCTACTTGTGCTAATTCATCTCGAGATACTTCCCGAGAACAGTCATCCCATGGGCTTCCTGCTCGTCCCCGAAGCGATAATATCTCTGCAGTACAACATATGAATATCAGCAGTTACTTAGTAGACAACATAAAGCAAAGCGGTAAATAAATATTCAAAAGCACAAATTAAAAATAACATATGAATGAATGACTTCTTACCCTAAACTCAGCAATAATAAGCCCACGTGTGCGGTCATCCACATCCGCCCACCTCATCCACGGGTTAGAGAATCGATTGCGGACGATCCCAAGCAACGTGTTCCTTAGCGTCGCGTCAAGGATACTAAAATTGAAATTATTAAATTTCCAAATTACAAAGAATATATAAGAACTAAATAATTAATACAAACATAATGTATATATTACCTAGTAGTCCCGACATGGCATATAAGCGGCGCCTGGGGGGGATTCCCTAGCAATCCACGTGCTAGTCCCCGCGGAGGCCTACGTCGATCACCTATGTAGTGAAATACAAAAATATTTATATAAACGAATATAATGTCAATATTATATAAAATTACAAATAATAAGATGTATTACAACAAAACATGTAATTATACCTGATGATCCGGCCTAATCATCACCAAAGATTACCTCCACTACCCCACTACTGACTACTACAAAGACGCCCACCACGATCGCCATGTGGTGTACGCGCCATATCTATATATATACTGTCAAATCATCATCAAGAAGATAATATGTGGATACAACTAAAAGGATACAAACACAAATATCAGAATCATCATGCACATACAACAAAAAGGATACAATATGCAGATATAACTAAAAGGAAATAACTATGACATTTGAATACAACTAAAAGGATACAACATGTAGATACAACTAAAAGGATACAACATGTAGATATAACTAAAAGGAGACAACTATTACATTTGAATACAACTAAAAGGACATAAAGAGTACATACTCCTAATCATTTATATCATCAAAGCCATCAATATCAGAATCATCATCTTCGAGCAGTAGATCTTCACTATCGTTGTCATCACCATCTTCGTCATCCTCAACGATTTCTTCAATTATATCTACCTCCTCAACAAACTCGTCTTCACTTTCAACAGCGACAACATCATCCTCTTCTTCACTAGACTTACTAATAATTATCACATCAGCAGGTGTGACACTAGTAGACTCGACTTGTAAAGGTTCATCGTCTGGACGAGGAGTTGTGCCTTGAAAACCACGGGCTTTGGTGGTTATAACTACATGTCATGGGCTTGTAGGAGTCTAAACACTCCGCGCATAGTACACATGTGTTGCTTGACTTGCTAAAATAAAAGGCTCGTCCATACCAGTCATCAGTCTTAGTTTTGACTTAACGTTAACAGTCACCCGTCCTGATTTTTTATCTACGTTAACTCCATTCTCAACATCAAACCAATGACAATTGAAGCAAACTAATTCTTTATGACCCCAATATTTAATAACGACAACTTCTATAAATCGTCCATACCAATCATCCCAAATGTTATGGTTGCAACTACCTTTCACTATAACACCAGAATTAGCATAAGCGACTTCCCCAATATCACAACACTTAAATCTGTAACCGTTGACAATGCAGCATGTATAAGTATCTATAGATCTTTTAGGGTCGTCAGCTATAAGCTTTAGCCGATTGTCAGCTAACTCATTTATGAGGACCTAATGTACATTAACACAACATATTCTAAAGTTAATTACGCCATAAGAATAAATCTATGATGGTAGATTCATTAAACTTGTAAAGGTTTGACTTACATGATCTTTAAACCATTGCACAAATTATCCATTTCTCAAATTTTGCAAATCCTCGTCCGATATACTCGGATTCACTTCACGTACTTCAGCATCATATTGACTGCAACACAGTTATATACTTAATGTGTTTGTAAAGGAACCTCTCTCAGTTACACCAGACATATATAGTTATGACTACTTACTTAATGTATGGCGCTACTTCATTCATGTTGACAAGTGCATACAATGTGGCAGCTGCATACTCACTATCAGTCAAGAATCCCCTTTTCTTACCGTCGAACGGGTGTACAGGATGACTAAAGGCCGTTAATTCTCCATTTTCCTCGTGCGCAACAGCCTCATTCTGACATAAGCGATTGTGCTTCGTTTGAACATTCAGCTCAAAGTACAACGAGCAGAAATTAACAAGTTCTTCCATAACATAACTTTCACCAATTGACCCCTCTACACGGGCTCTATTCTTCACCTTTTGCTTTAGACGTCGCATATACCTATGTGATATATAGATTAGCAAACAAGAATTCTAAGTTTACCATTTTAAAAACATTAATGTCATTACCTCTCGAATGGATACATCCATCTATATTGCACGGGACCGCCAAACTTAGCTTCGTATGGCAAGTGAATAGGCAAATACTCCATTGAATCAAAAAACGATGGAGGGAAGATCATTTCTAACTTGCATATTATTTCCACTATCTTCCTCTCCATTTTATCTATGTCTTTCGAATTTGGAGTCTCGTCAAGCATAGATCTCTGAAGAAATTAGAAAGCTCTGTCAGTGCTTCAACCACACGTTTCGATAACAAGTCGATAAATGCCACAGGGATCAACTTCTGCATGAATACGTGACAATCATGACTTTTAAGACCTCGAAACGTCAGCCCTTCGACTTTACAACACCTTGCTATATCGAAGAAGAATATCCATCAGGAGCTTCGGTCCAATCGATCTAATTACATATCAATATCAACTGTTCCTCGGTCAAAGTATATTGACTTTAGGCGTTCTTGTCTTACTACCCTCCCGATATGACCCACAGATCTTCCCTAATGTTCATTTTACCAAATCAAGTCTCGACTTGTTGTTGTCCTTTGTTCTACCACTAGCATCTAGGATTGTATAAAAATGTTATCAAATCGTTCTTCTCAAGATGCATCGGATCTAAACAATGACAGATCAGAGTATAGCCAATAAAGGTGTCAAAGAACATGGATCCGTGTGTCGGTTTTGAACCTTGTCGTAACCATAAGCTCGCTCCAATCTGTGATTCTTCCACGGAGGTGGAAACTTCAAATGACTAATCCAACTCAACACACTTCTTTGACCCGGAAAAGACGGCCAAGTACTTGATGTTTCTCATTTTTCGATTGAATTGTCTACTCATACATCGATAACAATGTTTAATCAAGAAAACCGTCGGATGTTGCAAAGAAACTCATTTTCCCCATGTTTCACCAGATAGCTTTAATCGATCCCATACACGGGGACATGACAAGCCCCGTGAGTCGACCACCATCCATCGATCATTCCTAACATCGGAAGTCATTTATTGTCCACAGTAAAGTTGCTCTCATGTCAAAGTTCTGCTTAAGAGATACATCATAAGTTTGAACCCCTCTTTCCCACAACATCTTCAACTCATCAACTAACAGCCTGAGCTATACATTGATGTCTTTACTCGGACTCTTATCACCCGGAATCAGTAAAGGCATGAACATGTAGGGATCTTTCATGCACATCGAAGGCGGGAGGTTATACACCACAATAATCACCGGCCAAGTTGACTAGGGCTTTGTGTAAGGCCCGTTAATCGGATTAAACCCATCCGTAGCAAGTCCAAGCCTAACATTGCGAACCTCTTCAGCAAACAAGGGGTGCTTGTTATCAAAATTTTTCCACTCAAGCCCATCTGCCAGAGTAATTTAAAGTTTAACGATCATCAACTAGGGGACTAGTTGAATCAATAATACTTAATAACACAACAGTTGTTTAATAACAACATAACATAGAACAATAGAGAATCATAGGTGAATTGACTATATATATTAAACTCATGCTTGAAAATAACTAGAGAGCATAAGCATTGGATAAATTGAATAACATGATAAACCTTTGCTTGAATAATAATATGCTAGGTCTATGATCTTGTCAAATTAGAAATTTGATTACTGAATGTACACTAATTGATAGTAAGCTGGAAACAAAGTTTGCTCAACATGATAATAGTTTATGCAAAGTGATTGAAGTACGACAATTCAACACTAGGAATAAAAGTTCAAGAAACATCTACTATAAAAGAATGAACAAAAGAAACTTGTTTAACTATAAACAAGCTAGAGTAAACCAACAATGATTAGAATTCCAATAAACTTAGGGTTATAACATGCACAATGTAAAGAGATAAGGTTATGGAAACTTGCATCCTCATAAACAAAGTAAATACAAGAACTTACTCAATCATAAGAATAAAGTTGCACAATGTAATAATAGAACTAGCTCAACGAAAGTGTAGAGTTAGAAAACTTGCTTGGATAATGTTAGAATTAGAGCTTGCTCGAATAAGGATTAAGAATAAAAGAATTTACTTAATCAATGCTTAGGAAAAGAACTTGCTCAATGTAAAAAGGTAAGGTTTAGAAACTTGCCTTGAGCGTAAGCTATAATATTAAAACTCACGTTCACCTACACATTGTATTAGAACCACAATACCTATTAGATATACTAACATTCCATAACATATACATTTCTAGTTAAACTTGTTAATTTAGTACAATCCTTATGCTACTAGGTTAATATCAGAAATTTCAAGTGTTAACCTTCACAACACTTGTTTACTATTCATTATATACACTAAGTTCTAACATATCACGTTTGTAACTTACTAATCATTTTTGAAACTTTGAAATTACTAACCACATAACATGATTCTATTTTAACCTTGTTGTTACATGTTTATTATACTAACACATCATTAGACCAAGGTATATTACTATCCTGTGTCTGCAAAGCAGTGAGAAATAAATCATCTCGCTCAGATGGTATGGTATGGTGCAATTGCGCCATACACAAAGCATGGGATGGCATGGCAATTGCCACTTGAGTACCTGAAACGAACCGAAACACTATGAATAAAGAATGGCAGAGCTTTAGCCCAACTAACAGGAATTTCACCCACAAAATAGTGAATTTAACACATACAATTGGTATAGAACTATTACAAACATGTTTCCTCACATATTCCTAAATATAGAACAATTTAACAACAACTTTAACTAGTTTAATTCCTCAAATTCTATGTTTTCATACAAAAACACCATTTTTGAGTTCCTTTACAAAAATCATCATTGTGATCTTAGTTCTACACCAAATCACTTCGTTCAAACTACGTTCTCTTCGTTGCTTAACGAACTAGCATAAACAAGACCCAATTTATAGTTTAGTATACGAATTGACTACCAAAATTGGTACTTACAAAAGCCATATGAGAAAATATTCACTGTCATTATTGGTACTTACATAAGCCATATGAGAAAATATTCACTGTCATTATTTTTTTTACTTTTAAACGAAATTAGCATACAATTTCCCTGTCTAAACATAAACTCTAGCATTACAATAACATACACTTGTAATAACTCAGTTTTTTTTACAACAATTCAAGAGAATTTGAATTCACAGAGGCTAGAAAATACACGACGTACAACATATTAAAACATATATATGTATATATAATACTAAGGTTATGAAAATACCTTCAATTAGCTTGTAATCCTTGCTAAAATCGCTAGAAATCGCTTGAAACTCTTAGGTTTTCTCTCAATTCTTTCTCAGTTTCTCTCTCAATTCTCTCTGAAACTCTCAAGCTAAGCCAATAACTAATTAATATGCGTAATAATACAAAAAAAAAATTGATATAGCCATAATAGGCATACTAAATAGTATCGGTTACAAGCTAATAAACGTATAGTTGTTATAAATATATTTTAAATTTTATTTGTTTTATTTTATTTATTTTATTTATAATTTAAAATTTAAAAATCCAAAAGCCATAAGGCTTTGTTTGGCAAAATCTCTTTAAAATTTAAAGACTTAATATCCTTAAGCCTTGCCTGGCAAAAAAACTAAATTAAACTCCCTTAATTTATTTTAATAAACAATTTAGTTTATAATTTATAATCACATATTATTTATTTGGATTTCTATATCCACATTAATCAAATAAATTAATTATACATACTCTATTTTAAATAAATTTTCCACTTAAACAATCATCAAAAAATTTAATTTCATTATAATTTTATCTAATAATTTAACATACCATTTTAAATTATTAAATCAACACAACAATATAACATCACATGTTATATTACAACTCTCTAAATTATAAATTACACCAATTTAGAATTTTATTAATTCATAAATATTTAGTAACAACAATCACATCAAATAAATATTTACTAACAACAATCACTTCAATAAAATATTTATTTAATTTAATAAATATTTTAAAATACAAATAATAAAATCTTGGATTGTTACATCCTTCCCTCCTTACAAGAATTCTGTCCCCAGAATCACAACTCAAACAATCAAATCGTCACATTCTTCCCTTCTTACAAAGATTCTGTCCCCATAATCGAAGACACAAACTAAACAAATAACTCAGGGTAATTCTTCATCATTTCGTCTTCGAGTTCCCACGTTGCCTCTTCGACATTATGGTTCTTCCATATCACCTTCACAGAAGGTATCACTTTATTCCTGAGCACTTGTTCTTTCCTATCGACTATCTAGATAGGAATCTCTTCATATGACAAATCTTTACTGAACTACAACGGTTCATACTCGATCACATGTTTGCAATCGGGTTTATATGGTCGCAACACCGACACATAAAAAACATTGTGCACATGTTCCAATTCTGGAGGTAAAGCTACCTCATAAGCTACTTCTCCCACTCTTCGTAGTATCTCAAAAGGTCCAATAAACCTTGGGCTTAGTTTTCCTTTCTTGCCAAAATGAATTTTTCCCTTCCAAGGAGAAACTTTCAGGAAAACGAAATTTCCTGCATCAAATTCGCGATTCTGTCTGTGTTAATCAGCATACTTTTTCTGTCGATCTTGAGCAGCTACTAGTCTTGCTTTAATGAGCTTGATAACTTTAGTGGTCTGTTGCACCAGTTCTGGTCCTAACAGTTGACATTCACCAACTTCATCCCAGCATAGTGGAGTTCTGCATTTCTTGCCGTATAATGCCTCATATGGCGGCATGCCAATGCTTGCATGGTAACTGTTGTTGTATGTAAATTCCACCAACGGTAGATGATCATCCCAGTTTCCTTTGAAATCTATGATGCACGCTCTAAGCATATCTTCTAGCGTCTGGATTGTTCGTTCGCTTTGCCCATCGGTTTGAGGATGATATGTTGTACTCATCTTCAGTTGCGTTCCCATGCATTCTTATAATTTCTTCTAGAAATTTGATGTGAACCTCGGATCTCTGTCTGATACAATTAACACTAGAACTCCATGTCTCGACACGATCTCGTTGACGTATAACTTTGCCAGCTGATCAAGATTAAATCTAATCTTTATTGGCAAGAAGTGTTCTAATTTTGTTAATCTATCCACTATCACCCATATCATATCGTATCCTTTCTGAGTCGTTGGAAGATATACCACAAAATCCATTGTGATATGCTCCCACTTCCATTCTGATATCTCCAATGGTTGAAGTAATCTGCTTGGCCTTTAATGTTCTGCCTTCACTTTCTGACATGTCAAGCACTTTACAATGCATTCTGCAACGTCTCTTTTCATATTTGGCCACCAAAATTGTCGCCGCAAATCTTGATACATCTTTGTACTTCCTAGATGAATCGAATATCTTGAACTATGAGCTTCTGTCAAGATTTCTTCTTTAATATCCGGTACTGCTGGAACCCAAATTCGTCCCTCGAATCTTAGCATTCCCTTAGTATCAAGCTTATACTTCACTTCTTTACCCTCGACCACACTTTCTTTTATTTTTCTGCATTCTTCATCCTGTAGTTGTGCGCTCTTCACCCTGTCCACCAAAGTTGGACTAAATTCCATCTAATATAATCTTTCGTCGGATTCTTTTGGAAATTTGATTTCCAACTCTAGCCTTGCCATCGCTAAAACAAGCTCCTCCTGGTTGGTTAACAACATCAACTTCTCACGACCCTTTCTACTCAATGCATTTGCAACCACGTTTGCTTTGCCCGGATGATAAAAAATCTCGCAATCATAATCTTTTATTAATTTCATCCATCTCCTTTGACGCATGTTCAGGTCCTTTTGAGTGAAAATATACTTCAGACTCTTATGGTCTGTGTAAATCTCACATTTTTCTCTATAGAGATAATGTCTCCATATTTTCAGCATAAACACTACTGCCACCAACTATAAATCATGAGCTGGATACCCTTTCTCGTAGTCTTTCAATTGCCTTGATGCATACGCAATGACTTTGTCGTTCTGCATAAGGACACAACCCAATCCTTTGTGTGAAGCATCACTATACCCCACAAAATTTCCTGTATTATCTGGTAATGACAACACAGGTGCCACACTTAACTTCTTTTTCAATTCTTGAAAACTTTCTTCACATTTCTCTGTCCAAACAAATTTTACAGATTTTCTCATCAAATTTGTCAACGAAGTGGCAATCTTGGAAAAATCCTTGATAAATCGTCTGTAATACCCTGCCAATCCCAAGAAACTTCTCACTTCTAATGGAGTTCTTGGTTGTTCCCAATTACATGCCCAAGAAATTATACACATTCTAGCCAAAATTCACATTTAGAGAATTTCGCGTACAACTTTTCTTTTCTTAACATTTCCAATGTCAGACGTAAGTGTTCCGCATGTTCTTCTTGGGATTTAGAGTACACCAGAATATCATCAATGAATACCACCACAAACTTGTCTAAAAATGGTTTAAACACCCTGTTCATCAAATCCATGAACGCTGCAGGGGCGTTTGTCAAACCAAAAGACATCACCAAAAATTCATAATGCCCATACCGAGTTCGAAATGCCATCTTCGGTACATCCTCCTTCCTTACTTTCAATTGGTGATACCCACTTCTCAAATCTATTTTTGAGAAATATCTAGCACCCTTCAATTGATCAAACAAGTCATCTATTCTTGGCAATTGATACTTATTTTTAATAGTGACTTTATTTAATTCCCTATAATCAATGCAAAGACGCATTGACCCATCCTTCTTCTTCATGAATAACATCGGCGCTCCCCACGGTGACACACTCAGCTGAATGTACTTCTTGTCTAATAGTTCTTGCAGTTGCACCATTAGTTCCTTTATCTCTACCAGAGTCATTCTATATGGGGCCTTCGATATTGGAGCGGTTCCTGGCGCTAAGTCGATTACGAACTCGATTTCTCTGTCAGGCAGAAGTCCTAGCAAATCTTCCGGAAACACGTCTACAAAGTCTCTAACCACTGGTATTTCCTCCAATTTTACACCCTTCTACTTTTGAGTATCGACTATGTAAGCTAAGTACCCTACACAGCCCTGACTCAAAAACTTCTTGGCCTGCATAACCGTCAGACACCTTATTTGTCTAGGCGATTTGTTACCATGAAAAACTACCTTTGACGGAGTCATAAGGATTACACACTTCTTTTGGTAATCAATTATTGCTCCATAATTGAATAGCCAATCCATTCCCAATATAACGTCAAACACTCCAAGTTTTATCGGGATTAAATCTACTTTCATAACATTTCCCTTTATATTCACCCTATAGTTCTTATATACGAATCTAATACGAATTACCTCCTATTTTGCAATTTCTATGTTTAAAGGGAAATTCAACTCTTCACTGGGTATTTCTAACTTTTTAGCAAAATTTATAAGATATAAACGAGCAAGTAGCACCCGAATCAAATAATACATATGCATTTATATCATTGATTGGGATAATACCTGACATGACATCTTTTGATTGCATCGCGTCCTGCACCATCATGTTGAAGGTTCTGGCTGTAGGCTTATTTGATGATGTTGGTCCAGCAATAGTTAGTGTACCTCCACCGCCATTTCCCTTGTTTCCAGTTGTCTCTCCAGATTTCTTCTTTGGACACTCGCGAGCAAAATGATCCTTCGACCCACAGGTGTAGCAAGCATTCTTTTTGCGTTGATTACAATTTGGGGCAATTTGACCTTCCTGGCCACAGTTAAAGCATACCCGCTTCCCCCTTAAGCACATACCCGTGTGAAATTTCTCGCATGTAGCACATGCATCAATCTTCTTCTTCTGCTAGTTACCTTGCTAATTTCTAGCTCCCACATTTTCATTCCACTTCCTTTTCAAATTGTTGTTGCCATTTCCACCGTTACCACCACCACCATTCTTAGCTTCACCTTCATTCTTCTTCTTCCTCTACTCTTGGTTATGCTTTGTTATAGCCTCGCCTCCACTTTCAGCGAGAATTGCCTTCTCAAGAACTGTCGCAAACGCCTTTAACTGAAACAGGGAGACTCTGATGTACAACCATGACTTCAATCCCTGCTCAAATCTCCTTGCCTTGGGCTCATCCGTATTCACTTGATATGGCGCAAACCTTGCCAACTCGTTGAATTTTGCGGCATACTCCGACACTGTCATTGTGCCCTGTTTTAACTCTAGAAAATGCACTTCCATCTGATTCTTTGAGCTTTCTGGGAAATAGGTCTCAAAGAATATTTCCTTAAATCTATCCCAAGTCATTACCCCTTGACCTCCTCGGGTTTTATTGGCTTGCCACCAATAACTAGCCTCTGCTTTCAACATGAATGTTGAAAAAGCAGTCTTCTGGTTATCCCCTACCCTAGTAACATCGAAAACTTTCTCAATCTCCATGATCCAGGTCTGTGCTTCAACCGAATTCATGGACCCAAGGAACTCTGGTGGCCCAATCGCCTTGAAGTCTTTAAATGTTGTAACTTGATTCTGTGGCTGATTCTGTAATGCTCCCGTTAGTAGCGTTACGAATTGTTGAACTGGATTAGCCTCGGCATTGTTGTTATTCTCAGGGGTCCTTTGTCGTGGTTGGCGTCTTGGAGGCATTTTCTGCTAAAATACACCCATTAGATTCTATTCAACCTTTTAAGTATTACTACCTAATTTGCACACTATAAAAGATTATCACGTAACATATAACACTTTGAATAAAATAATAACTTTTATTCATTCATAATCTTTTTGAAAACATAAGAACAATAGCATCAATGCTATTTACATTACTTTCCTGATCTACAAAAGTTTCAGGACAACTACATCATCATCCTATCTCATTGGTTATATCATACCCGAGATTTACATCTTATTTACTCACTAATCAAATAATGATTACATTTATGACGTCCTATTAAAATGTTACATAGCCTTACGACGCTCCTCCTCCATAATTCGGAACATTGTTCGGCGATCTAATATGTACGATGACAGCGTCTCGAACTGAATAGGATAACACATGACCCGATCTTGAGCTCGATTAATCACGGTGTTGAATACGTTATTCATCTATTCCATCTTAATCCTCTTCACCTCTCTTTCTACTACCCTGGCTCTTTGAAAAGTTTCCTCACATGCGTCTTTGGCTCTTGCCCTCTTCGTAGATTCTTCTTTCAACTTGTTCTCCAACTCTGCAATCTTCTCTGTCAGTTGTTCGTTTTCTCCTTCAGTGTGGATCAGCATCTCTTCGACATTATTAAGACGTTCATCTCGATCCTGGATCTCGTTGTCCTTTCGTGCTATCATGATCATTTTGTTCTACTTATCTCTTGCAACTCCTCGACGGTATCCTGGAGTTCTACATTGCGATCATATACCTCGTCTTACATACGGGCGACAATCGAGTTAAGTGGAAGCTCTTCCTCCTCGCCCTCCTCATCGTCATTCGACTGTGGCAGCTCAGCGGGGTCCTCCTTATCCGTCTCTATCTCATCAGGTAAACCCTCCTGCTCAACCACTGTAACCAACAGAGATGATTCTCGTGGCAGTAGTTGTTCCCAAATCACCTGAATATCTCAAGGCTCCTCCTCTCTAGGCATCTGGGATACTTCTTCCCTAGTCTGACTGGATTCTCCTACATTAGCCATCCTGACAACAAAATTTTAAGTTTTAATTACTAACCATTACTACTCGACACTCACAAGCACATAAGTTATAATCATATAAGCACATAAGTGTTTTATTACTTCTTTCTTAAAACTCGATAAGAGTTTATCACCACTATCTTTTCAAAGGTTACTTCCCAAGGCTTTTCCCCACCTAAGGTTCATAGCCTAAAGCTTTGATACCAACCTGTGACACTCCCAAATCTAGGTACTTCATTCCCACAAGACTTGGTGTTCAATTTCCATTCATTTATATCTATCTACCCAAATATAATAAAATTAAATCATAAATCCTCCTTTCAAAAGGGTTACATCATTAATCAAAAAGTTTTCCCAGGTTGTCTAACCTTAAACATCAATCAAGTGCGGAATTAAAATAATTACATTACATCCTTAAATATAAAATCCAATATCATGACAATAAATGAAATTACAAGTCTTCATCACTTGCACATTTTTCCCTTTCCTTTGCTAGTTGAAGGCTCATCTACCTTCTCAACTTTGGCTTCTATAATTATTATTATTATGCAAGAGTGAGCAAAATAAATGCTAACTAGATATAGCAATGAATCAACAAAGAATAATAACTGTCAATGAATAGGCTCATCAATACTGAATAGTACTCTATCAATGATAACCAACAACGAGAATCAAAATAAGAAATATGTCTGAGGGTCATAAAAGAATTAGAGCTTGCTCGAATAAGGATTAAGAATAAAAGAATTTACTTAATCAATGCTTAGAAAAAGAACTTGCTCAATGTAAAAAGGTAAGGTTTAGAAACTTGTCTTGAGTGTAAGCTATAATATTAAAACTCACGTTCACCTACACATTGCATTAGAACCACAATACCTATTAGATATACTAACATACCATAACATATACATTTCTAGTTAAACTTGTTAATTTAGTACAAGCCTTATGCTACTAGGTAAATATCAGAAATTTCAAGTGTTAACCTTCACAACACTTGTTTACTATTCATTATATACACTAAGTTCTAACATATCGCGTTCGTAACTTACTAATCATTTTTGAAACTTTGAAATTACTAACCACATAACATGATTCTGTTTTAACCTTGTTGTTACATGTTTATTATACTAACACATCATTAGATCAAGGTATATTGCTATCCCAAGTCTGCAGCAGCAGCAGAAATCACTGTCTCAGGACAGGGTATGGCGTAGGTGCGCCATACACAAGCCTGGGACCGACGCAGCTATGCCATTTTTGGCCTTAGCACTTGTGGTAGCAAATTGCGCTCGGTACGTGATACAAAAACCGTAAACGCTATGAAGCAAAGAGCCAACTTTAGCCCAACTAACACGAATTTCACCCACAAAACAATGAATTTAACACATACAATTGGTATAAAACTATTACAAACATGTTTCCTCACATATTCCTCAATATAGAACAATTTAACAACAACTTTAACTAGTTTAATTTCTCAAATTCTATGTTTTCATACAAAAACACCATTTTTGAGTTCCTTTACAAAAATCATCACTGTGATCTCAGTTCTACACCAAATCATTTCGTTCAAACTACGTTCTCTTCGTTTCTTAACGAACTAGCATAAACAAGACCCAATTTACAGTTTAGCATACGAATTGACCACCAAAATTGGTACTTACATAAGCCATATGAGAAAATATTCACTGTCATTATTTTTTTTTCTACTTTTAAACAAAATTAGCATACAATTTCCCTATCTAAACATAAACTCTAGCATTACAATTACTTACACTTGCAATAACTCAGTTTTTTTACAACAATTCAAGAGAATTTGAATTCACAAAGGCTAGAAAATGCACGACGTATAACATATTAAAACATATATATGTATATGTAATACTAAGGTTATGAAAATACCTTCAATTAGCTTGTAATCCTTGTTAAAATCGCTGGAAATCGCTTGAAACTCCGAGGTTGTCTCTCAATTCTTTCTCAGCTTCTCTCTCGATTCTCTCTGAAACTCTCAGGCTAAGCCAATAACCAACTGATATGCGTAATAATACAAAAAAAAACTGATATAGCCATAATAGGCATACTAAATAGTATCGGTTACCAGCTAATAAATGTACAGTTGTTATAAATATATTTTATATTTTATTTGTTTTATTTTATTTATAATTCAAAATTCAAAAATCCAAAAGTCATAAGGCTTTGTTTGGCAAAACCTCTTTAAAATTTAAAGAATTAATATCCTTAAGCTCATTTAGCAAAAAAACTAAATTAAACTCCCTTAATTTATTTTAATAAATAATTTAGTTTATAATTTATAATCACATATTATTTATTTGGATTTTCATATCCACATTAATCAAATAAATTAATTATACATACTCTATTTTAAATAAATTTTCCACTTAAACAATTATCACAAAATTATAATTTTATTATAATTTTATCTAATAATTTAACATACCATTTTAAATTATTAAATCAACACAACAATATAACATCACATGTTATATTACAACTCTCAGAAATTATAAATTACACCAATTTGGAATTTTATTAATTTATAAATATTTAGTAACAACAATCACATCAAATAAATATTTACTAACAACAATCACTTCAATAAAATATTTATTTAATTTAATAAATATTTTAAAATATAAATAATAAAATCTTGGATTGTTACAGTTATAATATTTCATGCCTATGCTTTCTAGTTCATTTCTAAAGCATGATTTCGATGTATAATGTTGATTTCGCTTATGACTCACGATTATTTCATAGCATAGTTTTATTACACTTATGATTCAACTAATCCTTAGTTGATGTTCGTTGAACTCTAAATTACCCTTGAAGCTTATCCAAACCAAACTTAATTTGGTGTGGACTTGTATTCTAAAACTGAGAAGAACAACCCTATTATGGGGGATTATTATGCGAAGCATTTAGATGTTTGTGCACAATACATGGTACGAAGGGCTGATCACCCTAAAATGCACGGGAGTCCCTACTGACCTTTTATGATTATTTTAGGTTTAAGTTGAAAGAATACTTATAACCTTGGACATAGTTCATGGTCTTGTGACCCTCAGATAAATTTCACATTTTGATTTCAGTTCTTGATTATCATTGATAGAGAATATTATTCAGTTTTGTTGAGCCTATTCATTGGCAGTTTTTATGTTGATATTGTTCATTGTTATTTCAAGTGAGCATTTGTTTTGCTCACTCTTGCATATATAATCATTGTAGCTAAAGTTGAGAAGGTTGATGAACCTACCACTAGCAAAGGGAAAGGAAAAATGAACAAGTGTTGAAGACTTGTGATTTATTAACTTTTATGATGTCAGACTTTATTTTAACTACTATGATGTAATTATTTACTTTTTCGCATTTGATGAATGTTTAAGGTAGATGGCCTGGGATTTTATTGGATTTAATGTTGTAACCGTTTTAATGGGAAGTTTTATTGTTTAAATTTTATTATGTTTGGGTAGTTAGAAATGTATGATTAGAAAGTGAAAACCAAATCGTGTGGGAATGAAGTACACAGATTTGGGGGTGTCACAAGTTGGTATCAAAGCTTTAGGTTATGAATCTTAGGTGGGGAAAAACCTTAGGAAGTAACCTTTGAAAAGATAGTGGTGATAAACTCTTATTGAGTTTTAAGTAAGAAATAATAAAACACTTTATGTGCTTATGTGGTTGCAACTTATGTGCTTGTGAGTGTTGAATAGTGACGATTAGTAATTAAAAACTTAAAATTTTTGTTGTTAGAATGACTAATGTGGGAGAATCCAGTCAGGCTAGGGAGGAAGAACCTCAGATGCCTAGAGAATAGGAGCCTCGGGATATTCAGGTGATCTGGGAACAATTGCTTCCAAGGGAGTCATCTATGTTGGTCACAGTGGTTGAGTAGGAGGGCATACCTGATGAGGAGGATGTGGTAGAAACGGATGAAGAAGACCCTGTTGAGTTGCCACAGACGGATGAGGATGAGGAGGAGGAAGAGTTTCCACCAAACTCTATCGCAACTCATATGTATGATGAGATATACGACCGCAATATTGACCTTTAGGATAGAGTCGAAGAGTTGGAGGAGCTAGTAGCTGAACGTCAGACTTCGATGGCGCAGAAGGACGATGAGATCCGGGATCTTGACGAGCGTCTAAGTAATGTGGAATGGAAGCTGATTCACATAGAGGGGGAGAATGAGCAGCTGATGGAGGAGATTGTGAAGCTGAAGGATAACTTGAAAGAAGAACCTACCAAAAGAGCAAGAGTCGAAGATGCATACGAGAAAGCTTCTCAGCGTGCAGAGGTAGCAGAGGGAGAGGTACAAGCAAAGAAGATCAAGATGGAGGATTTAAATGGTGTGTTCAACACTATGATAAACCGAGCTCAAGACCGAGTCATGTACTATCCGACTCAGTTCGAAATGCTTCCATGGTATATGTTAGATCGCAGAACAATGTTCTGTATTATAGAAGAGGAGCGTCATAAGGCTATGCAACATTTTAGTAGGTCATCATAAAGAATGTAATTATTGTGTGATTAATGATATAATAAATAAGATGTAAATCCCAAGTGTTATGTAATCAATGAGATATGATGATGATGTTATCCTGAAACTTTTGGTAGTTCAGGAAAAGTAATGTAAATAGCAGTGATGCTATTGTTCTTATGTTTTTTTAAAAAAAATGATGAATGAATAAAATGTTAATATTTATTCAAGATGTTATGTGTTATGAGATGATCTTTTATTATGTGCAAATTAAGTAGAAAATACTTAAAAGATTGAGTAATAATCTAATAAGTGTATTTTTAACAGCAAATGCCTCCAAGACGTCAATCATGACAAAGAACCCCTGAGGGATCTACCAATAACAACAACGTTGATGCTAACCCAGTTCAGCAGTTGGTGACATTACTGACGGGAGCACTACAGAATCAATTGCAGAACCAAGCTGCGACTTTTAAGGATTTCAAGGTGGTTGGACCACCAGAATTTCGTGGGTCCATGAATCCAGTTGAGGCACAAACCTGGATCATGGAAATAGAGAAAGTTTTTGATGTTGCTAGAGTCGGTGAGGACGAGAAGACTGCTTTCACAACATTTATGTTGAAAGCAGAGGCTAGTTATTGGTGTCAAGCAAATAAAACCTGAGGAGGTCGGGGAGTGATGACTAGGGGTAGGTTCAAAGAAATATTTTTTGAGACCTATTTCCCAGAGAGTTTGCAGAATCAGATGGATGTGCAGTTTTTAGAGCTAAAGCAAGGCTCAATGACAGTGTCGGAGTATGCAGCAAAGTTCAATGAGTTGGCGAGGTTTGTGTCATATCAAGTTAACACAGATGAGCGCAAGGCGAGGGGATTTGAACATGGACTGAAGCCATGGTTGTACAACAGAGTCTCCATATTGTAGTTGAAGACGTTTGTAGAGGTGCTAGAGAAGGCGATTATCGCTGAGGGTGGAGGCGAGGCTGTAACGAAGTACAATCAGGAACAGAGAAAGACGAAGAATGAGAGTGAAGGCGAGAATGGTGGTAGCAGTGGTGGGAATAATAATAACCCGAAGAGGAAGTGGAATGCGAGTGTGGGTGCTGGAAGTCAACAGAGTAGCCAGCAGAAAAGGAAATTTGAAGCGTGTGCTACATTGGGAAAAATCACAATGGCGTGTGCTTAAGGTGTAAGCGAGTGTGCTTCAACTGTGGCTAAGAGGGTCACATTTCTCATCAACCGAAGAAGAATGCTTGTTACACATGCGGGTCAAAGGATCATCTTGCTCGCGAGTGCCTTAAGAAGAAAGCTGGAGATGCAACTGGAAGCAAGGGAGGTGGCAGTGGAGGCACGTTAGCTATTGCTGGACCAACATCATCGAGCAAACCTACAGTCAGAACCTTCAACATGACTTTGCAGGACGCGGTGCAATCAAAAGATATTGTGTCAAGTATTATCCCAATCAATAATATAAATGCATATGTATTATTTGATTCGGGTGCTACTTGCTCGTTTATATCTGATGAATTTGCTAAGAGGTTAGGGTTGCCTAGTGAAGAGTTGAATCTCCCTTTAAACATAGAAATTGCGAATAGGGAGGTAATTCCTATTAAGTTCGTATACAAGAATTGTAGGGTGAATATTAAGGGAAATGTTATGACAATAGATTTCATCCCGATAAAACTTGGAGAGTTTGATGTTATATTGGGAATGGATTGGCTATTCAATTATGGAGCGATAATTGATTGCCAAAAGAAAAGTGTAAACCTTATGACTCCGTCAAAGGTAGTTTTCTACAGTAGCAAGTCGCCTAGACAAGCGAGATGTCTGACGATTATGCAAGCCAAGAAGTTATTGAGTCAAGGCTATATAGGGTATTTAGCTTACATAGTTGATACTCAGAAGAAGGGTGTGAAACTGGAGGAGATACCAGTCGTTAGGGATTTTGCAGACGTATTTACGGAGGATTTGCCAGGACTTCTGCCTGATAGAGAGATTGAGTTCGTTATCGATTTAGCGCCAGGAACTGCTCCGATATCGAAGGCCCCGTACAGGATGGCTCCGGTAGAGATGAAGGAACTGATGGTACAATTACAAGAGCTGCTAGACAAGAAATACATTCAACTGAGTGTGTCACCGTGGGGAGCGCCAGTGTTATTTGTGAAGAAGAAGGATGGGTCAATGCGTCTTTGCATTGATTATAGGGAATTAAATAAAGTCACTATTAAAAACAAGTATCAATTGCCAAGAATAGATGGCTTGTTTGATCAATTGAAGGGTGCTAGATATTTCTCGAAAATAGATTTGTGAAGTGGGTATCACCAATTGAAAGTAAGGAAGGAGGATGTACCGAAGACGGCATTCCGAACTCGATATAAATATTATAAATTTTTGGTGATGTCTTTTGGTTTGACAAACGCCCCTATAACGTTCATGGATTTGATGAACATGGTGTTTAAACCATTTTTAGACAAGTTTATGGTGGTATTCATTGATGATATTCTGATGTACTCTAAATCCCAAGAAGAACACGCGGAACACTTACGTCTGACATTGGAAACGTTAAGAAAAGAAAAGTTGTACGCGAAATTCTCTAAGTGTGAATTTTGGTTAGAACGTGTATAATTTCTTGGGCATGCGATTGACAAAGATGGGATCTCGGTGGATCCATCAAAAGTCGAAGCTGTAATAGATTGGGAACAACCAAGGACACCATCAGAGGTGAGAAGTTTCTTGGGATTGGCAGGCTACTACAGACGGTTTATTCAGGACTTTTCCAAGATTGTCACTCCGTTAACGAATTTGACAAAGAAATCTGTAAAATTTGTTTGGACGCAAAAGTGCGAAGAGGGTTTTCAAGACTTGAAGAAGAATCTTAGCATGACACCTGTGTTGTCATTACCGGATAATACAGGAAACTTTGTGATGTATAGTGATGCATCACATAAAGGACTAGCCGCAGGCTTATGCAAAAACAAAGAAAGTCATCATAGTATGCATCAAGGCAACTGAAGTACTATGAGAAAGGATACCCGATTCATGATTTAGAGTTGGCTGCAGTAGTATTTTTTCTGAAGACATGGAGACACTATCTTTATGGGGAGAAATGTGAGATATACACGGACCATAAAAGTCTGAAGTATATTTTCACACAGAAGGATCTGAACATGCGTAAGAGGCGGTGGTTAGAACTGATAAAAGATTATGATTGCAAAATCTTTTATCATCCGTGTAAAGCCAATGTGGTTGCCGATGCCTTGAGTAGGAAGGGTCGAGAGAAGTTGATGATGTTAACTATCCACGAGGAGCTTATTTCAGCAATGGTAAGGCTAGAGTTGGAAATAAAACTTCCAAAAGAATTCGATGAAAGATTGTTCCAGATGAAAGCTAGTCCAACTTTGGTGTGTATGGCCATATTGCCCTAATTAAATATATATTATCCAAAATTTTAAAGTTTTCAAAAGAAATCTAACCAATCTTTAATAGAAAAAGTAACTTTTAAGAAAAAATTTAATTTTGATTTTACCAATTTTATTACAAAATTATTTTTTGATTCTACCAATTTTATTACAAAATTTTTTATCACAATTTTATGTAATTAAGACAATATATATCTTAAAAAATTTTATGTAGGATAATTTTATTATTACTATTTTGCTAAGATATTAAGATATTAAAAAATCTCTTAACATACTACTTTATTTAATTATATTAATGTTAATTGTGAATTTCAATATTAAAATAACATTCTAACAACATTAAATTCATTAAAATTTGAAATTTTATCAAATAACACGATCAATTATATTAATAATATATGTGATTTTTTAAAACAAAATAATTAAAAATATTTGAAAATTATAGTGATTCATAGTTCTATTCTCGATAAATTTTTAAAGTAAATTTTATTAATATAAACATTAATGTAGAATTTCATTAAAAATTTAAATAAAATTAACATAATTATTTTTATAATAATAACTAAATAAATTTATACACCATTCAAATGTTGAACTTAATAATTGATAGCGAGAATATACAATATATAATCTAACATTTTATTATTTAAACAAATATTTAATAATCTATTATATATACTAAATCACAGTATATGGTACAATAAATTGACATATGTCGTTCTATAAAATTGACATATGTTCATCCTAATTAATGCTTTTTATTGCCCTCGACAAAAATACCCTTAACAATTACTTTGATATATATGTTGATCACCTTATTTTATGGATATTATCAACAAGCACGTTATTTTAGGATCCATTAATTAGATAACTCTCTTAGGCAACAACTAAATTGGATCAATTTAAACACGATAGGGCCAACTTGCTTTTTATGAAAAATTAGTTTTAATTATTTGAAAAGTAAATTTTCTTTAATATTAGACTTTTATTTATTTTACCTACTTTTTATAGTTCCATGCAATTCAAAATTATTTCCATATTCATTTTAAAACTTCAATCTATTAGCTTCCAAAAATTCTTCCAATTATTTTAACCACGCAAATTGATTCTAAATATATGAAAATTTATTTGCTTAACCAATTTATGGAAAACTCAATCAATTTAAAATTCATGTGAATATTAATTTTATCTTTAAAATAATAATTTTGTAGTGGCGATATTTTTAAAGTAGTTCAAGAAATCAACTATTACATTATCAAATTAATTTACATGAATTAAAATTGTAATTTTCACTAATTGATTAGTAAAAAGAATCTAAACCTGGGTTTTTTTATGGGATCTTGGAAGTATAATTAATTTTGTCATGAAACTTGAAATTAGTTTAATTATTTTATTAAAATGGAATGAACAATTTACGTGAGTTCATATGAGGTTGTGCTGATGTGGTAAGATTTTGAATGGAATCTATCTATTATTTAATATCTATTATCTGTTATCTATATAGCACCATTGAATGACATGTGCTTTTCCCACATTGTAACACATGTTCTATATAATTAATGTGCACCCCACACTAATTTAATTATATTACAACATAATATTATACCATTTATAATTATATTACAACATAATATTATATTGTTTAAAACATTTAAAACAATTATATCCTAAAATTACTACTTTTCTAATATTATACGAGATTAATAGTAACTCAATTGGGAAAACATCTGATAGAAGCAAAAGTAATTTCAGTCAACAATTTTGGACACAAAGTTTTCATACATCGCTTGGTCTTAACACCGTCAAACATTAGATTACCTTTTAAATTCCAACAAAGACAATTTCCTTTGGCTGTTTGTTTTTTCATGACAATTAATAAGAGTCAGGGGCAATCTCTCTCACATGTTGGACTGTATATGTAACGTCCAGTTTTAGTCATGACCAATTGTATGTAGCAGTATCAAGAGTTACAAGCAAGAGTGGAGTAAAAATACTAATTTGTGACAAAGATGGACAAACATACAATACTACAAAGAATGTAGTTTTCCAGAAAAAATTTCACAATTTAATGTATAAAGGTTTGACTATTTCTGGGTATTATCTTTTTGCTGCTTATTATTAGTGTGAACCCTGATTATTTTATGATTATATCTCATAAAATTTTTCTATACTCTATTTGAATCTTTTTAGGTAAATCTATGATTTGCATTTACAAAGCTATCTCGATCGAGCCAAATTCCAATTGCAAAGACAAAAATAAACCTACAAACTCTCAACACTACCCCCAACAAAATTGTTTAGTTTTTATGTATATTCATTTTTTTGTCTGTGTATATATATTCATGTATAACCATTGAAAAACTTTTAAATAAGAGTATAATAAGTTTGTCTTTTATTTTTCGGATGACAGTATTTGAAATTCTATGTAAGTCCATTTCATATGTGTTTTACTCTAATTCTTTTCATTTTCATTTAATATAGGAGCTAAATTCCTTTATGTTCTATTAGTTTTCAATCCGACAAACACATGAATTTTTAGCTAAGTGTGAGACTTTTTTTATCTCGGGCAATACTATTTCCTATAAAAGAGTTGTGGAAAGATAATTATTTATTTGGTTGATAGTTTTATGCAATGTTGAAATCAACTATTAAAACGCCTAAATTCTTATATTTCACTATTGTCCGATTCCTATCGCAAATATTTATAAGATTGCAACGATTTGTTAAAAAGATCATTTAAGTGCTAATTTTTGTTTGTGTGAATATATTGCATATTCAATAAATATAACTGATGAAGACCTAAACCGGAAGAAGCTTAAATGTGATAATCACGGTTTTATGGTTCAATGGTAATGTGACAATGAATTTGGTGTATGCGAGTTCTTGATGTGAGTTAAATTTTTGTTGACATGCTTTTGCATTATTTGGTGCATCATGGATTTTATTCTGCTTTGCACAACAAAATTTTTATGCCCTACAATTCTAAATCTTGTTGAAAGTGCAAAGGAGTTATATGAAGACCTTCGGATTATGGGATGTTGCATTGATGGGAGGGATATAGCTTCATTTTGTGGACTATATCCCATGGTGTTTATATTTATGGCTTCTTCATTTATTGCATTCTATTATATGGATTGTGGCTTTGCATGATTTGTTAAGTACTAGCATCTGGTAAATTATTTTCATCATCATTAATATTTTTTTTTTGTATTATGGTAATACTGAGAGTGCCTATATAATTGTCAAAAATTGATAAAAAAAACTATTGAGGTATGTATTCGTTCTTTAACTATAACATTGTGTTATGTATAACACGGTGCTATACTGCTATATTTTTGGACATGGTGTTTGTTTGACATGAAGATCCAACATAATTATTAATTCTCGTGCTCTTCAGTTTTCGCATGTAACATGTGCTTTCCCTTCATGTCTGAGGACCGAAACTGAGACATTCTTTCATTGTTTTCCCTTTCATTTGGATGTTAGAATTCTGGTGCAAGTAATTAGCATATACAAGACATGGACACTTCAAAATGCATCAAGTACATGTGTCAGATTTTATACGAGATTTGGCTACTTTTATAATATTATACGAGATTAATAGTAACTCAATTGGGAAAACATCTGATAGAAGCAAAAGTAATTTCAGTCAACAATTTTGGACACAAAGTTTTCATACCTCGCTTGGTCTTAACACCGTCAAACATTAGATTACCTTTTAAATTCTAACAAAGACAATTTCCTTTGGTTATTTGCTTTTTAATGACAATTAATAAGAGTCAGGGGCAATCTCTCTCACATGTTGGACTGTATCTGTAACGTCCAGTTTTAGTCATGACCAATTGTATGTAGCAGTATGAAGAGTTACAAGCAAGAGTGGAGTAAAAATACTAATTTGTGACAAAGATGGACAAACATACAATACTACAAAGAATGTAGTTTTCCAGAAAAATTTTCACAATTTAATGTATAAAGGTTTGACTGTTTCTGGGTATTATCTTTTTGCTGCTCATTATTAGTGTAAACCCTGATTATTTATTATTATATCTCATAAAATTTTTACTTTAATCTATTTTAATCTTTTTAGGTAAATCTATGATTTGCATTTACAAAGCTATCTCGATCGAGCCAAATTCCAATTGCAAAGACAAAAATAAACCGACAAACTCTCAACACTACCCCCAACAAAATTGTTTAGTTTTTATGTATATTCATTTTTTTGTCTGTGTATATATATTCATGTATAACCATTGAAAAACTTTTAAATAAGAGTATAATAGGTTTGTCTTTTACTTTTTGGATGACAGTATTTGAAATTCTATGTAAGTCCATTTCATATGTGTTTTAGTCTAATTCTTTTCATTTTTATTTAATATAGGAGCTAAATTCCTTTATGTTACATTAGTTTTCAATCCAACAAACACATGAATTTTTTATCTAAGTGTGAGACTTTTTTTTTATCTCGGCAATACTATTTCCTATAAAAGAGTTGTGGAAAGATAATTATTTATTTGGTTGATAGTTTATGCAATGTTGAAATCAACTATTAAGTATGTCTAAATTCTTATATTTCACTATTGTCCAGATTCCTGTCGCAAATATTTATAAGATTGCAACGACTATTAAAAAGATCATTTAAATGTTAATTTTTGTTTGTGTGAATATATTGCATATTGATAAATATAAGCTGGATTGAAGACCTAAACCGGAAGAAGCTTAAATATGATAATCCCGGTACCTATGGTTCAATGGTAATGTGACAATGAATTTGGTGTATGCGATTCTTGTGAGTTAAATTTTTGTTGGCATGCTTCTTGCATTATTTCAGGAGCATCATTGATTTTATTCTGCTTAGCACAACAAAATTTTATGCCCTACAATTCTAAATATTGTTGAAAGTGCAAAGGAGTTATATGAAGACCTTCAAATTATGGGACGGTGCATTGATGGGAGGGATATAGCTTCATTTTGTGGACCATATCCCACGGTGTTTATATTTACGGCTTCTTCATTTATTGTGATTCTATTATATGGATTGTGGCTTTGCATGATTTGTTAAGTACTAGCATCCGTAAATTATTTTATCATCATAAATATTTTTTTTGTATTATGGTAATACTGTGAGTGCCTATACAATTGTCAAAAATTGATAAAAAAACTAATGAGGTATGTATTCGTTCTTTAACTATAACATTGTGTTATGTATGACACGGTGCTATATTGCTATGTTTTTGGACATGGTGTTTGTTTGACATGAAGATCCAACATAATTATTAATTCTCGTGCTTTTCAGTTTTCGTAACATGTGCTTTTCCTTCATGTCTGAGGACCGAAACTGAGACATTCTTTCGTTGTTTTCCCTTTCATTTGGATGTTAGAATTCTGATGCAAGTAATTAGCGTATACGAGACATGAACTCTTCAAAATGCATCAAGTACATGTGTCAGATATTTGAGGCTTGGTGAGATTTGTGTAATGTGTAACAGACTTCAAATATACCACTAACAATCATATCAATATAACAATTCGATGGCATTGTGCATGACACTTTCTAAATATTTGTTAGCGCTTTAAAATGAAAGAGTTACCCATTTTTAACCATATTGGTTACATTATAAACATTTTTATCATGACATTAATATATATATATAAACACACACACACAACTGTTTTGTAATGTTTTGGGGTTTAGTGATGAGATTAATTATATACTTGGATATATATTTGCACATAAAATTTTTATGCAACACTATATAAAATATGCTATTAAAATTTGATGATGGCACAACAATCTACCATTTTTTTTATTATATTTTAATTTATTAATTGCATGTATAAATTTATTATTAATAAAATGATTAATCCCACAAGAAAAGCGTGTTTGTTCAGATCTAATATAATAACTATGATTATCTTTTAAAATCATAATTAAATATTTAATTATTTATTTGATCCGTTCTCAAAAGTATACTAAAATACAATTTTACATACATATTAATAAAAATAAACTAAAAACAAAGAGAGTAAATTTTTTTAAATTTATTCTTAATATCCCAACAAAATTATATAAAATTAGTATTTCACTAAATTACATATTTATCCGTACTTTATCTCATTCTATCCCTCAAACGACGGAGAGCGTCGCCCGTGCGAGCTTGTTGCCAAAACCAAAAACCTAGGACGAGAGTCGGAGAGTTGGAGACAGAGAGAAACAATTGCAAATAAGAGAGAATAATTCGGGAATCGGAATACATAGGGAGTGAATTGATCGGAGGAGTGGGTTGCTCAAAACCCTTGAAAACGAGGAGGACGAAAAATTTAGAGGATTGGGACAAAATCCATCAAATCAGACAGCCATACCTTCAATTATCATCTCTATAAATCAGACATCAGTTACCAGGTTTTTGGCTTTGCAGAAACTTTGCAGAAGGTGCGTTTTTTATTATTATTTTTTGTCTATTATCCCCTCTGCAGTGCTTTTCTGCCAGTTATTTAATTTTATTTTTGTTATTATTTTTGCGTTTCCCCCCTTTTGTTGATGAAATTGGGAAAAAAATTGATATGATTGTTTTAGTTTATGAATTTAGTGTAAAGTAGTTTAAACTAGTGTGTTATAGGGAATATCTGCTGTCTATACAATAACAGCTAAGTTTTTTTACAGTCATATCAGAGGAAAAAGAAAAACAGATTTTATTGCATTCCTGATTACTATCTGCGGAAATGTTTAAGAACACGTTCCAGTCTGGTTTTCTGTCCATTTTATACAGCCTTGGGTAAGTAGTCTTTGTTCTTTTTCAGCTATTAAACATATTAATTGTATACATACTTACATACATATGTATATATATATATATATATGTATATATATATATATATATATGTATATGTATATATATATGTATATGTATATATAAGATTGAGCTTATATAATCCAAGTAGTCCCTCAAAACTATGTTATTTTAACTTAAAAGAGAGAAAAGTATCAGAACCCCATCATTTTAGCTGAATGTAAAATTTCTGGCATGGAAATGATCATGATCTCAAAGCCATTGATAAAGGCAAAAGACCCTTTCTAATTTGACGAAGGTGTGAAAGTATGACTGAAAGTTCTATTTTGGATCTCTGATGATATAAGCTTGTGTGAGTGCTTGGGCTGTAATTGACACACTAAAATTATTAAGAAGTCTGAATTCATTGGCAGTTACTGCAAAATGGAATTGGAACAATTGAAAGTGTTGCAAGTGTTGTAAGAACATGGATAAAAATGGAGTCTGATCCAATAGAGTATCTTGGGAATTTGAGAGGGTGAAAATTTGTGTGTAATCTGACTCTAGTGTTCTTGAAGTCGTGGAAGGAACTTTGGAAGGCAATGGCGAATCTTGAAATTTAGCTGTAGCTACTAGTAAATTATAAAAAATAGTGAGGAACCGAGAATCAAGAATCAGAATTCTAAACAGAGGTATAGCTCGCTGAATAGATTGCATATATTATAAAGGAAAAGATAATGAGAGAAAAAATGCTGTAATTGTTAGGTAGCTGGAGAGGGAGCGTGGGACAGTGGGAGTGTGAATGCGGGAGGGAGAGGAAGTTAGGGTTAAGGAAGGAGTGAGAGCTTATAAAGATTCTGATGGTTTTTTCTTTCTTTTAAGTTAACGAGACGTAGTTTCTGGGAGTGACCTTATAAGCCCCTCGCTTATACAAGGTGAATTTTATACGCCATTAGCTTATATAAGGCGAATCTCCCTCTCTATCTCTCACACACATGTTTATGTATACACTCGCGTGTGTGTATCTTTTTTTGAGATACTGAAGTGATTTTTCTTGTTCTTTTTTCCTGTTCTTGGGCCACTCAAAAAGGAGCAAGCCATTGCAGATATGGGATAAGGAAGGTGAGTGGCTTCTTATCCGTTGTTGATTATATATTGGTTATTTCTTCCCACTTGAATTTGTTGCTGATTCTTACGGACAGTTTGATAATCTGTATTAATGTCCTAAACAAAAGATAGTTATGATTCATCTCTTACTTGCAATGTTGTTTAGAGCTCTAAACAAAAGACAGTTGTCATAACACGAGAAATTTAATGTCCTTAAATGTCCACCCGTTCAAGAATTAAGTTTTTAATTTTATACATCCTAAGGTAGTGTTTGATAGCTTCTTATTACCTCTTATTCGTGTAGGGGCCAAGTTGTTTGATAAAAATTTTGGCAACTTGTTTTTGCCTCTTAAAAAAAAAGACATTGAGTCAATTCTTTTTAGAAAAATAGGCTACTTAGTACTACTTTACCCTTGCTATCCTAATTTCATTTTTAATTCTTAACTTCATTTCTCTCACTACACCAACCACTATCACCACCGCGGCCGCCTCTGCTACCACTACACTGCCACCACCACCATCCGCCACCACCCACCACCACCACAACCCACCACCACCACCACCACCACCACCACCACCACCACCACCACCACCCACCACCCACCACCCACCACCCACCACCCACCACCCACCACCCACCACTACCAACACCACCCACCACCCACCACCCACCACTACCACCACTACCACCACTCACAACCACTGATGTAGAATCGATCTAATATGGAGAATTAATGACAAATAAATTAGGGTTTAAACTTCATGTTTAAACAACTAGTGATAGACTCCACGACACGCTTGCGTGAGGTGGTCGTCTTCCGGATCGTTTCTAGCACAGTTGTTGGGTGAATTGCTTGCAACACTTTAACCCCTCGCATATATGTAGACGGTAATCTTGGTACAATTGCTTGCGTTCGTAAATCTGCTTTGAATGGACACCAATGACACCTTGACCCCTCGCTTATATTGAAGCGGTAATCTCGGTACAATCGACGATTGATGCGGTAGAAGACGCCACACACAACTATGAATTGTTGTATGATAAGTCAAATTGAATCTCAAAGAAATAACTAAGAATTACTTGGGAATTCTTCAAAGAACCAAAAGTAGAGAATAACCTCACAAGTTTATTGAATAATGAATAATGTATAATGCGTTTGATTTCATCATCTTGGACCTATATTTATACTACTCAAAACAATCCAAATCCTAATAACAATAAGAACAAATTATTCTAATCCTAATAGGAATTACAAACCATAACCCTAATTTCTACAAGGAAGTAGAAATCAATTTGGAAAAGAAATTCCTATTTCTATAAAACAATAAAAACCTTATTTAGAAAGTAAATCTAAACTGGAAAGAAATCCTAATTATAATAGAATTTGATAAGTATCTGAAAAACAAATCCTTAAAAATTAGGCTAATAGAATCTGCCTAATATTTTAGGAAATAAAATATTTTTCCTAAAATCCCAAAATCCTTGCCACGTTAGGATTTTTTTTTTCCGCGTGAAACTTGCTTCTTTCCTTTGCATGTAATCTGATTATGTAAAGTTATAAAGGCCCACATAATATTGGCCACATGTGAATAACTTGCTGATCAGGATTGTATCATTCCCCTCTTGAAAATGATTTGTCCTCAAATCTGGCACTCCATCCTCTTGAAAAGGATTTGTCCACAAATCTGATCCTACATAAAACAAATCAAGTTAGTAACACCAAACAAAATATAACCACAAGTCTCATCTGGCAATTTAAATGAATAAGTAATATCAGCAACGCAAGCAAGAATTTGAAAATTTCCAACTCCTCCTGGAGCAAATATCAAAATGATAGATTCTCCCAATGACTAATTCCCGGATCAAACAGAAATCTTATGATCTCGAACATTTGCAAACATAACCACGTTAATGATCCTAGGTCAAATATCAACCTTTGAAACTTGACACATTGCAAACGCAAGCTCTCTTGACTTCCTAGATTAAACACAAAACAAAATAAATCAACAAGTCCATTTTGTCTAATCACAAAGGAATCAAATAAATCAAAATCACATGCATAGTCTACTAAAACAATATTCAAAACACTTCCCTGTAGACTCTCAATGGATTGATCAAATTGAATTAGTGTAATCCATGTTTCCCTTGATGAATATGATCCTATCACGAATCTGCAAAACACAACCAGACTTTCTCCTTCCATTGACATTAACACAGTCAAAATCACATAATGGCACCAACGGAATAAAAAGGTCACAATCATAAGTTGAAAATTCAATAGCATATCGACGATGATCACAAAAAAACTCAACACATGCTAAAGAATTTTCCAAAGTGTTGACAAAAATCGGAATATCATCAAAATAGAGAATAACAAATTTTCCCATGAAAAAATGCAAAATATAATTCAACAATTCCATGGAAGTATGCAATGCCTTAGCTAATCCAAGTGAACTAACTAAACAGGCAAATAATTCATTTCTCAAACCATCTAGATAGCAAATCATGCAATGAAGATTGCTCTAACGAAACAACATGATTACTACCATTGTCAACTAACGACAATTCATGTAATGATTGACTAGCATGAAACCCTAAGTCAATATTTGGATAAGAAAACCTAGAATTAATTTCATGCAAGTAAGCACATCGAAAACGAGAATATATATCATGATCATAAACTAACTCAACATAAATCAAATATCCACCATAGTTTATGATAAAAACGATTCTACCATCAAAATAGCTAACAACAAATTTTTCAATGGAAGCATGCAAAACATGTTTTAAATAACTCATGAAAACACTGGATGCATCAGTTAATCTAACAGAAATAACTAACCATCTATACAATTCACATGTTAAAATAATTTTCCATTTATCACTTTTTCTCATGCTAAATTGATTATGCATTGTCATCACATGATCACCTTTAAGTGTAGATAAAACACAAGTACTATGTAATCTATCAAGCATATTATCCAAACAAGAAAAAGAATAACGATACTTGTTTACCAATTCAAAATCGACGAACAAACTCGTTGTCCCATCCTCCTTGGGTACTATGATCTCATAATCAACACATGAACTCATGTCTTCTCTCACGATACCCACTTTCACCAACTCTCCAACCCGCCTCGGTAACTCCGTCGTCTCCTCGGGAATACTATCAGCTGATTAATATGGAATGATAGCGCCAGGTATATCATCAACAACCTGTACAAGAGACAAAATAGAACTAGACAAAGAAGAATCATTAGTGCTAGTATTCAAAAGCGCCGTCTTGTACGAATGTACAGTCATTGGCTTTTCAAAATATAACTCACTTTTCAACTCAGTCTCTTTTTTATTGTCATATTTTTTCTCTTTTCTTTATACTTATCCTCTCGTTTGTTTTTCTCTCGTTCATTTTTTTCTTGTTTATTTTCAATCTCAATCTTTTCATTCTCTTTTTTCTTTTATCTCTCATTCTTTTCAATTTTTTCTTTTACATTATCAATCTTTTGAACAATTTCTTTTTGTCGATCTTTTCCACATGTATTTCCTTTTACGAACTCATCTTCTTGATTACATTCTTTCGGATGTTCACCATCTTGCTTTTGATCATGGATTTCATGTTGAACACTTGAAGCCAATAACTCTCTTTGGACTACATATTCTATAATTTCTTCCACCTCCTTAAAGCTCTCATTGATGTCTTCTCTTAAGTTCTTGGATGCCTTAAGAGTGTCTTGGGGTTGTCTCCAATGTGAATCCTCTTTGTTTCCATGTCTGCGAACCCTCATATCATCTTCTAATGTAGATCGCCTTGAAGGTTGCTCTACATGTTTTTGAGATGTATACTCCTCCCTCCTATCACACTGTACTGGAGCAAACTGTTTTTAATTCTGCCCATGTCTCGAACGGATGCTCCCCATGTTTTTGTTTGCTAAGCTGCCACCATATACTTGTATGATCAGAGAACTCTTGAACTGCCCGTCTGACCTTCCTCCGCTCGGAGTAATCATGAAAGTCAAATTTTAGCTCCATTTTTCTCTTCCATCTCAGATAACTCTGTATCAATATTTCCTTGGAAATTATTCCTTCGAGACCCATAAGAACGTTCATACTTGTAGCCATACATGTTTGTTGCAAAACAAAGGTTAGTAGATAAAAATTTTTCTCACACACCTTTACGTGTTTCGCTCAAATAATGATGAATCACTTGTGTATCACTCAAATTTGGCTTTTATCCTCGATTAATCTCACCACTAAGCCTTTTACCTCAAAATATTCTCTCTAATAGGTTCTTCTTGAATTCCCCTAGCAAAATTCTTGGTTTTACTAATCAATTCAAAAATTACTTATCACGAAACAAAAATATAGATGGTGTGACTATCAGAATACCACAAATTCACCGATCGATTGCCCTTGTACTCCTCTTGTATGCTTCAGATTTGTAAATTGTAGCTCCGTTTCAGAATTGATGATGATGGAATGATATGAACTCTTGGTTGGAATTTGATGATTTGATGGTGTGCTACAAGTTTGGTTCGCACAATGGAAATAAAATCTGATTTTTTTTCTTTTTTTTTTTACAATATATATTTCGACAGAAAATTAAATATAAGTAACTCGCTAGAAAGACTTAGTTTTGATACTAAGTGATAGACTCCACGACACGCTTGCGTGAGGTGGTCGTCGTTTCGGATCGTTTCTAGCACAGTTGTTGTGTGAATTACTTGCAACACCTTAACCCCTCGTCTATATGTAGACGGTAATCTTGGTACAATTGCTCGCGTTCGGAAATCTGCGTTGAATGGACACCAACGACACCTTGACTCCTCGTTATATTGAAGCGGTAATCTTGGTACAATCGAAGATTGATGCGGTAGAAAACGCCACACACAACTATGAATTGTTGTATGGTAAGTCAAATTGAATCTCAAAGAAATAACTAATAATTACTTAAGAATTCTTCAAAGAACCAAAAGTAGAGAATAACCTTACAAGTTTATTGAATAATGAATAATTTATAATGTGTTTGATTACATCAACTTGGACCTATATTTATACTACTCAAAACAATCCAAATCCTAATAACAATAAGAACAAATTATTCAAATTCTAATAGGAATTACAAATCATAACCCTAATTTCTACAAGGAATAACTTGCTGATCAAGATTGTATCAACTAGGATCTCTCAAGTGTATCAACTCCACGTATCAACACCAAGATAGATAAAATGTTTCTACGGTACGATACCTCTATGGTATAAACAAAATAATCAATTTCAATATCAAAATTCTGTAATCTGAATAACTTGTGAGGATTATATCACTATTTAAAGAGACTCAAACCCTAATTTTACTTGGGAATAATAAAATGCTAAACGACTAAAATACCCTTATTAATAATTCCTAATCACCAACTAATATCCTAAATCCCCACTAATAAATAAAATACATAAATCACATCAACTATTTTTATATTAAACGTAATAAAAACTCCAAATAATAAATATAAAAAATCTCTTCTTTGTTCTTGACTTGGAGACCCCATCATTTTCCTCTTGTTGGAGAAAACTCGACCTCGAGTTCTATAATATGAAAGAATAAGCAATGAACTCCTCGGCAACAGAAGAACATTTTGGAACACCTTTGACAACATCATCACGCTGTAAGGCTCAATTTTTTTTGGAAAGAGAACTGATGAGAGCATCACTTTCGTATTTAAAGTTGCTGAAAATAAGCTTTCTAGAATAACAAAGTCAACAATGTCAATTTGGATTGCATTAACTTCTCGAATCGTCCTTTCTTCGGTAACGAACAACTCAAAAGCAACGTTAGATATTTCCTCAATTTGTTTTTCATACATAATCTCTGGTTCAACTTTTGAAACTTCAAGAATTTCCATGGACATGTCACTACTGTCTGTAGTCCAAAAATTTGGAACATCCTCTTTTTCTTTCTCTTGCTCTGCTTGAAGATGTGTCTGTAAGTCAATAAGATCTTCTTTTATAGAAGAACATATAGAAATTACTCTGTGTAGCCTTTTGAATTTCTCTTGCTTCAGCTTGTTGACGTTTTCTTGCTTCAGCTTTCCTTTGTTCATCTTGATATCATCGTTTTAATTTTCCAAGGTAATCTTGTGTATCAACCATATCATATCTAAGTTTTTCCTGCTTGTGTTTCAAATATCTACGACCACATGCATTAATAAGGTAGTATATTCGGTCACTTTCATTGTCAAGAAACCAAATATACTCTTTTGCTTCGGCAATCAATTCTCAAGTGGCTTGAGATATTGGGTGTTTGGGACAATTGGGGTTATAAAATAAATAAATAAAATATTTTTTTTTTTAGTAACTTAAGGGCCTAATTGAAAAGAAAATAAAAAAAAACAGGGGCTAAAGTATGAATTCAGAAAGTGTAGGAGCTGATTAGAAAGGATGAAAGGGTATAAGTGAAAAGTGTATAAACTACGGGGTTAAAATTGAAAAGTTAAGAAAACCATGGGGGTGTAAACTGTAACTTTGATAAAATTTATTTAAGATAGAGATTAGGATTTCTCTCCTTATGTTCCCTAAAGAGTAGCAGCAGCAGTGCAGAGAGAGCAGCAACAAGACGAGCCTTTTTCTTTATATTTTTTAGGCAAACAACAACCCCGATGAATAATAACTCCGACGATAAACAGTAATTACGGCGATGAACAGTACTCCATCGATGAACAGTACTCCGACGATGAACAATACGCCGGTGATGAACAACTATTCTGGTAGTTATTTTTTTTGACAACTCCCAAAAACTGAAAAATTAATGGAGAAACCTTAAGCTTTGAAAATGATGTAGGACCGATCTAGGACGGAGAATTAACGACAAATAAACTAGCATTTAAACTCCACGTTTAAACTACTAGGATCTTTCAAGTGTATAACTCCACGTATCAACACCAAGATAGATAAAATGCCTCTATGGTACGATACCTCTACGGTACGATACCTCTACGGTATGAACAAAATAATCAATTTCAATATCAAAATTCTGTAGTCTAAATAACTTGTGAGGATTGCATCACTATTTAAAGAGACTCAAACTCTAATTTTACTTGAGAAATAATAAAATACTAAACGACTAAAATACCCTTATTAATAATTCCTAATCACTAACTAATATTCTAAATCCCAACTAATAAATAAAATACATAAATCACATCGACTATTTTTATATTAAACATAATAAAAATTTCAAATAATAAATATAAAAAATCTCTTCTTTGTTCTTGACTTGGAGTAGCCATCAACCACCTACCGCCACCACCCTCCTTCACCCCACCAACACCAGCACCAACACCATTCACCACCACCACCACCACCATATTTTATAGTAATTATCTAAAATTGTCATAATTATTATAATGTTTTATTAGACTTAAAATATTTTACTAGTTATACATTTTTGGTGATTTTATTTGAATTAATTATTTAATTTTTATTATATTTTTATCCTCACCATAAGTTTGTATATATAAATTGATATAAGAGTAAATTAGTAAAATGTGGTATTCAGACATACAATAAAGACGGGTTATCAAACAACTCTTACATTTAAACTTTGTTTTAAAAAGAGCCTTTATTTTAATAAGCTCTTATTTCACAATTTTATCAAACACTACCTAAGTATGGGGTAGTAATCAACTCAAAATTCTTTGCCGCTAACAATTTAGGAGGTAAACTTTTAGGTTCATGAAACGGCCCAAGTGTATTGCTGTAGTTAATAGCGTTCTACTAGTCTTCAGTCGTTTTGTGAAGGTGCTCAATACAACTACATTTTATCCCAAGTGTGTTTGGTATAAAACTGAAAAAAATGATTAACAGTAAATGAATTACCAGACATTCAATAAAAATGATTTTAGTGTGTCATTATACCCTCCTTCCAAAAAAGGAGTTATTTTTGCCAATTTCCTTATCAAAAGGTGAAACGTTGTGTTGAATGTTGATTGTCCTCTGAATGTAATTTTCTCTATGTAAAAAGTAATACATAATAAAATCCGTGAGGTTTTTATGAAGTGCTTCACCCATTTTTACTAAGAAACTGTAAGAAGCCCAACAAGTGAAGAAGGGGGAAGGGGGAAGGGGGAAGGAGGAGGGGGAGGGGGGGGGGGGGGGGGAATGAGGAAGAAATAGATGTAGAAGTGAAACAGTTTTAGTAGCAAAGCGAGCTAAACATGAACAAGAATCCTGAATACTAAGGAAAATGACTTGCTGATTTGAGACTGGTAAGTTTGTTTTCCAAAAAGTCTAGCTCTTGAAATAGATGTAGAAAGTGAAACTGTTTTAGTAATGAAGGGGACTAGACATGAAAAAGAGTATTCCCAATACTAAAAAAAATGACTAGTATTAATATGCAGGGATTTTTATAACACTAGTATTAATTTAATTTGGTTCATGGTGAGTCAATCTGATGATAAGGTACTGGAGTACTCTAATTTGCTTGAATAAGATTTTGTTTCCTTTTTCATTTTGTCGTCAACGAAGGTAACTCCTAGTTATACGGTTGATTTTTTTAGGAAGGCTTGAATGAACATGTTTTTCCATTTCCTTCATTTCTTTTTCCGAATAAAATTTGTCCTTTAGAATGATTTAGATGTGGACAATTGTGTGCTTCGATGGCTTAATATTAGTTGGCACCCAACATTACACAAGCTACATGTCAGTAGCAAGAAACTGTCTTTATTTGCTTCTATTTCCATTGTGTATGTGTATGCATTTCTTTTTCTTAATTTTTTTTTTTTTTTTTTGTGTTTTCTTGGGGTGGGGGTTATTTCTCTTTTGCTTGTATTAATTCATGGACTTCTGTAGGTGTAGAACAAACTCAAGACTAGGGAGTCTATCATACTTGAATGCTTAATTGTTGGTAAGAATTAACTTGTCAAATTTGCTGTGCGAAGTCTCACCCTTTCTTTCTTGGGTCTAATGCAGTTGTCAACGGTCATATAAAACGAACTCAAGATGAAGACATTCAATCCAATGTTCTTGAAATAGTTGGATCCAATGTCCAGTCTGCATACATTACATGCCCAGCAGATCCAGCTGCGACGCTTGGTATAAAGTTACCATTTTTGGTTATAATTGTGAAAAATCTAAAGAAATACTTCACATTTGAGATTCAGGTGCTGGATGATAAGAATGTCAGACGACGTTTCCGAGCTTCTAATTTTCAAGTGTGTAAGTCTAACCAATTAGTTCAGTAATGTTCATGTTTATCCTTTATTTTTTTTTCCGTCACTAAATTCATTCTATGCTAATTTAATATATCAGTGTGATATTTTTCTTCTCATCTGTTCTTTAGTTTTCCTTTTTCTTGTGGGGTGTGGAGAGGGGTTGGGAAGAAATGGATGAGCACACACCTGCCCCTATCTTTCCGAAGAAAATGATACATAACTAACTTATCACCTCTGGTAATTGCACACAGATTGGGCAAAGTAAATCTTTGTGTTTATGGTTAAATTTCCAATATTATCCCTACCTCTAACTTTAACATGTTCTAGTGTGCACCATCAGAGTTCCTTAAACATCAAATCACAGCAGCTACAATTTTGTAAAGCGTAGCGTGATCTTTTTGCATGAAGATCTCTAGTAAGTGAATCATTATGCACAAAATAAAACTCAAAAGTGACGGTCTTTGAACAAGAGGAAGTAGCTTGTCTCTAGCTGGGATTTGTGAGACCCAGATGGTGAGGATCTTTGATTGGGTGCGTTCAAAGAAAAAGAAGGATTTTTTGTCAAACGTAATTTTCATCATTTTTCCCTATATCAATAATTCAATCAAAATATAATTATCCGAACTGTAAAAGTTTTGGATTCAATGTTAGTGGAATTCTAATTCACTTATATTACTAGTGTTAGTATCCAAACCGGTCTTGTGAGGTTCATGCTGCCCTTCACGCAGAAGTAGAGCTTAGGAGAAAACATGTTTAGCACTTGGGCAATGTGAATTACAGACTTTTTTGAGCATTTAATTATCTTTCCTTTGTTAATATAATATAGATAGAACACTGTTTACAAACTTCTAGTTGTCAGGCAGTACTGAAAGACAATGTTTGCCTTCTAGTATATTCATTACTGATGGCGAAGTGATTATGTTGTACTCAATTGATAAATGTACATTTGCCTTTTAGGCTGTGACACGAGTGAAACCGTTCATATGCACCATGCCTTTGAGGATGGATGAGGGATGGAATCAAATTCAGCTGAATCTTGCTGATTATACCAGACGAGCATATGGAACGAACTATGTCGAGACACTTCGAGTTCAAGTTCACGCAAACTGCCACCTAAGAAGGATATATTTCTCTGACCGTCTTTATTCAGAGGAGGAACTCCCACCAGAATTCAAATTATACCTTCCTATGCAGGTAAGGTTTACCGACATTGGCTACACTTGGTTTGTACATCACTAATTGCTTTTAGGGTCTCATTCTTTCTTCTTTCTTCTTTCTTCTTTTTCTCTTTTCGAATTGTTTTGATTGCAGAAAGCATGAAGTTCTGGTGAAGTTCACTTTGCTATGACATCCTAAGTTGCGCAAATTGTCATTTTCTGTTTTATGTACAAATTTTTAGAGTTGAAGTACTTTAAAATTGGCAAAACGACCCATTTGGTTTCTGTACTCATGGTTTGGTTTAATTTTAGTCTTGGAAAATATCTTCATGGTTACCAGGCATACATTTGTAGCTAGGTAGTTAAAGATGGTATTGAGAGTTTCAAGTGGTATGTTCATTTATCAATTGTTAACTTTTTATTTGACTTGTGCTGTTTCGTGAATTGGTGAGCTGAATTAAACCTTTTGGTTTATAAACGAGCCCAATGAAAAGGATATGCCTGCCTGAATGTAATTGCCTATATTATTTGGACTCGAACTATTTTTAAACCCCTACTAAATTAATAGTATCCATTAGTTATTATTAGCCTTTGGTGTCGGCCTTTTGCCTGATGTGGGGTATAAGGCTATGATCACGGGTTTTGACGTGCTTGAGATAAGCTTGTGCAAACCGGGCCAAATGAAGACAGCCTGATGTGGGGCATAAGGCTATGATTACGGGTTTAGACGTGCTTGAGATAAGCTTATGCAAACTGGGCCGAATGAAAACATACCGATAGCTGGATCCTCTTATGGGGTTATGATGTGGGGAATAAGGCTATGATCATGGGTTTAGATGTGCTTGAGATGAGTTTATGCACCGGGTCAAATGAAGAAATTGATGGCCGGATCCCCTTTCAAGGGTTATTGATTGCCCACCGTCATCGAGTAATCAGTCTTTGGGTATGAATAAGCAAATTAGACACCAACAACTATGAGCAGAAACATTAGAAACAAAAAATAATAATAAAACAAAGACTAGATGATCCAACACTTTCACGGGCCAAATTTCATAAATGGTCTGTCACGGATTAAAAATATAAATGAGTTGGGGGAACTGATTTAGGTGCAAAGTTGAATGAAGGCTTTATAGTATTGCAATTCATCTTGGACGGTCCAAAATAAAATTGAATGGCTCAATTAGGATCATCTGCACAATAGTTTTAAGGATGTATACAAATAATTGCGCGGACGGATCCCCATAAATTTATTTATCTATTTACATATATATAATCTCTGATATGAGATATTAATGATTTATTTATGACTTGTAATCCATTTGTTTATATTGAGATTGAGGTGCATTGATGAATTTTTATTTTATTTTTGTATGTGAATGTAGTAGTGATTTCATATTTTTTTAATTATTAGGAGAAAAAAAATACCTCAATGTCGGAATCTGATCAATGTAGTAGTGCACAAGAATGATTATGGTAATGATTTGTAATTTCCATGAACATACAATCAGATTGCATATAAAAAGCGAAAGCATGGTAAAATCGAATTTAAAAATTTTACAAACTATTACCGGTAGCTTTCTTTATGCGTAATTATTAATTAAGAGAGAGATGGAGATATAGAATCATACCCTCGTAGAATCGTGCTTCCTCAAGTAAGATTTCAACTCCAAATCCTTCGCGTTCTCCTTGAATTCACCGGTTAGGTTCCTCTTTTGATCAATGTAAGTCACCCAAGTGTTTGGTTTTTAGAGGTGATCATATGTATTCAAGAAGATGGGTGTTTGTGACGCCCCCAAACTCGTGTACTTGAAACATGTATTTGGTGCTCTATTATAGACACTCGAAATTTTGCTTTCCTTGGACTAACCTTTTAGGAGGGTAAAAATGTAATTTCACTTCGGAGACAACCTCGAAGGAGGGCAGAAGTATCATTTCACCCCGGAGACAACCTCGTGGAGAAATCAAAGTGTAACGACGCCCAGACATGACGTGGTCCGAACGAAGATCGCAAAGTTGAGAAAAAGGCCACAAGAAGCCACCACATCAATACTTGAACTACGAGCTATCAAAGACGAGCCGATAGAAGATCATTGAGAACCGGAAGATACCTTTCAGCTAATTGCATCATCTTCTTGGAATCCAATTCAGTCATACTTGACCTTATTTCTCAGCCTTTCGCAAAGACTTTTCAGAATTTTTTAGTATGGTGCTCAACTTTCATCGGATCGAGACCAAAGGCACGAACTTCGAGATGGCAAGACCCACGGGGCCCAGCCGCAGGTATACCTACGGTTGCCTCAAGATCCTTTAAGCCAACAACTACTCATTTAGAAGAAAAAGAAGAAGAAGTTACAAAGAGAGAGAGAGAGGCTCGAATTTTACCCATTTTCATCATATTTTCGTTGTTTGATCTTCTATAGCATACATATTGAGTGTCTAGAGTGATATAAGTTGACCTCGAGCCAATATAAGCTTGTTCACGCGTCCCCCAAGGTGAAAAATGCTCATTTTGGTCACTTTCTTTGTAAATATTATTATAAATACTAGATCTATGTAAATATAGCAATTTCTACCTTTTAAACTTGTTGTTTTACATATATATTGTGTAATAGTTGGTAGATTTAGAGTTTTTACCGATTATATTGTGCATATATTGTTAGAAACTAAGTTATTTGACTAGATCTACCTAGATCTAGACGGATCTAGCACTTTAACGAGTTATGGAGCTTGAATCCCTAACCCATAAGCTAGATCGGCTTAGATCTATGGTAGATCCGGTCATTTTACTGCTTTAGGTTAGTCCTGGTCACTCCGTAGAGCCCTAGATCTGTATCTAGAGGCGAGGAGGTCCTAATGGCTTGATATGGGGATTTCAACTGATGAAATCACTTAACATCAAGTCTAGGATGTTGTATATACATATTTAAGCATAATAATGTGGGCCTAGGAATCTTGGGATTGAGATTTATTGAATGGATCTTAACTATATTCCCATATTGGATTTTTTTGTTTAAATGTAATGTTTAAATACTGTAAAATCACTGTACCTGTAATATTGGATCTTAAAACGAGTTCAAGGGGTTCGTCCCGAAAATTCGGATTTAAGATCCTGTGATAGTGAAAACCTTATAATTATAGGAGTTCAAGTCTATCGAGATGACTTTCATGCCCGATGAAAGCTCGACCCTTTTTGGCGCTTTATTGCATATAAAAGGAAGTATCAAAGGTCCTTGATTACTATTCGGGCGAAGGATTTGAAAATAATGTTTTTCCAAAATATCATTTAAAATGTTTATTTTGTCTTAAAATGATAAGCACTGGGCATAATAAAACACACACACACACACTTTATGCATAGAAAATCAATAAGATACGGTAACAGTATTTTCACGGAAGTCGGGAAGTGCCTAACACCTTCCCCTCGCTTAATCTAGCCCCCGAATTCTAAGAATCTTAGTTTTAGACCAATGCTACGGAGTCACATATTGGGCCATATTACGAAAACTTTTAAATCCGAATGAGTTGGTACATCCATTGCAAACCATACCAACTGGCGACTCTGTCTCATTTGGCCCAATCATCAAAAATCAAAATTTGTAAAATAAGTCGACTAATGTTGGTCTTTTTCCAAATCTCACCCTTTAGATGAATTAATTGACATAACAACATAAGAATGGTAGAAATAATAGGAAAAGAAAAAAATAACAATAAAATCAAAAGAGAAAGAAATTTTTCCCAACGTCGATAGGTGGCGACTCTGCTGGGGATTACCGAGGGCTTAAGTTGCATTAAATCCTTTTGATTTCCATTTTGCATTTGCATATCGTGTGGATGATCTCCGTGTGTGATAAATGTTTCAATTTTCAAGCACTTCATATTAGTGCCTCGCACCACATATTAGTGTCTCGCACAAATGTCATCATATTGCATCCAGTGAGAATGATGAATGTATGAATGTGTGTTGTGTGGACCCTCCGCTAGGAGGCAAACCCGTCGGTTGTTTATTACTGGACTCTATAAAGTGTTCTCTTGTCAGGCTTAGGAAAGGCACCACTCAGATCTGCTCCAATTGAAAGATGAATGTCTTCATCAAGTAAATTGTGAAGATCTGGGAACCAATTTCAAAAAACCCATGAGAGTTAACCTAAGATAGGCCAGCCTCTGATAAACCAAACGCGAAGGATATCTCTTCATGCCTTGTTACTTTCTGAATATATAAATGTCATCCATCTTAAGCTGTTATTTTATATATTCTTCTTATCATGTTATCAAGTTGACTAACCCCTTGTCTTGCAGGAAAAGATTAAAAAACCCCTAAACTGATGTATGACATATCATGCATCCATATCATCTGCCAATATCAAGACTAAACTAGATATCGGTTTTGTGCAGATTGGTCTTAGAACTCGATTTCGAGCCAAAAAGGCACGATCACCTCCAGCGAAAATGTCAGAAGGCAGTTCATTAGAACCTATTCCCGTATCTCGAGAGGAGTTTGAGGAATTTAAGAAGCAGATTGCTGAGATGACCGTCCTGTTAAGACAACAGTGTAAAGTCACTCAGGAGCCCAAACTAAAAACTCAGACTGAATCTTTTACACAAGGAGATATGCGAGTACCGGAAAAGGACAGTTATACCTAGATGTCTACTCCCGTATCCCCACTAATCGTCAGATCAACCCAAGAAGTCCTCGACAAGACTCAAACAAGGAAATAATAGACCTAGGAGAGGATAAGGAAACCGAAGATATCAGGAAGAAGGTTAGACAGATGGAGGATGACATCCGATCTATTAAGGGGAAAGGATCCCACGGGAGTGTGAATTACTCTGATTTATGTATCTTTTCGAAGGTGAGGTACCCTGATAAGTTTCAAGTCCCGCAATTCAAAAAGTACAATGGATTTGGCGACCCCTACACCCACTTAAAAATCTACATAGGAGAGCTTGGATCATATGCCGAGGATGAGAATCTTCGAATGTAGTTGTTCCAGAAGAGCCTTACCGGTGAAACCCGAACTTGGTACGCCCAAATTAATAATTCCAAGGTCCATGGTTGGGAGGATTTAGCCCATGCGTTCCTTAAACAATATAGCTTTCAATCCCAAATGGCCCCTAATCTCTACCAAGTGACCAAAGTTAAGAAACTGAGCAATGAGTCATTCAGGGAATACACGCAGAGATGGAGGCGCATGGCCGCCCAAGTTAGTCCACCAATGGACGAAGGTGAGATGGCGATGACTTTTATTGACATCCAAGAAGCCCCATTTTACGAGAGAGTCCTGGCGAGGATAGGCAAACCATTTTATGAAATGATAAAACACGGGGAAATGACAGAAATGGGTTTGAAATCCGGAAAGATCAAAGACCTCACTGCCTTGGAGGTCGTGGCAGAGCATATACAATCGGGAAATTACTCGAGAGCTCCCAAAAGGGTACTTAAAAAGGAGGAAGATGTCTCTTTAATATTTCAAGGGAAATCAACAAGCAAGAGCAATAGTCCACCTATACAGAAGCGAGGCAATTACCCTGCACCTCCAAACACCCGAAATCCTATGGCACCGAAGGTCAGAGAAAATAGGCAAAGAAGGATATTCACTCCATTATGGGATTCATTGGAGAACATATTGCACTGTTGGTTGGACAGAAGAAGATTATTGAGCTTGCTCCACCTATTGATCCCAAAGGAAGGCAATATGATCCCAGTAAGAGATGTGCTTATCATTCCGGAGCACTGGAGCATGACACTCAAAATTATTGGACTTTAAAGCACAAAATTCAGAATATGATCGATAACAGGGAGATTGTGGTAAAAGCGCTAGAGCAACCCAATGTTAATGACAACCCCTTACCTCAACATGATACAGAGGGAGTTAACATGATCAGTGCAAGAAGTTGGGAAAAGGCAAGTATCTGAGAAAATTAGGAGAAACTCCTGCAATGACTGATCCTTCCATGTCGGGTTGCCCAGAAAAAAAGTATACTATGGAACAGAGCTTGTCGTCGATCAAGGCACAAATAGACCAATTAGTTGAGCTAGTTGTGTACTAGCATCAGATAACCCGATAACTTATCAATCAAGTCCTACGAGGGGCGGTCAACACTACATCTCCTAAAATTGTCCCATTTTTAAAGAGAAATCAAATTCGTCTCCAGGAGCAGATGAAAAAAAAGATGGCTAGGGAAGTTAAATTTCACCTCAGAATGGAAAATGCCGCTAAACGGAAGTTTACCCCCCTGGGGCAATCTAGGGAAGAAATCCTGTAAATGTTGATTAATGAGGGAAAGATCACGGAGTTCTCACCACCCCCGGATCCTCAATCAAAATGTTTCGATCCCAGTAAAACCTGCCTCTATCACTTAAATGCTCTTGGACATGCCATTGAGGAATGTTGGGCCCTACGCCATTTAATTCAGAACCTAATCAAATCTGGCGAGCTAGAGATGATAAACGAGGTTGAGATCTTCCTTAATAAAGAGATAATATACCCCCAAAGGATGGGAAGTGCAAAAGGAATGGTGGCAGTTATCACTTGCGTAGAAGGAACTTCCGCAGTGCCCATAGCTATCAAAGAATTATTCGAAGTGGGAGGAATAATTCCCGTGGAAATAGCTGCTCCAATGCCATTGATATTGACCCCTCACCCGCAGATCCCTATTGTCAGTCTGAAAAAGGTTCCATGGAATTACGGAGATGATGCAAGAGCAGTAACCGATTATACTGCTGTCTTACCAAAGGACAATTCCCTATACCTCCCATGGTAGATAATGGAGCCAGTAGTCAAGATAGTGGGAAAGGTGCCTCTAGGGAAGATTGCGGATTTCCATAATAAAGTAGGACACAATGAAGCGAGAGCGGTGAAGCAGCTGAAACAGGCACCACCCCAAATCGCCATCCTAGACCTGGTGTTAGCCTCCAAGAACCACCACCAAATTTTAATCCAAGTGTTGGAGGAGGCTCACCTGCCCAAGACCATTGACGTCAAGAAATTCCAACATTTGATTAGCCACGTACTGGACAACAATGTCATATCACAGATGATGACATACCAGCAGAAGGAACTGGGAATCACAAACCATTGCATATTGTGGTTATTTCGTCAAGGTATGTGAGGAGGAGTGCTTATCGATGGGGGATCAACATTGAATATCTGCCCTCATAATACCTTGGAAAGGATGAATATCAACCTGAATAAGATTCGAGATAGCTATGTGGTAATTCGAGCTTTTGACGGGTCAAGGAGGGATACGGTGGGGGAAATTGAATTTCCCATGGAGATTGGTCCATTCTCTTTCAACATATCCTTCCAAGTGTTGAACATCACTACTAGGTACCTGTTACTAGGACGACCATGGATTTATATGGCTGGAGCCGTTCCCTCCACTCTTCATCAACAATTAAAGTACATTATCAACGATAACTTGGTCACTGTCAGTGCCGAACCTGAATATTCGATACACGTTCCAGGAGACATGCCCATAATAATCTTGAATGAGGGCATTGAGCCAACAAACTTTCAAGAGTTTGAGGTGAGTAATCCACAATACCACTCTATGGGATCACCGACATTGAAACCTCGAATATCCCCAGAAGTAATAACGGTCGGTCAGGAGATGTTTTCCCGAGAACATCGAATAGGGCAAGGGCTAGGGTAGAATGGCCAGGGGATTAAGAATGCTATTCATATACCAACGTAGTTAGGCAAGGCTAGACTAGGCTACCTCGGTGGTTCTAACACCGTAATCCCTACAAGCATATGCCTAATCACATGATGACTCCCCTCAGGTCGAACCTCACTGAAGCAGGATTCAAGGAACCATTGAGGAAAGTCCTCGCTAATATCTCAAACTTCTTGATACCCAAGGTCAATTAGAGCAGAAATGAGGAAACCAATGAGGAAGAACCCTTCGAGGAAGCGGCCATAGAGGCCAGAAATAAGAAGTTTATAGAGGAGACCCAGTTGCAATTTTTGTGCAATTTTTGCCTCACTGAAGGTGTCCTTAAGGATTCATATGGAAAGGGTCCACTTAACGATCAACCCGACGTCCCGGTCATTAACTGGAAGAATGTAAGCATCCCAAATGAGGATCCCAGGTCCAATTTTGAACCAATTATAATCATCCTTATAGATAGCAGTGACTCCGATAATGCCTCTATCTCAGCCATCCTTGAAGACCTGAGCACCAGTAATTGGACGATTACTCCTCAGATCGTCCGAAAAGGGTAAAAACAGAAAGTGATCTGTTAGCAGGGAGATTAGCCTTTACATTTCAGTCTGTTTTATTATATCTGCAACTTGTTATTGCCTTTTGTCATATTATCTGATGAACCTTTTGTAATTAACAACTGTTATATATATTAAGTAATCAAGTTTTCTTCTCAGGTTCCTAAATTTGAGTATTTCTAGTCCCATCCTTGAATTGTCAGATTCGAGTAATGACTATGATTTTGATATAGAATTTGACTTTGACTTGATGGGAATCGAGCAAGAGGAAACAAACAATGAGGAGGTGCCCGGGGAAATTAAAGGATAGGTCGAAGACAAACCCAAACCTAACCTTGAGCAAACCACCACCATAAACATCGAAACCTTTGACCACCTTAAAGAGCTACAGATCGGAACCATCCTTCCCTCTAGCCAAGAAAAAGAATTGATCAACCTCCTAACCCAGTTTGAGGATTTCTTTGCTTGGTCTCATGAAGATATGATCGGTTTGTCCATAGACATACTCGTCCATCGGTTACCAGTTAAAGAAGGGTTCAAACTAGTTAAGAAAAAGCTAAGACGGTTGAATTGATTCTGAAGGTCAAGGAAGAAATCATCAAACAATTCAAAGCGGGTATCATTATGGATATCAAAGTACCCAAAATGGTTAGCCAATGTGGTTCCAGTGCCGAAGCTTGGTGGGAAGGTGCGATTCTACGTAGATTACCGAGATCTCAACAGAGTTAGCCTTAAAGAAGACTTCCCAGTGCCGTTCATCTATGTTTTAATAGACAATACGGCACAGTACGAGATGTATTCCTTTGCCGTTTGCTTTGCCAGATACCACTAGATTATAGTTGTTAAATAAGACATGGAAAAAACTACCTTCATCTTCTGTTATAGAAGATTGTCCTTTGGCCTCACCAACGCCGGTGCCACCTATCAGAGGGCTATGATGGTGTTGTTCCATGACATGATGCACAAAGAGATAGAAGTATATGTGGATGACATCATTGTAAAGTCTAAAGAGGCAGATGACCATTGTATCCATCTCCGGAAGCTGTTCGATCGCCTCCGCAAATATAATTTGAAGCTGAACTCAGGAAAGTGTGCCTTTGGATTCCTTGTAAACAATCGAGGGATCAAGTTGGACCCAACTAAGATAAGAGCCATCACTGAGATGCCCGAGCCAAGAACTGAGAAGAAAATCCAAGGTTTCCTAGGACAAATAAATTTTATCAGCAAGTTCATATCCCAGTTGACGACACCTGTGAACCCATTTTCAAGTTGTTGAGAAAGAACTCCTCCGAGAAATGGAATGAAGACAACCTAAATTTTTTTCACATCATCCAGAAGAGGTTGATTGAAGCACCCATACTGGTACCCCCCGAGGGAGGGAGTCCCGTTCATATAAATATCAGTTAATTCCAACGCCATGGGCTGTTTATTAGGGCAGAAGAAGGATATAGGCAAGGAAAGTGCCATTTATTACCTCAACAAGCGATTCAGCAGTGGAGAACAAAAGTATACGCTGATAGAAAGGACTTGTTGTGCATTGGCCTGGGCTGCCACAAGGCTGCAAAACTACTTGTATAGCCATACAACTTATCTCATATCCCGTATGAATCCTTAAAGGTATATTTTCAGCAAACCGATGTTGAATTGTCAATTATCCAAGTGGCAGCTAATCCTTCAATAGTTTAGCATCGTCTATGTGACCCAAAAGTCCATCAAAGGTTAGGGAATCGCGAACCATCAATCGACAACACCGACGGGAGGTTATGAACCCCTTGAAACATACTTCCCTGACGATGAAGTTATGGCAGTTCAGTTAGCCAGAGAGGAAGATGCAGGTCAATTCTGGAAATTATACTTCCATGGTTCAGTAAACACCGAAGGGGCTGGAGCAGGAGCAGTCCTCGTATCTATCACTTGGGAGCAGTACCCCGTGGCGACCAAGCTATGATTCAACAACTCTAACAACATGACAAGATATGAAAGATGCCTCCTAGGGTTAAAATTGACTCAATCCATGGGTGTCCAAAGGTTAGCAATGTTCGGGAATTCGGAACTAGTCGATTGGGGATGAGCCGTAAACCCGGACATCCTTAGTTCGACTCCCGCTAGCAATAAAAGTTAAGGCGACATCTTTGTTCATAGAAGTGCAGTATAAGTCGGGTTCAAAGAAAAGGCTGGTAGGAAATTTGGGGATTAGGACCGAGCTGCGGTTGGGAAACCCCACATTATCAAAAAATAAAATAAAATCGAAACTAGTCATCAGGCAATCCACAGGGCCTACAATACTAAAGAAGTACATCTATTGCCATACCACCGCTACATTGTCAAGATGGCGGGAGAGTTTGAAGACATTGCCTTTATGCATATCCCTCGGAATAGAAATAACTTCGTCGATGCACTGGCCACATTAGCCTCATTGATCAATATGTCGTCAAGAAAGGGCCCGCCTGTTATCACCTTCACGACGCAAGATGCACCGGCTTATGAGAACAATGTTGGGGAAATATCCAATGAATTACCTTCTAGAGGACTACCTTGGTACCAAGACATTAAAGAATATTTACGAGATGAATCCATCCCCGAGGGAATGATCCAAGCTGAAAAGAAGCGAATACGGAGGATGACAATGAAGTTCTACCTAAGCGGAGATGCTCTCTACAAAAGAGATCCTGGCGTAGGCCTTCTAAGGTGCCTTGACAATGATCAAGCTCAAAGACTCATGGATGAAGTATACGGCGAAGTATGTGGATCGCATATGAGTGGATCCCTGCTTGGTATGAAGATATTAAGAATGGGATAATATTGGCTATTCCCCAAAGCTGATTATGATGATCACGTCAACCGCTGCTATCAATGACAAGTTCATGCCAACATTATTCATGCACATCCTAACCAACTGCACTGCATGACACTATGGACATTTGCCATGTGAGAATGGACGTGATTGGACCCGTTAAGCTTAAAGCCAGTAAGGTCACAGATTTATATTCACAATGATTGAATACTTTACCAAGTGGGGGTCATCTCTGATATGGCAGAATCGGTCCCTATTCCTATGGGAACCTCAGTGGTTTCTGATGGCTTGGAGGATTCTGGTGCCGCTAGGGACGATGATGATAGATTAGGGCTACAAGTTGGTTCAGATATGAAGGAAATATTCTCGGCTGCGCAACATCTGTCCCAACAAGGGCGTAATGAGGCTACTGCCGAACGTAAAAAATGCAATACACTAATGGATTTCATACTTGCAAAAGGCTACTCTACCCAACAGTTGAATGAATTTGCAAATAGAGGCGACCCTTGTCCTCGTAAGGTCCTTGACCAAGACATGTTTGTTATAAGTCCTTTGAAGGATAGCAAAGTTAATGCTTTTCCGATTATTCCCTTATCTGTTGGCCTGACGGCGGCTTCTAAGGACCCTTCTGTTTTCACCTAAGGATTTGGAAGAAGGTGAAATTCCTAGGTTTAATAGTGCTAGTGCTAGTGCTAGTGCTGGTGCTGTGACCTCCCTGAGTGGAGTTTTGGAAGGGCTCTTCGGTTGAGCTGGTTAGACCATCCTGGAGCTCTGTTGTGGCAAAGAAAGACCCCCATTCCTGTCTTAAGCTAGACTACTTACCTCCGCCTCCCCCATCCTCTGCTGATGGGGTTATTTTGGTGCGACCTCCATCTGCAGTTCTTTTGAAGGGTATCAGTCTATGGAATACTAGTTTGGTAGGAGGGTTCCTCAATGCTCGTTTACCTTTTAAGATGGTTGAAGAAGCAGCCCACAGTCTGTGGGATAAGTTGGGTCTCCAAAGTGTTTTCTTACAGGAGAAGGGTTTCTTTATATTCAAGTTTTCTTCGGTAAAGGACAAGGATAACGTTCTTCCTATGGGTCCCTGGTATATATCCAATAAACTTCTTTGTCTAAAACAATGGAAGGAAGGGCTTGACTTCCAATTTGACACTTGCTCTAAAGCCCCTGTTTAGGTGAAGTTCCATAACATCCCCTTGTCCTATCTGTTTGCGGATGGTCTTAACTACATTGCTAGTGCGGTGGGTAAACCCTTGTTCGTGGATAAACCGATTTGAAAGATTGGGTAGATGAATTTTGCTAAGTGCAGATTGAGATCTCCCCTACTTCAGCTATGCCTTCTAGCCTTGATCTAGTAGTGATTGATGAGGAATCAAATATAGAAAAGATAATTACGGTTAAGGTGGAATATCAGAATAGGCCCCAGCTCTGTTCTCACTGCAAATCCTTTGGGCACTCTCTTCTTAGATGCCCCAAGGCAAATTATAAGTGGGTTCCAAAAGCCTAAGGTGTTTTAAACCCTTCTGTCTCTGTCCCTAACTTAGCCCCTGCTCCTCCCTTGAGCCCCCATCCTGAGGTGGTTCCAGTTTCTAATGAGTGGACTGTGGTTTCCAAAGGTCCGAAGCCGCAAGATCTGTTTACATCCAAAGAAGCTAGGGACCCTAATTCCTTTTTATCTTTGGGCTATCTTGGAAGACAAAGTTAAAAGTATTGGACTACCCAAACTACTTAATTTAAAGGGTGATTTACATATTCTATTACATTTTTAAAAAAAATTATAACAAAAGTGCCCTCATAAAACTTTTACACAACTAATACACTACCATATTTATTTATAATTCTAGTGCATTTAGGATTCCTTAATTTAAGGAATTAATATTCAATTAGGATTCATTAATTTATGGATTAGTTATACCCATAACTTCTTCTCTCACTTCTCATCTATAACAATTGTAGTATATATATATATATATATATATATATATATATATATATATATATATATATATATATATAACCAAACCCTCCCGCCTCCCCTCCACCTCCTCCGCCTCCCCCTCTCGCCTCCTCCTTCCTCCTCCGCCCGCCTCCCCCTCCTCCCCTCCTCCTCCTCCCCTCCTCCTCCTCCCTACTCCCGCCTCCACCTCCACCTCCCTCCCGCCCTCCCTCCCCACCCCTCCCTTTCCTCCCGCCTCCTCCTCCTCCTCCTCCTCCCGCCTCCACCACCTCCTCCGCCTCCCTCCTTCCTCCCTTTCCTCCCTCCTCCTCCCTTTCCTCCGCGCCTCCTCCCCTCCTCCTCCTCCTCCTCCTCCTCCCGCCTCCACCTCCTCCGCCTCCCCTCCTCCCTCCTCCCGCCTCCACCTCCTGCCGCCCCCCTCCTCCCACCCCCTCCCTCTCCCCTCCTCCCCTTTCATGTAGTTGGTTACCAAATCATTTGATAAGGTAACCAATTCGCTTTTATTAGTTTACTAATATACTTTGAATTTGATGCGATTGGTAACCAAAATTTATGCGATTGGTTACTAAATCTTAGATAAGGTAACCAATTTAGTTTATTAGGTTATTAATTTATTTTGGATATGATGCAATTGGTAACCAAATTTCATATAGTTGATTACTAAACCATTTGATAAGGTAACCAATTCAGGTTTTATTTGATTACCAATTTTATTTTAAATGTGATGCAATTACTAGTCAAAATTCGTATAAAGGTAACCATTTCAATTTTTGTGGGTAACCAAATCATCAAAAGAAATTCAGAATAGCAACTCACGTGGCGGCATGCATGGCGATGTGGTAATGAGTAATGGCGAGAGAGAGGAGGATGATGAACATTAGCTCCTTCATAATTTTTTATTTTTAATTTTCTCATTTTGATTTGAATTTTGAAACATGAATTTGAAATTGTTGTTAGAGACAAGATTTGAATTTGAATTTGAATTATTAGTTATCCTTAATTTTAGGTTTCCTTATTAATGTGAATTGTACTATTTTTGTAATAATTACATTCTTTTTGTAATTATTTAATTGATGCATTTTTTTTGTAATTACTTTCTATTTGTTGTATACTTATGTAAAGGACCCTAATTTAAAAGCCAAAACATTAAATTCAGGAGCCCAATCTTTAGCCCAATGGTTAAAGGACTTTCTGGACATTTGATTAATCATGTATTGGCAATAAAAATAAACCAAAAATGAGGGATAATGGGCCTCATTTTCGGCCATTAGGGGGAGATGAGCCATGTGAAGATTAATCATTACCTTTAATCATTATCTCATGTGTTACACCACCATTTAGCCATTTAATTATTTAATTTTGCAAGTAATATTAGAGATAAGGAGGAGAGAGAAGAGTATTGGGAGAAATTATACATATAAGATTGTATGTATAGATTTTTTCTGATTACTAAAAATCCCAACACATTCTCAAACAAAAGGTTTCATTTTATTTTACTTCTCATTTCCCACAAAAACTAAGAAACCAGAGAGAGAGAGAGAGAGAGAGAGAGAAGGCCGGGCATTAGGCGAAGAAAAAGGGGGTTTTGATCTTCATGTTTCCCAAGTTTATCTTATATTTTGGAAAGGCAAGAAGGGTAACCATCAAATCAAGGTATAACCCAAAATTCTAAGCTCTAAATTTATGTCTTTCTTGCTTTGTTTTGTAGAAGAGGTGCGAGGGTTGCATGTAAGGATATAACCATTTGAGTGTTTGCATGTTTATCAAAAGGAAGAAAAATGAAACTATGTTCGTAAAGGTGAAAAACCCTTACTTTTCTTCACTTTGATAATCTATTATTTGAGATCTACACCTCCTATTTGTAATCCATCAAAGGGGGGTGCTAGATGTGTAAGTTAATTTGTAAACGCAAGTAGTAGCACTAAAAAATAATGATTTTTCAAGCTTTGGGGTTGTTTGGAGCAAAATAGTCTAGATTTGACAAAAGAGAAATGTAATACCCAGTAAAAATAAATAAAAAATAAATAAAAATTTATTTTGTTTTAAAACATATTGATTGGACTTTGTTTTTAGTTGGGTCAAATTGTATTTAATTTATGTGGACTAAAATTTATAAGAGACATTAATTTGGGCTTAAAGTAATTGGGTCTAATTTATAATTGTGCATTTTTTTAAACCTATTAAATTAAGAGAGTTAATAAAAATTTATTAATTAATTAATAAAAAATTAAAACCTAATTTTCATACATATGATACAAAGTGTTTGAAAGAAAGGAGATAACAGCCGCTGCTACCAAAAAATAGAAAGAGGAAGAGATCTATGCGGCAGTGGTAGAAGAGTAGAAAATAAAAAGAATAGATTCTCTCATTTAAGGTAAGGTCAGTATGTAATCTCATTACTTTTCCCGATAAAGAATTTAGGTGTGGGGTTTGATGTTAATTGGGTTTGCAGAATTTTATATTGTTTATGAGCGTGTTGCAGAGTATAGAAATTAACTGATGCCTTCAATTTGTATGACCTGCTTTAATTATACACACTAACTAATAAAATAATAAATAATTAAACTAATAGATTAATTAATTGCAATATGATTATATGCATGTTCATGATTTTGCCAGATTGAAAAGTCAGGGTCGTTACCTCACACACACACACACACACACACACACACACACATATATATATATATATATATATATAATATTTTAGTTGTTATTCAATTTTAGTGTCAGGCTTATAAATGAATTAGGAATTTAGTATATTTAAATAAACTAATTAATTTTGTTGATAAAATTATAAAAATTTACTTAAAAATAAATTTAACAATATTATGTTATTAATGGTTAGATTTGTAATAAAATTTTACTTTTATTTTGTTAGATCGAATTGAAGGAGATTAGCATAATTTTATATAAACCGTGGGTATTACATTGCTCAATTCAGGTACGGATTTCATACTCTTTTAGAGAGACTGTTTTGTTTTTGATTTGTTCGTTTCGTTATTCGTTTCGAAATCTAGTATTGCATCTCATAATTATTCCTTGTCAATTTATTTTGATAGTTCGTTTGGTGTTCATAGTTAGAACTCATATTTGTATTCTTTAGACTAGTACAACATGTCTAAATTTATTTTGATAGTTCCGTCTTGGTATTGATACTTAGAACTTGTGTTTGTACTCTTGATCTAGTGTATCATCTTTTGTATTTATTTTGATTCTCGTAGAAAGTACATGTTAATATTTTTGGAGACTTTGAGTTGATGATTCATTTCAGTTTAACATGTACATATTAGAAACCCTTTTTGTTGATATTATGTCGCATGTGTTGTGACATGGTATCCTTGTTAGAATACCGTAGGGTATACGAAGCTATAACCACTGTGGGGTACCACAGCATGTCCTCTTGGCACCGAGGCATGACACCTTAAAATGGCGGTGTGATCGATCACAGCGTCTCCGTTTTGTGCTCTCGATTGGGAGTTAGCCATTTGGTGTTTTGTTGTGGGAGGCGATGGGTGCGACCTTAGTTTTATGTTACATTACTCGCTCATGGATTGGTAATGTTTGTGCCAAACACGCCTTTCGATTTGCATGCATCTGGATCCGGCCGGTCCGATGTATGTTATGCCTGTGTGGCATTATTTTGATTTGCCTGTGTGACATTATTTGACTTGCCTGTGTGGCAAGGTATATTTCTGTTTTGTTCTGAGCTCGGTATGAAATAACACCCAGCCATTTGATTCAACCTATTATTTCGTTGTGTTAGTTTTGTTCGTTTTGTTTCAGTTCATCTCGTTTCATTTCATTAATTGAGTTAGTTATTTCGGTTCATGAGCCAAATGCCCAGTACGGATATAGAATACAAATAATGAACCAGTGTGATGAGAGCTCCATTCATTCCAATGAGCTCTTATCACACTTGCCCTTGATCCCCCCAATGAGTTAGAAATATTCTGTTTAGACTTGATGTGTCAGTTTACTTGGAATTGTAATAATCATTTTAGATTGTGGTTTGAGCCAGTGTGGCATTTATTATGGTTGGTTCTAAGACATTTAATCAGTTTGAGATTATTCTTTTGTGGATTAGAGTTTTGCTTTATATTCATCAGTTTTCTTATGTTTTGAGTAACCTCTCTTTCTATTTCGGAAAGGGGGTGTTACAAGAAAGGAGACAGTTTCTGGCCATTCCATAGCAAGGGTGTTTTAGGCATTTCATATGTTTTAAAAATTTTGGAAAACTTTGGTATGATACGTTGATGAGTTATCTGTATTTAAAAAATAGAATGGTAATTTTTGGATGTGTAGAATGAAAGTTATGGATTTTACAAGAAATGACTATTTAAAAAGTAAACACGAATAACTCTTAGTGTAGCTCCAAAAATGATAAAATTTTTACTGGAGGTAGATGTATGTAACAGGAGTAGACCCTGAAAATTTCATAATTTTTGGACATGATTTTGACTTATGAAAAATGTTACAAGATTCAGCTTGTTTAGTCATTTTAAAAATAGTAAATTACATTGTAAATTCCAGAAAAATTTGGGGGTCATCGGTGAACCATGCTCTATCAAAACCAATAATTTTTTTTTTGGAACTGTTTTGATAATTTTCATGTAAATGTTTGAGTTATGAATAAATAAGAATAAAAGGTTATATGATGTCATAAATGGTAAAAATGTGATTTTAAGACTTGAAGACCTTAAAAATGTTGTATTCTGATTTATGAAAGGTATTTTGGTAATTTTGGACGGGAATTTATATTTATGACATGTTATGGTTATTAAATAAGTGTATTAGTAAAGGGTAAACAATTAAAATAAATTATTTATTGGTTAAATAAATGATTAAAATATTATTAAATGACTAATAATATTAGATTAAAATATTATTATTATAATGAATAATAATAGATTAAAATATTATTAAAAGAATAATAATATTAGATTAAGGTATTATTAGATGATTAAAATATTATTATATGATTAATAATTTTTGAAATTAAATGAAATATTATTTAATGATTAATAATATTCAAAATTTAATAAAATATTATTAAAAAGGTTAATAATATTAGTAAATAATTAAAATATTATTAAGAGGTTAATAATATTAGTAAAAAAATAAAGTATTATTAAATGATTAATAATATTAGTAAAAGAAGTAAAGTGTTAATAAAAAATTAAAATATTATTAAATGATTAATAATATTAGAAATTGATTAAAATATTATTAAGAGATTAATAATATTAGTAAGTGAGTAGAATATTATTAGTTGATTAATAGCGAACACTTGGAACCTCCCACGCAACAACCATCATGAGGTCATCCTGTTTCGAAGACAGATTGAAGCTCTTCCTTTCCCCTCTTCCTATGCTGATTGTATCCTTTGGGACTCCTTGGACATCTCCAGTATTAAAGCTAAGCACATTTGGTGCTCCATCCAAGCTAAGAAGCAACCTGTCACATGGGGATTTATTCCTTGGAATAAAATACGTGTTCCTAGGTATTCCTTTATACTTTGGCTTGGGATTTTGAGGAGATTGCCCACTAATGATAGAAATATCCAAATTACGGGTAGGAGTTTGGTTTGTCAGCTTTGTCAAACCCGCACTGAATCCTTTGAGCATTTGTTCTTTTTATGTGATTACTCTAGATTTATATTCCAAAGTGCTATGGATTTGGGTAGGTGGAGTAGTATTTCAAATAATTGGGATGATATCTTGGACTACATCTCCTCTTTCCAAGGAACAACTATGTCCAGGAACATTTTGTGTTTATCTCTTATAGTTTCTCTCTACAAAATTTGAGAGGTTCGAAATACAAAACTTCACAAGAACACCATCATTCCCCCCAAGCTTTAGAAAAGGATATTAGCAATATTATTAAGTCTAGATTGTCAACGTGTAAATCTTTCTTAAAGGCTACAAATTTCTGTTAATATTTTTGCAATTGGCTATTGTAACTATATCTATTGTAACTGCAAGTATAACTTTAACTGGTTACTGTCCATGATTTGGACTCGTTCCTAGCCTTTCTGTGCTCTTATAGTATTTTCATCTATTGGTTTGTCAATAGATGAACTAACTATAGATTGGGGTATGCCCCTCTGCCATTGTATTTCTTGGGTTCTTTTTATACAAACTAAACTTAGCAAAAAAAATAAAAATTTATTAGTTGATTAATAATACTGAGCAGTAACTAAAATATTATTAAGAGTAATAATATTAGATGAGTTTAAGATAACGTTTGTGTAATAATAATATTATCAAGGGATGATAATATTACTAAGGAATTGATGTAATGACTAATATTTAACTAAGTGGCTATGTGTTAGACATATTAATATAGAGTGATGATTTTATATGTAAGTATATGATTTACTAAACTGAATATCAATTATAGGTCTTTCAAAGGGAGATAGTTAAACTGCTTAAATGGATAAATTTAATTGCATAGCAGTAGCCTGCAGACGAGACAAGTTTCCTAACTCAAACTTGAGTTATTATTTTCAAAGTATGTTAGTGGGTAATTATTATTGATTATTCCACATCCTTAACGATTATTGTTAATCGCACGTTGTGCAATTGAATTCCTGTTTTATTATTATTGAACTGCGAATTAATTAAAGTTCTTTATTCAAGAACTGTTATGAGATAGATCTATGCTAGTTGTATCAGCTATATCAAGCATGTTTAAATTTGACCAAGGCAGAATGAAATTAGAAAGGAGTTTCTAATTTGCATTATTTGGAGTTCTGCATTTAAGAATCAAAATACATAGAATTAAATAAAATAAGACTTGACAGTAATTCCATGTCTTATATTTAATCGGGATATTGTATGGTGGAAGGATTGAGTTGTACGGTAACTATTTACTCAAAGATTCTTTTATGATTAATGTTGAAATTTGCAGACACTCAAGATTTCGTTTACCTATTACTAACTATGTAGGAGGGCAAAAATATCTTTTTCACACTCCAGAAATAACCCTGGAGGACCACAACATCAAATCTAACCACGAAGACATCTCCGTGGAACATAAAATCAACCTTGGAGATCAACCTTAAGGAAAAGAAAAGTTGACAGCAATCATAACTTGGAGACAACCCCGAAGGATAGTCAAAAGCCCCCGTCAACCTTGGAGACAACCCTCGGAAGGGAAAAATGGTCATTTTGACAAGTCAACTTCAACAAACCTAATACAGTTGCAAATAGGGTCACAAAGAGCCATTGCAGTACTTCCGAGCGCAAACTATGCAAAATAACTTAACGGACTGCCTGAGAAGACCCAAAGATGCCATTTCGGTCATTGACCCATCTTTCCTGATTTAGAAAAGGGTAAGCCCTATGTCATTGTGTAGCTCTTAGATAGAGCTTTCCGGAATGGTATGACACGTCTCCATCGGATTCTCGGATTGAAAGTTATGAAGTTTCGAGCAGACTGCGCATTGGTCTGAGTGTATGTACTTCTAGACAACAGGACCCATGGGGCCGGGCCCACCCACGGCTTCCGCGGGTAGACCCACAGTTATTTTGGTCTATAAATAGACCCCCTCATTAGCCATAAGAATAGAGAAAAAGGGAGAAAAGAGAGAAAACTCTGCCCATTTCAGCACTTAACCTCTCCTATAGTGTTCCAAACTTCAATATTTTTCTTTCTAAACACTTGTATACATATATACTACGACATATCAAATTTTAACCGTTGGAAACTGAGTTTTCAAGCTCCAAAATCAGTCTAAAGCCTTTCTTGCAACACACTATAAGATTTTTTCAGATTTGAAGCTTTCTCTTGCTTTAATATATATATATATATATATATATATATATATATATATATATATATATATGAAAGCAAATTATACCGCTTTTAATAGTGCCTGGATTATTAATCTGTGTCCTTTTATTGCTTTATTATATATATGATCACACACACACACACACACACACACATATATATATATATATATATATATATATATATATTTATATTTGCCAGTTTGGCCTGGATTGCTAATTCATGGTTTTTTTCTGCTTTATTATATATATATATATATAGTAACTATTTTCTATGATTAAATATCAGCTTTAACTGTTTATTCAATGTAAATTCATAATATTTAAATATGTGGACTACATTTATCTAAATCTAGCCATATCTAACTTTTAACCGGTTTAAAAGTTATAAAACTGGAACCATTGAGCTAGAATGGCTAAGATTTATGTAAATCTAGTTTTCTTTCTAGTTTTTTAATATTAAGCAACCGCGTGACCCTAGATCTGCATCTAGAGGAAGCTGGAAGCTTTGGCTATGCGCATGCAAGGATTTAACTAATGAATCCTTTATTTTGCGACGTTTAGATTAAATATCTATTTTATTTCAGTATATTTGTCGTGCAGGCTATTCATATGGTATTATGTGAGCCTAGGAACCACAAAATCTAAGATCCAACTGACGGATCTAGATCTGGTTCCCATGACGGACCCTTTTCAGTTGTACAGCTAGCTTGCAAATCATGTGTGTAACGAACGGGGATTTTGTAATAAGTTGTCGACGTCAGGATTTTTATTGTCCCTCTTCTGTTCTTATCTTTTTGTGTTCTCATGTTAGGTGAGATTTGTTTGAAAAAACAAGTTGTGAAAAGGTCCGACATTTATATGTCGACGATTTGACTGTAAGAGTCGCCAGTTGGGTTTTTAAATGGTTGTACCAACACAACCGAGAAAAGGTTTGCACATTGACCCAGTGATGTGACACTGCTAAACGAGTCTGTGAAACCGAGTTTCATTAGGGTACGGGGACTTGTTTATGCGGAGGGAAGGTGTTAGGCACCCCTCGACATCCGTGTTACCACGGTTACCACCACTTTTCAATTAAACTGTTATATGAATATGTGTGTGTGGGTTAATGTGCAGTTATTTAGAAGTAATGTTATGCCTCGTTCGCACCTATATACACAAGGTTTGAATTTATATAAAAATTCAGTTTTAAACAAGATATAGTAGTGATGTTTAATAAAAGAGGTTTTTCAAACCCTGTGCTCAATAGTAATTGAGGCCTTTGATACTTCCATTTTATTAAATGTTTGGCTTGATTGCTTTTATTTTTGAGATACGAAGCATCTTCGAGAAAATAATATATATAGTAGTGCCGAACTCCTTATGGGCATAAAAGCTATCTAAGAAAATTCAAACACCGTGAATAATTTACAAGTTGCTTACACCTGAAAATTTCCATCACGGGAACCGAATCTAGATTCAGTAGACTGAATATGTGATCACATGATTCCTAGGCTCACATGATGCCGCAATTTATATGAAAGCGATGTAAGTTATATATATAAAAGTCAGAATATATATATCTGTACATGATCAACCACCACGAATCACCTCCATGGGGGATCAGAAATGTAAATATATAAAAGCGGTAAATATATATATAGAGACATAATCAACCACCACGAAGTACCTCCATGGGGGATCAGAAATATAAATAAAGCAATAAAGATGATCAACCGCCAAGAAGTAAACTTCAGGTGGGACTAAATGTAAATAAAGCAGTAAAAAATGATCAACCACCATGAAGTAAACTCCAAGCGGGACGGAATGTAAATAAAAAAGAAAAGGCCATAAGTAAACTCCAGTTCGACAGAATGTATATATATATATATATATATATATATATATATATATATATATATAAGCGATAAATACACAAGATATGTATCGATCCCGGCTCGATTTATCATTTCAGCGATTTGTCACTATATATATATATAAGAAAATAAACGCTCTGGATATAAAATCCAGGCTCATCGAACAGAGTTCGACAACAGTTCATATATATAAGTGTGTATATATATAAAAGCAAATAAATGCTCCGGACGTGAGTCCAGGCTCAATCGAGCCATAACTCGATAATGTTAGTCCATATATATATATATATATATATATATATATATGCAAAAAGAAATAAAAGCCACGGATCGAAGTTCGAGCATATACACGTAACACGACTCTCAATGTGAAGAACGGTGTGTGCAAAATAGAAGAGAAAGGATCTAAAGTGTGTAAAAAGGCTTACAGTGGATTGCCAAAGACGACTTTTATAGCTTTAAACGGATGAACACTCATCTCCCGCCGGTAAAAATATGACTGAATATAAGCTCACAAGTGTTTAAAATGAGAAAGCACTTAGTTTAGGGTGTGTACAGAGCAAATTGGATAGGGCTTCCTCGCTATTTTCTCTTATAAAATGACCACCCCAAGCCCTCTATTTATAGAGGGGGGAGCCGCAGTAGTACCTGCATGTCAGAGTCAGATGTACTGCTGTTTGCCGGGATGCCCCGGCTCAGTCCCGCCGTCTCGAAGTACGTGCACACGTGCAATGTGATGTCCACTCGAACTTGTAGAACTTCAATTCGAGCCTCCGATTGAGGTGTATAAGACCTTTTAAAGAGTGTTGTCGAGAGCTTCACCATGACATGGGACTAGAGGTTGTCAGAAGTCAGGAAGATGGGACCATGCCCTTGGTCTTCAAGCTTCAAATTCTTTTCGGTGTGTTGCCTTACGTAGTAGTCACTCGGGACTGTAACTCCTTGGTTTTTGTGGGACATTTCTGTGTAGAATGTATGTTGAACTGTTGTTGACACGACGCAATGTGGGATCGTGGTGGAAAAATGATGATTTTCCCCTCACTGGGGTTATCTCCGGTTTGGGCTGATGAAGATGTCGTTGCTCAGGGTTATCTCTGAGATTGGGCTGCTGCAAGTACTGGATGTCCTCAGGGTTGTCTCTGAGGTGTGCTTTACCTCCCGGGGTTATCTCTGGGTTTAGAGCTGAGTGCCTCGGTGTGAGTCTCGAGGTTGAAGCTGACTGCATAGGTTGAAACGAGCATCTCCGAGGTTATCTCAGGAACTGCAACTGTACTCCTTGGGGTTATCTCCAAGGTTTATATTGTCTTTCCCTGTATTATTTTTGGGACTGAAACTGAGTATCTCGGGGTTATCTCCAAGATAAAACGACCTTTTTCGGTGTGTTTTCCGGTATTGAGCTAAGCTGTCTTCCAAGGTTATCTCTGAAAGATGATTCTGCCCTCCTGCAATGTTAGTAACAGGTATGCAGAAAATTTTGAGTGTCTACATATGCCCCACTTTATCATATTCATGCAATGCAATGGCATGGATAGGATAAATAATACTAGACACTTGAAATGCAACAAGATAATCATGATGCAATGTACAACAACATGATGCAAATGTATGTGGTTTGTTGGATTGTTCTCCAACATGGTGGGATGATTGCCAACTCCCTTTGACTTCTACCGGTATTGACAATTATTACTGACAACCCCGATGAATTGTCTTGGATGTGCAATCCAATGCTCTCAAGAGCTTCCAGGATGTTAACGTTGGGGTTATCACCAAAGTCCTTAATCCTTGATACAGACTTCACACTGAACATGCATCTCTTATGTACAAGAGACTCTGTGGGGATAGAGCTTTGTCTGTTGAGGATGTGTATAATATATTCTATCATCGGTCCTCCCCGATGAGGATGTTCTTCCCTGGTTTGTATCGCCGGAGTCTTTTCATTGCTTTCTGTTGAGTTCTCGCTTGACGATCGATGATCTGGGGGTTCGACCTTCATTGACATGTGCACAACGGATGAGATCCCTGCTGAGGATATTATCAAGGATGCTTGACTTTCATTGACATGTGCATCAACGGATGATTTGGATAGAGTTTCCGTAGGGGAAAATGTTTTAGGGCTACGACCCAGACTTGATGGCATCGGACCTTCGTAAGGTATTGACGAACATAATTTGCAATGGCTAAGAACATTGGTATAGTGTACCCTGTGTTTAGGTGAATTCCAATGAGTGATATGTAAAGCCACAACTTGACCCATGAAAACCAGGATTTCAGGCTATTCTGCTCAATCACGTAGCATTTTTATTCCTGATTTGACCTTTTTAGCTTGTGAGAACTCCTTTGTAACTCAAACTAGAGCAAGCCGGAGGGGTGGGCCCCACCCAGGGGAGCCACAGGTACACCTGCGGCCAGCCGTGGGTAGATTTAAGCTACCTATTGCTTTCACAAGTCATTTTCACGTTGCGCTGCGAAGGAAATCTGAAAGCTCTTCTTCAGATTTGCTGAGTTCATGCATCTTTCTGCAAATTCTGTCACTGTACAAGTGTTCTACACTGTCTTGGTAATGTATGCATGTCTTCTTTTCTAGTTTTTATCCGTTGGAAAATGACTTATGATATGAAATGCGTTTAAACACATAGTATTTAATATGTATGCTTATATAATGTGATAAAAAATATTCAACATAGTAAATGTTAGTATTAAACCATGCTGAACATAATGATGTGAAAAAATTTGACTTTTGAAATAGTCAAATTGGCACCTTCTTCTGCTGTTTCGTATCCTATTTGAGGACAAATGAGATAAGGTGAAAAAAGAAGAAGCAAAATAATCCTGGTAATTAGGCTACCCGTATGGATTTTTTACTGTTATGTATTAATGCATGTAGGATGTTTATGACTGTGGGCAGGTGTGCTACTGAATGGCCACCTAGTCATGCCTATGTGCATGTGGATAGTCCTATTTACAAAGGGGACTATGCCAATTTTTTTTTCCAAAATGTAGGCATTGGGTAGTCATGCATTATTAACTCTACTGTAGGCGTATGTTAAAACAATGCATGCTTTCATATAGTTATAAAACTGCATTTTGAAAAGCTCCAGGATAAAATTTACCACACCCTTTTCGAGGTAATTTAGAGACTTGTTGTCCAGATATATGGATCCGGATCAGCCGAGTAGTTCCCGTAGGACCACTTCAGGTGTGAAGAGGAGGGCTTCTGAAGTGACTCGACCCAGATTACGTTAGGATGACCTCATCGTTTTGAAGCGAAGCGATACGTCTGTCTGGGTTGATGTGCTGCATTGAGGATGAGGAGGAGGATTTTCTAGTTGCGGACCCTGCTCCTGCTGTACATGTTCCCCGTAGGGACTTCCCAGGCATTCAGGTATTGTTCCTAGAGCTTCTGGGTGATTTGAGTAGACATCCCTCAATTTACTTGCATGTAAATAAGGTAAAAGTTAGATTTTGATCTGTCTTTTTTTTTTCTATTGATGAGGAGTAAGGATTCTAATGTTGATCTTCTTTGTGATGTAGGTTCCTGGATTTACACAGCCTAGAGGGAACTGGTTCCGCATTCACTCCACATACTAAGCTCTGCATCCTGATTATAGAGCGATTGTGCATGGCTGGGGCTTCAGAGCGTTCTTTTCCATCCTTCCCCGTCATTGTCCCTGGGGCTACCTCAGGGCATTGTCTGAGCACTGGTTTCACCAGACTCAATCTCTCTATTTGCTGGACTGTGAGGTGATGATGACACTGATGGATTGGAAATTTATCACAGGTATAGAGTTTAGAGGGGATCCAGTGCCATTTACGACATATATTTCCCCGACTGCCATTCGATCCTTGCTAGGAGTTCCGGCTGAGGCGCTCAAGGGCAGGACCATTCGTACAGGTCCATTTAGCATGGATACTATAAGCGGGCTATTGAGTGAGCCCATAGCCGATGATTTAAGAGTCAGGGATCGCATTCTTCGGCGATTATTCCTGATGATCATTAAGGGCTGCTTCATAGCTGATAACTCTTCTACAGTGTCATTTGCTTTGGTGAGCGCCACAAGCCATGTGGTCCGTATTGGAGAGTATGACAGGGGTTTCTACACATTCGCCTATTTCCTCAGGGGTATGCGCATGAGTTCGCAGGGCTTGACGGAGACTTGGCTAGGGTTTTACCCATTTCTGCTGGTGAGTATTCTCTTGTGCTTTCCCATGTACAGGTTAAGAGTGTTGACTGACAATAGATGTTTGCCTTTGTATTGGCAGTTCTGGGCCTATGAGAGACTCCCATGTTTGCGTCCTGTGAGTGTGTTAAGTTTGGAGACCTATCCATGAGGATGTCGATGACATCATTCCATACTAGCGGAGGTCCCTATAGCTGAGGGTTTCACTCATTGTCGCCTATAGCTGGAGTTATTGACAACTGATGCCATTACTTAGATTCCCTATTCCGGGGAGCACTTGGCCATTAGTTTTGAGGATGGATACCCGACTGGTGTCGAGTACGTGATTTCCATCCGTAGGATTCCTATCTTTACAAAGGGAGGATGGGAGCTCTATTTAGTAAAGCGTGCTATTAGGAGCACCACAAAAGAGATTCGTATACTAGGCGTTATTGGCCTGTATCACAGATACCCATCATTAATATCTCCTTGATAGGTGTTGACGATTATACACTGTCAAAGGGTCCACATACCCAGGCTACGTTCTAGCATTGGTGGTCCCCTCGTACCATCAGAGCCCAGACCCGTGCCACGTAGTTTATGGGGGACATGGTTCCTAGATCCGTGATGATGACGGATTGGACGGCCCATGTCAGAGATCCTACTCACTTGACATAGATTGACAGCTTGACCCGACAGTTGGACTGGGCACATTTCTTTATCCGGTGCTTGGGCAGAGATCCGGCAGAGGTAGATATATTTGATCCTTCCAGCTCAGGAGCTAGCCCCTCAGATAACCCATATGGCTTTGCTAGTGCAGATCCTCCATTGTGTAAGACTGACATCCCCGTAGATGGAGATCTAGTGACTCAGGAGGAGTTACATCAGGTGGACAGGATTGATGATGTAGACATTGACACCATTGTGTTCTTCTGATGTATATTCTCATTATATCTTTTGATAGGCCTTTGTTAGACACTGGGTGGCTGTGCCCCATTCTCGCTGTAACAGGACAAATTGTTTGAGTCGTGATTCTGAGGACAGAATCCTTTTAAGGGGGGAAAGATGTGGCAACCGAGATTTTGTAATTTAATTTTAATATTTATTAGATTAAACAAATATTTTTCGATGAATTAATTATTAGATTAAATAATTAATTAATGAAGTTGGGATAGATTAATTTAATTATATGTGTTATATTTATTAAATTAATGTGGAGAATTTTATTACTCAAAGTATGCATTTATGTGAGCTTATTGAATTAAAAGAAATATTTAATAAGCCTAATGTTATTTTAATTAATTTAATAATTAATTAGAGATTTAATAATTTGACATAATTAATAAATGAGAAATTTAATGATGTGACTATGTAAATTAATGAGAAATTATTATATGAGACATTTGATTTATTGTGCAATTGGGCGTGACACGATTTAAACTATAGTATAAGTGATTTATTAAATTAAATGGGAATAAGCCTTTTAAGGCTAGCCAAACATGGCCTTAGTGGGAGTTGAGGGCAGTTAACCCATGATGGGTAATTGACCTCCACAACGCGTCAGTTCCTACGTCTTCTTCTTTTATTTATCAGTCTTATTTGAGAAAACGTATCTTAATTATGAGTTTTAATTGAGAGAGATTCAGAGAGAATTTAGAGAAAAATTGAGTGATTGAAGAAGAAGTGAAGAATAAGAGGAACTTGCTTCAGGGTAATCTCTTCTTCCCCAAATTTCAACTTACGTTGTTTAAGTTTTGTAAAATAATTGGCTTTCACAAAACTAATTGGCTTTCAAGTTTTCTGTAAAGTCTCTGTAAATTGGAAATTGTATTGTTATGTGGATACATGTGATGATATGCTAGCATATCATGTTTTACTATATATTATAGATTCCCATATCATCAGTTCAATAATATTATAACGTATATTATTTACAGAGTATAGAATATGGCCATATGGCCCTTATACGTGAATTTAATATGTCAAACATAAATTGTTTTGTAAAATTCCTACTTGTATATAATTATGCATGCTAATACGAAGATAACAAACTTCAAATGAACAGATTTTGTATTATATCGAATCTGTGGTGTTAAATTTTATGTTTTATGTTCAATATTTTTAAGAACATCAAGAACAGTGAAAATTACATGTTTTAATTCTGTGATTATGTGTTTTAACTTGTTAAAATCATGCTAGAAGGGTTGAGTATTAGTTGTTTGTGTATTACAATGTTTGGGTATTTCTAAATTCGTGTAAAAATAAGTTAATTGGAGGTTTTTGGTCATGTTCTGCAATTTTTGCGAATTGCAGAACTGAAACTTGAGTCTCGCGCTGCGGCGCCAACTCCATGCCTAAGACCCACGTCGCAGCGTCACCGCGCCGCAGCGCCAGAGCCTTAAGCCGCAGCGCCAAGAACATGAATAACAGTGGCGCCTCAGCGCCACTTAGCAGAATGGTCCAGAAATGAATTTTGAAATGCTCAAGTCTAGCAATGTGATAGTAACTTAATCTAATGAATATAAAATTAGGTTAAACGTGTAATGAGATGTTAAAATAAATTCTTAACATGACAATAACACAATTACGTGCGAATTGAATTATTGAACACATAGTTAGCTTATTGTTCATAAAGTGTAAATTATGAATGTAGTAATTTGATTAAGTGTGGTCCTAATCAAAGTTAGACAAAGAGAATGAACTTGTGATGACTAATTACGTTATAATTGACTGGTATTGTGAATGTAAATGGTATGTAGGATTAAATCAAGGAACGTGTATAAATTAACGTGTAATCTACGCACGAGGCAAGTTTTCTAACCCTATTCATTATCTTTACATGAGCTTATAAGTTGTCTCTTTACATCGAGCAAATTCTTGTTATTATTAATGAAGTACATTTTATTATATTAAAATGTATTAACCTTTCAAAGTATGATTCTGCTATACAATAATTATTCTATTATATACCTTTTGAGATTGATATTCAATTTTAAATTATCAGTACTATTGAACTTTGTTAAACTAGTGAACCCTTAATGATTCGACTAGTCCATAGTTGATGAGCGTTCTAAATTTCAGAACCCTTGATGAATTATCCAAACCAAACTTCCTTTAGTGCGGACTCTATTGTCAAACTGAGATGAACAACCCTGTATAGGGGATTACTTATGCGTTAGCATTAAGATATTGTGCATAGTATGGTACTAAGGGCTGATCCCCCTAAGTACGAGAAGAAGAGTCCATAGTCTTATGACTGTTAAAGGTTTCAAGTATAAACACTTGACAACTTAGGACATAGTTCAAGGTCTTATGACCCTTAGAAGTTCTTTTGTTTCTTGTTATTCATTCTTGATTCAAAAGCTGAGTTTTCATGTTTCAGAAGCCTTTGATTTATTTGCATGTTATTATTTCTTTGTTATATTGTTATACGTGTGGGCAATCGTGCTCACTCTTGCGTAATAATAACATTGTAGTTAAAAACGAAAGATCAGACGAGCCTTCCACTAGTAAAGGCAAGGGCAAGGTTAACAAATGAAGAAGACTTGTTGTTAATATGTATTTAAATTTAAGACTTGATGTTGTCTAAGATTTGTTATTTGTTTATGATTTCGCACAGATATTTTAAGGTTAGAGTGACCTGGGATTGTATTTTATGCATATGATGTAACCCCATAAGGGAGATTTATTTATTTAATTCTATCTATTGCATGGTTTGCTTTTATTTATGGGTAGATAGATAGATGATATTTGTACAGTGAACACCAAATCCTGCGAAAATGGAAGTACCCAGATTTGGGGGTGTCACATGTTGGTATCAAAGCTGTAGGTTATGAACCTTAGGTGGGGGGGAACAACCTTAGGTAGTAGCCTTATAGGAGATTGAGAACATAGTGGTGGTAAACTCTTATCGAGTTATAAGAAATGAATTTCTTAATTCATTGAAGATAATAAAAGACTTTATGTGCTTATGTGTTAAATTATGTGTTCGCTAGCACGGATTAGTAACTAAAACTTAAAATTTTGTTGTCAGGATGTCAGATGTTAGAGGAGCTAGTAGAGCTGGGGAGGAGGAACCCCGAGTACCTATAGAGGAGGAACCCCGAGACATTCATGTCATTAGGGAACAGTTGGTACAGAGAGAGCCATCTCCGTTGATCACTGTTGCTAGTCAGGAGTATGAGCCTGAGACTGATCCAGAGGAGGATTCTGATGAAGAAGAGGAGGAAAAGGAGTTCCCACCGAACTCCATCGATGCTGAGATGTACGATGCACTTTATGATCGTAACATAGATTTGCAAGACACTGTTCAGGAACTAAAGGAGCGGACTGTTATCTAGCAGATTACCATCAAACAGAAGGATGGGGAAATTGTGACTCTTCACACACGTTTAGGAAACGTGGAGTGGGATTTGGTTCACGAGAAGGGTCAAACCGAGGAGAAGTCCGAGGAAATAGAAAAGTTGAAGAAGAATCTGAAAGAGAGCTTAGAAAGGCTGGCCATAGCAGAGGAGGGCTGGGTAAGAGAGTCACGTCGTGCTGATCTTGCAGAAGATGATTGCCGTGCGAAGAAGGCTAAACTTGAGGAGATGTACTCTACATTTCAAAATGCAATGGATGCAACCCAGGATCGAGTTATGAAGTATCCAATCTAGTTTGAAGGTCTACCATCATATATGCTAGATCGCAGAACAATGTCCCGCATCATGGAAGAGGAACGTGGCAAGGTTATTCAGCGCCTTAATAGGCAGTGATAGGATTAGTTTATTTATGTGAAACCTATCTGGTAGTTAAAGATGTAAATTCTGATGTGTTTATAAACAAAGGAATATTTTAATGCTTTAAATCCTTTAGATTCTTTATCTCAGGATAGTTGATGCAAATAGCAGTGATGCTATCGTATGATGTTAAAACTTTTGAATTAAATAAAAATGTCAGAGTTTACTCGAAATAATGTGTTAAGTGAATTATGATTAAATGTTTTAGTTAAGCCTTAAATGTTTAAGGGATTGAATAAAGACCTAATAAGCGTATATTCTTAACAGAAATATGCCACCTAGAAGAAGACAAAGCCGTCAACAAGCTCAAGGAGAACCGATGAATAACAACAACGACGCCAATGCTAACCCTGTTCAGCAGTTGGTGAACCTATTAGCCGGAGCAATTAACAATTAACCACAAGCACCACCAAACACATCGTTTAAGGATTTTAAGGCAGTGGGACCGCCAGAGTTTAAGGGTTCCATAAACCCAATCGAGGCTCAAACCTGGGTTATGGAAATAGAGAAGGTGTTTGATGTCGCTAGAGTAAGAGAAGACCAGAAAACCGCATATGCAACATTCATGCTGAAGTCTGAAGCCAGCTATTGGTGGCAGGCAAACAGAGTACGGGGATGAGAAGGTGTAATAACCTGGGAGAGGTTCAAGGAGATGTTTTTCGAGATGTATTTTCTGACTAGTTCACAAAACTAAATGGAAGTTCAGTTTCTGGAATTGAAACAGGGGAGTATGTCCGTAGCAGATTATGCCGCAAGGTTCAACGAGTTGGCTAGGTTCGCCACATACCAAGTTCATACTGATGAGAGGATGGCAAGACATTTCGAGCAGGGACTGAAGCCCTGATTGTATAGCAAGGTGTCAATGTTCCAATTGAACACTTTTGCTGGAGGGTTAGAGAAGGCCATACTCGCTGACGGTGGAAGCGATGCGATAACTAAATATAATCAGGATCAGAAGAAGAAAAAGAGTGAGAATGAAGAAAATAACAAGATTGGTGGAAGTAGCACGTGAAGTAGTAATAATCAGAAGAGAAAGTGGTCTGATAACTCGTCAGTTGGAAATCAACAAGGAGGGCAGAAGAAGAAGATCGAAGCATGCCAAACTTGCGGAAAAGCTCATCTGGGAGTTTACATGAAGGGAAAATGAGTGTGCTACAATTTTGCTCAGGAAGGCCACATAGCACCTAACTGTCCTAACCCAAAGAAGGGTGCCTGTTTCACTTGTGGTTCAAAGGATCATCTTGCAAGGGATTGTCCTAAAAAGGGATCTGGAGGGACGAGATCGGGGAGGAATAGAGAAGCAATGGTGAAAGCACTCGACCATCACACGGGAAGCTGCAACCAATAAATAAGCGGCTGACGAACATTTAACATACGACAAAGGATGATGATGCGGTCTCGTGATGTGGTGTCAGGTATCATTCCGATCAATAAAGTTAATGCTTATGTATTATTTGATTCGGGTGCTACTTATTCATTTATATCCGATGACTTTGCTAAGAACTTAGAATTGCTTAAGAACGAGTTAGAATACCCCATGAACATAGAAATTGTGAATAGAAAAATCATCCCTGTTAAGTACGTGCATAAGAACTGTAGAGTGGATATTAAGGGTAATATCATGAACGTAGATCTTATCCCTATTCGACTTGGAGAATTCGACGTTATTTTGGGTATGGACTGGTTATCCAATTATGGGGCGGTAATTAACTGCCAAAAGAAGCGTATTAACCTTATAACTCCGTCAAAGGTTGTGTTTTATGGTAGCAAGTCGCCTAGACAAGCGAGTTGTCTGACGATGATGCAGGCCAGGAGGTTGTTAAGGCAAGGCTGTGTAGGATATCTAGCTTACATAGTCGATAGTCGTAAAGAAAATCCAAAAATAGAGGAGATACCAGTAGTGAGAGATTTCGCAGACGTATTTCCGGATGATTTTCCAGGACTTCCTCCGGATAGAAAGCGATTGAATTTGTGATCGATTTGGCTCCGAGAACAATGTACCCCAATATCAAAGGCTTTGCACTGGATGTCACCCGGTAGAGATGAAAGAACTGATGGTCCAACTATAAAAATTACTGGACAAGAAGTATATCCAACCAAGTGTATCACCGTGGGGAGCGCCGATTTTATTTGTGAAGAAGAAGGATGGGACAATGCGGCTCTGCATCGACTATAGAGAACTAAATAAGGTCACAATTGAAAATAGATATCCATTATCGCGAATCGACGATCTGTTCGATCAGCTAAAGGGAGCAAGATACTTTCCAAAGATAGACTTGAGGAGTGGTTATCATCAACTGAAGGTGAGACCAGAGGATGTGTAGCGCCCCCAAATTGGGGTCCTAATCACTATGAATCTGGTACACTATTTCTATCTATTGTGGAAGATATAAACATAAATTGTTTATACATTAAACATTATACACTATCCCCAAGGTCGAGTAAGCATAACTTATACACAATTCATTATCCTATCTAACATACAATGTTATTATAATAAATTACTATTACGAATCCAGCTGCAAACATAGTCCCAAGCTGAACTTGGCTTTAACTTTTCCTTGTATCCGAAGCATTCGCCTTAATCTGCAATGTTTTATCATGATATAGTAAGGGTGAGCATGAAAGTTGCCCAGCAAGTTTAAATTTTATTTAAGGACATATCATGATTGAAAGATTCTGAATAATAAGTTGGCTATAATTCAACAATGTAGTTATGAATTAGCACGAACAAACTTTTGACTGAACAAGTATTAAACATGAACAAATATATCTGAACTGAATGGTAATGAAGGTGATCAGCCTTTCATATCTGACTTATACATACAATATGTATAAAGTACAATTCTACATGGCAATCAGCAATGATTAACCATAAGCATATCTGAATGAAACAACTCTTAGTAGAGTTAAGAAAAACTTGCATGTTCCATTGATTACCGTTACGAAATATAACTTAGCTTTATCCGAAGACCTAATATAGATAATATCGATCTCCAAATATTAGAATAATATCATCAAAGTATAAAATAACCTAAACACATTACCACATAATCCTATCAGTCTATACAACACATAAGACATAGTATCAAGTCAAACTATTGCAGTCTTAGTTGAGTTCGGTACTATTATTACATCCCGACGCCTAGTCGGACAATTATTGAGTTTAAGTTCAATTAAACTCTGCCTAAATACTTAACAATTATCTTAGATAATTTATAAATCAGTCAAAATAATTTTCATAGGCTCATAATAATTTTCAGATAATTATTATCATTTATCATGATTTTTCAATCATTAATATCATATTTATATGATTTAAATACCACTTAACTCTATTTAATATTAATTTAATATTTAAACATTAATAAAATCCTTAACATAATATTATAATATATTTATAATATCTCAAAGTATTTTAATACCACATTATTACCATTAAATGATTTTAAATTAATTAAAACCATTATTAACTAATTGCCATTAATATTAATTAATTAATGAAATTCATCACAAAATATTAAAAGTCATTAAAAATAACTTAAAATATTTTCTTATACCATAATATAATTTTTATGATTTTCAAGTATTAAAACCATTTTTAAATAATTTATTTAATATAATAATTAAATAAATAAATACCTTTTATATTCTAAAAATATTAAATATTTTTGAAATATACTCAAAATAATTAAAAACTATTTTTCAGGCTTTAAAATAATTTTTCATAATTTATTATGTATTTTTAATGATTAAAAACTATTTAATACTAATTATTTATTTAAAATAATAATTTTAAAATAAACTGTCAGCTAAATTCTATAGCTGATGTAAGGCCGCCGCATATAGGTGTTCTTGAAATTTGAGAACATCATGTCAGAGTTTGAGTTAGTGAGTTTGACCATCTTTTAATCTATGATCATTATGTTTTCTAGGTTGCACAATGTGATAATGTTGTAGTACTAATGTAGTACTACAACCCTAAACAAACTACAAGGCCAAAACATGAACAACATGCAAGATCTAAGCTACAGAAACACTTGTCAGACATGTTCTTGAGTTTCTGGGCTGCCCAGAAACTCAAGCAGTTTTAAGGGTACAACTTTGCAGCCTTGAATCTTTGCTTTCATGACTTGTTTAATGTGTTATAAAAGTTCAATCATGTAGTGGGGAAATCAGACTACAATAATATATCAACAGATCTGTCTAACATCAACTAATTCACAAGATTCAAGCTGATCAAAGTAAATGTCAGAAACGTGTTTATGAACAAATCTGGGTTTCCCAGATTGTTTATAAGGTAGTTCGGTCAACAATGTTTGACCACAAATTTATAAGATTTGGCTACGGATCTGAGTGATCTTATGCCTTTAACATGTAATATTCATGTCAGCCTACAACGACAACACAATAACTTGGCCAAAACATATAATGAGAATAAGATCTATAGCGCAAAAGGCTTTATCGGAGATTTTTGGAATTGCGGGAATTTTCTGGGTTTTCCAGAAACAGTTTTCGTGCTCGGTCAACGTACTTTGACCGATCATATCTTGTAATCTAAACATGTTATGAGGTTGATTCAAGTTGCAGAATAAAGCCCATTTGGCATATAACATATCCATAACATAAAACACCATAAACATCTAACACAGAAGAATCTAGAGGCTCTGACATTTGCTTGTCAGACCTTATTTTTCAACTTTCCCAGATTTTTGAAATCTTTAAATTCGTGCATCTAGATGATATAGATATATTATCTAACCATCCAGATCACTATTTAACACCATCTAGCACCAATCTAAAAAACAACTTGCAACAACAACACAAATCTTGAAGATCTAGCAGTTTAGAGATTTGTACCTCATTAATGCAAAAATTTTGATTCTGATCTTGATGATCTGACATAGGAGAGATAAGGAATGGTATTGGCTCTCCTTATCACGTAGTTCCTCACCAAATTTTCGGATGGGAGAGAGAGAAAAGGCTTATCAAGGCTGTGACGCCCCCAAAATAGGTATACATCACCCATTCTGAGTCGCCAAATACATGGTACAGAAACAACTACAACTTTTATTATTACAATTATTGTGCAAAATACGACAACACACATGCTGTGAGTTTAAATACAAATATTGTCTTCTAGACAATATCCACACCCAAATAACTCCTCTTTACAGTTATTGATACACTATTTTACAAAAATAGTGAGGACTGCTAAAACAACTGTCTAGGACCATCACTCTTTACCCCGACTGGTTCCTGCTATATTCTCACCTCCTGAGAAGAAAAATGGAACAAAAAGGAAAAGGGTGAGCTCAACTAGCCCAGTAAAGAATATTATGACTAAGATAAAGAACAATAATTTATCGTTAGCCTTCAACAAATCATATAAAAGATAATGGACAACCAGTTTTAGATCAATATTCGTAGCGAAAATAATAATTCATTAGAAGAGTTAAGTAGAGAATCAAATCTACTATCATCTATGAATTTAAAAGTCCATCATCAATATTTTATCCCTGTAACATCAATCAATATACATCTTGAATCAATATTCATCTTTGCACTACGGGCCAAAGATATTCATTTGTATCACTAGTTGGTCATGTTCATCTCAACACCTGTTCATCTTTGCACTACGGGCCAAAGATATTTATCAGGTAATCATACATCTTTGCACTACAGGCCAAAGATATTCATCAAGTATCACCATTAAGGACTGAGGATGATGAAAAACATTTTAGAGAACAAATCCAGTGAGATAGAAGAACAAAGATTAGGAATTCGTACTTTAGATAAACCAAGTTCAAAAACGCTCCATAATAAACTATAGTGAAGATAAAAACATGGATTCAATTTCAAGAATAAGGGTCACAACAGATAACTTGAAAGGAAGAAAAAAATATTTTTTTTCTTTTGTGAGCAATGATGCAAGTGAACGATAATGAACAAAGACCGGTCATGATGTGAAAAGTTTCAAATTTGATTAAAAGTTCAGACCAATATTCCTATAAAATAATATTAGATGAAGCGAAATTTTTAATCATTTCAGGAATTACAGAAGCAATACTTACCATAGTAAGTTCAAATTAAAGAATACGAGATGGAATAATATCGCTTACATAATATGGAGTATGAATGAAAATAATATTTCTCACGAGTATTGCAATAAAATAATATCCTTTACCTTGGTAGAAACTGGATTTGACTGGAATATTGGATATTATTCTGAGAAAATCTTACAGAAAAACTATGCTCAAAATATTCTTATACTCAAGAAAAATACTCACAATACTATAGGAAAAATTTTCTGATTATCAAGGTGTGATTAAGGAAGGAGGGGTTACCCCTATTTATAGCAACGGAATGAGAAAAGTTAAGCAGAGTTGCCTAACTTTTCTTTCTCTTCACGCCTAACTTCTCTACCTAATTTTCTCGTATTTCAATGGTTGGGGCCACATAATGACTTTGTAGACAATTCACTTCCAAACATCCTAACTCTTTTTGGTTGAGGGCCCATGACATAGGAAATATGTAATGAGTTTGTAGGAGAAACAAATGAAATCAGTACATGGTTTTGAAAAGGAAGAAATGTAATACACCGATTTTTGAAAAAAACAAGGAGATCAAAGCCAAGCTTCTCACTTTTCAATGCTTAACATATCAATTAATCACAATTGGTAAGGCCCACCATTTGGAATAAGTTTTGCAGATAACATCTTCCACCCACCATTTCAATGTTACAACAAAGTATTCAAAAATTAACCACATGCGTATATATTATAATAATAATATTATTAAACAATTATTATAATATTATATATGAATGAATATTTTATCGAAGAAATAATTATAATTTCACATAAAATATGCCAAACTTTCAACAATTATTTCATGAAAAATTCCTTCATTTATATCCACATAAAATAAATATTTTCTTATCATATAAATCAATAATTAGTTATTCACAAATAATATTACAGAATCACAATTATGACAACGGTAGTGCCGAGAAAAGGGGGCTTTCAATAAGGATTTCTCTTTCTTGGCCTTAATTAGATGACCTAACTTGTCGATGATGAACTTTCTAGACATTGCTAATAATGCTATCTAATAATATTATTCAAATAATATGAATTATTGATCGGATAATGGGAAATACTGTGCAATGACAATTATTGAAACAACAATAATATAAAATATCAACGCAACAATTATTGAATCAATAAAATAAAATATTGACCAGTAATTAATGTAACAATTATTGAGTAGTGCCTTCTTACGTAGGAATCAATAATTCAACAATATCGCAATACCGCAGTGCTTCTTGTACGACAACCACGCCAGATTACTATATTTTAACCACCAAGTAATCCAACAGTGTTAACGGTAAAAATTATGCCGTTATTTATAAAAATCCAAATTTGTCATTTTCTTCATCCAAATAGTTATTACATTATGGGGCCCACAATTGATCGCTGCTCGTAGTAATACGAATATTCCGACAAAAAAGAATATTCCACGACCAAACGAATATTTCAAACAACAATGATTATTTTATAATCACTTGCTTATTTTGTAAAATTTGCACATTTCATCCATAACCAAAGTATTATATCAATTAACACCTTTTTATTTCAAAATAATGAATATAGGAAATTCAATTTTATTTATAAAAAGTTGGGGTCTTACAACCTCCCCTCCTTATGAAATTTCGTCCTCGAAATTGATGTACGTACCTGGTGTTTCGAAAAGGTGAGGGTACCTCACTTTCATTTTTGATTCCAACTCCTAGGTCATTTCTTCAATAGCATGGTTCCTCCACAAAACCTTAACTTGTGGTATAACCTTGGTGCGTAGGACATGCTCTTTTCTATCCAAGATCTTAACAGGTACCTCCTCGTACGTTAAATCTTCGGCTATCTCGTCTAGTTCTAACGCAATAATGTGGTTTGGGTCTTTCACATATTTACGAATCATAGATATATGAAAAACATTATGAACACGAGACATGCTTGGAGGTAATGTGAGTCTATAGGCCACATTTCCTATTCGGTCAAGAATCTCAAATGGACCAACAAATCGTGGATTGAGCTTTCCTCTCTTCTCAAATCTTGTAACTCCCTTCCATGGAGCAATACGTAACAGTACATGATCTCCAATATTAAATTCCACATCCTTTTGATGAAGATCAGCATAACTCTTTTGTCGATCTTGTGAGGTCTTTATACGTTGCTGGATCATTTGAATCTTTTCTGTAGTCACGCGTACTAGTTTTGGTCCCAACAACGTTGCTTCTCCCACCTCGTCCCAGCATACTGGAGAACGACACTTTCGTCCATATAATGCCTCTAATGGAGCCATACCTATACTTTCCTGATAACTGTTGTTGTAGGAGAATTCCACTAGTGGCAAGTACTTATCCCAACTTCCTTTGAAATCTAGGATACAGAGTCTTAATAGATCTTCAAGGGTTTGAATTGTCCTTTTCGATTGCCCGTCTGTTTGAGGATGGTATGTCAAATCAATCAGAATCTGTGCCCATAGCTTCTCGCAAGCTAACCCAAAATCGTGAAGTGAATCTTGGGTCACGATCCGAAACTATGGATCTTGGCATGCCATGCAATCTCACAATCTCATTTATTTACACATACTGAAAGCAAGACGTTCAAGGGAATAAGTCTCACGTATCGGCAAGAAATGAGCAGACTTGGCTAACCTATCAACAATAACCCAAATCGTATTTATGCCTTGAGAAACTTTGGGAACACCTGTAACGAAATCCATGGTAATGTGTTCCCACTTCCATTCCAGAATCTCAAGTGGTTGCAATGGACCCTTTTGCATTTGATGCTCTGCCTTTACACATTGACAAGTTAAACACCTCGAGATAAACTCCGCTATCTCTCTCTTTATATTGTTCCACCAAAATGTATGTCGAATATCATGATACATTTTGGTACTCCCAGGAAGGATTGCAAACGGGGTGTTGTGTGCCTCTATCATGATTCTATGCTTCAAGTCAGAATCGTTAGGAACGCAAAGTCTAGAGTTGAATCAAAGTATTCCTTCTTCATCGATTCTTGCTTCCGGAATAGCACCTTCTTGCACTTTCTTCTTCATACACATCTGCCCCAGGTCCGTAGCTTGAGCAACTTTAACTTTATCGATTAAAGTCGGTTCTACTCGTATATTCGCCATCATCACGTGGGCCCCTGGAGTCTTTAATTCTATCTCCATCCTTTGCAAGTCATACAAAATGGGCCTTTGTGTTGACAATATCGCACTCGTACTTGCATATGATCTTCTACTCAATGCGTCAGCTACTACATTCGCTTTTCCAGGATGATATTGAATAGTGTGATCGTAATCTTTCAACAGCTCAAGCCAACGTTGTTGCCTCATGTTGAGTTCTTTTTGGGTGAAGAAATATTTGAGGCTTTTATGGTCCGTATAAATCTCCACTTTCTCCCCATACAAGTAGTGTCTCCAAATTTTCAATGCGAATACGTCTGCTGCCAACTCCAGATCATGAGTAGGATAATTTCTCTCATATTCTTTGAGTTGTCGTGAGGCATAGGCTATGACTTTCCCATGTTGCATGAGAACACATCCTAACCCTTTGCTCGAAGCATCATTTGTAGATAAAAATCCATCCGCATTGCGACGGCATATTGCGTAACAGTGCGAAATGAGTCTCCTCTTAAGCTCTTGGAAACTCTTCTCCCATTCTTCGCTCCATATGAATTTTGTATCTTTCCGAGTCAGCTGAGTTAGCGGAGTAGCGATTCGAGAAAATCCTTCCACGAATCTCCGATAATAACGGCTAAGCCTGTAAAGTCGTCTTGCATTTGATGGCCACCAAACTTTGGTTGCTCCCAACTTTGTATTGTTTTAATCTTCCCCTGGTCAATAGATACTCCATGTTTAGACACCACGTGCCCAAGGAATGCTACTTCCTCAAGCCAGAACTCGCATTTCTTCAGCTTGGCATAAAGCTTGTTTTCATGAAGCCTTTCAAGTATTAGCTTCAAATGGTGCTCATGATCTTCACGGCTTTTTAAATAGATGAGGATGTCATCAATAAAGACAACAACGAACTGATCCAAATATTCCTTGAATACTCGGTTCATCATATCCATGAAAGCAGCAGGAGCATTAGTCAATCCAAAAGACATGACTAAGAATTCATAATGTCCGTATCGAGTTCTGAAGGTAGTCTTTGGAATATCCTCAGTTTTAATCTTCAAATTTGATGATATCCGTAAGCTAAGATCGATCTTTGAAAAGAATTGTGCTCCTTGCAATCGGTCGAACATGTCATCAATGCGAGGTAGCGGATACCTATTCTTGATGGTGACATGGTTCAATTCTCGGTAGTCAATCTGAAAGTCGCATACTCCCCGTCTTTCTTCTTTACTGAATAAAGCAGAGCACCCCAAGGAGAAGTACTAGGACGAATAAAACCGATGTCTAACAATTCTTGTAGTTGGACTTTTAACTCCTGAAGTTCAATAGGAGCCATTCGATATGGGTTTCAGAAATGGGGTTTGTACCCGGTTCAAGGTCAATAAAGAATTCAACATCACGTTCTGCGGGTAGACCGGGAAGTTCTTCGGGAAATACATCAGGAAATTCTTTAACAACATAAATATTATCCAAATCTGACTTGTCTCTGTTCAAATCCATAACATGGGCTAAGAAAGCTTGACATCCATTTTTCAATAAACGAATAGCTTTATGGCTTGATATGATAGTGACTGATTTTAGTGGTTTAGTTGTTTGAATTCGTATGACAGGTTGGTTAGGAATATGAAAACTAACAACCTTACAAAAACAATCAATTTTGGCATGATGAGTGGTTAACTAATTAATTCCTAAAATCACATCAAAAGCAAGTATCTTTAAAGAGATAAGATCAACAGGTAATGTGATAGTGCCAACTTGGATCATGCAAGATTTATAAACTGTAGATGTAATGAAGGTTTCACCCAACGGAGTTTCAACAGATAAGTTAAAGTCCAATTTCTCCGGAGTCAAGCTTAAACGTTGAGCACAAGCAGCAGAGATAAAAGAATGGGTAGAACCAGTATTTATTAAGGTATAAACTTCGCAAGAATTCAAGATTAGCTTACCCATAATAACCTCGTTTGGGTTCCTCACATTTTGGCTAGTCACGACAAACGTCCTCCCTTGAACCACCGACTTTGTTTTGTCCATAATCGCCTTTGGTGACGCCGTCCCAATTTGACTTGACTTTGCTACCGGACAAAATTGGGCTATATGACCGTCTTTTCCACAATTGAAACACACCTTGGAAGGCTGTGAATAGTTTAGACTTATGTGTCCCTCCTCTCCGCATTTGTAGCATCTAACTGGCTGTCGTTCTCCTCCCCTAGAATTTGTTGCTGGTGCTGGTGCTGCTGCTGATGTCTTCCCATCATTGTTAAATCTCCTCTTTTTGAAATTTCCACTTGACCCACCTCTCCTATTATCATGGCCACGATTACCTCCCGAGTGGTTACCGCTTTTGTCCGTATTTTTCCCTCCTCGCTGGTTATCATCGCTCCGATGACTGCTGTCACCGATATGACCCTGGTCGTGGTCTCTTGGTTGAACATACTCACTATCTCGCTCTAATAATTGAGCTCTGTTGACAACATCTGAATACATAGAAAATTTGTGAGAGATAAGGTATTGACGAATCTCGGGTTTTAGACCTCTTAGAAACAACCACGTCATACGTTCCTCATTCTCTACCAAATGAGGTGCAAACCTGGATAACTCCGCGAACTTTGCCTCGTACTGAGACACCGTCATGTTGTTCTGTTCCAGTCTAATAAACTTTACTTCCTTCATATGACGAATACTTTCGGTAAAGTACTTGTCATTGAACAGTTTCTGAAATCTTTCCCAAGACATGTTGAGTGTGGCTGGCTGGGTACGCTTCACAGATTCCCACCAGTAATCTGCCTCACCACGGAACATAAAGGTGGCGAATGGAACCTTCTGTTCTTTCGTGCATCCCAAGACATCGAATATCTTGGTAATTTGTTTAACCCATGTTTCCGCCTTAATCGGATCGGGCTTTCCCCAGAAATATGGTGGTCCCAACTCCTTGAACTGCTTGGTTTGTGATGATATCAGCGTTGCCATCATTTCCACCGTATTTTGTACACGAGTCTCCTCGTTCGATTTTGCATGAAGCGCAAAAAGCTTCTAAACATTCCATCATTCATCGTTTGCTCCATAGTGTTGTTTACAGGAGGAATATTGCCTTCCTGTTGCACGTTCTCTTGGTTGGTGATTGATGGTTATTCCACAGTCTCATAGACTCCATTGTTAATGTTCTCAGCTGCCATTCTTAAAAACTGCCATAAAACAAGGGCTAATTAAACAAATTAACATATCACATAATATCCCTTTGTTATGACCGACCAACAAAATAAGCTTAAGTAGGACACACTAGCAAAGGATTTACTCGTCTCTCCCCTCCTAGTTCTATTCTCCGATCTCCGCCAGAGACCATATCCCTAAGCTTTGATACCAACTGTGACGCCCCCAAAATAGGTATACATCACCCATTTCGAGTCGCCAAATACATGGTACAGAAACAACTACAACTTTTATTATTACAATTGTCGTGCAAAATACGACAACACACATGCTGTGAGTTTAAATACAAATATTGTCTTCTAGACAATATCCACACCCAAATAAGTCCTCTTTACATTTATTGATACACTATTTTACAAAAATAGTGAGGACTGCTAAAACAACTGTCTAGGACTATCACTCTTTACCCCGACTGGTTCCTGCTATATTCTCACCTCCTGAGAAGAAAAATGGAACAAAAAGGAAAAGGGTGAGCTCAACTAGCCCAGTAAAGAATATTATGACTAAGATAAAGATCAATAATTTATCGTTAGCCTTCAAAAAATCAGATAAAAGATAATGGACAACCAGTTTTAGATCAATATTCGCAGCGAAAATAATAATTCATTAGAAGAGTTAAGTAGAGAATCAAATCTACTATCATCTATGAATTTAAAAGTCCATCATCAATATTTTAGGACAAATTCGTAGTGGTATTTATAGATGATATTTTGGTATATTCAAAAACTAAGGAAGAACATGAAGAGCATTTGAGGGTGACGTTAGAAACATTGAGGAGGGAGAAGTTGTATGCCAATTTTTTGAAATGTGAATTTTAGATTGAAAGAGTACAGTTTCTTGGACATGTGATCGATAGGGACGAAATTTCGGTGGATCCCTCCATGGTCGAAGCTGTGATTAACTGGGATCAGCTGAAGACGCCGTCAGATGTAAGAAGTTTTCTTGGATTGGCAGGTTATTAAAGAAGATTCATTCAGGATTTTTCCAAGATCGCAACTCCGTTGACGAATTTGACTAGAAAATTGGTGAAATTTGTTTGGACGGAGAAGTGTGAGGAAAGCTTTCAAGAATTAAAGAAGAGGTTGAGTTCAGCACATGTGTTATCTCTTCCGGATGATACAGGAAATTTTGTGGTTTATAGTGATGCGTCGCATAAGGGACTTGGCTGTGTGCTTATACAGAACGGTAGAGTCATTGTGTATGCGTCACGACAACTAAAAGATTATGAGAAGGGGTATCTGACCCATGACTTGGAGTTAGATGTAGTGGTTTTTGCTTTGAAAATCTGGAGGCACTATCTCTATGGGGAGAAGTGTGAAATATATACAGACCACAAGAGTTTGAAATATATTTTTACACAGAAAGACTTGAACATGCGCCAAAGAAGGTGGTTGGAGTTAATTAAGGACTACGATTGTGAGATTCTATACCATCCTGGCAAGGCAAATGTAGTTGCCGACGCCTTAAGTAGAAAGGGTTGGGGGAAACTGATGATCTTGACCGATCAGGAGGAGTTAATTTCAGCAATGGAAAAGCTGGAATTGGAAGTGAAGTGTCCTATAAAGATTGATGAGAAGCTGTTTCAGATGCAATCTGGTACAACTCTACTAGACAAGGTTAAGGAGGCTCAACTTCAGGATGACAAATGTAAAACTGTGAAAAAGAAGATATCCGAAGGAATTGAATCAAGATTCAAGATGGATAATGAAGGAATACTAAGATTTGAGAATATAATTTGGGTACCGCCTGTACCAGAGATTAAGGAAGAAATTTTGAGCGAGCCTCATAACTCACGATATTCGATTCACCCTGGTAGTACCAAGATCTCGGACAACACTTTTGGTGGCCGAATTTGAAACGAGAGGTTGCAGAATGTGTTGCCAAGTGCCTAACATGTCAGAAAGTGAAAGCAGAACATCATAGACCGAGTGGATTACTACAACCTTTAGAGATTCCAGAATAGAAATGGGAACATATTACGATGGATTTCGTGGTTGGCCTATCGATAATTTAGAAAGGCTACGACGCAGTATGGGTTATTGTTGACCGATTGACGAAATCCGCACACTTCCTTTCATTCAAAATCAGATTCAACTTAGATCAGTTGGCAAGATTATATGTGAAAGAGATTGTTTCAAGGCACGGAGTTCTGGTGTCAATTGTTTCAGATAGAGATCCGGGCTTTACGTTGAACTTCTGGAAACGTATACAAGAATGCATGGGTACACAGTTACAAATGAGCACGGCATATCACCCTCAGATAGATGGACAGAGTGAAAGAACAATTCAGACATTAGAAGACATGTTAAGAGCATGTATAATGGATTTTAAAGGAAATTGGGATGACCATCTAACGTCAGAGAGTTCAAAATATAACAACAAGATTACCACGCTAGTATTGGCATGCCGCCTTATGAAGCGTTATACGGCAGAAAGTGCAGAACTCCGCTATACTGGGATGAAGTTGGCGAAAGACAATTACTAGGCCTGAAATTGGTACAACAAACAGCAAAAATAGTCAAAGTGATCCGAACAAGATTGATAGCAGCCCAAGATAGATAGAAGAAATACACCGATTCACACCATAAGAATGTTGAGTTTGAACCGGGTAGTTATATGTTCTTAAAGGTCTCTCCCTGGAAGGGAAAGATCAGGTTCGGAAAGAAAGGGAAATTAATCCCAAGATTCATTGGACCCTTTGAAGTTCTGCGAAGGGTCGGAGAGGTTGCATATGAGGTAGCCTTACCTCCAGCTCTAGAAAATGTCCACAACATTTTCCATGTTTCAGTTCTACGACCCTACAAACCCGATTACAAGCGCGTGATTGAATATGAACCCCTACATTTTGACAAAGACTTATCTTTTTAAAGAAATTCCTGTTCAGATTGTCGACTGAAAAGAGTAAGTTCTAAGAAATAAAGTAATACCTTCTATTAAGGTAATTTGGAGGAACCACAACGCTGAAGAAGCAACGTGGGAACTCGAAGAGAATATGATAAAGAATTATCCTCATTTATTTACTTAGATTAGTATAAGCAATTTTGGGGACAAAATCTTTGTAAGGGGGAAGAATGTAACGGGACAAATTATTTGAGTCGTGATTTTGAGGACAAAATCTTTTTAAGGGGGGAAAGATGTGACAACCGAGATTTTATAATTTAATTTTAATATTTATTGGATTAAATAAATATTTTTTGATGAATTAATTATTAGATTAAATAATTAATTAATGAAGTTGTTATAGATTAATTTAATTATATGTGTTATATTTATTAAATTAATGTGGAGAATTTTTATTACTCAAAGTATGCATTTATGTGAGATTATTGAATTAAAAGAAATATTTAATAAGCCTAATGTTATTTTAATTAATTTAATAATTAATTAGAGATTTAATAATTTGACATAATTAATAAATGAGAAATTTAATGATGTGACTATGTAAATTAATGAGAAATTATTATATGAGACATTTGATTTATTGTGCAATTGGGCGTGACACGATTTAAACTATATTATAAGTGATTTATTAAATTAAATGGGAATAAGCCTTTTAAGGCTAGCCAAACATGGCCTTAGTGGGAGTTGAGGGCAGTTAACCCATGATGGGTAATTGACCTCTACAACGCGTCAGTTCCTACGTCTTCTTCTTTTATTTATCAGTCTTATTTGAGAAGACGTATCTTAATTATGAGTTTTAATTGAGAGAGATTCAGAGAGAATTTAGAGAAAAATTGAGTGATTGAAGAAGAAGTGAAGAATCAGAGGATCTTGCTTCAGGGTAATCTCTTCTTCCCCAAATTTCAACTTACGTTGTTTAAGTTTTGTAAAATAATTGGCTTTCACAAAACTAATTGGCTTTCAAGTTTTCTGTAAAGTCTCTGTAAATTGGAAATTGTATTGTTATGTGGATACATGTGATGATATGCTAGCATATCATGTTTTACTATATATTATAGATTCCCATATCATCAGTTCAATAATATTATAACGTATATTATTTACAGAGTATAGAATATGGCCATATGGCCCTTATACGTGAATTTAATATGTCAAACATAAATTGTTTTGTAAAATTCCCACTTGTATATAATTATGCATGCTAATACGAAGAAAACAAACTTCAAATGAACAGATTTGGTATTATATCGAATCTGTGGTGTTAAATTTTATGTTTTATGTTCAATATTTTTAAGAACATCAAGAACAGTGAAAATTACATGTTTTAATTCTGTGATTATGTGTTTTAACTTGTTAAAATCATGCTAGAAGGGTTGAGTATTAGTTATTTGTGTATTACAATGTTTGGGTATGTCTAAATTCGTGTAAAAATAAGTTAATTGAAGGTTTTTGGTCATGTTCTGCAATTTTTGCGAATTGCAGAAATTAAACTGGAGTCTCGCGCCGTGGCGCCAACTCCATGCCTAAGACCATGCAGTGATGTCATCGCTACATGATGCGAGCCTTAAGTCAGCGAGGCCAAGAACATGTATAATAGTGAAATAAGCAACAAGATCTTAGCAGAATGGTCTAGAAATGATTTTTTAAATGCTCAAGTCTAGCAATGTGATAGTAACTTAATCTAATGAATATAAAATTAGGTTAAACGTATAATGAGATGTTAAAATAAATTCTTAACATGACAATAACACAATTACGTGCGAATTGAATTATTGAACACATAGTTAGCTTATTGTTCATAAAGTGTAAATTATGAATGTAGTAATTTGATTAAGTGTGGTCCTAATCAAAGTTAGACAAAGAGAATGAACTTGTGATGACTAATTACGTTATAATTGACTGGTATTGTGAATGTAAATGGTATGTAGGATTAAATCAAGGAACGTGTATAAATTAACATATAATCTACGCATGAGGCAAGTTTTCTAACCCTACTCGTTATCTTTACATGAGCTTATAAGTTGTCTCTTTACATCGAGCAAATTCTCGTTATTATTGATCAAGTACATTTTATTATATTAAAATGTATTAACCTTTCAAAGTATGATTCTGCTATACAATAATTATTCTATTGTATACCTTTTGAGATTGATATTCAATTTTAAATTATCAGTACTATTGAACTTTGTTAGACTAGTGAACCCTTAATGATTCGACTAGTGCATAGTTGATGAGCGTTCTAAATTTCAGAACCCTTGATGAATTATCCAAACCAAACTTCCTTTGGTGCGGACTCTAATGTCAAACTGAGATGAACAACCTCAGTATAGGGATTACTTATGCGTTAGCGTTAAGATATTGTGCATAGTATGGTACTAAGGCCTGATCCCCCTAAGTACGAGAAGAAGAGTCCATAGTCTTATGACTGTTAAAGGTTTCAAGTATAAACACTTGACAACCTAGGACATAGTTCAAAGTCTTATGACCCTCAAAAGTTCTTTTGTTTCTTGTTATTCATTCTTGATTCAAAAGCTGAGTTTTCATGTTTCAGAAGCCTTTGATTTATTTGCATGTTATTATTTCTTTGTTATATTGTTATACGTGTGGGCAATCGTGCTCACTCTTGCGTAATAATAACATTGCAGTTAAAAATGAAAGATCAGACGAGCCTTCCACTAGTAAAGGCAAGGGAAAGGTTAACAAATGAAGAAGACTTGTTGTTAATATCTATCCTTTTGAGGGGGCATTGAGTCAGCGTTTGGCTTCTCGCCACTTGTCAGTAGAGGACAGATCCAGGGTGTATGCCTGTTGGGATTAGCGTGAGCTAGCTGCATTTTCTGTTAGCCATCCAGGTTGTTCTGTAGAGTATTCCGCATGGATTGAGACAGAGACTAAATTGGCTGCGGTAGTATCCACATTGCCGAGGATTGATTCTAATGATGGGGAGCCCATAGAGGACATTGATATTCCCACGGAGGATAAGCCATTCACTGGATTGCCAGCAACTCTTGTAGATTCTCCCAGTACGAGTTCTACTGTGATTCAGCATTCAACATAGTATTTAGAGTAGAGTCTTCATCTGATGACCTTTGAGAGAGATTAGGCTAGGGCCTTGATGTTGACAGCTCTTGATGGGAGAGACACCGCTTTATTGGAGAGAGATGAGGCCAGATCAGCCAGAGATGCATTGATTGTTGAAAGCAGATGACTAACTTATCTCGCCCGGGATGTGGTAATTCTGAGATAGTACTTGATTGAGATCCCTTACGGTAACGACTATACTTGCCGATATGATTGCTTATATTAATGATCATCATGCCACCATGCAGTTGGCCTCGGATCTGCTAGCTCATGTAGATACCCTTGGGCAAGAGCTTGTAGCGTTACCCCCTTATTTGGAGAGAGATGCTATGTTAGATCTGATAGTGTGACACCCTCAAATCTAGGTACTTCATTCCCAAAAGATTTGGTGCTCACTATCCATGCATTCATACTATCTACCCAAATAAAATAATATGTAAACCATAATCCTCCCTTTAAATAGGGTTACGTTATTAAATAAAAATCTTCCTAGGTTTTCTAACCTTTAAACATCATTCAAGTGCGGAAATAAAATTATTACATTACATCATTATTAAAAATTTTATCATCACCATCACAATAAATAAAATTACAAGTCTGCATCACTTGTACATTTTATTCTTTCCTTTGCTAGTTGAAGGCTCATCTACGTTCTCAACTTTAGCTGCAATGAGTATATAAATATGCAAGAGTAAGCAAAACAATTGCTCACTGGATATAACAATGAATCAACAGAAGAATTATAATAATAACTTCCAACAATAGGCTCATCAACACTGAATAGTACTCTAATGATGATAATCAGAAACTGAAATCTAAAATATGGAATATATCTAACTGAGGGTCATAAGACCATGAACTATGTCCACAGTTGCGAGTAATCTTTCAACTCCAACTTTAACAGTCATAAGACTATAAGGACTTCTCGTACTTAGGGGGATCAGCCCTTCGTACAATGTATTGTGCACAAACATTTCAACGCTAAGCATAAATTTCCCCCAGTAATAGGGTTGTTCATCTCAGTATTTGGAGTACAAGTCCGCACCAAAGAAAGTTTGGTTTGGATAAGCTTTCAAGGGTAATTTGTAGTTTAACGAACATCAACTAGAGGACTAGTTGAATTAATAGTGTTTGATAACACAACAATTGATCAATAATAACATAATATGGAACAATGAATAAGTGTAAGCGAATTAACTATATCTTGAACTCATGCTTAAAAACAACCTCAAAGCATAGGTATTGAATGACAATAAACCTTGCTTGAATAAAATTAAGCTAGGACTATATATTATTAAATATACATTAAGTAATAGCAAACTGAAAATAAAGCTTGCTCATTATGAGAATGAACTAAGATAATTCAACATTAGAAGCTAGAATTTGAGAAAATTTGCATTCATAATACCCAAATGACAATAAAGAAACTTGTCTAACAATAAACAAGTTAGAATACATAATTAAATATTGGAATTCAAACTTGTTCGAACAAATTTAAAGTCAAAGCTAGCTTGCTCAAATAATGATTAGGAATACAAGGATTCGATTAATGAAAGATTAAAGTAAGAAACTTGCTCAATGTAAAAGAATAAAGTTACACAATGTGATAATAGAACTAGCTCAACGAAAGTGTTGAGTTAGAATACTTACTCAATGCAAAAAGAAAGTTTAGAAACTTGCCTCGAGTGTAAGCTACAATATTAAACTCACGTTCACCTACACATTGGTTTAGAACCACATTATCTATTAGATATGCTAACATACCACAACATACACATTTCTAGCTAAATTTATCATTTTAGCACAAGTCTTATGCTACCATATATATTTTATAATTCCCAAGTGTTAACATCACAACACCTATCTAACATTCATTGTATAAACTAAGTTATCACATAATGCGTTCATAATTTACTAATCACTTTTACAACTTTGAATTTACAATCCACATTACATGACTCTATTTAACCTTGTTATTACATGGTTCTCACATTATCCTAACATTAAGCTAAATTACATTGAACGTCCAAAGTCTGCATAATTATGAGACCTCCTTTATGCGTGACGACGAAGTGCTGGCCTTGGCCTTGCCGCTAGTTTTATACTGGATTGCAGCGCGTCTGCGCCTAGAGACAGCGCGCCCGCACTATGCACAGACTCCAGTTTTTGCAGACATGGTTACGACAGTTTTCTTAAGCCAACTAACACAAATTTCACCCACCAAACAGTAATAATATGTAAAAATGGTACAGAACTATCACAAACATATTTGTGAACATATTCCACCAATTAAAATAATTTAACAACAATTTAAGCTAGGTTAATTTCTCAAATTCCATGTTTTTCATATAAAACTCAATTTTTGATATTCATCCCAAAAATCATCATTGTTAATTCAATACTTGGCCAAATCCCTTCATTCAAATTACGTTATGCTCACTTCTTAATAAACTAACATATACAAGACTCAATTTACAGTTTAACATTCGAATTGACCACCAAAATTGGTACTTACATAAGCCACATAGAAAATATATATATTGTCAAAATTTTCTACTGTTAGAACGAAAATTAGCATGCAATCTCTTGTGTAAACATAAACTCTAGCATCACCAACATGCATCATCATAGTTACCAAGTATATATCCACAATTCATCAAATTTGATTTCACAGAACACAAACAACTATGTCGTGAATTCATATATGCATATAAAATATCAAGGTTAAATAAATTACCTTAAAATAGCTTGAAATCCTTGCTAACTCTTGTAATCTTTGCTAAAATCTCTGGAAATTGCTTAAGTTTCCTCACAATTCTCTCAACTCTCTGTAATCTATAGGCTAGCAAATAGAATGCGTAAAACCAACTGATAAACAACGTAAGAAATAAAACTTATAACCCTTAATAATACTAATTGCTATTTTAGTTACTAACGTATATAACATAAATATATTATATTTATTATTTTATTTATTTTATTTTTATTATTTATTTTATTTAAATTCAAAAATTGGAAATTCAAAAGCCATAAGGCTTTGTTTAGCAAAACCCTTTAAATTTTAAAGAATTAATATATTAAGCCTTGTTTGGTGAAAACTAAATTAAACTCATTTATTTTTAATAAACCATTTAGTTTATAATTTATAATTACATCTTAGTTATTTGGATTTCCATATCCATCATTAATCAAATAAATTAATTATACTCACCATATTTTAATTAAATATACCATTTAAATTATTAAATCATCACAACAATATAACCTCTCATGTTATATTACAATTCTCTAAATTATAAATTAATTTAATTTAGAATATTATCTAATAAATTTAGATTCATAAATATTTACTAACAACCATCACATCAATAAAATATTTATTTCTTCAATTCAACAATGGAGACATCAAATAAATATTTATACTATTCAATAACTATTTAATAATACAATTTAAAATTCCGGATCGTTACAGATAGTCCGCATACATACCGATCTGTAGATAGACTTGTATTTTTCTGCAAGGACTAGCTTAGCCATTTTGTCATGTACAACACATATTGTATATATCAAATAACATTATATATGGCAGAGAAATATATGTTGATTCACTTCCCTTTTAGTTGTGCCTTGATACTTACTTGATATGTGACGCCCCCAAATTCGGGTTACCTGACCCTCGATTTTGGTGCTCACTATCCCAATATAATAACATCTAACTACCCATTCATAAAGAAATAGTAATACATACGACATTAACATATGTTGTTAATACATTAGTCCCAGGTCGTCTAACCTTAACATTACAAACATACCCTTTAGATATATAAAAAGGGTTTACAAACATAACATAATAATAATGTTAATCATAATTACTCTATCACTATGCCTTTTGCTTTGTTCTTCACAGCTCCTCCTTCCACTTCGTCCCTAGCTAAAAAGTTTTATTTAGCAAGGGTGAGCAAAAAATTTGCCCCGCAAGTTAAGATATACAATGAATGTATAAGAATCAAGAATAACATACTATCTATTTTGATAGAATAACAACACAGTTCGGGAAATTTTGAAATAGCTGAACAATTTGTTATTTACTAACAAGTCTTCTCGCATTCTATGCAACACAATAATTTAATAATGAAACAGTACAACGCTTTCAAAGTTTCTACGATATTCAATTGAATAACAATTTAGAAGAATTCTCCAAAGATTAGGCTGAATGATCTCAAATGATCATAAAATTATCTTCTCGAGTAACTATCAAAGATTTACTTTGATATACCCAAATACAAGATGGAAATATTTTCCAGAGTTATATTGAGTGATCACAAAGGATTTGGAACTTCTCTTCTCGAGTAACTATCAAAGGTATACTTTGATATACCGAGGTGTATCAGATAACCATAAACATTAAATCATACTCCTCTGCAAGTATATAAAGTGATCAGCTTCATTATACCCTATATTATGTATAATATTTATAATGCGCGCAATGGCCGAAGATACAACCAAAAATTCAACCTCTTTTATAATAAAAGGTTGTTCTTCTCAATCTTAGAATCAGAATTTGATTTAACAATGAAATACAATGATTTCAAAATCTAATCACTTCTTTTCTCTTCTCTTCTCGAACTTGTCAAATTTACTTTCTTGATATAGCCGAAACAATTGGCATCGATCTATCAGTAATAATTGAATTCTCTTATCTTATTTTATCTTCTTGATAAGTTATAACAAATATTTGTCCAGCCATAATAATTGGCTAAAACATTTCTCAACACAATTCTACAATAGACAGGAATTATCTGTACTATTTACAATCATTAATAGCTTCTATGGATATGAATATCCAATAATAATTATTCTTCAAGTATATTTTCATAATTTCTAATTCAGTTTGAATTAATAAATATGCACTAACTACGAATAATCAACATTAAATTTCTCAAACGTGGTCTAATCAACAATAATTAACCACCATAAATATTGAACAGAAAGAACACAAGGTTGAGTTAAGGAAACTTGCCTTTCACGTTGATTACTGCCACAAAATATACTTATCTGCGTTCGTAAGACCTATAATCAACAATATCGGTCACACAATTAGCACAATAATTCACAACACACAATACTATAATTCACAGTCAAAACTTCTCCTAGACACATTACCACATAGCCACATCAGTGTTTATAACTTATATAAACACTCATTAAGTCTAACTAGTTTGGTCTGCTTGGACTTCAATCTATTTTCGATGTACTGGTCACCCTATCCGATAATTAACACATTTATTGTCAATTAAACTTGGTTTCAAAGCTTCAATATTATTTTAGATAAGTCAATTATCATTAATAATATTTTTCAAAAGCTTTTAATAATTTATAAACAATTATTATAATTTATAATAATTTTTCAAACACTAGAATCATTTTTAAATGATTTAAATATCATTTAATTCCATCATCATTAATATTTTATAATATTAAAATATTAATGATATATTTATCAAAATATTAAAGTTATTAATAATAACTTAAAATATTTCTAAATCACCAATATTCTATTTAAATATTTTTAAAGTAATTAAAATCATTTTTAAATCATCACCATTAATATTTAAATATTAATGAAATATTTACCAAAATATTAAAAGTCATTAATTATAACTTATAATATTTTTAAATTATTTTCTTATTTTTTTAATATTTTAAATCAATAAAATCATTTTTAATTCATGTATTTAATATTATAATTAAATAAATTCAATATCATTAATATTAAATTATTAATGAAAATTCTCCAAAAATATTAAAGTTACATTTTATAACTCAAAATATTTTTAAACACTTTATTCTTATTTAAAATGAATTTTATAATATTAAAATCATTTTTCTCTAATTTATTTAATATACTAATTAAATAAATTAAATACCATTAATATTTAAATAATTATAAATATTAATGAAAAATATCCCAAATAGTCAAAAATTATTTTTTATAATTTAAAATAATTTTTAAAACCATGTTTGTAATTTTTAGAAATTTATTTCTATTTTTAATTAATTTTCAGAAAATAAAAAATAAAAAATATTTATAAACCGTCGCTATAGGCTATAGCGACACTTTCCTATCGTCTTAGGTGTTCTTGGCATCGAGAACACTGACAACTCAGTGTTCAACATGCCCTGTTTGACTAGCCTTAAATTTTAATCCATGCATGTTCTGGGCCAGCTTAAACCTTGATCGTGTAGTGTTTATGTAACACTACACTAATCAATAATCATCTAGGTCATAACACATCACAACAAAAAGATCTAGCCATCCAAAGTCTCTGTCAGATAGCTTCTGGGTTTTCTGGGTAACCCAGAAACCAAGGCAGTCTCATGGTGCCACTTTCCAGCCCAATTAATCTTATGTTCCGGTAATGATTAATGTGTTCTTAAGGTTCAAATCTGTAGTCCTTATGTCAAGGAACAATACTACAATAACAGATCAGTTAAACAACAACAAAATCACAAGTTGTGGTGCGGTCAAAGGCTGTCAGAAAGCTTGATCATACAGTTTCTGGGTTTTCCATAAACTGCAGTCGTGATCAAATGGCTAGGTTTGACCATCCATTACATTCCATATGTTTACTATTTAAGAGATCTAAAGGTCTTGATATAAAGTCCATATAAAAAGCTATAATATAGTTAGGAAAACAACATGAAACCTTCAATCATCTGACAGATCTTGGCCTTCAAAGATCATGTCAGACACTGATATTTAAATTCTCGATTACCCAGAATTCTTCTGGTCATGCCCGGTCAACGGGTTTTGACCGATTATAACATGAAATCCAGACATCCAATAACTGTGATTTCACTTCCAGATTACAGACCAACTATCACACTACAGATCTAAAACATAAAACATCAAAAATCACAAACATACAGAGATCTATGGCCACTGACATTTCTTGTCAAACCACTATGAATGCTCAAGAACAGTTTTATTTTGAAAAACATAGTTTTTACCCACTTTGATGCTATAGCTCTATGATGGATCATCATGGATCATCATAAAACATCTACTAGCAATTATTTAAACATAAAAACACAATTTTTATCTTAACATGTAAGATCAAAAATCAAATTAGGGTTTATACCTTCTAGTTCCAATCTTGATCTTGATCTTCCTAACTAATCTTAGGTGATCTAGGGGCTATATTTGGGACTGATATACTTGTGTATTTAGGATGATTAGAGAGAGAGAAAGAGAGTTGTGTGAAAGTTAGATATCAAATGAGCCAAATACATGCACTTTTTCTCTCTTTAATCTATATATAATGTGATATAATGCACATGGCTGATATATTTAATTAATTTTGCTGGAGATTTTTAGCCACAAAGTCAAAGTATTAGGTTACCAACTAAAGCTTTAGCAAATTTTACAAGTTACATAATAAAAATCCAAAAAGGGCATTTTGGTTATTTGTATTGTATTTTTAATGGCATTCTTAACTTTTGTCCAAACCCTTAGGGTTTAACCCTTAGAGTTTAACCTTTAGGGTTTAACCCTAAGGTTTTAACCCTTAGGTTTTACAAATTAAATTTCTAAAATTTCTAATTAGGGTTTTAATTAGAAATTTAAGATTCCTAAAGCATAATTAGGGAGGGTTTAATACTCATATTAGGCTTACTAATTAGGATTAGGGTTTAGGATTCTCAAATTTTAAATTAGGGGTTCCCTGCATATAATTAGGATTCCTAATTGTGTGTTAGGGTTTCTAAACCTGAGATTAGGGTTTCTAATCCCTTAAAAGGGTTTACAAATTTTAAAACCCTATCCGGTCAATCATTGATCATTAACTCGATACAGTACACACGCGTACTTATCAATACAAAAATTTTAACTGTATTTTCTATCGAATCCCTATCCAGAATTAGGGTTAGGGTTTCTAAAGCTGTTAAGCACAACTCTACTCTTATTTTTTAGTCAATACACAAATTGACCACTTCTCGAGACTCGTATCACAGATACATAACACAATATTAACAGTCAATTTTAATATTAAATAAAAAAATTTATTCGTTAAAATTTGAATTATTCGAAATCCTGGGTTATCACATTCACCCTTCCTTAAAAGGATTCCGTCCTCGGAATCACCGCTTCCTTATTCTCTACAATCTTTTAAAGTTGTATCATTAATTCATTCTTATCAACATAATATTAAGTTGTGTCTTATATTCTAACCTGTGAATTGAATCTTATAAAAGGAAATAATTCACAGTAATATCAAACCAAGATTACTCGCGTAATTTAAATTTCTAAACGAAATCGTTACCTATTGCCACCTCTTGAGTAGCCATTGCATCTTGCGCCATCATGTTAAATGTATAGGCTGTTGGTCTTCCTAGCTGTGCAGTTCCTCGAATCGCCAAGGTTCCACTACTAGGTCCCTTGTTGACACTTTCATTTTCCCCATTCCTCTTTGGACAGTTCTGAACCATATGATTAGTCGATCCACACGCAAAGCAACCTTGTATATTCTTCGGATTGGGACAATTAGGTGACATGTGTCCCTCTTGTCCGCAGTTGTAACAAACTCCTTTCTTCTTCAGACAAACTCCCGCATGATTCTTCCCACAAGTTGCACATGGCTCCCTCCCTTGCTTATTTCTTTTTGTCTTATTACCCGATTGGGTATTATCACTCCACTTCCTATTATTCAGATTACTACTAGCACTACTACCTCCTTCATTAGTCTTCTTCTACTTCTCTTGATGAAATCGAGATGCAGCTCGCTCCCTCCTTCAGTAATTAACGCTTTCTCCAACAAAGCCGCAAACATATTTATCTACAATACAGCTACTTTGTTGTATAAACCCGGCGTCAAACATTCTTAAACCTTCTCGCCTTTCGTAATTCCGTATCCACCTGATGAGGTGTAAATCTCACTAATTCGTTGAATTTAACAGCATATTCAGATACCGACATGTTATCCTATTTCAATTCTAAAAACTTGACTTCCATTCGAGCTTGCATACTTGATGAAAAGTAGTTCTCAAAGAACAATTCCTTGAATCTTGTCCAAGTCACCACTGTTGTACCAACTCTCGCTTGATTAGTCTCCCACCAGTAATTGGCTTTCCCCTTCATCAAGTATGTTGCAAAAGCCGTCTTCTACTCTTCTGCCACTCGCACAATAATGAATGCTTTCTCCATCTCCTTTACCTAAGTTTGGGCTTCAATTGGAACCGTGGTCCCCTTGAATTCAGGCGGTCCTACCGCTTTAAAATCCTTGAAGTTAGCCAATCTATCGGCTGGCTGATTTCTTGTTCTTGCTGCTGGAGCTCTATTTCCCATAGCTTGGGCTAGCATATCCACAAAATTCTGCATCGGGTCCACTTGACCTCGTTCATTATTTACTGACTCTTTTTCTCTTTGATTTCAATTCCATCGTCTAGGCGATATGGTCTGATTTAAATAAAAATCTTAATTTTCTTTTTCAACACAAATTCTTAACACAATAAGAATTCAACACATAGTTATCATATAATGGCATATTTATTCAAATAACACAAAGTACATTTAGTACTTAGCATATACAACTATCCCTTTTTAATCAAATATTAGGATAAACAACACAACTTTACACAAAAAGTTGCAATTCTCCATTCACACATAGCTATTCCCAGTTCGTCAAACTTACCACACTTATGAGTTCAGTAACTTGCCACAATTATATTAGTGTATGAACTTATCCTAGTCAGGCCTTTGGCGTCCATTCGCTAAGGGGTTCAGAAACATTTCATATAATTATGAGTCATGAACTTACTATAAGTATGAGTTTTAAGAACTCACAACTTTAATCTTAATCGTATAGAAAATAAGGATTTCATTCATACAAACATATTTATATTTACATATGTTCATACATCATTCTCGATATTACAACCCTTAATATCATAATCTTCTACCAAAAGATAATAACGTTCAAACTTAAACTATTTACTGTCCACTCCCTTCACCAAACTTCTTCTTGTTGGGACACTTGTTGAATCCGTGACCCGTTCTCCCACATGAGAAATAATTCCTCATATTCGGCTTAGGAAAATGTAGGGAAATATGTCCTTCCTACTTACAATTGAAGCACACGTTCTTTCATATCATGCATTCTCCCACGTGAGTCTTTCCACACTTGCTACAAGCTTACTTCTTTTTCGGGTTTGAATTTTTAGAATTATCACTGCCGTTGTCCCTTTTTCTCTTATTCTTGCCCTTCTTTTGCTTGATTGTTCCCTTCAACGATCCACCACCTTCAGTCTTCATCCTTTCTACCCGCGCCTTCAGCTCATTCCATTCTTCGATCATTTCGAGTAACGCTTGCTCTGTCTTCCATAACTCCTCCTAGAGAAATACTTTACTCCGGAGTTCTTGGACTTCTACAGATACCTGATCTTTCTCTCCAACTTTGGTCTTATTCCCTTTTTTCACCTTAGCTTCTTCGGACTCCACCTCTTCATCACCACTCAGATACATTTCAGGATAATCGTCATGATCACTCCCCAGATTGACCATAGGTTCATCTTTTCCTACCTCTTCAACTGACTCGCTTTGTGCTGGAACCTCGGCTACTGGCACTGGTGCAACAGTCGTTGGCATCTTCGTACTCATCTCATCTTCTACCGAGATCCTACAATCAGTTTAAACAACATGATTAGTACTTCACCAGTACAAACTTCTCACACTATGTGTCCACATATCTCACTATTGATGCACTTCAGCAATCCCTCACTTAGTACTCTAAATGAGTATTCTCTATCTCGCTTATGGTTATAATCCTAGGGTTTTTCCCACCACTTAAGGTTTATAACCTACAACTTTGATACCAACCCGTGACACCCCCAAATCCGGATTACCTGACCCCCGATTTCGGTGCTCACGATCCACAATATAATAACATCTAACTACCCATTCATAAAGAAATAGTAATACATACCACATTAATATATGTTGTTAATACATTAGTCCTAGGTCATCTAACCTTAACATTTCATACATACCCTTTAGATATATAAAAAGGGTTTACAAACATAACATAATAATAATGTTAATTATAATTACGCTATCACTATGCCTTTTCCTTTGTTCTTCATAGCTCCTCCTGCCACTTCGTCCCTAGCTGAAAAGTTTTATTTAGCAAGGGTGAGCAATAAATTTTCCCCGCAAGTTAAGATATACAATGAATGTATAAGAATCAAGAATAATATACTATCTATTTTGATAGAATAACAACAAAGTTTGGGAAACTTTGAAATAGATGAACAATTTGTTATTAATAACAAGTCTTCTCGCATTCTATGCAACACAATAATTTAATAATGAAAGAGTACAATGCTTTCAAAGTTTCTACGATATTCAATTGAATAACAATTTAGAAGAATTCTCCAAAGATTAGGCTGAATGATCTCAAATGATCATAAAATTATCTTCTCGAGTAACTATCAAAGATTTACTTTGATATACCCAAATACAAGATGGAAATATTTTCCAGAGTTATATTGAGTGATCACAAAGGATTTGGAACTTCTCTTCTCGAGTAACTATCAAAGGTATACTTTGATATACCGAGGTGTATCAGATAACCATAAAGATTAAATCATACCCTTCTGCAAGTATATAAAGTGATCAGCTTCATTATACCCTATATTATGCATAATATTTAAAATGCGCGCAATGGCCGAATATACAACCAAAAATTCTACCCCTTTTATAATAAAAGGTTGTTCTTCTTAGTCATAAAATCAGAATTTGATTTAGTAATGAAATATAATTATTTCAAAATCTAATCACTTCTCTTCTTTTCTCTTCTCGAACTTATCAAATTTACTTTCTTGATATAGCCGAAACAATTGGCATCGATCTATCAATAATAATTGAATTCTCTTATCTTATCTTATCTTCTTAACAAGTTCTAACAAATATTTGTCCAGCCAGAATAATTGGCTAAAACATTTCTCAACACAATTCTATAATAGACATGAATTATCTGTACTATTTACAATCATTAATAGCTTCTACGGATATGAATATCCAATAATAATTATTCTTTAAGAATATTTTCAGAATTTCTTATTCAGTTTGAATTAATAAATATGCACTAACTACAAATAATCAACAATAAATTTCTCAGTCGTGGTCTAATCAACAATAATTAACCACCATAAATATTGAACAAAAATAACTCAAGGTTGAGTTAAGGAAACTTGCCTTTCACGTTGATTACTGCTATAAAATATACTTATCTGCGTTCGTAAGACCTATAATCAATAATATCAGTCACACAATTAGCACAATAATTCACAACACACAATACTGTAATTCACAGTCAAAACTTCTCCTAGACACATTACCACATAGCTACATCAGTGTTTATAACTTATATAAACACTCATTAAGTCTAACTAGTTTGGTCTGCTTGGACTTCGGTCTATTTTCGATGTACTGGTCACCCTATCCAACAATTAACACATTTATTATCAATTAAACTTGGTTTCAAAGCTTTAATATTATTTTAGATAAGTAAATTATCATTAATAATATTTTTCGAAAGCTTTTAATAATTTATAAATAATTATTATAATTTATAATAATTTTTCAAACACTAGAATCATTTTTAAATGATTTAAATCTTTATTTAATTCCATCATCATTAATATTTAATAATATTAAAATATTAATGATATATTTATCAAAATATTAAAGTTATTAATAATAACTTAAAATATTTTTAAATCACCAATATTTTATTAAAATGATTTTTAAAGTAATTAAAATAATTAAAATCATTTTAAATCATCACCATTAATATTTAAATATTAATAAAATATTTACCAAAATATTAAAAGTCATTAATTATAACTTAAAATATTTTTAAATCATTTTTTCATTTTTAAATGATTTTTAAATCAATAAAATCATTTTTAATTCATTTATTTAATATTATAATTAAATAAATCCAATATCATTAATATTAAATTATTAATGAAAATTCTCCAAAAATATTAAAAGTTACATTTAATAACTCAAAATATTTTTAAACACTTTATTCTTATTTAAAATGAATTTTATAATATTAAAATCATTTTCTCTAATTTATTTAATATACTAATTAAATAAATTAAATACCATTAATATTTAAATAATTATAAATATTAATGAAAAATATCCCAAATAGTCAAAAATTATTTTTCATAATTTAAAATAATTTTTAAAACCATTTTTTGTAATTTTTAGAAATTTATTTCTATTTTTAATTAATTTCTAGAAAATCAGAAATTAAAATATTTATAAACCGTCGCTATAGGCTATAGCGACACTTTTCTGTTGTCTTAGGTGTTCTTGGCATCAAGAACACTGACAACTCAGTGTTCAACATGCCTTGTTTGACTAGCCTTAAATTTTAATCCATGCATGTTCTGGGCCAGCTTAAACCTTGATCGTGTAGTTTTTATGTAACACTACACTAATCAATTATCATCTAGGTCATAACACATCACAACAAAAAGATCTAGCCATCCAAAGTCTCTGTCAGATAGCTTCTGGGTTTTCTTGGTAACCCAGAAACCCAGACAATCTCATGGTGCCATTTTCCAACCTAATTAATCTTATGTTCCGGTAATGATTAATGTGTTCTTAAGGTTCAAATCTGTAGTCCTTATGTCAAGGAACAATATTACAACAACAAATCTGTTAAACAACAAAAAAATCACAAGTTGTGTTTGGTCAAAGGCTGTCAGAAAGCTTGATCAAACAGTTTCTGGGTTTTACAGAAACTGCAGTGTTGATCAAATGGCTAGGTTTGACCATCCATTTCATTCCATACGTTTACTATTTAAGAGCTCTAAAGGTCTTGATATAAAGTCCATATAACAAGGTACAATATAGTTAGGAAAACAACATGAAACCTTCAATCATATGACAGATCTTGGCCTTCAAAGATCATGTCAGACACTGATAATTAAATTCTCGGTTACCCAGAATTCATCTGGTCATGCCCGGTCAACGGGTTTTGGCCGATTATAACATGAAATCTAGACATCCAATAACTGTGATTTCACTTCCAGATTACAGACCAACTATCACACTATAGATCTAAAACATAAAACATCAAAAATCACAAACATACAGAGATCTATGGCCACTGACATTATTTGTCAGACCACTATGAATGCTCAAGAACAATTTTTTTTTGAAAAACATAGTTTTTACCCACTTTGATGCTATAGATCTATGATGGATCATCATAGATCATCATAAAACATCTACTAGCAATTATTTAAACATAAAAACACAATTTTTATCTTAACATGTAAGATCAAAAATCAAATTAGGGTTTATACCTTCTAGTTCCAATCTTGATCTTGATCTTCCTAACTGATCTTAGGAGATCTAGGGGCTATATTAGGGACTGATATACTTGTGTATTTCGGATGATTAGAGAGAAAGAGAGAGTTGTGTGAATGTTAAATATCAAATGAACCAAATACATTCACTTTCTCTCTCTTTAATCTATAAATAATGTGATATAATGCACATGGCTGATATATTTAATTGATTTTGCTGGATATTTTTAGCCACAAAGTCAATGTATTAGGTTACTAACTACAACTTTAGCAAATTTTACAAGCTACATAATAAAAAATCAAAAAGGGCATTTTGGTCATTTGCATTGTATTTTTAATAGCATTCTTGACTTTTGTCCAAACCTTTAGGGTTTAACCCTAAGGTTCTAACCCTTAGGTTTTACAAATTAAATTTCTAAAATTTCTAATTAGGGTTTTAATTAGAAATTTAAGATTCCTAAAGCATAATTAGGGTTTAATAATCACATTAGGGTTTAATACTCATATTAGGCTGACTAATTAGGATTACGGTTTCCTAATTAGGGTTTTAAATTTTAAATTAAGATTTCCCGGCATACAATTAGGGTTCCTAACTGTGCGTTAGGGTTTCTAAACCTGAGATTAGGGTTTCTAATCCCTTAATAGGGTTTACTAATTTTAAAACCCTATCCGGTCAATCATTGATCATTAACTCGATACAGTACAAATGCACACTTATCAATACAAAAATTTTAATTGTATTTTCTATCGAATCCTTATCCAGAATTTGGGTTAGGGTTTCTAAAGCTGTTAAGCACAACTCTACTCTTATTTTTTAGTCAATACACAAATTTACCACTTCTCGAGACTCATTTCACAGATACACATCACAATATTAACAATCAATATTAATATTAAATAAAAAAAAATTTATTCGTAAAAATTCTAAATATTCAAAATTCCAGATTATCACATGATATTTGCCTGCTTCTTCAGGGCTTGTGATCTTGATGTATTCTGAACTCATCCTTGATAGGTGGAAAAGTTTGATCCCATGTTCCGGACAAACTGTGGGGAAAAGTTTGATCCCATGTTCAGGACAAACTGTGGGTGTAAAAAAGTTTGATTCCATGTTCAGGAAAAACTGCAGGGGAATGGTTCAATCCCTGGTGGGATAACTGAAATTGTATGAAGTGTGAAATGAAAGATCTGATGATCTTAAAACCAGGCTGCTGGCTTGAAGAGTGTGTTTCCCTGATGGGGCAAATGGGTATTAAGAAAGGGTTGTGTGTAATAAGGGTTAGAAAACCTGAAATGACTGGTGATCTGGTGATCCAAAAACAGTATGTTTGCTTGATGGTAACTTCAGACATAGTTCCATTTCACGGTGTCTGAGTTGATGAGCTATGGAAATTCATCACCGTCCATTTCCTGTAATCTGAGAACACCTCCTGTCAATACCTCCTTGACAATAATGGGTCTTCCCAGTTTGGAACAAATTTTCCCTTAGTCTGGTCTTGGTTGTCAATGATCTTTTTTAAAACCAAGTTATGTTGTTTAAACTGCCGTAGCCGAACTTTCTTATTGTAGGATCTGGCGATCCTCTGTTAGTATAACTGACCATAGAAGATAACATCATTTCGCCTTTCATCTATTAGAGACAATTGGTGACATCCGTCTTGTAACCATTGGTCTTCATCCAGCTGAACGCCAATCAACACTCTGAGGGATTCCATTTCCACCTCTATGGGGAGCACTACTTCTATCCTATAGGTTAATGAGTAGGGGATTGCCCCAGTGGAAGTACACATTGAAGTTCTGCAGGCTAATAGAGTCAGAGGCAAGAGGTTAGGCCATCCTTTGTGATTGGCAGACATCTTTTGCATGATCTTTTTGATGTTCTTATTAGTCGCTTCAACAACACCATTCATATTTGGACGGTAGATGATGGAGTTAAGGTGTTTGATGTGGAATTTACTGCACAACTCCTCCATCATTTTATTATTGAGGTTCTTAGCATTGTTTGACACAATTACCTCTGGTTGTCTATATCGACAAATGACATCATTTCTGATAAAAGCAATGATGACTTCTTTGGTAACCCTGGGGAAGGAGGCTGTTTCTACCCATTTGGTGAAGTAGTCGATCATGGTGAAGATACATTGATAACCATTATTGGCTTTGGGCTCGATGGGCCCGATCACGTTCATTCCCCGCATTGAGAAAGGACAAGATGAACTCATATTGTGGAGCTCCCTCGGAGGTGTGTGGATAACATTCCCATGAATTTTGCATTGATAGCACCTCTTTACGTGATCATTACAGTTAACCTTAAGCGAGAGCCAGTAGTGCCCTGTTCTCATGATCTTTTTAACAAGTAGAGGGCCGCTCATGTGTGGGCCACATACTCCACCATGGATTTCATCCATGAGCCTCTGAGCTTGGTCCTTGTCTAGACATTTGAGGAGTCCTATTCCTGTATCTCTTTTGTAGAGTGCACCTCCGCTTAGGTAGAACTTCATAGCCATTCGATGGATCCGCCTTCTTTCAGTCGGACTCACCTTAGCGGGTATAGATCCATCTCGTATGTACTCCTTGATGTGCTGATACCAAGGGCGTTGGATGGTAGGTAGCTCATCCGATACTTTTCCAATAAAATTCCCATAGGCTGGAGCCTTTTGTAGGGCAAATGGGATGCTTGGCATGTTTTCCTTGCCATGTATGTTGATCAAGGAGGCCAGAGTTGCTAGTGCAATCACAAAATCATTCATATTCCGAGGAATGTGGAGGAAGTTTATTTCTTCAAACTCCGAAGCTATCTGTAAAACTTGCTGATGGTAAGGCAGCAAATGTAGTTCTTTGGTATGATAGATTCCTGTGGTCTGTCTGATTACCAATTCTGAATCTCCAAAGACAGTTAACCGCCTGGTTTGAGTCCCATGATATAACTTTTATACTCAGCTATGTTGTTGGTACTGACAAACTGCAATTTGACGGCGATGAGATACTGCTCCCTCGTACCGGATACTAGAACTACTCTAGCTTCAGAACCTTTCATGTTAACAGCTCCATCAAAATACATTTTCCACGTACGACATGCATTGTACTGATGGTGTTGTTGGACTGTCATTACCCCTTCATCGGGGAAGTATGTTTCCAAGGGTTTGAAATCCCCTGCGGGAGCGACGACCAGTTGATCCGTAATTCCTTGACCTCTAATGGACTTTTGCGTCACGTAGATGATGTCAAATTGTTGTAGGATCAACTGCCAACTGGACAACCGATAATTCCATATGGGTTTACTGAACACGTACTTGAGAGGATCCATGCGGGATATGAGATGGGTTGTATGACCATGGAGGTAATGTTGTAACCTCATGGAAGCCCATGCTAAAGCATAACAAGTCTTCTCAATTAGAGTGTACTTGTGTTCACTGCTGCTGAGGTAGTAGATAGCTCGCTCTTGGCCTCTATCGTCTTTTTGTCCCAGCATGCAGCCCATGGCATTGTCATTAATGGATAGGTATATGAAAAGGGGAACATCATCACTAGGTGGTACCAAAACAGGAGAGTTAACCAGCTGCTTTTTAATTGTAAGGAAGGCTTTTTGACACTCATCATTACCTTCAAAGGGTATGTCGTCATTAGTGAAAGATATCACATTGTTGTTAAAAATGTGATCAACCAGATGTTGGAATTTTTCTACATCCACTGATTTTGTTAAATGGGCTTCTTCTAAGACCCTTAGCAGGATCTTCCTGTGATCTACGGAAGAGAAAACCAAGTCCAAGATGGAAATTTGTTGTGGAGCTTCTCTCAAGCTTAAAACCATATTTGCTTCATTATGGCCCATGGTACGGAGGAACTCTTCAATTTTCCCCATGGGAACTTTCCCCTTTGATTTGATGGTAGGCTTTATCACCCGACGGGGAAGATACCATGGATTCTCCTTTGATACTGTAGCAGTTGTATGTGAGGTAGATCCTTCAGCCTGCCCATAATTCCATGGGACTTTTTTCAAGATGACAACAAGATACTGTGGCCTAGATGGCAAGAGAATTGGCTCTGGTGCAGCCACTTTCAAAGGATTGTCAGTACCTTTGAGTTGAATTGCTTGTATTATGAGTGGTCTGGCAGCCAAATCATCTTTAACGGATATAATTGCTACGCCGTCCTTCCATTTTGTAGGACAGGTAGAAGGAATGCAATTCTTCATTTATTGATCAGCATCTGAAATACCTCCTCCATAGGTTGGCCAAGGTATGCAAATTCCCTTTTGTTAGCAAAATCTCGACGGGCTTTGGAACTTGCTCTTTTTGTAACTTTATCCTCCAGTGTTTCAATTTTTGAAGGCGATGATGGAGTATTCATGACAAAAGGAAGGAGACTAGCATGCTCCTGACCGACTAATTGGCGTGTGACTTGGTGTTGATGGATCACCAGTTCTGCCAATTAGTCTACTTGCTTGCAAAGAGCATTAATCTTTCATTCTATGATGAATTGGAACTGCGCATAATCCCATCTGTCAGCACCGTCTTCGCTGGTTTGGGAAGATTCAACAACATAATTGGAACTTTGTCCACTGCTCCAATTAATCATATTGATCTCCCCTTCTTTGTGTTGAGGAAGAGGGTTATCTTGCACATGAGGTTAGTCTGGTTTAGTCACCACAATCTACCCATTGTCGATTAAGTCTTGGATCTTGTGTTTCAAGGCCTAGCAATCCTGAGTGTCATGTCCCGGTGCCTCGACATGATAAGCACACTTCCGTGTAGCATTGGAACCCTTCCCTTTTGGGTTGGCTGGTGGAAGGAGATATGTAATTTCTTCTGAGTAGTCAGAATATTGAGAACATTCTCGAGCGAATCCCCTAGGGGTGTGAACGCTCGATTGCGTCGGACTTCTCCACCCTTTGGCAATGTGGGGTTGGAAGACTGTGCTAGAAAAGGGAATAGTTTCTCCTCTAGATAGGCATGTTCTGACTACCTTTCTGACCTTGTAGTATTAAGGAAACATCCTCCTCTTTCTTTTTAAGGACCTTCCGGGGGTTGTTTCCAAAAGTTCCGGACTGGATGTGCTCAGCAACAACTTTTAGAGCGGCTATGTCTTGAATTTTTCCGGACTTTAATCCCATCTCACCCATGTCTCTATGTTTGATCATTTCAGAAAATGGCTTGCCAATGCCAGTTAAGACTCTCTCATAGAAAGGAGCTTCTTGTATGTCTACGAAGGTCATCACCATTTCTGACTCCGTTATAGAAGGAATAACTTGAGCAGTAAGGCACCTCAACCTTTGAGCATACTCTCTAAATGACTCATTGGACTGTTTCTTGGCCTTGGTAATTTGGTACCGGTCAGGAGCCATCTAAGACTGGAAGCTGTATTGAGTGAGGAATGCATGAGCTAACTCTTCCCAGCTATGTATTTTAGAATTGTCTAATCTGGTATACCATGATCGGGCTTCTCCAGTTAGACTCTTTTGAAATAGCTGCATTCTGAGCTTCTCATTCTCGGCATAAGATCTGAGTTCTCTAATGAATACCTTCAAATGTGTGTAAGGATCTCCTAACCCATCATACTTTTCAAAATCAGGAGTCTTGAACTTCTCCCGGGATAATGAACACCAGGGAATATACAAAGATCAGCATATGAGACACTCCCGTGTGTGCCAATCCCTTTCATAGACCGAATGGTCTCTTCCATTTGAAGGACTTTTTTCCTGATATCACCGGTGTCTAGATCTTCTTTGAGATGGGTGTTTTCAGGATTTTTGTTGGTCGTATCCAACTGAAGTTCCGGAATTATTTTATCTGAACCTTGTGTTCCTCCATGTGCAGAGGATTCTGTATGTATGGGTATTCGTGAACCTTGAGTAGACTGGTGTAGTTCTTTAAGCAGAACAACCAAATCTGTAATTTGTTTACTTAAACCATCAAACTCTTCTCGAGAGATAGGAGTAGGATTAGACTGGTCATATGAAGACATAATTGGCTGTAGGCTCGTGGCCTTCTTGGACTTTGAACTGGTAACAGGCCCAATTATTTCCCTACAAAAACTTATGTAGTTTAGTCTTAGAGAATGGATAAAATGTTTACATGCTATCATAATGTGTCCATTTTAGGAATATTATCCTATAAAACGGGTGTCATTTGATAGCATGTCAAGCCTTAATATGCATGTACACATATTCTTCATATTTTCCATTACATAGAGATTGACATGGAATAAAATTACAAGTAATTGTCTTTACAAGTAATTTAAAATGGAAAGTATGAAGAGTCTTTCCTCCGTGTTTGGTTTATCAGAGGCTGATCTATCTTAGGTTACTCTCGCGGCTTTTTGGCATGAAGGTTCTCAGATCATTGCAATTTACTTAACAGGAAGTTAATTCGGTCTTTCAATTGGAGCGAATCTGGGTGGTGCCTTTCCTGAGCCTCGTTGGAATTAGTCTCCCTACGAGTCCAATAATCAAACATTGACAAGATAGCCTCCTGGTGGAGGAACCACATAACATACATTCACATGCAACGTGTCTCACCATTTATAAAAATGATGACATGTGCAAAACACTAATATCATAAATAGATATATTGCAGTGCAGTAAGTAAAATGCATTCGTACACATTCATCAAAAATGTAAATGCAACATCCACACATAAGCATGTAACAGTTTTGAAAAACTTGTAGTAGCGGCTTAAGTCCTCTTACTGGCATCCCTAGTAGAGTCGCCACCTATCGATGTCGGGATTTTTATTGTCCCTCTTCTGTTCTTGTCTTTCGGTGTTCTCATGTTAGGTAAGATTTGTTTGAAAAAACAAGTTGTGAAAAGGTCCGACATTTATATGTCTACGATTTGACTGTAAGAGTCGCCAATTGGTTTTTTAAATGGTTGTACCAACACAACCAAGAAAAGGTTTGCACATTGACCCAATGACGTGACACTGCTAAACGAGTCTGTGAAACTGAGATTCATTAGGGTCCGGGGACTTGCTTATGCGGAGGGAAGGTGTTAGGCACCCCCCGACATCCGTGTTACCACGGTTACCGCAACTTTTCAATTAAACTGTTATATGAATGTGTGTGTGTGTGGGTCAATGTGCAGTTATTTGGAAGTAGTGCTATGCCTCGTTCGCACCTATATAAACAGGGTTTGAATTTATATAAAAATTCAGTTTTAAACAAGATATAGGAGTGATGTTTAATAAAAGAGGTTTTTCAAACCCTGTGCTCAATAGTAATTGAGGCCTTTGATACTTCCATTTTATTTAATGTTCAGCTTGATTGCTTTTATTTTCGAGATGCAAAGCAGCTTCAAGAAAATAATATATATTGCAGTGCCGAACTCCTTATGGGCATGAAAGCCATCTAAGGAAATTCAAACACCGTGAATAATTTACAAAGTCACTACAATTTGAAAATGTCCATCACGGGAACCGAATCTAGATTCAGTAGACTAAATCTGTGATCACATGATTCCTAGGCTCACATGATGCCACAATTTATATGAAAGCGATAAGCGTTATATATATATAAAAGCTATAAATATATATCTGAGACATGATCAACCACCACGAAGCACCTCCATGGGGGATCGGAAATGTAAATATATAAAAGCGGTAAAATATATATATATATATATATATATATATATAGACATGATCAACCACCACGAAGCACCTACATGGGGGATCAGAAATGTAAATAAATCAATAAAGATAATCAACCACCATGAAGTAAACTCCAGGCGGGACTAAATATAAATAAAGCAGTAAAAAATGATCAACCGCTACGAAGTAAACTCCAGGCGGGACGGAATGTAAATAAAGCAGTAAAAGGCCACAAAGTAAACTCGAACTGACAAAATATAATATATATATATATATATATATATATATAAAGTGGTAAACACACAAGATATATATTGATCCCAGGCTCGGTTTATCATTCAATGATTTTATATATATATATATATATATATATAAGCGAGAAACGCATATAGGATGTAAAATCGGGCTCATCATTAGCGAGTTCAACAACAATTCATATATATATATATATATATATATATATATAAGAAAATAAACGCTCCAGATATAAAATCCAGGCTCATCGAACAGAGTTTGACAACAGTTCATATATATAAGTGTATATATATAAAAAAGCAAATAAACGCTCCGGACGTGAGTCCAGGCTCAATCGAGGCATAACTCGATAATGTTAGTCCATATAAATATATATATATATATATATACAAAAAGAAATAAAAGCCACGAACCTAAGTCCGGGCATACACATGCAACACGACTCTCAATGTGAAGAACGATGTGTGCAAAATAGAAGAGAAAGGCTTTAAAGTGTGTAAGAAGGCTTATAGTGGACTGCTAAAGAAGACTTCTATAGCTTTAAATGGATGAACACTCAGCTTCCACCGGTAAAAATATGACTGAATATAAGCTCACAAGTATTAAAAATGAGAAATCACTTAGTTTAGGGTGTGTACAGAGCAAATTGGACAGGGCTTACTCGTCGTTTTTTCTTACAAAATGGCCACCCCAATCCCTCTATTTATAGAAGGGGGAGCTACAGGAACACCTATGGCAGCCGCAGATGTACCTGCAGCTGTCCGGGGTGCCTCGGGCTCCGTGGGTCCCACCGTCTCGAAGTATGTACACGCGTGCAACGTGATGTCTGCTTGAACTTAAGTAATTTCAATCCAAACCTCCGATTGAGGTGTATAAGACCTTTTACGGAGTGTTGTTGTCGATAGCTACGCCATGACATGGGATTAGAGGTTGTCAGAAGTCAGGAAGATGGGACCATGCCTTTGGTCTTCAAGCTTCAAATTCTATCATGTGTGCTGCCTTGCGTAGTAGTCACTCGGGATTGTAACTCCTTGGTTCTTATGGGACATTGCTGTGTAGAATGTATGTTGAACTGTTGTTAAGATGGCATAATGTGGGATCGAGGTGGCAAAATGATGATTTTTCCCTCATGGGGTTATCTCGGTTTGAAATTTGATAGCGATCGTTGCTTTCGGGTTATCTACGAGATTGAAATTTTCATTGCAAATCTTGGATGTCCTTAGGGTTGTCTCTGAGGTGTGCCTAACCTTTCGGGGTTATCTCCGGGTTTGGAGCTGAGTGCCTCGGTGTGAATCTCGAGGTTAAAGTTGACTGCATAGGTTGAAATGAGCATCTCCGCGGTTATCTCCGGAACTGCAATTGCACTCCTTGAGGTTATCTCCAAGGTTGGCATTGTCTTTCCTGGTGTTGTTTCTGGGACTGAGACTGAGTATCTCGGGGTTATCTCCGAGATAAAAAGGCCTTATCCGGTGTGTTTTCCGGTATTGAGCTGAGCTGTCCTCCGGGGTTATCTCTGAAAGACGATTTTGTCCTCCTGCAATGTTAGTAACAGGTATGTAAAAAATTTTGAGTGTCTACAGATTCCCCTCTTTATCATATTCATGAAATGCAAGGGCATGGAAATGATAAAGAATACTAGACACTTGAAATGCAATAAGGTGATCATGTTGTAATGTACAACAACATGATGCAAATGTATGCGGTTTATTGGATTGTTCTCCAATATGGTGGGATGATTGTCGGCTCCCTTTGACTTCTATCGGTATTGACAGTTATTACTGACAACCCTGATGAACTGTCTTGGATGTGCAATCCAATGCTCTTAGGAGCTTCCAGGATGTTGAAGTTGGGGTTATCACCAAAGTCCTTAATCCTTGATACAGACTTCACACTGAAGATGCATCTCTCATGTACAAGAGACTCTGTGGGGATAGAGCTTTGTCTGTTGAGGATGTGTATAACATATTCTATCATCGGTCCTCCCTGATGAGGATGTTCTTCCCGGTTTTGTCTTGCTGAGTCTTTCCATTCTTTCTGTTAGATTCTTGTCAATAGTCGGTGTATTATGCAGGTTGCTGACCTTTATTGACATGTGCATCAACGGATGAGATCCCTGCTGAGGATATTGTCAAGGATGCTTGACTTTCATTGACATGTGTATTAACAGATGATTTGGATAGAGTTTTTGCTAGGGAAAATGTTTTAGGGCTACGACCCTAACTTGATGGCATCAGACCTTTGTGAGGTATTGCCGAACGTATTTTGCAATGGCTAAGAACATTGGTATAGTGTACCTTATGTTTGGACGAATTTCAATGAGTGATATGTAAAGCCACAACTTAACCCGTGAAAACTAGGATTTCAGGTTATTCTGCTCAATTGCGTAGTGTTTTTATTCCTGATTTGGCCTTTTCAGCTTGTGAGAACTCATTTGTAACTCAAACTAGAGCAAGCCAGAGGGGTGGACCCCACCTAGGGGAGCCGTAGGTACACCTGCGGCCAGCCGTGGGTATATTTAAGCTGCCAGTTGCTTTCATAAGTCATTTTCACGTTGCACCGCGAAGGAAATCCAAGAGCTCTTCTTCAGATTTGCTGAGTTCAGGTGTCTTTCTGCAAATTCTATCACTGTACAAGTGTTATACACTGTCTTAGTAATGTATGCTTGTCTTCTTTTCCAGTTTTTATCCATTGGAAAATGACTTATGATATGAAATGCGTTTAAAGACATAGTAGTGAATATGTATGCTCATATGATGTGATAAAAAATATTCAACATAACAAATGTTAGTATTAAACCATGCTGAACATAATGATGTGAAAAAATTTGACTTTTGAAACAGTCAAATTGGCACCTTCGTCTGCTATTTCTTATCCTATTTAAGGACAAATGAGCTAAGGTGTAAAAAAGAAGAAAGAAGAAGCAAAATAATCCAGGTAATTAGGCTACCCTTACAGATTTTTTATTGTTATGTATTAATGCATGTAAGATGTTTATGACTGTGGGTAGCTGTGCTACTGAATGGCCACCTAGTCATACCTATGTGCATATGGATAGTCCTATTTATAAAGGGGACTATGGCAAAATTTTTCCAAAATGTAGGCATTGGGTAGTCATGCATTTATAACTCTACTGTAGGCGTACGTTAAAACAATGCATGCATGCATGTAGTTATAAAACTGCATTTTGAAAAGCTCTAGGATAGAATTTACCACACCCTTTCTGAGGTAATTTAGAGACTTGTTGTCTAGATATATGGATCCGGATCAACCGAGTAGTTCCCGTAGGACCACTTCAGGTGTGCGGAGGAGGGCTTCTGAAGTGCCTCGACCTTGTTCTGTTAGACAACCTCGTCGTTTGGCGGAGGCGGTGATACGTCCTATCCGGGTTGTTGTGCCGGACGGTTTGGATGAGGAGGAGGATTTTTCGATTGCGGATCCTGCTCCTGCTGCACATGTTCCCCGTAGGGACTTCCCAAGCATTCAGGTGTCGATCCCAGAGCTTCTAGGTGATATGAGTAGACATTCCTCAATTTACTTGCACGCAAATAAGGTAAAAACTAGATTTTGATATTCCTTTTTTTCCTATTGACGAGGAGTAAGGATTTTGATGTTGATCTAATTTGTGATGTAGGTACCCGGCTTTACACAGCCTAGAGGGAACTGATTTCGCAATCACTCCACATACCAGGCTCTGCATCCTGATTATAGAGCGATTGTGCATGGCTGGGGCTTCAGAGCATTCTTTTCCATCCTTCCCCATCGTTGTCCCTGGGGCTACCTCAGGGCATTGTCTGAGCGCTGGTTTCACCAGACTTAGTTTCTCTATTTGTTGGACTGTGAGGTGATGATGATGCCGATGGATTGGTGATTTATCACAGGTATGGAGTTTGGAGGGGATCCAGTGCCATATACGGTGGATATTACTCCGACTACCGTTTGATCCTTGCTAGGAGTTCTAGCTGAGGCACTCAAGGGCATGACCGTTTGTACAGGTCCATTTAGCATAGATGCTATAAGTAGGCTGTTGAGTGAACCCATACCCGATGATGTAAGGGTCAGGGATCGCATTCTTCGCTGATTGTACCTGATGATCTTTAAGGGCTGCTTCATATCTGATAACTCTTCTACGGTGTCATTCACTTTGGTGAGCGCCACACGCTATGTGGACAATATCGGAGAGTATGATTGGGGTTCCTACACCTTCGCTTATTTCCTAAGGGGTATGTGCATGCGTTCGCAGGGCTTGACGGAGGCTTGGCTAGGATTTTACCCATTTCTGCTAGTGAGTATTTCTCTTGCGCTTTCCCATGTACATGTTAAGAATGTTGACTGACAGCAGATGTTTGCCTTTGTATTGGGAGTTCTGGGCCTATGAGAGGCTCCCATGTTTGCGTCCTGTGAGTGTGTTAGGTTTGGAGACCTATCCATGAGGACGGCGATGGCATCATTCCATACTGGAGGAGGTCCCTATTGCTAAGGGTTTCACTCAGTGTCTCCTACAACTGGAGTTATTGATAGCTGATACCATTACTTGGATTCCCTATTCTGGGGAGCACTTAGCCATTGGTTTTGAGGATGGATACCCGACTGGTGTCGAGTATGTGATTTTCACCCGTAGGATTCCTATATTTACAGATGGAGGATGGGAGCTCTATTTAGAAGAGCGTGCTATTAGGAGCACCACAAGAGAGATTCAGAGTATCGATCTTCTTGCCTCGCCAGCATTATTGGCACTGTATCACGGTGCCACCGTCATTGATATCCCCTTGATGGGTGTTGACGGTTTTACACTATCAGAGGGTCCACATACCCAGGCTACGTTTCAGCATTGATGGTCCCCTCGTACCATCGGAGCCCAGACCCGCACCATGCAGTTTATGGGGGACATGGTTCCTAGATCCGTGATGATGATGGATTAGATGGCCTGTGTCAGAGATCCTACTCACTAGACATAGATTTACAGTTTGACCCGACAGTTGGACTGGGCACATTTCTTTATCTAGCACTTGGGTAGAGATCCAGTAGAGGCAGATACATTTGATCCTTCTAGCTCAGGAGCTGGTCTGTCAGATGACCCATATGGATTTTTTGGTGCAGATCCTCCATTGTATAGGCCTGTCATCCTCGTAGATGGAGATCTAGTGACTCAAGAGGAGTTACATCAGGTGGACATGATTGATGATATAGACATTAACACCATTGTCTTCTTCTGATGTATATTCTCATTATATCTTTTGATAGGCCTCTGTTAGACACTGGGTGGCTATGCCCCATTCTCGCTATATCTTTTGATAGGCCTCTATTAGTAGCTGGGCTTTTGTGCCCCATTTCCCTGTATTTTAGCTATACAGAGATGTATTAGATGATGATGTACTTAGGAATGTATATACTGTTATTCCCTACATCATATTGCCATCTATTGTTTATCATGCATGTATTATGTTATACATATGTATGTATGTTCAGAGATATTCAGTTTTGACCCCTGATTGGTTTTATGACACGTCTCATACAGATGTCTTCTTCGACCGTTAGCCGTATTGATCATACCCCACCAGTATTGGTGGCATCCCGTCTGAGATTGTGGTATGATAGTATGTTACCTTGAACGAGGTATCAGAGATCGATTATTGCAAAGATACTATGACTCTCCCGATGTTTTGAGTTCCATGAGCTTTGTAGAGGGTATGCTGGAGCATTGGATGCCGGAGAAGCAGGTCTTCCATTTTGGTATCCATAAGTTGACTCCTACCTTGGAGAATGCATACGGTTGATTGGCCTTACCACTAGATAGACCTTGCAGACGCAGCGGATGATTTGCCATCGGCGATATGAGCCGTTAGATTTATGACCCTCAATCTGGTGAGGTGTAGAGTTGTGCAGGATGAGATCACATCCGACCACGTGGTATCCCAACATTTTTTGATGGAAAAATTTGGCTCAGAGGATAGTTATACCCTACAGCTTCATCACTCATGCTCCGGGCATGGATTATTTCCCTCTAGCTGGTTTGAGGGGCATGACTACTTTCCACCCACTGGTTATGATATGTTAGTTTGACCAGTTCCAGGACTTCCATCCTTTTGAGGGGGTATTGAGTCAGCGTTTGTCTTCCCGCCACTTGTCAGCAGAGGATAGATCAAGGGTGTATGCCTGTTGGAATTAGCGTGAGCTAGCTGCATTTTCTGTTAGCTATCCAGGTTGTTTTGCAGAGTATTCCGCATGGATGGAGATATAAACTACATCGGCTGCAGTAGTATCTACATTGCCGGGGATTGATCTGATGATGGGGAACCCATAGAGGACATTGATATTCCCATGGAGGATGAGCCATTCACTGGGTTTCCAGTAGCTCTTGTAGATTCTTCCAGTATGAGTGCTACTGTGATTTAGAATTCAACACAGTATTTGGACTAGAGTCTTCATCTGATGACCTTTGAGAGAGATCAGGCTAGGGCCTTGATGTTGACAACTCTTAATGGGAGAGACACCACTCTATTGGAGAGAGACGAGGCCAAATTAGCCAAAGATGCATTGATTATTGAGCGAGATGCTGTCCTATCTGCCCGGGATGTGGCCATTATAGATAGTACTTCAGTGAGATCCCTTACGACTGGCATACTTGCTAATATGAGTGCATATATTAATGAGCATCATGCCACCATGCAGGAGCTTACAGCATTACCCCTTCTTTGGAGAGAGATGCTATATTAGATCTGATAGTCCGCATATATTTCGATCTGTAGATAGACTTGTATTTTCCTGCACAGACTAGCTTAGCCATTTCGTCATGTACATCACATATTGTATATATCAAATAACATTATATATGGTAGGAAAATATATGTTGATTCACTTCCCTTTTAGTTGTGCCTTAATACTTGCTTGATATTTGCCTGCTTCTTCTGGGCTTGTGATCTTGATGTATTCTGAACTCATACTTGATAGGTGGACATTAAGACGTCTCAGGATCTTTCAGAATGAATCATTGATCTATGTGTATCCCTACCCTCTTTGGTGTCTTGGGACTAGTTTCTGTATGGAAATGTGTAGAGGAGTGTGACTTTTCCTCTCTGAGATTCACCGCACCACAGATGGTCTCCAGTACTCCTATTTAAGAGGAGCCCAGTTAGTTCCATCTCTTATGGATTGGTGTTGCTCTTCAAGGAATCAACCGCAGCTTAGATGGTCGCCAACTCTCCCATTTATGGGGAGGCCAGGTAATTCCATCCCTTTGGTCTGAAGCCAATGAAATGTGATGGATTGAAGTTTGATCCTAGTACCGTGTGACAAGTATTTATGTTTTGGTAGGGGGTTAGACTGAACCATAAATGGCTGCCTACGTACTCTTGTTGAAGAGGAAATCAGGTTTGCGTAGTTCGAACCTGGTGTAAGAGGTTCAACGCTGAATGGTGTAAGGATAGAAAGGTGTAGAAATGTTTTTGTTTGTAGAGAAAGGTGTAGAAATGTTTTTGTTATTTTTGTTTCTGTTATTGCTACCGGGTCATATAAAATGGTTGCCTATGTACTCCCAGGTATCGGGGAGATCAGGTCGACGTAGTTCGCCCCATGTTCAGGACTATTTGCAGCAGAAAAAGTTTGATCCCATGTTCAGGACAAACTGCAGGGGAATGGTTCAATCCCTGGTGGGATAACCAAAATTGTATGAAGTGTGAAACGAAAGATATGATGATCTGAAAACCAGGCTGCTGGCTTGAAGAGTGTGTTTCCCTGATGGGGAAAATGGGTATGAAGAAAGGGTTGTGTGTAATAAGGGTTAGAAAACCTAAAATGACTAGTGATCTGGTGATCCAAAACTAGGATGTTTGCTTGTTGGTAACTTCATATATAGTACCGTTTCACGATGTCTGAGTTGATGAGCTGTGGAAATTCATTGCCATCTATTTCCTGTAATCTGAGAGCACCTTCTGTCAATACCTCCTTGACAATAAATGGGCCTTCCCAGTTTGGAACAAATTTTCCCTTAAACTGATCTTGGTTGTCAATGATCTTCTTTAAAACCAAGTCATATTGTTTAAACTGCCGTAGCCGGACTTTCTTGCTGTAGGATCTGGCGATCCTCTGTTAGTATAACTGACCATGGAAGATAACATCATTTCGCCTTTCGTCTATTAGAGATAATTGGTGATATCTGACTTATAACCATTGGTCTTCATCCAGCTGAGCGTTAATCAACACTCTGAGGGATTCCATTTCCACCTCTATGCGGAGCACTGCTTCCATCCCATAGGTCAATGAGTAGGGGGTTGCCCCAGTGGTAGTACGCATTGAAGTTCTGTAGGCTAATAGAGTAAGAGTCAAGAGGTCAGGCCATCCTTTATGATTGGTGGATATCTTTTGCATGATCTTTTTGATGTTCTTACTAGCCGCTTCAACAAATCCATTCATCTTTGGACGGTAGATGACGGAGTGAAGGTGTTTGATGTGGAATTTACTGCATAACTCCTCCATCATTTTGTTGTTGAGGTTCTTAGCATTGTTTGACACAATTACCTCTAGTTGTCCATATCGACAAATGACATTATTTCTGATGAAAGCAATGATGACTTCTTTGGTAACCCTGGGGAAGGAGGCTGCTTATTCCCATTTGGTGAAGTAGTCGATCATGGTGAAGATAAACCGATGCCCATTACTGGCTTTGGGCTTGATGGGCCCAATCACATCCATTCCCCACATTGAGAAGGGCCAAGGTGAACTCATATTGTGGAGCTCCCTCGAAGGTGCGTGGATAACATTCCCATGAATTTGGCATTGATAGCACCTCTTGACCTGATCATCACAGTTAACCTTAAGCAATAGCCAGCAGTGTCCTGTTTTCAGGATCTTTTTAAAAAGTAGAGGGCCGCTCATGTGTAGGCCACATACTCCACCATGGATTTCATCCATGAGCCTCTGAGCTTGATCCTTGTCCAAACATCTGAGGAGACTTATTCCTGCATCTCTTTTGTAGAGTGCATTTCCACTTAGGTAGAACTTCATAGCCATTCGATGGATCCACCTTCTTTCAGTCGGACTCACCTCAGCAGGTGTAGATCCATCTCGTAAGTACTCCTTGATGTGCTGATACCAAGGGCGTTGGATGGGAGGTAGCTCATCTAATACTTCTCCAATATAATTCCCATAAGCTGGAGCCTTTTGTAGGGCAAATGGGATGCTTGGCATGTTTTCCTTATCATGTATGTTGATCAAGGATGCCAGAGTTGCTAGTGCAACTGCAAAATCATTCCTATTCTGAGGAATGTGGAGGAAGTTTATTTCTTTGAACTCTGAAGCCATCTGTAAAACTTGCTGATGGTAAGGTAACAAATGTAGTTCTTTGGTGTGATAAATTCTTGTGGTTTGTCTGATTACGAATTCTGAATCTCCAAAGACAGTTAACCGCCTGATACCCATTGATTGTGCAAGTTTGAGTCCCGTGATACAACCTTCATACTCAGCTGTGTTGTTGGTGCTGACAAACTGTAATTTAACGGCGATGGGATACTGCTCCCCCGTACCGGATACTAGAACTTCTCTAGCTCTAGAACCTTCCATGTTAATAGCTCCATCAAAATACATTTTCCACGTACGAAATGTATTTTACTGATGGTGTTGCTGGATTGTCATTACCCCTTCACCAGGGAAGTATGTTTTAAAGGGTTTGAAATCCCCTGCGGGAGCGGCGACCAATTGATCCGCAATTCCTTGACCTTTAATGGACTTTTGCGTCATGTAGACGATGTCAAATTGTTGTAGGATCAACTTCCATTTGGACAGTCGACAATTCAATATGGGTTTACTGAACATGTACTTGAGAGGATCCACGTAGGATATGAGATGGGTTGTATGACCATGGAGGTAATGCTGTAACCTCATGGAAGCCCATGCTAAAGCACAACAAGTCTTCTCAATTAGAGTGTACTTGTGTTCACTGCTTCTGAATCTTTTGCTGAGGTAGTAGATAGCTCTCTCTTGGCCTCTATTGTCTTTTTGTCCCAGCATGCAGCCCATGGCATTGTTATTAATGGATAAGTACATAAAAAGGGAGCATCATCCCTAGGTGGTACCTAAACAGGAGCGTTAACCAGATGCTCTTTAATTGTAAGGAAGGATTTTTGACACTCATCGTTCCATTTCATGGAGGAGTTCTTCCTTAATAATTTGAAGATAGGCTCACAAGTTGGTGTGAGTTGAGAAATGAACCTGCTAATGAAGTTGATTCTTCCCAAAAATCCCCGTATTTCTTAATCCGTCTGAGGAACAAGCATTTCCTTGATGACCTGGATTTTGGTGGGATCTAGCTCAATCCCTTTGTGGCTGACTAGGAAACCTAGCAACTTGCTAGATTTAACGCCAAAGGCGCATACGCAACCTGTTGAAAAGCTTTCTGAGATGGTCTAAGTGGTCTTTTTCCCTTCGGGATTTGACAATGATGTCATCCACGTAGATCTCTATCTTTTTGTGCATTAGGTTATGGAAATAAGCCATCATAGCTCGCTGGTAGGTTGCTCCGGCATTAATGAGGTCGAATGACAACCGTCTATAGCAAAAGGTTTCCCAAGGCGTGATGAATGCAATTTTCTCATGGTCTTCCTCAACAACCATAATTTGATGATACCCCGCAAAGCAATAAGTAAATGAGTACATGTCATATTGAGCAGTATTGTCAATGAGAATGTGGGTAAATGGCACGAGAAAGCTATCTTTAAGGCAAGCTTTATTCAGATCCTGGTAATCCATGTAAACTCGCACCTTTCCTCCTGGTTTAGGCACGGGGACTATATTTGATAGCCATGCAGGATATGTAGACACCATGATGATGCGAGCTTGAAATTGTTTTATAATTTCTTCTTTAACCTTTAAACTCCACTCAGGTTTTACTCGCCTGAGCTTCTGCCTGACTGGCTTGAATCCCTCTTTTATTGGAAGGCGATGGATGACGATGTCCATGGACAAACCCACCATATCTTTGTGAGACCATACAAACATATCCTGGAATTGGGTTAATAGAGCAACTATGTCATTCTTTTGATTTGGAGTGAGTTCTGTACCAATCTGGATCAACCTAGGGCTTTCTAAGGTTCCGAGATTGAATGAGGTGGTATGATCCAGATTTGGTTTGGGTTTGTCTTTGACCCATTCCTTGATCTCCTGAGGTATCTCAATATCCTCTTGTATTTCCATCAAGTCTGAGTCCAACTTTTTATCAAAGTTACAGTCCTTGTGGAGAAAAGACACCTCATTAGTAAGTACATGCACATCTAAATTCAGAGTCCTGAAACAAAATATGCTTTCACTTAATATATAAAACTGCTTAATCATATAAAGTGTTAGCATGTACTGAAAAAATAATTGCTAATACTGTACAGTAAAGTAAGTAGTTAAAGTTATTTACAGGGCAGAGTGGTTTCTGCCCTTTTTACCCTTGACGACAAATGCAAGGAGTGTTGTTCCAATTGTCAAGGATGAAGTCCTGGTGGATGACAGTAATGAAGTGACGATCATCGTCCTCCTTCTCCCAAATGATGACTATAATGTCGGGGCAATCATCGTCTAGAGTGTATTTATTTGTGTGCTCATCATGAAAAATGATGCATAGATGAGACAATCTCCTAGCGATGTCTTGTTTACATTTTTGTTCCCTCTCTTCCACTTCAGGATCAGGAATCAGGACTTTTTTTGGGAAATAGCATAGCCATAACATGGGTTGGAACCTTTACCGGAGACTGTATAGGCTCAGGATCGGTAGGTGGAGATAATCGCATTATGGCTGAAGATGAAGGAATCTGTTTGTGTTTGTGAGGATTCCTGTGACTGGAGCTAGCAGAATAGCCTAATCCAAATGTCCCTGTTTGACTGGGAACTTAAATTGGGTGCTTAATACCCTGATGATATTTGCCCAACCCTTGTCCAAGTTGATGACCCAATGACATCATCTCTTGAGTGGCCGACATTACCTTGACAAAAATCTTGGGTGTGAGAGGTGGAGCCCCAATGGGATGGTAATGAGTGTTGCTCACCTCTAGGGCATGAAAACTGACTGGCTCAACTTCTGAATTGAAGTTGATGAGTAGTATGTCACCTTGTTCAAGACATTCTGGCTCAGCATTAACAGTGACTAGGCTATTGTTGATAATGTACTTGAGTTGCTGATGAAGGGTGGAAGGGACAGCTCCAGCCATATGAATCCACGGTCTTCCCAACAGCAGGTTGTATCCTGTAGCAATTCTGAGCACGTGAAAGGATACACTAAATTTATGTGGACCAATCTCCATTGGTAGTTCAATTTCTCCAACGACGTTTTTTCGGGACCCATGAAAAGCTTTGATAACCGTATAGCTGCTTTTGATCCTCTTGGGGTTGATATTCATCTTCTCCAAGGTAGCATAAAGACAGATATTCAGAGACGAATCTCCATCTATCAAGACTCCTTCTACCATGTATCCGGAGGACAAAACCGCTATGTGCAACGACTTGCAATGACCCATCCCTTCAGAGGGTATATCATCATCAGTGAAAGATATAACATTGTTGTTAAAAATGTGATCAACCAGATGTTGAAATTTTTCCACATCCACTGATTTTGATAAATTGGTTTCTTCCAAGACCCTTAGCAGGATCTATTTGTGATCTTCGGAAGAGAAAACCAAGTCTAGTATGGAAATTTATTGTGGAGCTTCTCTCAAGCTTAAAACCACCTTGGCTTCATTATGGCCCATGGTACGGAGGAACTCTTCAATTTTCTCCACGGGAACTTTCCCCTTTGATTTGATGGTAGGCTTCATCACCCGACGGGGAAAATACAGTGGATTCTCCTTTGATACTGTAGTAGTTGTATGTGAGGTAGATCCTTCAGCCTACCCATAATTCCATGAGACTTTTTTCAAGATGACAACAAGATACTGTGGCCTAGATGGCAAGAGAATTAGCTCTGGTGCAACCACTTTCAAAGGATTGTCAGTACCTTTGAGTTGAATTGCTTGTATTATGAGTGGTCTGACAACCAAATCATCTTCAACGGATATAACTGCTACGCCATCCTTCCATTTTGTAGGATATGTGTTCCCACTTTCGAGTAACAAAGTGTCATCATCTGCCATTTGTAGGACACCGCTGTCAATTAAATTCTGAATGAGATGGTAGAGTGCCCAACATTCTTCCGTGCTGTGTCCGCGAGAGTGGGAGTGATATTGGCATACTCCATTGGAATTGAACCGTCTGGAATGGGGATTGATTGGAGGTAGAAGGGATGTAATTCTTCCTTCATTGATCAACATCTGAAATATCTCCTCCATAGGTTGGCCAAAGTATGTAAGTTCCCTTTTGTTGGCAAAATCCTGACGGACTTTGGCACTTGCTCTTTTTGCAACTTTATCCTCCAGTGTTTCACTTTCTGAAGGCGATGATGGAATATTCATGATAAAAGGAAGGAGACTAGCATGCTCCTGACTGACTAATTGGCGTGTGACTTGGTGGTTATGGATCACCAGTTCTGCCAATTAGTCTACTTGTTTGCAAAGAGCTTTAATCTTTCGTTCCATCATGAATTGGAACTTTACATAATCCCATCTGTCAGCACCATCTTTACTGGTTTGGGAAGATTCAACAACGTAATTGGAACTTTGTCCACTCTCCAATTAATCATATTTACCTCCTCTTCTTTGTGTTGAGGAAGAGGGTTGTCTTGCACATGAGGTTGGTCGGGTTTAGTCACCACAATCTCCCCATTGTCGATTAAGTCCTGGATCTTGTGTTTCAAGGCCCAGTAATCCGGAGTGTCATGTCCCGGTGCCCCGACATGATAAGCACACTTTCGTGTAGCATTGTAACCCTTCCCCTTCGGGTTGGCTAGTGGAAGGAGATGTGTAATTTTCTTCTAACTAGTCAGAAGATTGAGAACATTCTCGAGCGAATCCCCTAGGGGTCGCATCATTCTCTCCTCATTATCGACCAAATGGGATGCAAACCGGGATAACTCCGCAAACTTAGCCTTGTACTGCGACACGGTCATATTGTTTTGCTCCAGCTTGATGAATTCTACCTCCTTCATGTGACGAATACTTTCAGCAAAGTACTTGTCATTGAAAAATTCTTGAAACTTCTCCTAAGACATTTTGAGTGCATCAGGCTGGGTACGTTTTACAGATTCCCACCAATGATCTGCTTCTTCACGCAACATAAAGGTGGCGAATGGAACCTTTTGCTCCTCTGAGCATTCCAAGACATCAAATATCTTGGTGATCTGCTTTATCCACGTCCCGCCTTAAGTGGTTCTAGCTTTCCCAAAACTCCGGTGGTCCCGGCTCCTTGGCGCTTAGCGGTGATTGTCGAGAGTTGCCAGAGTTTCCACCTGCATTTTGGACAGGAGCCGCTCTTGCCTGATGTTGCATGAATTGCATAAAGCCTCTGAACATTCCATCATTCATCATTTGGTCAGTGTTATTGTTTGCATAAGGATTGTCGCCTTCCAGATGCACATTATCCTGATTATTGATCTGTGGAGACTCAACGGTCTCTTGTGCTCCATTGCTATTCTCAATATTTTCGGATGTCATTTTCAAATACTGCCATAAAACAAGGGTTAATTAACATATCACATATTATCCCTATACTCTGACCGATAAATTAAACACCAAATAAACTTAGGTAGGTCATACTAGCGAAGGAATTCCCCGCCTCTCCCCTCCTAGTTCTTGTCTTACATCTCAGCCAGGGATCATATCCTTAAGCTTTGATACCAACTGTGATGCCCCCAAATCCGGGTATCTTCCAACCCGACAGATGGTGCTACACAGTACTCATATCTGTACATTCATTCTATTGAAACGACATCAAAATGTGTGTATCAACAACATTCTTATTACATTAATAATATTACATCCAGTTCCCAGGTTCTAAAACCATTACGTTCTTTGTTCATCATTCTATAATATATACAACTTACTAGATTATTACAAGGTAAACTAATCGTTTAGCGTCGTCTTGCCTCTATCCTTGTCAGATCCCTCGGTTCGTTCGGTCCTAGCTGCATTCATATGGTTCAAGCAAGAGTGAGCATAACAAGCTCAGCAAGTACAACAATTTCTTTTAAGCAATATGCTTGAAACATAGGAATCGTATATCTTCAATAACTGGATAATAGTTATGAAGTACTACCAATAATTCAAAATAGCATTTCTTTTCCTTCAAAGCGTTTTACAATAACAATATTTAGTAAAACATCAATTTTGGCTCAAGACCATGAACATTTTATAATTTCTTTGAAAAGGACAACCCGACACTAAGTCCGTAAGTCCGGCATAGCTTACGAGCACTTCTGGGTGATCAGCCCATAGTACTCTATGTTGATCAACACTACATCCTGTTAAACGTATGTACGTTTAAGTTTTGGCAACCTCGCGTGCCCATCGAATAATCAATGAAAAATACATTTGTTTATTCATAATCAAGCTTACCTTGAATCTGTACCAAATAATTGGCGTAGGATAGCGTTAACAATTCTATATTTGAAAGACTTGTAAATAATTCAATCAACTCTTCAAGATTAGTCTAGCCGAGATAAAACTGGCATCGACTCTTTAGTAAAGCAGTTCATGCATCTCATAGCATGAATCACAGAAAACTTGGCTGACACGAAGGTTAGACAAGCGTTTAAGAAAAACTTGCCTTCAATCATTCACACTGAAGATAATAACTTTTCCTTTTAGTCTTTATGGTCTCTACAATACATAACCACATAACATACCACATTAGGTCATGAATGAATATACATGATTCCTAATGAATCTTACCCTTCATCTCAATCTAAATCCTGACTTAGATTGTTTTTATTGGTTCCGGCTTATCGTTATCTTTTACATTATTCTTACCAACTTTTTTCCTCTTCTATGTCTTACGTAGATTTATTTCATTAATCTAACTCGTTTCGAGTTAATCATCCTTCCTCACAGCTTACTAACATCCTTACGTTATTAATCGAAACTTGATCGTCGTTAGATAAGTACACTTTATTGCATACCGTTTACATTTACGTATTACTTAACAACCTTTAGTTGTAACTCTTAACGTTATAGTTCTTATCATTATTGAATATGGTTCACGTTCCTTATACTTTATGTTCGTCGTTTAGCTACTCATTAAACAACATTAAATTCTTAAAGTCATCACTATAATAGTGATTTAGGAAAGGTCTTATCATTATTCATTAAGTAATTACATAATTCATATTGGTATTGCAAACCATTGGATTCATAATCGACTTGGTCAACAAATTTCTACAGTCGGCTTAACACATTACGTTGCTCTCATTACGTTCACCTTCAATTGATTATTAACCTTTAATCATCATACATTAAGTTTCTAACAATGCCTTCACAATGTTTTATGTTAGTTCATTACTAATGAGTTATCTTTCATTCTATACTTGTAAACATTCTTTTCTAGCAATTTCTTGGGACCTGAAATTGTATACCACCATTTACTCTGCATCTCGCGTCGCATGTGAGAAGTTAGCGATATCTTTCAGTTCAAGCCTCGTCTTTGTGTACGAAATTGTAAGGTTATGAGTCGCGCTTACTGCGCTGACTCATGCCTTTAGACACTTTTGCAGTTTCAAATTTTTTACGAACTTCCTGGACGCATAACTTCTTCATTCTAAGTCCGAATTGGTCCGTTCAAAAGCCTACGGTTCACAAATTTCATAATCTATGCGTTCATGCAAGAATTTTATCTATTTGACTTCGTTTGCTAAAATTTCACCTATTAGTTCATTTTTAACGAAAACGATAAACGTTCGTGAACGTTCAACGCTCGTTTCTTCGTTCTAAGTCGGAATTCGGTCATTTTTGAGTTCGCGACTCTATAATGCCAAATATGACTTGTCTCCATTGAAAACCAATGTTTCCAAGCTCAAACACAAAATACAACTTCCATTCTGAGAATTTCACGAATTTGACGATTAACGTCCAATCGTGTGAAGTCCAGCATAACTTTGCTACTAACGATTTGATCATTGTTCTAAATGGATTCTAACCATTATATAAACATTTCAAACTACTTATTACTTTAACTTATTTTTAAATTAGGTTTTTGACTTATTCTTCCTAAGTTCATGGCTTATCAACTTATAACTTTCATGATTTCATTTACTTATGACTTATTATTGATTTAAGTCCTTTACTCAATGTTCTCATATCATATCCAACATACTTACATCTTGACATATATACTTCATTAACTTATTGACATGATAAGTTATTACTTGTTATTCATTAGTCTATAACTTGTAAAAGTATGAACTACTTATGAATTCATTTTGCATCACTTATCATAGCTTAAATCTTTTAACCATCATCCTTGCTTCCTATTATCATACAATCTTATTAAAGTAAACATATGAGAAGTTCATCTAAGTTCCTCATGAGTTTACAACTTAATTAAGTTTGAATTACTTAATCATGACTTATACGGATTATTAAGACTTAAGCTCTTTGATTACTCATTCCTATCATTACTTAGCACTACCCATCTCCCTACCAATGGAAGAGAAAGAGATTCATGTTTTAAGTTCTTACCCTTGAATATCACTTGACTAAGCTTTAATCTCCTTCTTGCTTCTTGAAAATCTCATAATGGAAGTTTGACTTATAAGTGCTTATTCTCTCTAACCAATAAGTTGCTTAACTTGAGAGGAGTTGGGAGAAATTTATCAACTAACAAATGAAGTGAGGCTTCTCTATTTATAGGTAATCCTAAGTTAGGGCATTATGGACATTTAGGCCATCCCACCTCCTTAATCACCTCTTTACTATTCATTATCTAGCTATTAAGTAAACTTGGCCATTAAGTCTACTTGATCATCACACTCTTTGCTTGGTCATCACAACATCTATCCAATACTTGGGCATCACATATACTTAACCATTAAGTATACTTGCTAATCACATAACTTAGCCTTTAAGTTTACTTATTAATCACTTACCTTTCTTGCTCATCACAACACTTGATGACCACACAAAGCACTTTACTTGCTTATCACATTAATTACTTGCTCATTACTTTGGATCACCCATGGGTTTAAACCATCCAATAACCCATAAGTTCATACTTTGGGCTTTTAGCTTAACTTATACTTGGGCTTGCATTAACAATTCTTTGGGCTTTACCATTAGCTTGCATTGGGCTTACACATTAATTCCTATTGGACTTACCCATTTCTACACTTGGGCCTTAACAATTCTCATTGGACTTTACAATGTTCTACACAATTCTACAAGTCCATTACATTTGGCTTAAAGCCTTATAATGTATAATTTACGTATTAATCTCGTATTCCACTTCGTATACTTATTCACATACGACATACCATCATTCATTCATACTAGTATAACACCTCGTATTATAATCATATTCATTACCTCGTACAATACCTACGTATTATACGATCAACGCTTTAATTCATTATATGTATTACATTTTCTTCTCGGAACTCACTTTCCCTAATCGTTAGGTTTTAAGTCCGCAGACAAAAAACTGCGTTTGCCGTAACTGAAATATTATTGGATATTCTATCTCATATTGATATTCTATCATTACGTATTTCTCGGAAGTTCAAAAATAATTCCCAAGCAGAAATGCGTGAATAATGTTTTTCGAAAAATTTCTCGAAAAGCTTTTATTTTCGTCTTGGAAATTCAAACACTTTAATTCTATCACGTAGCAAAATACTACGACGTTCCGATATGTCTAGGTCATAGAACGACCTTCAATTAGCTTACTCACATAAATAATGAATTAAATTCATTTAATAAAAATAAAAATTTAATTCTCAAAAATCCAAATTTTCTGGGGCGTTACACCAACTACGACGCCCCCAAAATAGGTATACATCACCTATTCCGAGTCACCAAATACATGGTATAGAATACAAATATAATCTTAAATATACAACATGAGCTGTGAGTTTTAATACAAATATTGTCTTCTAGACAGTATTCAAACTCAAAATAAGTCCTCAATACATTTATTATCACACTATTTCATAGAATAGTGAGGATTACTAATGCTATCATCTGGACCGTCACTCCGTTCCCCGACTAGTCCCTGCTACATTCTCATTTCCTGAAGAGAACAATGAAAGCAAAAGGGTGAGCTCAACTAGCCCAGTAAGAAATATTATGACTAAGATAATGCATAATAAAATATCGTTAGCCTTCAACAGTGTTAAACTGATACAATATAACAAACATCAAGTTTAACTGCAGCGGAACAAGCAATCCATTAGAAAAGTCAAGTAGAGAATAAAATCTACTATCTTCTATGATTTAAAAGGTTTTTCATCACTTTTATCGCTGAGACTCAGCTTAATAAATAATCCACCTCATCCCTGCACTACGACCAAGGATATTTATTAGTATCAAAACCACAAATTATCCATAAACTACGGGCCAAGGATATTCGTGTTTTCATCAATGGTCATGATCATGCCAAGAACTGTCCATCAATGCACTACGGGCCAATGAGGACTTTTACCACATCATTTATAACATTACGGTCATGATTATACCGAATAATCCTCGGTCATAATCATACCAAGTCCATCTACTTTCTGTGCCACAGATGACTTTCAACATAATATAAACATGAGGATGATGACAATGACATAATAATTCAATAAAAAAAGTTCAAGAATAAATTTTAAAGATTTATAAATTAATTTATCCAGAACCAAAAACGCCCAAATTGTCAACATGATATATCGCTTTGTGGAGTAAAAATTCAAAATGCTCGGAAGAATATTTCCATGAAAAGATCTTTGGATGAAGCGCAAATATCCAGGATATTCTACTAATTTCATGGAGTATAGAAGCCAAAACTTTAACCAACTGAGTATAATAGAATATATGAAACTGCAAATGGATTTTTACCCTCCATTCGGTAATCCACATAGACAGATCATTTCCACAAGTTAATAAGGAATGAATACATAGGATCATTCACCATGCATGCGGTAATCCACATAGACAGGTTATTCCAACAGAGTAATAAAGAATGGAACCTGATCATGGGTAATTTGCATAGACAGGATATTCCAATAGAATAATAAAGAATGGAACCAAGTCATGCGTAATCTGCACAGACAGGATGTTCCAATAGAATAATAAAGAATGGAACCAGGTCATGTGTAATCCGCACAGATAGGATGTTCCGATAGAATAATAAAGAATGGAATAACAACAGAATTCACGGGCATGCGATAATCGCATAGGCGAAAGTTATTCAATGTAATAATAAAGAATGGAATAATGAAGAATTTCACCATGTATGCGGTACTTGCCAGACAGGCAAAAGTTATTCTAACATAATAATAAAGAATGGAATAACAACCCTTACGAGTATTGAAAGAAAATAACTCTCTTCATGAATACAAAAGAATAATACCCTTACCTTAAAAAGATGAGTATTCCGACGGGTAGGGCGGGGATATACTTGAAGAAAACTTGCACTATTTTCTACGCTCATATGAAAAGAATTCTCTGAATTTCTGGTGTGTTTTTCAATTCTAACTAAGCATCCTATTTATAGGAGAATGAAAAGGATACTATGCAATAAAATATAATATATTTTATTTATAATTATATAATAAAACAAAATTTATAAATTATATATATATATTTTATTTAAAATTTAATAAAACGAATAACTTTATAAAAGTATTTTGTTTTATAGCAAATGGTTTTACTATGCAAATACTATGCAGGCACTATGCAAACACTATACAGGCACTATACAAACACTATGCATAATAAAATATAATATATTCTTTATAAAAAGTATTCTGTTTTATTATATTTATAATAATAATAAAACGAAATATATATATATATACTTTCCCGTGACTCCCCCCCAAATGATCAGATTTCTAAAGTCACGCGTGGGCCCCACAAAAATACTGAAAATTTTCTACCGATTATTTTGAAAATGGATAAATGAGGGGTCCAAAAATACAACAAATACCTCATAAAAATCACCTCAATATTTTTAACAACATTTATCATTATAATTCACAAATATTAGTCGATCAGGTCGTTCCCAGGATAGCTTTCAGAGCGTCTAGGTCTTGAATTTTTCCTGACTTCAATCCCATCTCAGCCATCTCTCCATGTTTGATCATTTCAGAAAATAGCTCTCCAATGCCCGCTAAGACTCTCTCATAGAAAGGAGCTTCTTGCATGTCTATGAAGGTCATCACCATTTCTGACTTCTTCGTAAAAGGAATAACTTGAGCATCAAGGCGCCTCCACCTTTGAGCATACTCTCTAAATGACTCATTAGACTGTTTCTTGACCTTGGTAATTTGGTACCGGTTAGGAGCCATCTGAGACTGGAAGTTATACTGGGTGAAGAAGGCATGAGCTAACTCTTCCCAACTATGTATTTTTGAATTATCTAATCTGGTATACCATGATCGGGCCTCTCCAGTTAGACTCTTTTGAAATAGTTGCATTCTGAGCTTCTCATTCTCAGCATAAGATCTGAGTTCTCCAATAAATATTGTAGACACTCAAAATTTTCTGCACGCCTGTTACTCACATTGCAGGAGGGCAGATTCATCTTTCGGAGATAACCCTGGAAGACAGCTTACATCCATTCTGGATACTACTGGAGATCAGTCTCAAAACCCGGGAAACACACCGTGAACCTCATTTCCAACCTCGAAACACACACCGGAAGGATCATTTCCAACCTCGGAGATAACCCCGAGTTTTGTCCTTGGCGATAACCCCAAGGAATGCTGTTCGCATTTCCAGCGATAACTCCCGAAATACTTGTTTCAAATGCATGATATCAGCTTCAAGCTCAGATCTCCTGCCGAGGCACTAATACCTTCAACCCAGAGCTAACACCGGGCAGACAGGCACTCTTACAAGATGACATTGCGGCATACAAACAAGTAGTCCAATCTCAGATGTAACCCTGAGCAACGTCTGCTTTCAACTCAAACCAACGATAACCCCGGCGAAGAGTCAAATTTTATCTTGCCACTTCAACACCTTCACGTCGTCTCAACACTTCATATATACATACATCTAACAATGTCCCACAAGAATTGAGGAGTTACAATCCCGAGTGACTATTACGCATGGCAGTACATCAGATAGAATTTGAAGCTTGAAGACTATGGGCATGGTCCCCTCTTCCTGACTTCATACAACCTCTAATCTATGTCATTGCGTAACTCTCGACACAAGCGGTCTGAAGAAGGTCACATATACCTCGTTTGGATCCTCGAATTGAAGTTCTATAAGTTCGAGCAGACATTACAGTGCACGAGTGCACGTACTTCGAGACGACGGGACCTGCGAAGCCCAAGGACACCTCGACTAGCCGCAGGTGTAACTGTGTCTGCCGCAGGTACACCTGCGGCCATTAGTCTATAAATATAGACCTTAGGTCAGCCATTTTGAGAGAGAGAAGTAGAGAAAAAGGCGAGGAAGCCTTGTCAAATTTACTCTGTACACACCCATATTTAGTGTTTTCCTCATTCTAAACATCTGTTAGCTCACATATAGCTATATTTTTGTCCGACGGGAGCTGAGTATTTATCCATATAGAGTCATAGAAGTCTACCTTGGCAGCCCACTGTAAGCCTTCTCACATTCTATAAAGCCTTTCTTTTCATAATAGCACACACTGTTATACACATTGAGAGTCGTGTTGTGTGCGTTGTCGGACTTTGATCGTGGTTTTCATTTCGCCTATATATATATATATACTTATATATGTATATATTTTATATATGGACTAACATTATCGAAGTTATGCCTCGATTGAGCCTGACTTATGTCCGGAGCGTTTACTTTTTTATATATATATATATATATATATATATATAATTGTTATCGATATATATCGATGAGCCCTGGATTTTATATCCTGAGTATTTACTTATATATATATATATACTTATATATATAATTGTTGTCGGACATATCCGATGAGCCTAGATTTTACATCCGGTGCATTTACTTGCTTATATATATATACTTATATAAATAATTGTTGTCGGACATATCCGATGAGCACGGATTTACATCCTATCGCTTTTATGCGTTTATTGCTTATATATATATATATATATATATATATATATATTTACATTTACATTTCATTCGGGGCTGGAGTTTACTTCGTGGCGCTTGATTGCTTTTACAGCTTTATTTACATTTCGTCACACAGAGTTTACTTCGTGGTGGTTGATCATATATATATATATATATATATATTTATCGCTTTTATAAATTTACATTTCCGATCCCCCATGGAGTTACTTCATGGTGGTTGATCATGTCTGTATATATATATATTTACAGCTTATATATATATATAACTGCTTACTGCTTTCCATACAAACTACAGTACCATGTGAGCCTAGGAATCATGTGATCACAGGTTCAGTCTACTGAATCTAGATTTGGTTCCCGTGATGGACCCTTTTTAGCTGTGAGCAACTTGTACATTATTTTACAAAGGTCTCGAATTTCCATGGATGGTCATATGCCTATGAGGAGTTCAAGATCACAGATATTATTTTCTCAAAGATGATTCAGATCTCAAAAAATAAAAGCAAACAAGCCAGAACATTTAATAATAAAATGGAAGTATCAAAGGCCTCAATTACTATTGAGCACAGGGTTTGAAAAACCTCTTTTTACAAAACTTCATTGCTATATCTTGCTTAAAACTGAATTTTTCTATAAATTCAAACCCTTTGTATATAGGTGCGAATGAGGCCTCGCACTACTTTCAAATAATTGTACATTGATCCACACACACACATACACACATTCATATAACACTTTCTTTGAAAAGTGGCGGTCACCGTGGCAACACGGATTTCGGGGGGTGCCTAACACCTTCCCTCCGCATAATCAAGCCCCCGAACTCAAATGAATCTCGGTTTCACAGAATTCGCTTAGCGTTGTCATATCATTTGGGTCAATGTGCAAACCTTTTCATTCATATTGGTGCAACCAGTAAAATACACCAACTGGCGACTCTTAAAGTTAAATCGTCGACATTATACATGTCGGACCTTTTTCACTTGTTTTTTCAAACAAATCTCACATTAACATGAGAACACCAAAGATTAAGTAACGAAAAGGGACACTAAAAATCCCGACATCGATAGGTGGCGACTTTGCTGGGGACTCCAGTAAGAGGGCTTAAGCCGCTATTACAAGCTTTTCAAAACTGTTATATGCTTGTGTGTGAATATTGTATTTACATTTATGATGAATGTGTACGAATGGTTTTTACTTACTGCACTATACTATATCTATTTGTGATATTAGTGCTTCGTACATGTCATCATTTTCATAAACGGTGAGACACGTTGTATGTGAATGTATGTTGTGTGGTTCCTCTATCAGGAGGCTATCCTGTCGATGTTTGATTACTGGACTCGTAGGAAGAATAATTCTAACGGGGCTCAAGAAAGGCACCACCCAGATTCGCTCCAGTTGAAAGACTGGATTAACTTCCCGTCAAGTAGATTGCGATGATCTGGGAACCTTCATGCCAAAAAGTCGCGAGAGTAACCCTAAGATAGATCAACCTCTGATAAACCAAACGCGGAGGAAGTCTCTTCATGCCTTCCATATTCAATTACTTGTAAAAGCATTTACTTGTAATTTTATTCCATGTTCATCTTTATGTAATGGAAAATATGAAGTTCATCTGTGCATACATGTTATCAATTAACACCCGATTTTGCAGGACAATATTCCTAAAACGGACATGTTATGATAACATTTACATTACCCTAAGACTAAACTACATAAGTCTTTTGTAGGGAAATCATTAGACCTATTACCCGCTCAAAATCCAAAAAGGCCACTAGCCTACAGCCAGTCATGTCTTCGTCTGACCAGTCTAATCCTGTTTCTCGTTAAGAATTTGACGGATTAAGTCAACAAATCACAAATTTGGCTATCTTGCTTAAAGAATTGCATCAATCCACTCAGGGTACAAAGATGCCTCCACATACAGAATCCTCTACACAAGGAGGAACACAAAGTTTAGATAAAACAAATCTAGAACCTCCGTTGGATACTACCAACAAAGACCCTGAAAACACCAGATCCAAACACCGGTGATATAAGGAAGAAGGTACTCCAAATGGAGGAAACTATCCGTGTTCTCAAAGGGACTAGAACACATGGAAGTGTTTCATATGCTGACCTTTGCATCTTCCCTGGTGTTCATTATCCAAAGAAATTCAAAAGCACTGATTTTGAAAAGTATGACGGATAAGGGGATCCTTATACCCATTTAAAGGTATTCATTGGAGAACTTGGATCTTACGCGGAAAATGAAAAGCTCAGAATGCAGCTGTTTCAAAAAAGTCTGACTAGAGAAGCCCGTTCATGGTATAACAGATTAGTCAACTCAAAGATCCATAGTTGGGAAGAGCTGGCTCACGCCTTCCTCACTCAATACAGTTTTTAATCTTAGATGGCTCCTGACCGGTACCAAATTACCAAGGTCAAGAAACAGTCTAATGAGTCTTTCAGAGAGTATGCTTAAAGGTGGAGGCGCCTTACTGCTCAAGTTATTCCTTCCATAACGGAATCAGAAATGGTCATGACATTTATAGATGTACAGGAAGCTCCTTTCTATGAGAGAGTCTTAGCTGGTATTGGAAAACTATTCTCTGAAATGATCAAGCACGGAGAGATGGCTGAGATGGGATTGAAGTCTGATAAAATTCAAGACCTAGCCGCTCTTAAAGCTGTTGTTGAGCACATCCAGTCCAGATCTTATGGAAACAACCCCCAGAGGGTCCATAAAAAGAAAGAGGAGGATGTTTCCTTGATACTACAAGGTCAAAAAGGCAATCAAAGCGTGCCTATACAAAGGAGAAACTACTCCCCTTCTCAAGCACAACCTTTAAACCCTCCATTGCCTAAGAGTGGAGAAGTAAAGCATCCTCGAACGTTCACATCCTTAGGGGACTCGCTCGAGAATATTCTTGCTTTTCTGACTACTCAGAATAAAATTACACATCTTCTTCCACCAGCCAACCCTAATGGGAGGGGTTTTAATGCTATTCGAAAGTATTCTTATCATGCCGGAGCACCTGGACATGATACTCAAGATTGTTGGGCCATAAAACATAAGATCCAAGATTTAATAGACAACGGTGAGATCGTGGTCACCAAACCAGATCAACCTCATGTGCAAGACAACCCTCTTCCTCAACACAAAGAAGAAGATGTCAACATGATCAGTTGGAGCACTGGACAGAGTTCCAATTTTAACAGTGAATCATCCCCGATCATCAAAGATGGTGTTGGAAAATGGGATTATGCAAAGTTCCAGTTTACTATGGAATGAAAGATTAAAGCTCTTTGCAAACAAATTGAGCAATTGGCAGAACTGGTGACCCACCAGCATCAAGTCACACGCCAATTAATCAGGCAGGAGCATGCCTATCTCCTTCCATTTGTTATGAATGCTCCATCACCACCTTTAGAAAGCGAAGCTATAGAGGATAAGGTTGCAAAAAGTGTAAATGCTAAATCCCGTTGGGATTTTTCCAATCAGAGAGAATTAACATATCTGGGCCAATCTATGGAGGAGATACTGCAAATGTTGATCAACGAAGGAAGAATTACCTTCTTTCTGCCTCCAATCAATCCTCGCTCAGGATGGTTCAATTCTGATGAAGTGTGTCAATATCATTCACATTCTCGCAGTCACAGCACAGAAGAATGCTGGGCACTCCGCCATCTCATTCAAAATCTTAATGATAGCGGTGTCCTGCAACTAGTAGATGATTACACTGTGCAATTCAAGAGTGGGAATGCATGTCCTACCAAATGGAAGGGATCAGTATCAGTTATATCCGAAGTGGATGATGAGACTATCAAAGTATTTCCCATACAACCAATTCAACTCAAAGGAGCTGACAATCATTTGAAAGTGGCTGCACTAGAGCCAATTTCTTTACCCTTCATACCCCAACATCCTGTTGTCATCTTACACAAAGTTCCATGGAATTATGGAGAAGCTGAAGGATCCACGTCTCATACTACTGCTACAGTGTCGAAGAGAATCCATTGTATCTTCCTCAACAAGTTATGAAACCTACTTGCAAAGCTAAGGGGAAGATTCCCATGGAGAAGATTGAAAAATTCCTCCGCACTATGGGCCACAATGAAGCCAAGGTTGTTTTAAGCTTATAAGAAGTTCCACACCAGATATCTATACTGGACTTGGTTTTCTCTTCCAAAGATCATCGGAAGATCTTATTGAAGGTTTTGAAAGAAGCCTACTTGCCAAAATCAGTGGATGTGGAAAAATTTCAACATCTGGTTGATCACATTTTCAACAACAATGTGATATCCTTCACTGATGACGACATACCACCCAAAGGGACCGGTCATTGCAAGCCATTGCACATTGTAGTTTTGTCTTCTGGGTACATGCTAGCTGGAGTTTTGATAGATGGAGGCTCATCTCTAAATATCTGTCCTTATGCCACCTTGGTGAAGATGAATGTCAATCTCAAGCGGATCCAAAGCAGCCATACGGTTATCAGAGCTTTTGATGGATCCCTACGAAATTCCGTTGGAAAGATTGAGTTGCCAATTGAGATTGGTCCAAATACATTCAATTTATCCTTCCACGTCCTCAAGATAGATTCAGGATACAACCTGCTATTGGGGAGACCATGGATACACATGGCTGGAGCCGTTCCCGCCACACTACATCAACAACTTAAATACATTGTCAATAGCAGTCTAGTCACTATCAACGCTGAGCTAGAATGTCCTGAACAAGGAACTCTAGCAATCATCAGCTTCAATTCAGAAGTTGAACCGGCTAGTTTTCATACTTTGGAAGTGAGTACTATGCAATACCATTCTATTGGAGCACCACTTCCTGTACCCAAGATTTCTGCCGAGGTTATGTTGGCCACTCAAGAAATGATGTTATTGGGTCATCAACCTGGACAAGGGGTTGGTAAAAATCAGCAGGGTATTAAGCACCCTATTCAAGTGTCCAGTCAAATTGGAACAGCCGCACTAGGCTATTCTCCCAGTTCCAGTCACAGGAATCCTCATAAGCACAAGCAAATTCCTCAGGCTTCTGCCTCACGACGATTTTCTATACCTTTACCTCATGAGTTGATACAATCTCCAGTAAAGGTGCCAGCCCATGTTGCGGCCATGCTATTTCCTAAACCAGTTCCCATCAAAGCAAAAGAGGTGCTGATTCCTGATCCCGAAGTGGAAGAAAAGGTACAAAAACATAAACATGACATTGCCTTGATGATGGCAGACATACGCGTCATTGTTCATGATGAACATACAAATAGATACACCCCAGACGATGATTGCCTAGATGTCATGGTTATCATTCGGGAGAAGGAGGACAATGACGATCCATCCATCACTACAGTCCATCAGGACTTTGCCCTCGACAATTGGAGCAACACTTCATGCATTGGTCGATGAGGGTAAAATGGGCAGAAAATCCCTCTGCCCTGTAAATAACTTTAATTGCTTGCTTTTCTTTACAGTACTAGCAGTTATTTTATCAAGTACATGCTAACACTTTTGTATGATCAAATAGTTGCATATATTAAGTGAAAGCATATTCTGTTTTAGGACTCTGAATTTAGATGTGCCTGTACTTGCTGATGAGGTGCCTTCTCTCCACAAGGGCTATAACTTTGATGCAAAGTTGGACTCAAGACTTAATGGATATACAAGAGGACATTGAGACACCTCAGAGATTAAGGAATGGGTCACAGACAAACCTAAACCCAATCTTGATCAAACCACTTCTTTCAATCTTGGAACCTTAGAAAACCCTAAGCTAATCCAGATTGGTTTAGACCTTACCACAAATCAGCGGAATGACATGGTTGCACTATTAACCCAATTCTAGGATGTGTTTGCATGGTCTCATGAAGACATGGTGGGTTTGTCCACTGACATTGTTCTTCATCGCCTTCCCATTAAAGAAGGATCCAAGCCAATTAGGCAAAAACTCAGGCGATTGAAACCTGAGTGGAGTATAAAGGTTAAAGAAAAAATTGTGAAACAATTTTAAGCTGGCATTATCATGGTGTCTACATATCCAGAGTGGATATCCAACATTGTTCCCATGCCTAAACCAGGAGGAAAGGTACGAGTCTGCGTGGATTACCGGGATTTGAACAAAGCTTGCCTTAAAGATAGCTTTCTCGTGCCCTTTATCCACATTCTTATCGATAACACCGCTTCAATACGGCATGTACTCCTTTTTTGATTGATTGCATGGGTACCATCAAATTATGGCCACTGAGGAGGACCGTGAGAAAACTACTTTCATCACGCCATGGGGGACTTTTTGCTACAGACAATTGTCATTCGGCCTCATCAATGCCGGGGTAACCTATCAGTGAGCTATGATGGCTCTTTTCCATGATTTAATGCACAAAGAGATAGAGATCTACATGGATGACATCATTGTCAAATCCCGAAGGGAGGAGGACCACTTAGACCATCTCAGAAAGCTTTTCAATAGGTTGCGTAAGTACAACTTGAAGTTGAATCCAACCAAGTGCGCCTTTGGTGTTAAGTCAGGCAAGTTGCTAGGTTTCCTAGTCAGCCACAAAGGGATTGAACTGGATCCTACCAAAATCCAGGCCATTAGGGAAATGCCCATTCCTCAGACAGAGAAGGAAATATGGGGATTTTTGGGAAGAATCAACTTCATTAGCATGTTCATTTCTCGACTTATAGCAAGTTATGAGCCAATCTTCAAGTTGTTAAGGAAGAACTCCTCCATGAAATGGAATGATGAGTGTTAGAAAGCCTTCCTCACAATCAAAGAGCAGTTGGTTAACGCTCCTATTTTGGTACCTCCTAGGGATGATGTGCCCCTATTCATGTACCTGTCCATAAATAACAATGCCATGGGCTGTATGCTGGGGCAAAAAGACAATAGAGGCCAAGAACGAGTTATCTATTACCTCAGCAAAAGATTCAGCACCAGTGAACACAAGTGCACTCTAATCGAGAAGACTTGTTGTGCTTTAGCATGGGCTTCCATGAGGTTGCAACATTACCTCCATGGTCACACAACCCATCTCATATCCCGCGTGGATCCACTCAAGTATGTGTTCAGTAAGCCTACAATAATTTAACATTGTCTACATGACGCAGAAGTCTATCAAAGGTCAAGGAATTGCGGATCAACTGGCCGCCACACCTGCAGGGGACTACAAACCCTTGGAAACATACTTCCCCGATGAAGGTGTAATGACAGTTCAGTGTGATACATGCCATACGTGAAAAATGTATTTTGATGGAGCTGTTAACACAAAAGGTTCTGGAGCTGGAGCAGTTCCAGTATCTGGAAACGGGGGAGCAGTATCCCGTCGCCGTCAAATTATAGTTTGTCAGCACCAATAACACAGCTGAATATGAAGGCTGTATCTTGGGGTAAAACTTGCCCGTTCAATGGGCGTCAGGCGGTTAATTGTCTTTGGGGATTTAGAGTTGGTAATCAAACAATCCACAGGAATCTATCAAACCAAAGAATTACATTTGCTGCCTTACCATCGACAAGTTTTACAGATGGCTTTGGAGTTCGAAGAAATCTCTTTTCTACACATTCCTCGTAATAGGAATGATTTTGTAGATGCATTAGCAATGTTGGCCTCCTTGATTCATATACCTGATAAGGAAGACATGCCAAGCATCTCATTTGCATTGTAAAAAGCCCCAGTCTATGGGAACTATGTTAGAGAAGTATCAGATGAACTACCTCCCATCCACAACCCTTGGTATCAACACATCAAGGAGTATTTACGAGATGGATCTACACCCGCTGAGGTGAGCCTAACTGAGAAGAGGCGGATTCATCGACTTACTCTGAAATTCTACCTGAGCAGAGATGCACTCTATAAAAGAGATGCAGGATTAGGTCTCCTCAGATGTCTGGATAAAGACCAAGCTCAGAGACTCATGGATGAGATCCATGGTGGAGTATGTGGGCTTCACATGAGCGGACCCCTACTTGTCAAGAAGATCCTCAGAACAGGGCATTATTGGCTTACACTCAAAGTTGACTGTGATGATCACGTCAAGAGGTGCTATCAATGCCAGATTCATGGGAATGCTATCCACGCCCCTCCAAGGGAACTCCACAATATGAGTTCGCCCATGGCCCTTCTCAATGTGGGGAATGGACGTGATCGGGCCCATCGAGCCCAAAGCCAGTAATGGACATCGATTCATATTCAACATGATCGACTACTTCACCAAATGGGTAGAATCAACATCCTTCCTCAGGGTTACTAAAGAAGTCATCATTGCTTTCATTAGAAACAATGTCATCTGTCGATATGGACTACCAGAGGTCATTGTGTCAGACAATGCTAAGAACCTCAACAACAAAATGATGGAGGAGTTATATAGAAAATTCCACATCAAACACCTTAACTCTATCATCTACCGTCCAAAGATGAATGGTGCTGTTGAAGCGGCTAATAAAAACATCAAGAAGATCATGTAGAAAATGTCCACCAATCACAAAGGATGGCCTGACCTCTTGCCTCTGACGTTATTAGCCTATAGAACTTCCCTGCGTACTTCCACTGGGGCAACCCCTTACTCATTAGCCTATGGGATGGAAGCAGTGATCCCCATAGAGGTGGAAATGGAATCCCTTAGAGTGTTGATGGATGCTCAGTTAGATGAAGATTAATGGGTACAAGATAGGTATCACCAATTGTCTCTAATAGAAGAAAGACGAACTGCAACTATCTTTCATGGTCAATTTTATCAGCAAAGGATCGCACGATCCTACAACAGAAAAGTCCGACTACGATAGTTCAAACAACATGACTTGGGTTTAAAGAAGATCATTGACAACCAAGATCAATCTAAGGGAAAATTCGCTCCTAACTGGGAAGACCCATTTGTTGTCAAGGAGGTATTGACAGGAGGTGCTCTCAGATTGCAGGAAATGGATGGCGATGAATTTCCATAGCTTATCAACTCGAACACCATGAAACGATACTATGTCTGAAGTTACCATCAAATAAACATCCTAGTTTTGACCATCAAATCACCAGTCATTTCGGTTTTGAACCCTTTCTTTCTTACATGCTCTTCTTCCCCTCAGGGAAACATACATTTCAAACCAGCAGCCTAGTTTTACCTCCGTTTAAACATTTCAGACAATTTTGGTTATCCTGAAGACGGGACTAAACCTTTCACACCTGCAGTTTATCCTGAAGACGGGATTAAACTTTTCTACGCTTGCAGTTTGTCCTGAAGATGGGATCAAACTTTTTCCACACCTACAGTTTATCCCCATTATGGGATCAAACTTTCTTCTCCCCGCAGTATAGCCTGCACATGGGATTCACACTTCTATATGGCCCGGTCGCAATAAATAACAAAAACAACAAAAACATTTCTACCCTTTCTCTACAAAACCACAAAAATACTTCTACACCCTTCTTCATCAATAAAGCTTCTGCCTTTCACATTCAGCGTTGAACCTCTTACACCAGGTTCGAACTATGCAGACTTGATCTCCTCTTCAATAGGAGTATGTAGGCAGCCATTTATGGTTCAGTCTAACCCCTACTAGAAAAAAAATAAAATTGTCACACGATACTGGGATCAACCTTCAATTCACCACATTTCAACGGTTTCAGATCAAAGGGATGGAATTACCTAACCTCTTCTCACAAATAGAAGATTCGGTGACCATCTAAGCTGCGGTCGTGGCTCAAAGAGCAATACCAACCCATAAGAGATGGAATTAACTAGACTTCTCACAAATAGAAGTACTGGCGACCATCTGTGGTGCGGTTAATCTCAAAGAGGAAAAACCACCTTCCTCTCCACTTTTCCATATAGATACCAGTCCCAAGACACCAAAGATGGTAGGGATATACAGAAATCAATGATCCGTTCTAAGAGATCTTATGACATCTCAATGTCCACCTATCAAGGATAAGTTCAAAATGCATTAAGATCACAAGGCTCTGAAGAAACAGGCAAATATCAGGCAAGTATCAAGGCATAACTAAAAGGGAAGTGAATCAAAATATATTTCCGTGCCATATATAATACTGTTTGATATATACATATGTGCTGTACATAACAAAATGGCTAAGCTAGTCTGTGCACAAAAATACAAAGCTATCTACAGATTTGTATATATGCGGACTATCAGATCTAACATGGCATCCCTCTCTGAAGACGGAGGTAGCGCTGCAAGCTCCTGCCCGAGGGTATCTACACGAGCTAGCAGATCAGAAGCTAACTGCATGGTGGCATAATGCTCATCAATGTAAGCACTCATATTGGCAAGACTGACAGTCATCTAGGATCGCACTGAAGTACTGTCTGCAATGGCCACATCCCTAGCAGATAAGGCGGCGTAAGCTAAACAATTATAACTCACCTTCCCAAATATCCTATACACATGTCATCATGACATAATTAGTTACCACATGATCACGATACATAACTAAATATCTATTTCATTTATACCTCTTAGTCTTAGGTTTAACCACATGGTTAATCCACACTTCTCATTTATCAATACAAAATTTCAATTATCACATAACTCATTAATTACCAATACTAATTTTTATATTTGGTATTATAACAACACCACAATATGATTAATCACATTTTATAGTCAAAAGATAACATTATATTAACAATTATAGAATTATATATTAAAAATCAAATTTTTGGGCCAAATTGCTAACTGGCGCTACAACGCCTCAGTTTGTATTGAGGATTGACGTTGTAGCACTAGGGCGCTGGGGTGCAAGACTAAGGCTTGAAACCGGTGCTGTAGCGTGGTCTCGGCATTGCAACGCTTCTGTTTACTTACAGAATTTGCGTTATGCATGTACTCGTCAACAAGCACTGAGTGGTGCTATAGCGCCCTATTTCTTTACAGAACAGGCGATGCGGCGCCATGGTACAGTTGCACGCAGACAATGTTCGCGAAGAACACAAAACAAAGCCAAATTGACCTAAAAGCTCCTTTCTTACAACAATTCCAACTTACCCAAGTTGTATAAACTTTACAAAAAAAACAAATAATGTTCCTAACATGTTTCTAACCATATAAACAACATAACAACAAATTAATACCTCTAAATTTCATTATTTTTGCTATTTCTTCACTTTTTGACATTCTTAGCGAAATTAATCACTCTGAATTCGTTTTTCAGCTAAAATAATTCGTTTAAATCACTTTTTTTTTTGTTTCTTCATGTATTTTCACAATCAGAAACCAATTTACACATTATAACATGAATTGAACACAAGTTTTGGTTCTAAAATAACCCATATTATATATATATATATATATCACTGTAAACTTACTGTAATATGATTTTCTCCATATTAAAACATACTTCATGGATTAAACTACTCTAAATCATATATAAATCATATAAAGCATTTTATATATACAAATTAACTTACACAAACCATATAAGCAACAATTATTCATCAATATAAATTCTACAAAGAACTTCTCACACAGAAAGAAAACTAAAACCTTAGAAGGTAAGATTATACCTTTGATTGCTTGCTTAGGTTAGTTAGGAGATAAGAATTAGCCTATCCTCCTTCTCGGGCACTTAAAATCACAGAATTTTCTTTTTTCTTCTCACTTTTCTCTCTCCAAATTCTCTTGTTTGTCTTTTCTAACTATACGTAATATAACTGATATAACGTATAATACATATTATTAAATAATATAAAACTGACAAGCATACAATACCCCTACTTAATATTATATCAGTTATATTTTTTTTTAAATTCAAAAGCTACTAAGGCTTGTTTGGCAAAACTAATTTAAAATAAAGACTTAAATGCCTTAAGCCTTGTTTGGTAAAACTAAATTAAAACTCATTTTAGCTTATTTTAATAATTCACTTATTAAATAGTTTATTGTTAAATTCTATTTAATTAAATTCCCATATTCAAATTTAATTAAATTAAAGCTAACAACAAGTTATTATGTAATACCCAGTAAAATAATAAATAAATAATATTTAAATTTTTATTTAAAATATATTAATTGAACATTGTTATTTATTGGGTCAAACTAATCATTTAATTTATATGAGCTAATAAATATTAATAAGTGTAACGACTCGAAAATTCGAATTTTCCAGAAATTAAGTTTAAAGAATTAGTTATTAATAAAATAAATTTTTATTAATAATATTATGTGCTATGTGTTTATTAATCTTTCTAGAACCTAGGATGATTATAAGTTGGGAGGATTTTGGCTACGAGCTAGACTGAACGAGTAAGAATTTTCAAGACGAAAATGAAAATTTTTCGGGAGTAAAAATATTTCTGGGAAAAAAGACGAAATAGACACTATTCACCCGACGAAATCTAAGGATTAGGATTTGAATAACCTAAGCCGTTCTGAGAGTTCGGTTTGTCGAAATGACATTCCGTCGAAATATTAGCCGATAATATATCGTGAAAAGTTAAGTAAGCCGATAAATATTTTTCTCAAAAAACATGCAGAAATCGGACGAAATAAAAATGACGAAAAGTACTGCTATGTACTTTTCACTTGTTTAGCTACGTTAGGGGAAACTGTGAAGGAAAATGCTTAACACCAAAAAGTGTTTTTCAGTTTTTCGGAGATCCGAAGAATACATAAAAGTTAATTGGTAAAAGAAAGATGAAATATTCAAAAATATTTGGATTCCGAGAATCGTGGTTTTCGGACTGTAAAGTGCTTATGCTTAAGAGCTAAGTAAAGGATAAGTTACTTAAGGGTTAAGTAAACTTAAAGGATAAGTAAACTTAAGGGTTAAGCAAACTTAAAGGCTAAGTAAACTTAAGGGTTAAGCAAACTTAAAGTTTAAGTAAACTTAATGGCTAAGTAAACTTAAGGGCTAAGTTTACTTAGTGCTTAAGTCATGAATAGTAAGGAGGTTTGGGGGGGCAAAATGACTAAAATACCCCTAGCCTTGGTCTTCTATAAATAGGAAGCTTATTTCATTTGTTTGGAATTTTGAAAATTGTCCAACATTTGAGAGAGAGATTTCGGATGAGGGAGAAGAGGAAAAGGAGGAAGAAAAGTTGCTCGTGAGCAAACTTTGTTCAACGGAAATAGATCAAAGGAGAAAGGTAATCCGAAACCTAGTCTCTTAGAAATTTTCTTTAAGTTTCTATGTTCAAAAACATAGGTTAATGAGGATAAGGAGTAAAAGATATTAGGAATGATTTTATATGGTTGAAATCATAAGAAAAGAAGAAATAAGAAATTAGAAGTTTAGTTTGTAAATTTCTTAAGGAAGTGCTCGATTCGTAATGAATTAGAAAGATTTGAATGGATTATATGAATGAGTAGATGAAATAAGTAAGAAATGGTGTTCTATAACATCAAATTCCAAGAAAAAGTGAAATCATAATCAAAATATCGATTAAAAATGAAGAACGAACGAAGAACACGAAGAACACGCGAAGAACACAAAGAACGTTGTTAATGGACAAATTTAAAATAATCGTAGTATAATTGTTGTTGATGGACAAGTTTAAAACCATCGTGTATAAGTTAGTTGCTTATTGCTTGGTTAGGAACGTTAGAAACGTTCTTGAAGAACGGATTAAAACTAAGGTATAACGAAGTTATGGCGAAAATTTCGTAAAAGACAAATGAGAATTAGAAAGTTAGTAAATGAACCTGAATGTGTAGGGTTTCATAAGAAAATAAGAGAACGTAGAAAATGTGAGTCATGGACTCAAGAATGAATGAATTTCGAGTTCGGATGACCGAATTACGGACGAACGAATAAAGAGCGTTAAAAACGTAAAACAAACAAAGGGCGAAGATTAAGCTAATCGAATGACATGTTAACAGATTCAGAATGAAGTTCTATCCGAGGGGGATTGAAGTACGTAAGATAAGGAAGAGAATGGCTTTGGAACGACCTCGTTTCGAGTTATGACGAATAAGTTATTGAAGCGGGAAGTAACCATTTCAAACCAGTGTAAACTCTTAAAAAATTTTTTGAGAAGAAGGGCTTGGCGCCGTGGCACCAGCCATGCCTTGTAAGGTAGCACTGCAGCGCCAGACCAGGGAGCCGGGTACTGCAAACTAGCACCACGTCGCGAGAGATAGAAGGGAGAGTGGCACCGCAGCGCTAGTGTAGGGAAAAAGCCAGAGAAGAGATTTTAATTGCTCAGCTCTTGGGGGAAATGTAAGGGAAGATAAAGAACATAAGATTAATCAAATGTAACACTTAATTTAGTGAATTAATTCTTTAATGAAGGTTGAATGAAAAGATTAAACGGGATTAAAAGACAAAGAATATAGACGCGGGTTACGGAACCGATATCCGGAGACCATAGTCGAGATAAACAAACGTGGGGGATTGCTATGATTGTGATTCCCTAGATGTTGGGGAACGAGGGTAATGAATAACATTTTGATGTTATGACATGGTAGTGAGAGATAAGTGTAAAACATATAGACGCTATAAACGTAACGTTGTTGTGATAAACGATCGGTCGTAGCATACAACAAACAGTATGGCTTCGACAATAAGAAAGAATAATGAACATAGGGTTCATGGGATGGATAATGATCGAAAGCGATTAAAACCTTGAGTAAAGGTTGAATGAGAGATTAAGAGATGAGCAACGTGAACGTTGAATACGTAAACGATCCTCGTGAATCGTATTCGCGTCGGATGAACATTCTACGTATACCCTGGTTGTATGACCTAGATGTTGACAAAGGTAGTAAGTAAGACATGAATTATCGAGAAAGCCATAATTAACGGTAATAAGAGTAATGAAAGCCGAAGGTGAGTCGAATAAGAATGAATCCTGAGGTATGACATTTAGTTATCAGAAAGCAAAAAGGAATAAGAAATTAACTTAACGAATATTATAGTTTAATAATTCAGATAAGTTAAGATAAGTTAGGTTATGGTACAATCGTAACCTTTGATGGTTGACACATGGGAGCTAGGCTAAACAATTCCTTCAGAGAGCGAAGGTATATACGAAACTGGCAACTGATCTAACTCACTGTTATGGGCAGCGTAGACGAGACAGGAACTTGTTTGTTGGTTATTTGTGGAAAACCACTCAGAGTACCATATGGACTACTAGCAGAGAAGCGATGTGTGCTATGTCCTAGAGAAGTTATAAGAAGAAGATAAGAATGTAAAACATCAAAGATGATGAACGTATAAGTAAGACATCTCCGTATGTCATGAAACCATAAAACAATAATTAAAGTGGTCGTGTAAACTTAGGTTGCAAGAACGCAAACCCTAAGAAGTAAAGTTAAGTACACCAATGTGTAAGTTCAATATATGACTAATTGGTGTTTATGTTTTGTCCTTATGTGTTATATAGGAATTGGAATGAGCAGTTCAACGTAAGCAGTAGCTGTGCATAAGGCAAGTTTCCTAACTTCATTCATATTCTAAATGAATGCTAGTTTCTTAAACATCTCAAATGTTGAACTTGAAAAGTTCTGTCTATGTGCGAATGTGCGATATTTGTACAAGGTGGTAGAACGTATGAGGCCTTGAGCCAAAATTTGAACACTTCGATGTTTCTATGATATGAAATGTTTTTTGATTGAGTTGTTCAATACAAGTATGTTCTGTTTATACATGAATCATTATTGATTAAGTCTGTGCTAATGATTCTAGCTAGACATGATGTGTATGAGAAAGGTAGAGGAATGAAAGTATTTTAAAATGAAAATGAATATTGTTTTAAAATGATAGGAATCGAGATTATTCCTATTATTCAAGATGCTTCATAACCTTTGTTCGGTTATTGAAGTCTTAAAAGAGTGTTTGAATTCTTGAAGATGTTTGTTCAACTGTTATAACTTGCTGGGCAATTGAATGCTCACACTTGCTTTAAATGAAAAATATTTTCAGCAAACGATGTTAGAAGAATTTAAGGATCCCATAAAGATCAAGCTGACGTTATTCAGATGAAGTGCCATTCAGAATGTGAATGAGCATGAAGATCAATCGAAGACTTATAATATAAAATAAGTTATATGAACTTTAGATTAGTTTAATGAATTGTTATATATCCTTAGTGGCGGATGAAAGTCACTCGTGTAAGATGTAAAGAATAATGTAATTATCATTATTTGTAATGAAAGGAGTTATAAGGTTTTAGAACCTTGGAAATTAGAATGTATGTTGTTATATTTGAGTATATAATGATGTATGTTTGGAAGAAGATGGGATCGTGACGTACGGAATCCGAGTGTGAAGATAGACCGAATTTCGGGGCGTTACAATAACTGATGGATGGATTAATTTGGTAAAATTTGGGCATTATTATTAATTGAACCTAATTAGAAGTTTATTAAAACAAGACCTCTTTGTTAATAAATAGCTCGACCTAATTTTACTTTATTATACGAAAAGGGAATGAAGGGAGGAAGATTTGTGCGACTGAAGAAAAAAACAGTCGCATACGGAAGAAAAGAAATCTCAAGTATGCTTTTATTGTATTGGGATGCTTGCTTTTATTGTATGGGATGCTTTTGGTTTCTATGTTAAAGGATATATATATATATATATATATATATATATATATATATATATATATATATATATATATATATAAATGATATAATGGTAATGATCCATGTGCAACTTTTCTTGTTAAAGCGAAAAGTACTAATTTATATATATAAATAACAATGGTTCATGGAATGAAAGCGCATTCATGAAAAATATATATATATATATATATATATATTATTTATATTATATTAACTAACTTATGTTATTTATAAATTAAATTTAAAAGTTTGTATACTAATTAATTAATTCTAATAAAAAAGTATAAATTTACTTAATAATAAATTAAATAATATTATGTTAGTAATGGTTAGATTTGTAATAAAATTTTATTTTATTATTAGATCGGACGGAGGGAATTTAAGGAGTATATTTGGAATATAAATTTGGATATTGCATTATCGATTCCAGGTATGGATTCCGTACTCATTCATCGATACTCTTTAATTTTAGTTTGTTCGTTTTGCTTCTCATTTTGATTTTGGATATTGTCTCGATACCTTGATCATAGTGAAGTTCATATGATAGTTTATTTTGATCTTTAGAATATCATAACTTGTACTCTTTGAATTAGTTTATCATGTTTAATATTTATTTTGATTTTTCGTAGTGATATACATGTTAGTATATTTTTGGAGACTTGTGTTGATGATTCGTTCGATTTAACATGTACACGTTAAAACCCCTTTGTGTTGATATTGTGTCGCATGTGTTATGATATGGTATTTTTGTTAGAATATACCGTAGGGTATACATGAGTTATAACCACCTGTGGGGGTATCACAGGCATGTCCTCCTGACACCGAGGCATGACACCTTCTGTGGTGGTGTGATCAGTCCACAACGTCTCTATTTTTTGCTCTGGTGAGAGCTGGCCATTTGGTGTTCTGTTGTGGGAGGCATATGGGTCGACCCTAGTTTTCTATTATATTCTATTCTGCGAAGCAGTGATATTTGTGACGCCTTCCGATTTTGCATGTATCTAGATTGCCCAATCCGATGTGTGATTGCATGTGTGGCATTATTTTGATTGCCTGTGTGGCATTATTTATCTTGTCTGTGTGGCAAGGTATATTATTATTTGTTTTGAGCTCGGTATAAAATAACACCCAGCCATTTGATTCAGCCTATTATTTTGTTGTGTTAGTTTTGTCCGTTTCGGTTCATTTTAGTTCATTTAATTGAGTTAGTTATCTCAGTTCTTTATTTTGTACACTATATCCGTACTGGGCATTTGGCTCATGCTGTATTTTTCTTCCGGTAGGTAATTAGGGGGATCAAGGGAAAGTGTGATGAGAGCTCCTTTCATTCCAATGGTTTAGAAATATTTTGTTTAGGCTTGATATATCAGTTTATTTAGAGTTGTAATAGTTATTTCAGATTGCGGTTTGAGCTAATGTGACATTTATTATGGTTTGTCTTATGACAATTAATCATTATGAGATTATTTTTTTGTGGTTTAGAGCCTTGTTATATATTCTCCAATTTTGTTGTGTTTTGAGTAACCTCTCTTTCTATTTCGGAAAGGGGGTGTTACATATTACATCAAAATGTCACATAATCCAATTGTCTCAAAATTATAATTTTCATTATAATTTTATTTAATAAATTAGTACATCATTTTTAATTACTAAATTAAATTAAAATAATATTATAATAATTCATTTAATCATTATCAACTCTCTAATTTAATTATTAAATTAAATTAGAATATTATCACATAATAATTAATTCATCACTCTTTTAATTTAATTCACTTCAAAATACAAAATTGCTGAATACCAACTTAATTAACATATTACACTTAATCAAGTTAATTCCCCACAACTCATGAATTATTTATTTAACTAATAAATAATCAAATTAAACAAATATTTGTTTAGCAATAAACACATAAACTAAAATATTTATTTAATTCAATAAATATTTGAAATTACATATAAAAATTCTGGATCGTTACATCCTTCCCTCCTTACAAGGATTCTGTCCCCACAATCACAACTCAAACAATTCATTTGTCACATTCTTCCCTCCTTACAGGGATTCTGTCCCCAGAATCGAAGACACAAATTAAACAAATAGCTCATGATAGCTTTTCATCATCTTCTCTTCGAGTTTCCACGTAGCTTTCTCGGCATTGTGGTTGTGGCAACCCAAAAAATTTGATTGTCCAGAATTTAAGTTTAAAGAATTAGTTATTAATAAAATGAATTTTTATTAATAATATTATGTGCTATGTATTTATTAATCATTTTAGAACCTAAGATGATTATAATACGGGAGGATTCTGGCTATGAGCTAGATTGATCGAGTAAGAATTTTCAAGATGAAAATAAAAATTTTACGAGAACAAAAAAATATTTTCGAGGAAAAAGATGAAATAGATATTATTCACCCAACGAAACCCTAAGGGTTAGGGTTTGAATAACCTAAGTCTTTCTAAGAGATCGGTATGTTGAAATGACATTCCATCAAAAGATTTGATGATAATATATCATGAAAAGTTAAGTTAGCCAACAAAAGTTTTTCTCAAAAAACATGCAAAAATCGGACGAAATAAAAATGACGAAAAGTACTGTTATGTACTTTTTATTCATTTAACTACATTAGGGAAAAACGTGAATAAAAACACTTATCATCAAAAAGTGTTTTTTAGTTTTTCGAAGTTCCGAAGAATGCGTAAAAGTTAATTTGTAAAAGAAAGACGAAAAATCTAAAAATATTTGGATTCTGAGAATCACAGTTTTTTGAACAGTCGGTTGAATTCCGCAAGACGGAACCACGAAGCTTCCAAGAGAAGCTTCGTGAATAGTAAGGAGGTTAGTAAGGAAGTGGGAATAGTAACTTGGGAGCGAAATGACTATTTTGCCCCTAGCCTTGGTTTTCTATATAAGGAGAACCTTAGCTCATTTGTTGGTGATTTTGAAAATCACCAACACTTGAGAAAGAGAGAGAGAGAGAGAGGTCGGATGAGGAAGAAAAGGAAGAGGAAAAGCTAGCCCGAGTTCAAACTTTGTCCAACAGAAGAAGATTAAAGAAGAAAGGTAATCTAAAACCTAGTCTAATCTATTTTTTCTTTAAGTTTTCTATGTTAATATGCATAGCTTAATGAAAATAGGAAGAAGAGTTTAAGAATGATTTCATATGGTTGAAATCATAATAAAATGAATTATGAATAATTAAAGATTTATTTATAAAAGCTTTCTTAAGGAAGTATAAAGTTCGTAATAAATTTGAACGATCCGAATGAATCATATGAACGATTTAGTGAAATAAGTAAGGAATGGTGTTTTATAACACTAAATTCTATGAAAAAGTGAAATCATAATCAAAGTATCGATTAAAAATGAAGAATGAACGAAGAACTAACGAAGAATGCAAAGAACACGAAGAATGTTGTTGATGGACAAATTTAAAACCATCGTAGTATAACTTGTTGTTAATGGAAAAGTTTAAAACCATCGCGTATAAGTTAGATTCTTATTGCTTGGTTAGGAATGATAGAAACGTTCATGAAGAAAGGATTAAACTTGGCTACAACGAAGTTATGGTGAAATTTTATAAAAGACAAACAAGAAGTAGAAAGTATGTAAATGAACCCGAATGTGTAGGGCTTTATAAGAATGTAAGAAAACATAGAAAACGTGAGTCATGGACTCAAAAATGAACGAATTCCGAGTTCGGATGACCGAATTACGGACGAATGAACGAAGAACATTAATAACATAAAACGAACAAAGGATGGAATTTAAGTCAATTGAATGGCATGTTAACGAATTCAGAATGAAATTTTGTATGAGGGATGTTAAAGTACGTAATGAGAGTAAGAAAATATCTTTGGAATGACCTCGTTTTGAGTTATAACGAAGAAGTTACGAGATTGCAAAGTAAGCGATTCATACGCGTTCCAACACTTAGAAAATTCTTTGGAAAAAGCGAGTTGTTGGCTGGCGTAGCTTAGCCTGGTTTGAACTAGAAAGAGATAGCGCATGGCCTGCGGCTCTGGGCATGAGTTACTGGAGACTTGCACTGCAACGCCATTAATAACAAAGGAAGTGGCGTCGTAGCGTCGGTACAGGGAAAAACCCAGAGAAGTGCTTTTAATTGCTCAACTCCTGGGGGAAGTGTAAGGGAAGATAATGAACATATAGTTCACATAATGTAACACTTAATCAAGTGATTTAAACCTTTAGTGAAGGATGAACAAAAAGACTAAACGGGATTAAAAGATAAATAATGTAAACGTAAAATACGTAACCAATATCTGGGGACCGTAGTTGCGATAAAATGAATGTGTGGGATTACTATGAAGGTGATTCCTTAGACGTTAAGAGATGAGGGTTGAGTGTATGCAAATATTAAACGGACAGAACTTACACCCTTGTATAGTTGATCGTAAGATAATGAATTATAAGGATTAAACATTTGAACGGTGAAGAAACTGATTTAATGACAATGACATATAACGTTAAGAAGCCGAGTTAGTAATAATAACTTGGATGACGTTCCGAGTCGAATGAACCGAATGTTATAAGATATGAATAAGGTAATATAAAATGCTTAACGCTATTAACGCATATTATTAGCATTGAACGATCGCTTCTAACATACTAAACACTCTATGAATTAGACGATAAGAAATAAATCCTGAGTTATGGCATTTAGTTGCCAAAAAGTCATAAGGAATGAGGCATCAACTTATAATTGTTCGGATAAGTTAAGCTAAGTTTAGGTTGTGGTACAATTGTAATATTTAATGATTAACATATAGGAGCTGGGCTAAATAATTCCTTTAGGGAGCAGAGGTATATACGAAATTAGCAACTGATCTAACTCGTTGTGAAAGACATTGTAGATGAAACGGGAAACTAGTTTGTTGTTTGTTTGTGGGAAACCACTCAGAGTACCATATGGAATATTAGTAAAGATTTGATGTGTGCTAAGTCCTAAAAAGGTTATAAGAAGAAGATAAGAATATAAATCATCAAAGATGATAATCGTATGAGTTAAGACATCTCCGTATGTCATAACGCCGTAAAACGGTAAAGAAGGATGGTTACATAAACTTAGGTTATAAACACGAATCATAAGGAGTAAGGTTAAGTTTAACCAATGCGTAAGTCAAGAATATGACTAATTGGTGCATGTTATTCCTTATATGATATATAGGGATTGCGATAAGCAGTTTAGCGTAAACTGTAAGCTGTAGCTGTGCGTAAGCGTACGAGTAGAAGAACTTAAGGATCCCGTAAAGATCAAGCTGACCGACATCTAGACGAACTATCATTCAGTATATGAATGAGCGTGAAGATCAAGCCAAGACTTGTAATAAAGAATAGTTTAATGAACTATTATATATCCTTGGTGGCGGATAAAAGTCAGTCTTGTAAGATGTAAAGAATAATATAACTATCATTATTTGTAATGAACGAGGTTATAAGGAATTAGAATCGGGGATTTAAGAATGTATGTTATTATATTTAGCTATATAATGATGTATGTTTGAAAGGAGATATACTCGTGATTTATGAAATCCGGGTATGAAGATAAATCGGATTTCAGGACGTTATAGTGGTTCCTCCATATCACCTTCACAGAAGGTATCACTTCATTCTCGAGCATTTATTCTTTCCTGTCAACTATCTGGATAGGAATTTCCTCATAAGACTAATCAATTGTAATGGTTCATACTCGATCACATATCTGTAATCGGGTTTATACGATCATAACACTGACACATGATAAACATTATGAATATGTTCTAATTTTGGAGGTAGAGCTACCTCGTAAGCCACTTCCCTTACTCTTTGTAGCCCCTCAAAGGGTCCAATAAACCTTGGGCTTAGCTTTCCCTTCTTACTAAATCAGATCTTCCCCTTCCAAGGAGAAACTTTTAGGAAGACAAAATATCCAATGTCAAATTCGCGATTATTTCTGTGTTGATCGACATAATTCTTCTGTCTGTCTTGAGTAGCTACCAATCTTGCCCTGATGATTTTGACAACCTCAGCGGTCTGCTGTACTAGTTCCGGCCCTAACAGTTGACGTTCTCCAACTTCATCCCAGTACAGTTGATTTTTGCACTTTCTGCCATACAATGCTTCGTAAGGCGGCATGCCAATACTCGCATGGTAACTGTTATTATAGGAAAATTTAGCTAATTGTAAATGATCATCCCAGTTTCCTTTGAAATCCATAATGCATGCTCTTAGCATATCCTCTAACGTCTGGATTGTTCGTTCACTTTGGTCGTCTGTTTGAGGATGGTACGCCGTACTCATTCTCAATTGTGTTCCCATCCAGAAGTTTGACGTGAATCGCGGATCTCTGTCTGACACAATTGAAAATGGAACTCCATGTCTTGAAACGATCTAGTTGACGTATAACTTTGCCAACTGAACAATAATGAATCTAATCATTATCAGCAAAAAGTGTGACAATTTCGTTAGCATATCCACTATCACCCAAATTGTGTCGTACCCTCTTTGAGTAGTCAAAATTCCTACCACAAAATCCATTGTGATATGCTACTACCTCCATTCTGGTATTTCTAATGGTTGAAGTAATCCGCTTGGTCTCTAATGCTCAGCTTTAACTTTTTGACATGTTAAGCATTTCGCGACACATTCTGCAAAATTTCTTTTCATATTTGGCTAACAAAAATGATGTCTTAAATCTTGATACATCTTTGTACTCCCCAGGTGAATTGAATATCTTGAGTTATGAGCTTCATTCAAGATTTTGTCTTTAATTTTAGGTACTGATGGAACCCAGATTCTTCCCTCGAACCTTACTAATCCTTCGGTATCAATCTTGAATTTCTCCTCACTACCCTCAGATAATCTTTCTTTGATTTTCTTGCATCCTTCATCATGTAGTTGAACGTTCTTTACCTTCACCACTAACGTTTCACCAGCTTCTATCTGGAACAATCTTTCATCCGATTCTTTCAGAAATTTTATTTCCAACTCTAGTTTCGCCATAGCTGAAATAAGCTCCTCCTGGGCAGTTAACAACTTCAACTTCTCTCGACCCTTTCTACTCAAGGCGTCAGTAACCATATTTGCCTTACCTGGATGATAAAAGATTTTGTAATCATAATCTTTTATCACTTCTAGCCATCATCTCTAACGCATGTTCAAATCCTTTCGTGTGAAAATATACTTCAGACTTTTATGGTCCGTATATATCTCACATTTCCCCCAATAGAGATAGTGTCTCCATATCTTCAGAGCAAATAACACTTCACCCAACTCCAAATCATGAGTCGGGTATCCTTTCTCATAGTCCTTCAGTTGCCTTGAGGCATACACAATGACTTTACCATTTTGCATAAGCACACAACCTAGTCCTTTATGCGATTCATCATTATACACCACAAAGTTTCTCGTATTATCCGGTAATGATAACACAGGTGCCATGCTTAACTTCTTTTTCAACTCCTGAAAACTCTCTTCGCACTTCTCCGTCCAAACAAATTTTACGGCTTTCCTTGTCAAATTTGTCAATACAGTGGCAATCTTGGAAAAGTCTTGAATAAACCATTTGTAGTAACCTGTCAGTCCCAAGAAACTCCTCACCTCTGATGGTGTCCTTGGTTGTTCCCAATTTATTACAGCTTCGACCTTTGATGGATTCACTGAAATCTCATCTTTGTCAATCACATGCCCAAGAAATTGCACACGTTCTAGCCAAAATTCACACTTAGAGAATTTCACGTACAACTTTTCTTTTCTTAGTGTCTCCAATGCTAAACGTAAATGCTCTATGTGCTCTTCTTGTGTTTTGGAGTTCACCAGGATATCATCAATTAACACCACCACAAACTTATCTAAGAATGGTTTAAACACCTTGTTCATCAAATCCTTAAATGCTGTAGGGGTATTGGTCAAACCAAAAGACATTACCAGAAACTCGTAATGCCCGTACTGAGTTCTGAATGTCATCTTCGATACATCCTCCTTCCTTACTTTTAGTTGATGATACCCACTTCTCAAATCTATCTTCGAGAAGTACTTAGCTCCCTTCAGTTGATCAAACAAGTCATTTATTCTTGGTAGTAGATACTTATTCTTAATAGTGACTTTGTTTAATTCCCTATAATCAATGCAAAGACGCATTGACCCGTCCTTCTTCACGAATAACACCGGCGACCCCCACGAAGATATACTCGGCTGGATGTATTTCTTGTCTAGCAGCTTTTGTAGTTGTACAATCAATTCATTCATCTCCACCGAAGCCATCCCGTATGGGGCCTTCGATATCGGAGTAGTCCCTGGTGCTAAATTGATAACGAACTCAATCTCTTTGTCAGGCAGAAGTCCTGGCAAATCATCTGAAAATACATCCACAAAATCCCTAACAACTGGTATCTCCTCCAGTTTAACACCCTTCTTTTGAGTATCGACTATATAAGCTAGATATCCTACATAGCCTTGCCTCAATAACTTCTTGGCTTGCATTATCATTAGACAACTCGCTTGTCTAGGCGATTTGCTACTATAGAAAACTACCTTTGACAGAGTCATAAGGTTTACACATTTCTTTTGACTATCAATTATCGCTCCATAATTGAATAGCTAATCCATCCCCAATATAACATCAAATTTCCTAAGTTTAATCGGGATTAAATCTACTGTCATAACATTTTCCTTAATATTCACCCTACAATTTCTATATATGAATCTAACAGAAATCACCTCCCTATTCGCAATTTTTATATTCAAAGGGAAATTTAACTCTTCACCAGGCAACCCCAAACTCTTAGCAAAATCATCAGATATAAATGAACAAGTAGCACCTGAATCAAATAATACATATGCATTTATATCATTTATTGGAATGATACTTGACATCACATCTTTTGTTTGCACAACATCCTGCATAGTCAATGTACAGTAATAGCCAATGTACCTCCACTGCCACCTCCCTTTCTTCCAATTTCACTTCCAGCTGTCTTCTTAAGGCACTCGCGAGCTAGATGATCCTTTGACCCGCATACAAAACAAGAACTCTTCTTCGGTTTAGAGCAATGTGACCCTCCTGGCCACAATTATAGCACACCCGCTTACCTCTCAAGCACACGCCAGTGTGATTTCTTCTACAAGTAGCACACGCCTCAATTTTCCTCTTCTTCTGGCTACTATGCTGACTTCTATCACCTAAACTCTCATTCCACTTCCTCTTTGGGTTATTATTCCCACCACTACTACCACCAATGTTGCCTTCATACTCATTCTTCTTCTTTCTCTGTTCCTAATTGTATTTTGTTAAGGCATCGCTTCCACCCTCCGTGATAATCGCCTTCTCAAGCACTGCTGTAAATGTCTTCAGTTGAAACATAGAGACTCTATTGTACAACTAGAGCTTCTATCCCTGTTCAAATCTTCTTGCCTTGCTCTTGTCCGTGTGAACCTGATATGGTGCAAACCTTGCTAACTCATTGAATTTTGATGTATACATCTCAGAAAATAGGTCTCAAAAAATATTTCTTTAAACCTATTCCATGTCATTACTCCCTGTCCCCCTTTGGTTTTGTTTGCCTGCCACCAGTAGCTGTGTTCTGCTTTCAACATGAATGTGGCAAAAGCAATCTTCTGGTCCTCACCTACTCTAGCAATGTCAAAAACCTTCTCTATTTCCATGATCCAAGTTTGTGCCTCCACTGGATTCATGGACCCACGAAACTCTGGTGGTTCTACTGCTTTAAAATTTTTAAAGGCTGCTGCTTGGTTCTGCGACTGGTTTTGAAGTGCTCCCGTCAATAATGTCACCAACTGCTGAACTGGGTTAGCATTGGCGTTATTGTTATTGGTAGACCCCTCAGGGGTTCATTGTCGTGGTTGACGTCTTATTAGAGGCATTTTTTGTTTAAAATTACACTTATTAGATCATTACTCAATTTCTTAAGTATTTTCTACTTAACTTGCACATCATAAATGATCATCACATAACACATAACATCGTGAATAAATATTAATATTTTATTCATTCATAATCTTTTAAAGTCATAGAAACAATAGCATCACTGCTATTTACATCAATTTCCTGAACTAATAAAGTTTCAGGATAACATCATCATATCCCATTGGTCACAAATCACTTGTGATTTACATCTTATTTATTATATAATTATTCATTCACTAGTTACACTTCCTATTAAGACCTGCTAAGATGTTGCACAGCCTTACGACGTTCCTCTTCCATAATTTGGAACATAGTTCTACGATCTAACATATACCATGGCAACTCCTTGAACTGAGTCAGATAGTACATAACTCGGTCTTGAGCTCTGTTTATCACAGTGTGGAAAACATAATACATTTCTTCTATCTTGATCTTCTTTGCTTGTACCTCTCCCTCTGCTACATCTGCACGCTGGGAAGCCTTCTCGTAAGAATCTTTAGCTCTTGCTCTCTTGGCAAACCCTTCTTTCAGGTTATCCTTTAGTTTCGCAACCTCCTCTACCAGCTGCTCCTTTTCCCCCTCTATGTGAACCAGCTTCCATTCCACATTCCCGAGACGTTTGTCAAAATCCTAGAACTCATCGTCCTTCTGTGCTATCGCGATCTGTTTTTCATCAACCAACTCCTCCAATTCCCTGACTCTATCCTAAAGCTCAATGTTGCGATCGTACACCTCGTCATACATTTGAGCTGTAATAGAGTTTGGTGGAAACTCTTCCCCTTCCTTTTCCTCATCTGTTTGTGGTAGCTCCACAGGGTCTTCATCTGTCTCTACCTCATCTTCATCATTTACTAATCCCTTCTGCTCAAACTTTGGGTCCCAGACTACTTGAACCTCTTGAGGCTCCTCCTCTCTAGGAATCTGAGGTCCCTCCTCCCTAGCCTGACTAGATTCTCCCATATTAGCCATCCTGACAACAAAAATTTTAAGTTTTTTAATTACTAACCGTCACTACTCTACATTCACGAGCACATAGGTTGCAACCTTATATGCACATATAGTGTTTTATTATTTCTTCCTTGAAACTCGATAAGAGTTTATCACCACTATCTTTACAATCTTCTATAAGGTTACTTCTTAAGGTTTTTCCCCCACCTAAGGTTCATAACTTAAAGCTCTGATACAAACTTGGGACACCCCCAAATATGGGTACTTCATTCCCACAAGATTTGTTGTTCACTGTCCAAACTTTTATTTCCCACTACCCAAATTTAATAAAAATTAAACAATAGATCTTCCCATTAAAGGGTTACATAATTAAAACCAATAACTCCCAGGTTTTCTATCCTTAAAACATTCATCAAATGCAGAAAATTAAGTAATTACATCACATAATTAAAACTAAGTTAGAAAACATAAATCTCAATAAACTAACAAGCCTTCAAAACTTGTTCATCTTTCCTTTTCCTTTGCTAGTGGTTGGCTCGTCAACCCTCTCAATTTTAGGTGCAATGGTTATATATATGCAAGAGTGAGTAAACAAATGCCCACTTAAAGAAAACATAATAACTGGCAATAAATAAGCTTGACTGAATTGAATAACTTTTATAGAATCGATAATCAAGATCTGACATTGAAAATAATCTGAGGGTCACAAGACCATGAACTATGTCCCAGGTTATAAGCATTTCTACTTGAACCTTTAACAGTCGTAGACTATATGGACCTTCCTTCTCATACTTAGAGGGATCAGCCCTTCGTACCATGTATTGTGCAAAAACATCTTAACACTTTCGCGTAAATAATCCCCTCTAATAGGGTTGTTCATCTCAATTTTAACATACCATGTGGCCTGGTACAATCTCTAGCCATATGACCCATCTGTCCACAAAAGAAGCATGCATCGATAACTCTATTGTGACGCCCCAAAAATAGGTCCACACAACCCATTCTAAGTTGCTAAATACATGGTACAAAATTTAAATACAACTATTAATTGTCGTGTAAAATACGACAAAACATAAACTGTGAGTTTCAATACAAATATTGTCTCGTAGAAAATATCCAAACTCAAATAACGTCTTCATTATAATTATTGTCACACTATTTTACAAAATAGTGAGGACTGCTATAATAACCATCTTGGATCATTACTCCACTCCCTGACTAGTCCTAACTACCTTCTCGCCTCCTGAGAAGAACAATGGAACCAAAAGGAAAAGGGTGAGCTTAACTAGCCTAGTAAAGAATATTATGACTAAGATAATGTAGAAAAAATTATCTTTAGTCCTCAACAGGGAAAAATCTGATAGAATACAATAGACAACAAGTTTTAGATTAATAATTGCAGTGAAAATAACAATCCATTAGAAGAGTCAAGTAGAGCATGATGTCTACTATCTTCTATGATTTAAAAGTCCATCATAAATATTTTATATCTGTAACATCAATCAATAATTATTTCCAATCAACAAATTATCTATGCATTACAGGCCAAAGATAATCGTTTGTATCACCTGTGGTCATGATTATGCCAAACACCTGTCCATCTATACACTACGGGCTAAAGAGGACTTTCACCACAAACCTTATTTGTAACATTAAAGGTTATGATTATACCAAAACATAATTCATGGTCATAATCATACCAATCAACAATGCATCTTTGTACTACGGGCCAAAGATAACTTTCACTACAATATAAACATTAGGATGATGACAATGATGTAAAGAATCAATCAACTTAGATCAAGGATAAATATTAGATATTTATAATTTAATTTATCAAGAATTCAAAAATGTCCAAATTGTCAACATGATAACTAATTGTGAAGTAAAATTCAAGAATGATATTCATTTATAAAAAATAATTTGGACCGAAAAGAAAATTAAATTTTATTGTGAATAGTACCGTATGAATAGTACCGTATGAATAATACCATATGAATAGTACCCATGAATAGTACCGTATAAATAGTACCCATGAATAGTATCCAGACATGAAAAGATTAAAATTTAATAAGAAAGTTCAGACCAATATTCCAGTGAAATGATATTAGATGAAGCGCAAAACTTATGGAATTTCTAATCATTTCAGGAATTATAGAAGCAATACTTACCATAGTAAGTTTAAATTTATAAATATGAAAAGAAATTATATCACTTATATAATATGAATTGTCGACGTCAGAATTTTTATTTGTCCCTTTTCTGTTCTTGTTCTTTGGTGTTCTCATGTTATATGTGATTTGTTTGAAAAAATAAGTGAAAAAGGTCTGACATGTATCATGTCGATGATTTGACTGTAAGAGTCACCAGTTGGTGTTTTTAACTGGTTGCACCAATGCAACCGAGAAAAGGTTTGCACATTAACCCAGTGATGTGACACTGCTAAACGGGTCTGTGAAACCGAGATTCATTTGGGTTCGGGGGTTTGATTATGCGGGGGGAAGGTGTTAGGCACCCTCTGACATCCGTGTTGCCACGGTGACCGCCACTTTTTAAGAAACTGTTATATGAATGTGTGTGTATGTGTGTGTGTGTGTGGATCAATGTGCAATTTATTTGGAAGTAGTGTTATGCCTCGTTCGCACCTATATACACAGGGTTTGAATTTATACAAAAATTCAGTTTTAAACAAGATATAGCAGTGAGGTTTTGTAAAAGAGATTTTTCAAACTCTTTGCTCAATAGTAATTGAGGCCTTTGATACTTCCATTTTATTATTAAATGTTCAGCTTGTTTGCTTTTATTTTTGAGATGCGAAGCATCTTCAAGAAAATAATATATAGCGTTGCTAAACTCCTCATGGTCATGATAGCCATCTAAGGAAATTCAAACACCGTGAATAATTTACAAGTCGCTACTGACTAAAAATGTCCATCACGAGAACCGAATCTAGATTCAATAGACTGAATTTGTGATCACATGATTCCTAGGCTCACATGATACCGCAGTTTATATGAAAAGTAGTAAGCAGTTATATATATATATATATATATATACATACATGATCAACCACCACGAAACACCTCCATGGGGGATCGAAAATATAAATAAAGTAGTAAATGCGATCAACCACCATGAAGTAAACTCCAGGTGGGACTGAATATAAAGAAAGCAGTAAAAATGATCAACTGCCATGAAGTAAACTTCAGGCGAGACAAAATGTAAATAAAGCAGTAAAAGGCCACGAAGTAAACTCCAGGCCTGACAGAAATGTGAATATATATATATATATATATATATATATATATATATATAAAAGCGAGTAAACACTCTAGACATAAGTCTAGGCTCAATCGAGGCATAACTCGATAATGTTAGTCCATATATGTAAATATATACATATATAAGTATATATATACAGACTGAAATGAAAACCACGGACCAAAGTCCGGACATACACACACAACACGACTCTCAATGTGAGGAATAGTGTGTGCAAAGATGAAGAGAAAGGATTATAAAGTATGAGAAGGCTTACAGTGGGCTGCCAAAATAAACTTCTATGACTCTAGTTGGATAAACACTCAGCTCCTGCTGGTAAAATATAACTATATGTGAGCTAACAAGTGTTTAAAATGAGAAAGCACTCAATATGGGGTGTGTACAGAGTAAATTAGACAGGGCTTGCTCGCCTCTTTTTCTCTTACAAATGGCCACCCAAGCTCTATATTTATAGAGCTGGTGGCCGCAGGTGTTCCCCGGGCTCTGCGGGTCCTGCCGTCTCAAAGTACGTGTACTCATGCACTGTGATGTCCGCTCAAACTTGCAGAACTTCAATCCGAGAATCTGAACGAGGTGTACAAGACTTTCTTCAGACCACTTTTGTCGAGAGTTACATAATGACATGGGATTAGAGGTTGTACGAAGTCAGGAAGAGAGGACTATGCCCATGGTCTTCAAGCTTCAAATTCTATCTGGTGTGCTGCCACGCGTAATAGTCACTCGGGATTGGAACTCCTTGGTTCTTGTGGGACATTGCTGTGTAGAAATGTATGTATGAAATGTTGAGACAACGCGCTGGGGGTTGAGGTAGCAAGATGATGATTTTTCCCCTCACCGGGGTTATCTCCGGTTTGGGCTAATAGTAGATGTTGCTCAGGGTTACATCTGAGATTGGACTACTTGAAGTGTTTGAATTCTGCAGGGTCATCTTTAAGTGTGCCTGTCTTCCTGGTATTATCTCTGGGTCTTTGGAATGAGTGCCTCGGCAGGAGGTCTGAGATTGAAGCTGATTGCATGCATTTGAAACAAGCATTTCTGGAGTTATTGCAGGAACTATAATGGAATTCCTTGGGGTTATCTCCAAGGATGAAACTCGGGGTTATCTTAGAGGTTGGAATCGATACTCCCGGTGTGTGTTCCAGGGTTGAGACTGAACTTTTGGTGTTATCCGGGATGGAAGTGAGTTGTCTTCCTGGGTTATCTCCGAAAGATGAATCTACCCTCTTACAATGTTAGTAACAGGTGTGCAAAAAATTTTGAGTGTCTACAGATGCCCCTCTTTATCATATTCATGCAATGAAAGGCATGGATATGATAAACAATCCTAGAAACTTGAAATGCAACAAGATAAACGTGATTCCATGTACAACAACATGATGCAAATGCACGATGCATGTATGTTGTTGGATTATTTTCCAACATGATGGCATGATTGTCGTTTCCCTATAAATCCTGCTGGGGATGACAATCAATGATGTCTTGGACATGTGATCCAAATCTTCCAGGATGTTGACGTTGGGGTTATCACCAAAGTCCTGGATCTTTGATACAAACTTTACTCCGAAGATGTGCCTCTCATGTACAAGAGATCTGTGGAGATAAAGCTTTGTCTATTTGAGGATGTGTATAATATATTCCATCATCGATCCTTCTCCGATGAGGATGGTCCTCTCTGGTTTGTGTCACCAGCATATACCATGATCCTGTCGGAGTCACTGCCAATAATATGTATTGTCAGGGCTGCCTGACCTTCGTTGATGTGTGTATCATCGAATAGATCCCTATTGGGCAAACTGTCAAGGCTGCTTAACGTTTATTGATGTTTTTATCAATGGTTGCACTGCGTTGTGACCCCCGTCGGGGAACATGTTAAGGTTGCTTGACCTTCATTGACGCGTATATCAATGGTTGAATTGCGTTGTAACCCCCGCCGAGGAAGGTTGTGGATAAATGCACTGATGGATGAGATCATCGAATGGCCTCTGATGCTTTGATGGGTTTACTTGCCATCTGTTGAAATGACATCAAGGAAACTTGACCTTTATTGACTCGTACATTAATGGTTGAATTGCGTTGTAACCCATGCCGGGAATTCATTCATAGACGAAGAATGCGTTGTAACCCCCGTCGGGGATACGCGGACGTGTGAAAATCTACGTTGTGACCCCCGTCGGGGATACTTTATCAATGAATGACATCTGCGTTGTGACCCCCACTAGGGATACTTTATCAATGAATGTCATCTGTGTTGTGACCCCCGTCGGGGATACTTTATCAATGAATGTCATCTGTGTTGTGACCCCCATCGGGGAAGGTGTCTTTTAGGGTTACGACCCTGTATTTGGCGGCATCGGACCTGTGTGAGGCATTGCCGATCATGATTTGCAAAAGCTGAGGTCACTGGTATAGTATACCTTGCATTCAGGCGAATACCAATGAGTGATATGTCAAGCCAGAGTTTGGCCCGTGAAAACCAAGATTTCAGGATATTCCGCTCAATCGCGTAGTGTTTTTATTCCTGATTTGGCCTTTTTAGCTTGTGAGACCTCCTTTGCAACTCGAATTAAACTTAGTCGGAGGGGTGGGACCTATGTAGGGTGCTTAGTACACTGCAGTAGCCAGCAGTGGACTGCGACCAACCATGGTATGTAATGCCTGCGGGTTGCTTTATAAGTCACTTTCAAGTTCTTGACGTGAAGGAAATCGAGAGCTCTTCTTGGATCTCTTTGAATTTAAGCGATTTTACGCAAATTCTATCACCGTACAAGTGTTCTACACTATCCTGGTAATGTATGCATGTATTCTTTTCCAGTTTTTATCCGTTAGAAAATGACTTATCACATGAAATGTATCTAGACACATAGTAGTGAATATGCATGCTGATATGACTTTATAAAAAATATTCAACATATTAAATGTTAGTATTAAATAATGCTAAACATAATGATGTAAAAAAATTTGACCTTTGAAACAGTCAAATTAGCACATTTTACTGTCATTTCTTATCCTATTTGAGGACAAATGAGAAAAGGTAGAAAAGCAAAATAATCCTTGTAATTAGACTACACTTCAGATTTTTTACTATGATGTATTAATGCATGTAGGATGTATATGACTGTGGGTAGGTGTGCTACTGAATGGCCACCTAGTCATGCCTATGTGCATGTGGATAGTCCCATTTACAAAGGGGACTATGGCAAAATTTTCCAAAACGTAGGCATTGGGTAGTCATGCATTTTTAACTCTACTGTAGACGTATGTTAAAATAATGCATGCATGTATGTAGTCATAAAAAATGCATTTTGAAAAGCTCCAGGTTAAACATTACCACACCCTTTCTGAGGTGATTTGGAGACTTGTTGTCCAGATATTATGGATCCGGATACTCCGAGTTGTTCCCACAGGACCACTTCTGGTGTACGGAGGAGGGCTTCTAAAGTGCTTCGACCCCGTTCTGTTAGACAGCCTCATCATTTGGTGGAGGCGGTGATACGTCCTGTCCAGGTTGAAGTGCCGGACGTCAAGGACGAGGAGGAGGATGTTCTGGTTACGGACCCCGCTCCTGCTGCACGTGTTCCCCGTAGGGATCTGCCAGGCATTCAAGTGGTAAACCCAGAGATTTTGGGCGACTTGAGTCGACACCCTTCAGTTTACCTGCACTCAAATGAGGTATAAAGTTAGATCTTAATCTTCCTTATTTCCTATTGATGAGGAGTAAAGGGTTCTGATGTTGATCTGCATTTGATGTAGGTTCCTGGCTTTACACAACCTTGAGGGAACTTGTTTAACATCCACTCTATGTATCAGGCTTTGCATGATGACTATAGAGCGATTGTACATGGCTGGGGATTCAGGACATTCTTTTCCATTCTTCCCCATTGTTGTCCACAGGGTTACCTCGGGGCATTGTCAAAGCTAATTGGTTTCACTGACTCGAGTCCACTCCATTCTTTGGGCTGCGAGGTGATGTTGACGCCGATGGATTGGAGGTTTATCACAGGTATGGAGTTTGGAGGGGATCAAGTGCTGTGTATGGCAGATATCACCCCTACTGCCGTTAGATTCTCATTATCTCTTTTGATAAGCCTCTGTTAGACATTGGGTAACTTCGCCTCATTCTCGCTATATCTTTTGATAGGCCTCTGTTAGATGTAGGGCAGTTTTCCCCCATTTCCCTGTATTTTAGCTGTACACAGATGTATTAGATGATGATATACTTAGGAATGTATGTACGGTTTTCCATTCCCTATATCATATTGCCATATATTGTTTATCATGTATGTATTACGTTATGTATATGTATGTATGTCTAGAGATATTCAGCATTGACCCCTGGATGGTCTTATGACACGGCCCGTACAGATGTCTTCTTCGACAGTTATTCGTATTGATCATACCCCACCATTATTGGTGGTATCTGGTACGCGATCGTGGTATGATAGCATGTCACCATCAGACAGGGTGACAGTAGATCATCTGTTAAGGAATACTATGACCCTGTTGATGTTTCAGGTTCCCACATGACTCATGGAAGGCATGCTGGAGAACTGGGTATCGGAGAGGTAGGTTTTTCGATTTAGGACCCAGGTGTTGACTCCTATTCTAGAGGAGTATGCACGTTTGACGATGCTACCACTGAACAGACCTTACGTGCATATGGCAATTGGAGACATGACTAAGCAGTTCATGACCCTTACTGGATTGAGGCGTAGGGTGGTGCAGGATGAGCTCACATCAGGCCACGTTATATCCCAGCGTTTTCTATTTGATAGATTTGGCTCAAAGCATAGTTATGCACGGCATTCCGGGGATTTCACCACACCGGAGGATCATTGGCATTTGGCCAGAGTAGATGTACTACTATTGTGCATATTATCGTATGTCTACATGCCACGGTACATGGATGAGTTGGACATAGGAGTCATCATGGCAGTGAGAGCTCTCAGGGAGGGTCATACCATCATACCGATGATTGTAGCAGAGACTCTGAGGTCGGCCATATACTACTGCACTTATCCGACGAGAGTGTTTACAGGCAGCTCGGTCATGCTGTATGTGTGGTTTATGTCACACTTCAGACCGATTGGCACTTTCAGATGGCATAGGTATTGTTTCACCCATGATATAGCCATGTCATACTCCTTTTAGCCTGCGGAGTGTATAGATACTGCATCTTGGTCAGCTTTCCTGACAGGGATCAGAGATTCGTTTGCTATATTGCCGTATACAGGGCATAGCTTACCCTACAGCTTCATCACTCATGCTCCGGGCATGGATTATCTTGCCTCCTGCTAGGCGTTACTGGCCTGGTTTGCAGTCACCCGTCACTGATATCCCATTGTTGGGTGTTGACGGTTTTGCACTATCAGAGGGTCCCTGCACTTAGGAGATATTCCAGCATTGGTGATTCCCTCTTACCATTGGAGCTCAGACCTGCGCCACTTAGTTCATGGGGGATATGGTTCCTGGATATATGATGATGATGGATTGGTTAGCTTGTGTCCGAGATCTGGCTCATTTGACATATATTGATAGTTTGACCCGGCAGTTGGACCGGCGCATTTCTTTATCCGGCACTTGAGTAGAGATCCTTCAGAGGCAGATACTTTTGATCCTTCCAGCTCTGGCACTGGCCCCTCAGGTGACCCATATGGTTTTTCGGTCTGAGATCCTCCATTGTATAAGTCTGACATCCCTGTGGATGAGATCCAGTGACTCAGGAGGAGTTACATTTGGTGGACAGGATTGATGATGTAGACATTGACACCATTGTCTTCTTCTAATGTATATTCTCATTATCTCTTTTAATAGGCCTCTGTTAGACATTAGGTAACTTCGCCTCATTCTCGCTATATCTTTTGATAGGCCTGTGTTAGATGTTGGGCAGTTTTGCCCTATTTCCCTATATTTTAGCTGTACAGAGATGTATTAGATGCTGATATACTTAGGAATATATGTACAGTTTTCTATTCCCTATATCATATTGCCATATATTATTTATCATGCATGTATTATGTTATGCATTTGTATGTATGTATAGAGATATTCAGCATTGACCCCTGGATGGTCTTATGACACGGCCTGTACAGATGTCTTCTTCGACAGTTATTCGTATTGATCATATCCCACCATTATTAGTGGTATCTGGTATGCGATCGTGGTATGATAGCATGTCACCATCAGACAGGGTGACAGTAGATCATCTGTTAAAGAATACTATGACCCTGTTGATGTTTCAGGTTCCCACAGGATTCATAGAGGGCATGCTGGAGCACTGGGTATCGGAGAGGTAGGTTTTCCGATTTGGGACCCAGGTGTTGACTCCTACTCTAGAGGAGTATGCACGTTTGACGATGCTGCCACTGGACAGACCTTACGTGCATATGGAAATTGGAGACATGAATAGGCAGTTCATGACCCTTACTGGATTGAGGCGTAGGGTGGTGCAGGATGAGCTCACATCTGGCCACGTTATATCCCAGCGTTTTCTATTTGATAGATTTAGCTCAAAGCATAGTTATGCACGACATTCCGGAGATTTCACCACATCAGAGGATCATTGGCGTTTGGCCAGAGTAGATGTACTGCTATTGTTCATATTGTCCTATGTCTAAATGCCACGGTACATAGATGAGTTGGACATAGGAGTCATCATGGCAGTGAGAGCTCTCAAGGAGGGTCATACCATCATACCGATGATTGTAGTAGAGACTCTGTGGTCAGCCACATACTGCTGCACTTATCCGACGGGAGTGTTTATAGGCAGCTCGGTCATGCTGTATGTGTGGTTTATTTGACACTTCAGATCGATTGGCACTTTCAGACAACATGGGTATTGTTTCACCCATGATATAGCCATGTCATACTCCTTTTAGCTTGCGAAGTGTATAGATGCTGCATCTTGGTCAGCTTTCCTGATAGGGATCAGAGAGACGTTTGCTATATTGCCATGTACAGGGCATAACTCACCCTACAGCTTCATCACTCATGCTCCGGGCATGGATTATCTCCTTCTGGCTAGTTTGAGGGGCATGATCACTTACCACCCACTGGCCGTGATGTGTCAATTTGACCAGTTCCAGGACTTCCATCCTTTTGAGGGGGCATCGAGTCAGCGCTTTGCTTCTCGCCACTTATCAGCAAAGGATAGATCCAGGTTGTATGCCTGTTGGGATCATCGAGAGATAGTTGAGTTTTCCATCAGCCATCCGGGTTGTTCTGCAGAGTATTCCGCATGGGTGGAGATGAGAGATCGCATCGTGCATGCGGTAGTATCCACGGTCTGGATGGTGATTAGATGATGAGGTGCCTATAGAGGAGGCTGATAGTCCCATTGAGGGGGATTTGACTACTGGTTTGCCAGCATTTATGATGGATTCTCCTACTGCAAGTGCTACTGTGATTCAACATTCAACACGATATCTGGAGCAGAGTCTACATCTGATGACCTTTGAGAGAGATCAGGCTAGGGCCTTGATGTTGATAGCTATTGATGGGAGATATGCAGCTCTATTAGAGAGGGATGAGGCTAGATCAGCCATAGATGCATTGATTATAGAGCGGGATGTTGCCCTATCTGCCCGGGATGTGGCCATCATAGACAGTACTTCAGTGAGATGCCTTACAATTTGGATCCTTGCCGATATGAGTGCATACATTGATGAGCATCATGCCACCATACAGTTAGCCTCAGATTTGCTAGCTCGTGTAGATACCATTGGGCAGGAGCTTTCAGCGTTACTTCCTTCTTCAAAGAGGGATGCTATGTTAGATCTGATAGTCTGCATACACACAGATCCGTAGATAGACTTGTATTTTTCTGCACATACTAGCTTAGCCATTTTGTCATGTACATCACATATTGTATACATCAAACAGTATTATATATGACAGGGAAATATATTTTGATTCACTTCTCTTTCAGTTGTGCCTTGATACTTGTTTGATATTTTCCTGTTTCTTCAAGGCTTGTGATCGTGATGCATTCTGAACTCATCCTTGATGTGTTGACATTAAGACGTCGCAAGATTTTTTAGAATGGATCATTGATATGTGTGTATCCCTACCATCTTTGATGTCTTGGGACTGGTTTCTGTTTGGAAATGTGGGAGGAGTGTGACTTTTCCTCTCTGAGACTGTCCGCACCACTGATGGTCACCAATACTCCTAGTTAAAAGGAGCCCAATTAGTTCCATCTCTTATGGATTGGTGTTGCTCTTAGAGGCACAACCGCAGCTTAGATGGTCGCCGAATCTCCTATTTGTGAGGAGAGGTTAGGTAGTTCCATCCCTTTGGTCTGAAGCCGATGAAATGTGGTGGATTGAAGTTTGATCCCAATACCGTGTGACAAGTATTTTTATTCTGGTAGGGGGTTAGACCGAACCATAAATGGCTGCCTATGTACTCCTATTGCAGAGGAGATCATGTCTACTTAGTTTGAACCTGGTGTAAGGTTCAACGCTGAATGTTAAAGGTGTAAATGGGTGTAGAAGCTTTATTGATGAAGAAGGATGCATAAGTATTTTTGTGGTTTTTGTTTTTGTAGAAAAAGGGCAGAAATGTTTTTGTTTTTTTATTGCGACTGGGCCATATAGAATATGGCTGCCTACATACTCCCGGGTATCAGGGAGATCAAGTCGACGTAGTTCGCCCCTCAGGACTATTAGCAGCCGAAGAGAAGTATGAATCCCATGTGCAGGCTATATTGCGGGGAGAATAAAGTTTGATCCCATGATTGGGACAAACTGCAGGTGTGAAAAATTTTGATCCCGTCTTTAGGACAAACTGAAAGTGTGGAAACAATACCTATGCTGATATAACTGTGTGAAAGGTTTGAAATTAGGTGAAACCAGGCTACTGGTTTAAAGTGTATATATCCCTGAGGGTCAGAAGAGTATGTAAAAAAGGGTTAGAAAACCAAAATGACTGGTAATTTGATGATCCAAAACCAGGATGTTTGATTGATGATAACCTCAGACATAATACCGTTTCACGGTGTCCGAGTTGATGAGTTGTGGAAATTCATCGCCATCCATTTCCTATAGTCTGACAGCGCCTCCTGTCAATACCTCCTTGACAACAAACGAGTCTTCCCAGTTAGGAGCTAATTTTCCCTTAGATTGAACTTGGTTGTCAATGATCTTCTTCAAAACCAAGTCGTGTTGTTTAAACTGTCGTACATGGACTTTTCTGTTGTAGGATCTTGCGATCCTTTGCTGATATAACTGACCATGGAAGATAGCTGTGGTTCGCCTTTCGTCTATTAGAGACAATTGGTGATACTTGCAGTTTTTTACCCATTGGTCTTCATCCAGCTGAGCGTCCATCAACACTTTGAGGGATTCCATTTCCACCTCTATGGGGAGCACTGCTTCCATCCCATAGGCTAATGAGTAGTGGGTTGCCCCTGTGGAAGTACGCATTGAAGTTCTGTAGGCTAATAAAGTCAGAGGCAAGAGGTCCGACCATCCTTTGTGATTAGCGGACATTTTTTGCATGATCTTCTTGATGTTTTTATTAGCCGCTTCAACAACACCATTCATCTTTGGACGGTAGATGACAAAGTTAAGGTGTTTGATGTGGAATTTACTACATAACACCTCCATCATTTTGTTGTTGAGGTTTTTAGCATTGTTTAACGCAATGACCTCTAGTTGTCCATATCGACAAATGATATTGTTTCTGATGAAAGTAATGATGACTTCTTTGGTAACCCTGGGGAAGGAGGCTGCTTCTACCCATTTGGTGAAGTAGTCAATCATGGTGAATATGAATCGATGTCCATTAGTGGATTTGGGCTCGATGGGCCTGTGACGACCCGAGAATTTAGAAAATTAATTAGATCTTAAAAGATGGATTAAATGTTGAATAATAAACCTAGACAGAAAATAAGTGAATGGATTTGGCATTTTTGAAGGATTTGTATGGATTTAAAATTTTTTGTGGTGAATTATTCAGAATTAAGTATATAAGTGTATATGTTCTGTGTGTATAGTCATATACGTGAACAAAATATGGTTAAGGGTCAAGGGTTGACCAGATAAATTATATCAGTGTCAAACCCTAATATTATTTTAGAACGTCAATGTTCAGATAGAAAATTCTTACGATTTATATGAAATCCTAAAACCGGTTCTAGAAACCCTAATTTCAGTTCTGGGAATCCAAAACCCTAATTCAGAATTAGAAAACCCTATTTCGGGAATTTAAATGCTATGTATAAAGCTTTTATGTATTAATTACAAATCTAATTAGGGATAACCCTAATTTGTAAATTGGAAATCTTAATTTTAAAGTTTGAAACCCTTATTGTTCGTTAGAAACCCTAATATACAATTATGGACCTAATTACTAAATTGGAAATTTTAATTAGGATAAATTAACCCTAATTAGCAAGCTTGAATTTATGATTAGGAAATCTTAGTATAATTATAGAATCCTAATTATAATTTAGAAATATTAAATTTCTATTTTATGACCTAAATTGGAAATCTTAGAAAAATTAATTTTTGAAAACCTTAGGTTTTAACCCTAAGGGTTAAACCCTAAGGGTTAGATCAAAAGACAATTGTGCCATTAAATTTAAAAGCAAATTGACCAATTTGCCCTTTGTGCATTATTAGAGGAAACTTGTGAATCTTGCCATATAATGGAGTGGGTGACCAAATAAGATACAACATGTATAGAAAATCAATACATATTAGCCCAATTATATCAGCCAATTCAGTTCATCCAACATATATGTAGATTAAGGAGAGAGAAAGTTCATAATATTAAGTCATTTGATATCTAACAGTCAACCAACACAGACTCTCTCTCTCTCTAGACAAACGAAATTCTTTAGTGTTTCAGTCTCTATCTAAGTCCCTAGCACACCTAAGAACAAACATCAAAGATCAGATTCAAGTGTCAAGCATGAAAAAGGTATAAACCCTAAATTTTGAAATCATGTGATCTGATGTTAGTTGTTGTTGTTTATTGTTTTAAGTTGTGTAATAAGATCTTATTGAGTGATCTGGGTTGTAATAACATAGATCCATAACATCTAGATGCACGAATTTGAAGTTTTCAAAAATCTGGAAAATTTTAAAATATGGTTGGATAAGCTAATGTCAGGAGCTCTAGATTCTTCTTTATTAAGTGTTAGTGGTGTTTGATGTTATAGATCTGTTCTATGTTGCAAGTGCTTTGATTTGAAACTTGAATCAAGCCCAGATCATGTTTAGATTGCAAGTTATTAGTGGTCAAAGTTCGTTGACCGACCATGACCGGACGAATCTAGGTAACCTAGATTACCCAGAAAAGTCTGATAGCGTTTTTGCAAGCCTCTGATGTTGCTGTGTTTAAGTTGTTATGTTATGTTGTTGGTTGAATCATGTAGACTGAAAAGAGTACTATGGATCCAGGACTGTAGCATCCTTAGATCGTGCATAGAATCAAAGAAAATGGTGGTCAAAGTAGGATGGACGAAACTGCCGGATGAAGATTCTAGGTAACCCAGAAATCTTTAAAAGCAGTTTCCTGACCAGTACTTTGACCGGCCATGATCTCTTTAGTGTGATGTTGTTAAACTGGTTTAATGTTATATAATTGTACCCTGACATGAGGACTACACGATGGAACCTTTAAATCACACTAAGCAAGTCGGGAACGTATAGATTCAACAGACCAAAGTAAGACCCACGAACTGTTTCTGCATTTCTAGGTAACCCAGAAATGAAGAACAGCTCTGACAGGAAATTGTGAGGTCTATATCTCACAGATCTGTTGATGTATGGTCCTGAAATTTGATTTGTAGTTGTAGTATTACATAAATACAACTTTAACACCATTACAAGCCCAGAAATCAACTGAAAAGTTGATCTAATGATGGTCAAAGGTAACACCTTGCACACTGGCGATGAAGATCTGAGTTTGGCCAAGAACACCTACGGCAATAGTTTTGTCGCCTAAAGCCCCTTTAGATACAGTTTAATTAGAAAATTAATTATTTTTATTAAATAAATAGAGAAAATTAGTTTTAAATTATTAAAAATGCAAAATAAATTTCTAAAAAATATTTTAAAGCCTAAAAATTAGTTTTTAATAATTTTGAGTATATTTCATATATATTTAATATTTTTGGACTATTAATGGTATTTAATTTATTTAATTATAATATTAAATAAATTATTTAAAAATGATTTTAATACATGAAAAATCATTTAAAAATATATTAAGGTATAAGAAAATATTTCAAGTTATTTTCAATAACTTTTAATATTTTGTGATGAATTTCATTAATAAATTAATATTAATGGTGATTAATTTATTTAATAAATATATTAAATAAATTATAGAAAAATAGAATTAATAATTTAAAAATCATATAAAAATGGTTTAAGTGTTATAAAAATATTTTAAGTTATAAAATATAACTTTTGATATTTTGTCATGGAAATATTAATATTTTAATATTAATAGTAATTATCGGATAATGGATTTAACTTTTTAAAATTATATAAATATGATTTTAAAGTATTAAAAATTCTTTTGATATTATAAATATATTATAATGTTATGTTATGATTTTCATTAATATTTAATATTAAATAAATATTAATGATAAAGGAATTATATGGTATTTAAATTATATAAATACGTTATTACTGATTGAAAAATTATGATAAATGGTAATAATTATCTGAAAATTATTATGAGCTTATGAAAAATATTTTTACTGATAATAAATTATCTAAAATATCTGTGAACAAGTTTAGACCGAGTCTTAGTAATATTAGACTAGAGATTTATCCGACTAGACCGTCGGGATGTTAGAATTTTGTCGGACTCAAGTCAGACTATAATAGTTTGACTGGATACTAGGTCTTATGTGTTGTATAGACTAATAGGATTATGTGTTAATGTGTTTAGGTTATTTTAAATATTGTGATGATATTATTCTAATTTGTATATCGATATTATTTATATATTAGGTCTTCAGACAAAGCTTAATAAATTGTGTAGCAGTAATCAACCGAACAGGCAAGTTTTTCTTAACTCGACCTCGAGTTATTTCATTCAAATATACTTGTGGTTAATCATTACTGATTGCCATGTCTATGAATTATTTATTCGCACTCTGTGCATAATGCATGTATTCATCAGGTATGAAAGGCTGATCACCTTCATTACCATTCGGTCCAGATATAATTTCTATGTTCATGTTCAATGTTCATTCAGCTATGAAAGTTTGTTCATGCTAGTTCACAATTATATAATTTGAATGTTAGCCAGCTATTATTCAAATTCTTTCCATCATGATATATCCTTAAATAAACTTATACTTGCTGGGCAAACTTATGCTCACCTTTGCTATATCATGAAAAGCATTGCAGATTAAGAGGAATGTGTCAGATACAAGGAAAAGCTAAAGACAAGTCAAGCTTTGGATTATATGTGCATATAAAGTTTGTAACAATATTGTATAATAATAACATTGTATGCTAGATAAGATATTAATTCAGGTTTACGTGAAGGTTCTCGACCTTGGGGAATAGTTTGTAAAGTTTAATATATAAACAATTTATGTTTATATCTTCTGCAATAGTTATAGAGATAGTATACCAGATCCGTGGTTATTTGGGACCCAAATTCGGGGATGCTACAGTTCATATCAGAGCAATAGGTTATAAACCTTAGGTAGAAATACCTGAGACCAATAACCGCAATGATTAGGATAAGATCTAACTCACATAGAGTTAGTGTGTCGTGAAGATTCAAAGATGAAACTCGGTAAGTTGTAAAGATACGGAGTTCCCTAACTCTGATAATAAAGTTGAACAATAGTGGTGAATAAATAGAGTCTAAAAGACTAAAAAAATCGGGATAGGAAATCGTAAAACAAAACGATCATAATATATAAATGAATCGTAATATATACGATGAAATCACCCCGTGATCGGATAAGGTTATGACAGTCAGAAGGATCAATCAAATGATTGAAAAGTTTACAGCAAAGATTGTTGTGTGTCAGTTATACTATGAATTGGTACAGATTCAGGAAAGGATTATGAATACGGATTAAATGAAATTCGTATTGAGAAGGGAGTTAGAATTAAGTGGGGATTTTAATTAAGGACTCATGTCAGCAGCTAAGTTGTATGATTCTTCGTATAGGAGTTGAATTGTACTTAGTGTAACAACCACTTAGTTTTTGGCACTGATAATCATTGAAATGTTTGTGTCGCACTATTTGCTATATGCATGTTGAGAGGGTGATTCCTTTCTCAGGTGCATAACAGATAGATAGGTTCTAGGTAAAGAATATAAGGTTAAATACGAGTTCTTAAAACTCATACTTATGTCATGTTCGTGACTCATAGTTATATGAAATATTTATGAACCCCTCAGCGAATGGACGTCAAAGGTCGAACTAGGACAAGTTCTTAAACTCATATGATTATGGAAAGTTCATGAACTCATAAGTGTGGTTTGACGAACTGGGTGTAGTTTTGTGTGAATAAAGTATTAAGGATAAAAGGAATCGATAGATTGTTTAAGCAAATGATTATTATTGGAGACATAGGTTTTCCAAAACTCCTAGCTATGCTAGACTTCAAAATTTTGACATCAAGCTAAATACGCACTATGTGCTTTTGAAAAAAAAATGAATTTTTATTCTCAACTCTTGGTGACTATTGTGTATGCCTGGACTTCGGGCCACCTATACCTCGTTGCCTGTTGAGATGATAAAATAGATTTGTAATGATTTTTAAACGGTTGAAAGTATAGTCTATGCCATTTGTTTCGACTAGACGATAATGATTTTAAATATCAAAATATATTTCTATTTATCACTCATGTGCCATGTAACCTGGTGCATATATGATAAAAAGTTGATGGAGTTATAAATACAAGAATACGTAGTGTTAAATTTGATCTAAAATTGTTATTCCACTATTGTATGATGAGTTATGACAAAGTCATACAATGACGGCATCCTCAAACGGGCTATTAATATAGTACAACATCATGATGTCATTTTCAAAATTTTAATTTGCCAACAGGGTTTGGCTATACCTAAATATTTTGATTGAATTGAATTATTGGTATGAGTCTAAACTATTCGATTCAGCTAGACCAACGTTTATGAAAATCCTAAGCGTACTTTGAAAACTTTCCCAAACTAATTTGTTTTTGTGCGGATTTTGATAAAGACTAAGGTAAGAAATTTTGTGAACCTAAGGCGGATGGAATAGAAGGAACGGGGAAAAATTGTTCCAACTAGTATTACTGGGTCAGAATAAGGCATACTAGACTAATTACCCATTATGTCCTTAAGATAAGACGGTTTGCAGATGAATTTCCATAAAACCTTTGCGAAAATAAAAATTCATTATCTATTTGACTCCTCAGCATAATTTGAAAATTTTTACTCTTGTGAAAAATTTATTGGGTAGCATGTGATGATGTGTATTAATGGTGTAAGCTGTATGGTATAAGGTGTAAGTTGAATTTCGGGGACGAAATTCTTAGAAGAAGGGGTAAATGTGACAACCCAAGAATTTAGACAATTAATTAAATCTTAAAAGATGGATTAAAGGTTGAATAATAAACCTAGACAGAAAATAAGTGAATGGATTTGGCATTTTTGAAGGATTTTTATGGATTTAAAATTTTTTGTGGTGAATTATTCAGGATTAAGTATATAAGTGTATATGTTCTATGTGTATAGTCATATACGTGAATAAAATGTGGTTAAGGGTCAAGGGTTGACGAGATAAATTATATCAGTGTCAAACCCTAACATTAATTTAGAACGTCAACGTTCAGATAGAAAATTATTACGATTTAAATGAAATCCTAAAACCGGTTCTAGAAACCCTAATTTCAGTTTTGGGAATCCAAAACCCTAATTCGGAATTGGAAAACCCTATTTTGGGAATTTAAATGCTATGTATAAAGCTTTTGTGTATTAATTACAAATATAATTAGGGATAACCCTAATTTGTAAATTAGAAATCTTAATTTTAAAGTTTGAAACCCTTATTATTCGTTAGAAACCCTAATGTACAATTATGGACCTAACTGCTAAATTAGCAATTTTAATTAGGATAAATTAATCCTAATTAGCAAGCTTGAATTTATGATTAGGAAATCTTAGTATAATTATAGAATCCTAATTATAATTTAGAAATATTAAATTTCTATTTTATGACCTAAATTGAAAATCCTAGAAAAATTAATTTTTGAAAACCTTAGGTTTTAACCCTAAGGATTAAACCCTAAGGGTTAGATCAAAAGACAATTGTGCCATTAAATTTAAAAGCCAATTAACCAATTTTCCCTTTGTTCATTATTGGAGGAAACTTGTGAATCTTGCCATATAATGGAGTGGGTGACCAAATAAGATATAACATGTGCTGAAAATCAATACATATCAGCCCAATTATATCAGCCAATTCATTTCATCCAACATATATGTAGATTAAGGAGAGAGAAAATTCATAATATTAAGTCATTTGATATCTAACAGTCAACCAACACACACACACACTCTCTCTCTCTCTCTCTCTAGACAAACGAAATTCTTTAGTGTTTCAGTCTCTATCTAAGTCCCTAGCACACCTAAGAACAAACATCAAAGATCAGATTCAAGTGTCAAGCATGAAAAAGGTATAAACCCTAATTTTTGAAATCATGTGATCTGATGTTAGTTGTTGTTGTTTATTGTTTAAAGTTGTGTAATAAGATGTTATTGAGTGATCTGGGTTGTAATAACATAGATCAATAACATCTAGATGCACGAATTTGAAGTTTTCAAAAATCTGGAAAATTTTAAAATTTGGTCGGACAAGCTAATGTCAGGACCTCTAAATTCTTCTGTATTAAGTGTTAGTGGTATTTGATGTTATAGATCTGTTCTATGTTGTAAGGGCTTCGATCTGAAACTTGAATCAAGCCCATATCATATTTAGATTGCAAGTTATTAGCGGTCAAAGGTCATTGACCGACCATGACCGGACGAATCTGGGTAACCCAGATTACCCATAAAAGTCTGACAGCGTTTTTGCAAGCCTCTGATCTTGCTGTGTTTAAGTTGTTATGTTATGTTGTTGGTTGAATCATGTAGACAGACAAGAGTACTATGGATCCATACCTCTAGCATCCTTAGATCATGCATAGAATCAATGAAAATGGTGGTCAAAGTAGGTTGGACGAAACTGCCGGATGAAGATTTTGGGCAAGCCAGAAATCTTCAAAGGCAGTTTCCTGACCAATACTTTGACCGGCCAAGATCTCTTTAGTGTGATGTTGTTAAACTGATCTAATGTTATATAATTGTACCCTAACATGAGGACTACACGATGGAACCTTTAAATCACACTAAGCAAGACATGATCATATAGATTCAACGGACCAAAGTAAGACCCACAAACTGTTCTTCATTTCTGGTACCCAGAAATGAAGAACAACTCTGACAGAAAATTGTGAGGTCTATATCTCATAGATCTGTTGATGTATGGCCCTAAAATTTGATTTTTTGTTGTAGTATTACATAAATACTACAACTTTAACACCATTACAAGCCCAGAAATCAACTAAAAAGTAGATCTAATGATAGTCAAAGGTAACACCTTGCACACTGGCGATGAAGATCTTGGTTTGGCCAAGAACACCTACGGCGATGGTTTTGTCGCCTAAAGCCCCTTTAGCGACAGTTTAATTAGAAAATTAATTATTTTTATTAAATAAATAGAGAAAATTAGTTTTAAATTATTAAAAATACAAAATAAATTTCTAAAAATGATTTTAAAGCCTAAAAATTAGTTTTTAATAATTTTGAGTATATTTTATAAATACTTAAATTTTTTGGAATATTAATGGTATTTAATTTATTTAATTATAATATTAAATAAATTATTTAAAAATAATTTTAATACATGAAAAATCATTTAAAATATATTAAGGTATAAAAAATATTTCAAGTTATTTTCAATAACTTTTAATATTTTGTGATGAATTTCATTAATAAATTAATATTAATGGTGATTAATTTATTTAATAAATATATTAATTAAATTATGGAAAAATAAAATTAATGATTTAAAAATCATATAAAAATGGTTTAATTGTTATAAAAATATTTTAAGTTATAAAATATAACTTTTGATATTTTAAGTTATAAATACGATATTAATGATTAAAAAATCATGATAAATGGTAATAATTATCTGAAAATTATTATGAGCTTATGAAAAATATTTTGACTAATAATTAATTATCTAAAATATTTGTGAACCAGTTTAGACCGAGTCATAGTAATATTAGACTCGAGATTTATCCGACTAGACCGTCGGGATGTTAGAATTTTGTCGGACTCAAGTTAGACTGAAATAGTTTGATTGGATACTAGGTCTTATGTGTTGTATAAACTGACAGGATTATGTGTTAATGTGTTTAGGTTATTTTAAATATTGTGATGATGTTATTTTAATTTATATATCTATATTATTTATATATTAGGTCTTCAGACAAAGCTTAATAGATTACGTAGCAGTAATCAACCGAATAGGCAATAATCAACCGAATATGCAAGTTTTTCTTAACTTGACCTCGAGTTGTTTCATTCAAATATACTTGTGGTTAATCATTACTGATTGCCATGTCTATGAATTATTTATTCGCACTCTGTGCATATTGCATGTATTCATCAGGTATGAAAGGCTGATCGCCTTCATTACCATTCGGTCTAGATATAATTGCTATGTTCATGTTTAATGTTCGTTCAGCTATAAAAGTTTGTTCATGCTAGTTCACAATTATATAATTTGAATGTTAGCCAGCTATTATTCAAATTCTTTCCATCATGATATATCCTTAAATAAACTTATACTTGCTGGGCAAACTTATGCTCACCCTTGCTATATCATGATAAATATTGCAGATTAAGACGAATGCGTCAGATACAAGGAAAAGTCAAAGACAAGTCCAGCTTTGGATTATATGTGTAGATAAAGTTTATAACAATATTGTATAATAATAACATTGTATGTTAGATAGGATATTGATTCAGGTTTACGTGAAGGTTCTCGACCTTGGGGAATAGTGTGTAAAGTTTAATGTATAAACAATTTATGTTTATATCTTCCGCAATAGTTATAGAAATAGTATACCAGATTTGTGGTGATTTAGGACCCGGATTTGGGGATGCTCTAGGGCCCGATCACGTCCATTCCCTACATTGAGAAGGGTCATGGCGAACTCATATTTTGGAGTTCCCTTGGAGGGGCGTGGATAGTATTTCCATCGATTTGGCATTGATAACACCTCTTGACGTGATCATCACAGTCAGCTTTGAGCGTAAGCCAATAATGCTTTGTTCTGAGGATTTTTTTAACAAGTAGGGGTCCACTCATGTGTGGGCCACATACTCCACCATGGATCTCATCCATGAGCCTCTGAGCTTGTTCTTTGTCCAGACATTTGAGGAGACCTAATCCTTGTTGGTTTGTTAATATTCTAATCGTTTTTGTTTTGATGATGACTTGATTATATGAACTAATTTGTTTATTGTGAAATTTCAGGAAATTGATGAAAGGATTTTTGTCAAAAGACTTTGAAGTATTGAGTCTTAAGAAAAATATGTAAGGTCATTGCAAATACTTAATTTTTCAATACAAGGCTCTAGGACATGATATTTGTGCATTAAAATGTGGTTAAATATTTTGTGCATGCCAAAATATGTTATACATTTCTAACTGTTATTAAGAGAACTGTTTTTATATGGTTAGTATTTATATATGCATGTGTAAGAGTATTGTCTGAATTAATTGAATTTTTCATGTGTTATAATATTTGTGTAACACGTGTGAAAGAATTCATATGTTGGAAAATTAAAAGTTGTTGGAGTGTGTTGGCAAAGATATGATTACTTTCAAAAAGTGGGCTACATGTATATATGTTAGAAATATAAGATAATCATTATCTTGAAAAGTTGGTTCATATTACACTCCTATTTTAAATGCTATGATATTCCTTGCTTTGGTTGCAATATTAGTGGCGGCAGATTTTATGAAATCATAATTACTAGAGGTATTGGAAAAGTCTAAGCCAATTGAGTTATCTATCTAACTTGGTCTCTTTCTAGTTTATCTTTGATAGAGTCCAGCATTTACTTAATAACCGAAGACAATTGAATTTGTTAGTGGAACGTTATACAAGGTTTATCTGTGGCAACATAATTATTTTACAACAGAATTGTTTTATGAATAAACGATAATATATTTTGGGCTATAAAAGAAATTGTGTACAGTGATGAAAATACAACACTTGAATCAATATTTTGCACTTATATACTTAACAAGCTATTAAATTCCTGCTGCAAAGTTCTAAGCTATTGTGCAAATTATATTCATATTATTCTCAGCAAAATCCGTGGGCATATTTTTGGTGATATCTTTTTCTTTTACTAATTGATCATTGCATTCATTAGTTGAGCCTTGCATTGTTAAATTGCTTATTTTCTTTGATCATTAGACCTCTATATTTGTAATCTTATATTTTTTCTAGACTAAGTGTTGTCTAAAGGATTTTAATCCAGGTGGATTAAGGTTTGTTTACAAATAGGTTCAGGGAAGCATAGGGGCTTAAGGGGTGCATTGGTGCACAAGGAGCAAGTGTGCTTAAGTGAATTATTGTAATTCAATTTGATAGAATCTGTTTTGTAACAAGGGTCATTTAAAGAAATAAAAGTGAGTCTCCAATACTAGTTGGTATTGGACGTGCACTAGGCTATTATTATAGAGGGTAATAGCTAAACCACGTAAAAAATCTTGGTGTTATTTTTATTGCTTGCTTTACTTTAATATCTTTTAAGATAGTTAAATTTCGTAATAATTAAAATTCAAATATTTTCATTTTAAGATATTTTGTTAACACCAAGTATTCACTTTAACTTATAAATTCATCAAAATATTTTCTTAAATTAAAAGTCAATTCGGTAGACCATATTCATTCAACAAGCTGCATTCATAAATATAGTAGACTATATTCGGTAGTTTAGTTTAAAGTTAAAAATTGGTCATAGTTTGTTCTCACACTTATTCAACCCCCCTTCTAAGTGTGTTATATCTGAATTTTAATCATCCATCTCTTTTGCAGAGTGCATCTCCGCTTAGGTAGAATCTCATAGCAAGTCGATGGATCCGCCTTCTTTCAATCGGGCTCGCCTCAGCGGGTGTAGATCCATCTTGCAGATACTCCTTGATGTGCTGATACCAAGGGTTGTGGATGGGAGGTAGCTCATCCGATACTTCTCCAACATAGTTCCCATAAGCTGGGGCCTTTTGGAGGGAAAATGTGATGCTTGGCATGTTTTCCTTGTCAGGTATATGAATCAAGGAGGCCAATGTTGCTAGTGCATTCGTAAAATCATTCTTATTACGAGGAATGTGTAGAAAGGAGATTTCTTCGAACTCCAAAGCCATCTGTAAAACTTACCGATGGTAAGGCAGTAAATGTAGTTCGTTGGTTTGATAATTTCCTGTGGATTGTTTGATTACCAACTCTGAATCTCCAAAGACAGTTAACCGCCTAATGCCCATTGAACGGGCAAGTTTTAGCCCCATGATACAGCATTCATACTCAGCTGTGTTGTTGGCGCTGATAAACTGAAATTTGACGGTGATGAGATATTGCTCCCCCATACCAGATACTAGAACTGCCTCAGCTCCAGCACCTTCTGTGTTAACAGCACCGTCAAAATACATTTTCCATGCACGACATGTATCGTACTGATGTTGTCGCTAAACTACCATCACCCCTTCATCGGGGAAGTATGTTTCCAAGGGTTTGAAGTCCCCTGCAGGTGCGACGACCAGTTGATCCGAAATTCCTCGACCTTTGACAGACTTTTGCATCACGTAGACGATGTTAAATTGTTGTAGGATCAACTACCATCTGGACAACCGACAATTCAGCATGGACTTACTGAACACGTATTTAAGAGGATCCACGCGGGATATGAGATGGGTTATGTGACCATGGAGGTAATGTTTTAACCTCATGGAGGCCCATGCTAAAGCATAACAAGTCTTCTCAATTAGAGTGTACTTGTGCTCACTGCTACTGAATCTTTTGCTGAGGTAATAGATAGCTCGTTCTTGGCCTCTATCGTCTTTTTGCCCCAGCATGCAACCCATAGCATTGTCAATGATGGACAGGTACATGAACAGGGGAACACCATCCCTGGGAGGTACCAAAATAGGAGCGTTAACCATCTACTCTTTGATTACAAGGAAGGCTTTCTGACACTAATCATTCCATTTAATGGAGGAGTTCTTCCTTACCAATTTTAAGATGGGCTCACAGGTTGTTGTGAGTTGAGAGATAAACCTGCTAATGAAGTTGATTCTTCCCAAAAGTCCTCGTATTTCCTTCTTTATCTGAGGAATGGGCATTTCCTTGATGGCCTGGATTTTGGTGGGATCCAGCTCAATCCCTTTGTGGCTGACTAGGAAACCTAGCAACTTTCCTGATTTAATGCCAAAGGCGTACTTGGTTGGATTCAACTTCAAGTTATACTTACACAACCTGTTGAAGAGCTTTTTGAGATGGTCTAAGTGGTCTTCTTCCCTTCCGGACTTGATAATGATGTCATCCACGTATCTCATTGTGCATTAAGTTATGGAAAAGAGCCATCATAGCTCGCTGATAGGTTGCCCCGACATTGATGTGGCCGAATGACAACCGTCTGTAGCAGAAGGTTCCCCAAGGCGTGATGAAAGAAGTTTTCTCATGATCCTCCTCAGCGACCATAATTTGATGATACCCCGCGAAGCAATCCTCAAAGGAGTACATGTGTATTGAGCAGTATTGTCAATAAGAATGTGGATAAAGGGCACGGGAAAGCTATCTTTAAGGAAAGCTTTGTTCAAATCCTGGTAATCCATGTAAACTTGCAACTTTCCTCCTGGTTTAGGCATGGAAACTATATTGGATATCCATTCCAGATTTGTAGACACCATGATAATGCCAGCTTGAAATTATTTCACAATTTCTTCTTTAACCTTTAAACTCCACTCAGGTTTTAATCGCCTGAGCTTCTGCCTGACTGGCTTGAATCCCTCTTTAATTGGAAGGCGATGAAGGACAATGTCAGTGGACAAACCCACCATGTCTTCATGAGACCATGCAAACACATTCTGGAATTGGGTTAGTAGAGCAACCATATCATTCTGTTGGTTTGGGGTGAGGTCTGAACCAATCTGGATTAGCTTAGGGCTTTCTAAGGTTACGAGATTGAAAGGAGTGGTTCGATTAAGATTAGGCTTAGGTTTGTCTTCGACCCATTCCTTATTCTCCTGAGGTATCTCAATGCGTTTCTTAGATTTCCATCAAGTTTGAGTCCAACTTTTCATCAAAGTTACAGTCCTTATGGAGAAAAGGCACCTCATCAGCAAGTACATGCACATCTAAATTTAGAGTCCTGAAACAAAATATGATTTCACTTAATATATGAAACTGTTTAATCATATAAAAGTGTTAGCATGTACTGATAAAATAACTGCTAATACTGTACAGAAAAGTAAGTAATTAAAGTTATCTACAGGCGAGAGGATTTACTTGCTTTTACCCTCGTCGACCAATGCATAAGTCTTTGCTCCAATTGTTGAGGTAAAGTCCTCGATGGACTCTGATGATGGAGAGTTGTCATCGTCCTCCTTTTCCCGAATGATGACCATAACATCTAGGCAATCATCGTCTGAGGTGTATCTATTTGTATGTTCATCATGGACAATGATGCGTATGCCCGACATCATCAGGGTGATGTCATGTTTACATTTTCGTTCCCTTTCTTCCACTTTGGGATCAGTAATCAGGACCTCTTTTACTTTAAAGGGTACTAGTTTGGGAAATAGCATAGCCATAACATGGGCTGGCACCTTTACCGGAGACTGTAATATATCATGAGGTGCAGGTGAGGAAATCGCTGTGTGGCGGAAGCTTGAGGAACCTGCTTGTGCTTATGAGGATTCCTATGACTGGAACTGGTAGAATAGCCTAGTCCGGCTATCCCGATTTGACTGGATATTTGAATTGGGTGCTTGATACCCTGCTGATTTTTACCCAGCCCTTGTCTAGGCTGATGACCCAATGACATCATTTCTTGGGTAGCTGCCATCACTTCAGTTAAAATCTTGGGTATAAGAAGTGGCGCTGTTGGGTAAAATCTAATTACGCACAACACGCAAGTATACGTGGTCAACAAGTAATAAAGTAATGAGTAAAGTATCATTCCCTCAGAGATAAATTAGTAAGAAACTTAACCTTACAAATACTAAATTTCTATTAATCCTAATTTTATTAAACTATTCAATTCAATGATTAAAAATTATAGAACTAAATTAATAAATAATTAAACTATCACTAAACAATCAAAAATATCAAAATCTAGAATTTCAAACAATTAATGGAGAATTAGACTTATGACTTCACCCTAAGCTTCACTATGATTTCTACACCTTTATTCCAAGTCAAGTCACTATCCCAGTTTATTAATCAAGAACACGATTGTAGTATTAGCCACCTCTTGATGCACTAATACCGTATTAACTTAAATCCACAAATTAGATAGAAATAAGTTAAACACCTTAATCAACTAACTCACTATATCTCTATGTGAATTAAAATTAAAGAAGGTTTAAGATTAATTTCTCTATCCAATTACATGCGATGTCAAGCATATCTCTACCTTAACATTCATCAATAATCTGCTATTAACAAAATTCGTGAACACATGCTATATTAACTAAGTCTAGATTCGAGTATCCTCTCTCGATTCCATACAAATCCACAAAGAATTGTTGATCAGACAATTCATAAATTCAAGCTCAAATTAATATAGATAAACTAGAAAATAGCTTATTGAACTGAAAATCAAAGTTTACAAAATCATCGTTTCACTTAAAGATCCATCATAAGCTTAAAAAGTGAATTAGTTCATCATAAATGAAATAACAACTGAATAATTCAAAGATAACATTCTTTTAATTACAAATAAAAGACTAAGGAGAAGAATAGTGAAAAACACCCTTCACGTAGCCTAAATCTGCAATCGTCCTGAAAATCTCTTCAAAATCTTCCTCCAATGCTTGCTATGAAAAACTGGAATTGATCTTCGTATTATACCTTGTGTCGTGTTTAATTCGTTGTTAATTTAGCAATATATATCGCACACACGTTTTTCTGATCAAATCCCATCTCCCTAGAGTTCAATTGCCATCCAAATGCTAATACATTATGTTCCAACACAGTCATAAGCAAAACAGGACTCCCATCTATCGAGACCCCCCACCCCAGTGGGGGTGTAAGCATATAATGAGCCCACCCCGGCGGGCACCCTTTCTGTCAGTTGTTGTTGAAGACCCCTTTCCCCAGCAAGGGTATGTAGGCCAAACAAGCCCGCCTCGGCGGGCTTCTATTCTGCTAATTGACTTTGCTTGGTACATGATTACTTCTAGAAATGCTCCAAATGACTCCAAATCTTGGTTAAATGCCACAACAACCACCCTACACATAAAAGAACAAAAAAACAAATAAAAACAAATATGAAAACAAGAAAATAACAACAATTAAGCATGAAATGAACAATGATTCGTGGATATGAAATTCACTTATCAAAATCCCCCAAACTTAAAATGTGCTAGTCCTCGAGCACAAAACAAACTACATGCTATGCACTGTAATAAAATATAATGAATCTACACTGTATGCTTTCGAATCCAGCAGTATCACTGAATCAAAAATTATTTCACTGGCCTCAGAGAAAACAAGCAAACTTTACAATATTAATCACCAAAACCAATCCACAACTCCTTATTAATCCTCAAATCTTAAACCATTATCACTGGTATAGTGTGCGTGTGTGTTCAACATCCGTGATAACTAACACGTACTCAAATTTAATACATAACCAATTTCTTAGAAGGAATCATACAATGCAAACTTAAAAACTTCAAAAATAGACAAGTTCCGCTAGAAATCAGACATTTACCAAAATTAAGGGATCAAAGAGGGTATTTATGCTATCTTTTTTCAGTGACGGGGGCCCTATGCTCTTATTTCCCATCTTTTTTTAGATAGATGGTTGGTGAGTGCATTTTATGATCTATCTCACGCTCGTGTTTATGGGGAGTATATTTTCCACAACCCACCACAAGACTCAACTAAATATACCCTCCCTAAATCCCCCAAACTTAAGTTCTTGTCTTAATCGTCGTTTTCACTGCCTATTCTTGTCATTTTCTCATTCACCCTAGCATTATCCTTTAGAAAATCTTTATGTATCAATTTGAACTAACCAGTCAACACAGATGTTATTGGCGTGTTACTCTTTTTATACCAGTTTCAAACGAGCGCAAGATTTGATTCATAACAGACATTATATCACAGTTCTAATAATCAATGCTGTATTGGTTAACTTATTCAAAATCTCATCATTGGCCCACAAATAACATGAACTACAACACTGTTGGATATATGCAAACACAATATTTAACTAATTTTTGTTTTTTTAAATAAAATGACAAAATGAGTTAATAACAGAAGTAAAAATAATGCACTAACCAAAATAACCTAAGCTACTATGTATGCCCCTAAGCTATCATGCAACTATATGACTTCTATGTATGCAACATCATAATTCCTAACTAATATGCAAAACTAAAATGCAATAACAAATGTAATCCTAACTAATGACATATGTATGCAAACAAGAATTTAACTCCCCAAACTTAAGTAATACAATGCCCTCATTGGATGAATAATCGTAATTTAGTGTATGAGGACTTCCCTGCAATCGTCTAAGTCTGGGGAGGTGGTGGTTGATCTTCTTCTTCTGAATCACTTGGTGGAAACCTCGACATTGACATGGGTGGCTGATATGGGAAGTGTACAGCAGGATTGAAGATCTGAAGTGTCATGTTAATTGAAGCAAACGACATGTTCATAGCTTCAAAGATATGGTCTTGCCTCAATATGAGTCGCCTCATCTCCCGACATGCTGCCTTGTTGTGCGCATCCATTTAACGTTAAAAGTCAAGGAACTGAGGACTGGATAATGCCTCAGTCTGCGGTACCTGCTCGGTTCATTGATCTCCCATAGCCTCATCCTCATCCTCTGAGGTGTCTGCAGTATCAACTTCGTCCTCCGAAGCAGATGGAAAAATAAAGCCTAGTCTGCGAAGATAGGAATCGCCCCCGGCCCATACTGAATACCGTGCTATCATTTTGGAGTCTAACAACGTAAGTGGCATCTGTGTGGGCTCATCGTCAGACCATCTCACACCTGCTTGGCGACACAACCCACATATGAGTGATGGGTGTGGCAAGCCGCCCAAAAAGTTTCCACGTAAGCACCGGCGGATGGAGAAACAAATAATGGACCCGACGTCAATGATGAAGTCTTGCACAATCGCGTATAGTAGTAACGCCTTCTCTTTGGTTAGGTCTGAGATGTGTTGAGACGGATACAGTTTAGCACATAGGAATACGTACCAAATCTTTCCATATTGACTGAGATCTTTGCTATGGAACATTGTGCCTCCCTTTCGACCCTTGATCCATGTTGTTCCCGGCTTAGTTATTTCCTTGAGTATTGCCTCATAGTACAGGTTAAAATCACGTAGGTGGGCATATTGGCATTGTCGAGGCAAACATAATTGGTAGAAGGTGTTGATTGCATCGGCACTGAATGGGACCAAGCGACCCTGCATATAAGCATTGAATGGTGCTTTGTCCTCAGCGTTAGCATAGAACTCCTTGACTATGTTAACCACGGCAGGTTCTGGTTCTTCGGTGAATTTGTTCCAACCCTTCTGATAGATTTGCTGCATCATCTCCCCATCAACAGGATCCGATGCCAACCCCCGCTCCGGTGTAAGGGCTTTTGTCAACATATAATCATACCGGTCGCGGTGGCACTTACAAATTTTCAACGATCAAAGGTCCGTGTCGGTTGTGAGGGCCTTAAACTCTCTCCCCTATGGCGTTTCAATGTGCGTTGCGAAGCCATTTTCTCTCGAATGCTTGTATCACAGTATCTTTTCTCCCCCCAAACTTGGTTCACACACTTTTTCGAACACTTGGTGTGCACAGACGATTTTCCCCCAAACTTATCAATTTTATGTGGCAAATTGGGTGAAAGACGTTGAAGAATGTGTAGTATTGTGCTTAACTCTCAAATGCTCTCGATTAGCCTCTAAGGATGCCCTAATTTGCAGGCTTGTGCGGTGTAATTGAAGAGTTGTGATGAATTTGGGATGAGATGGGGTCAATATATCGAGGTGGTGTAATGAGGTAGTGGATTGAAGAGATGGGGAGAATTAGTGGAGTAGTAGTGATTGAGATGGTGAAATCGTGGGTTGAGGAATGGGAGTAGTGGGTGTGATGTGGAGAATTAGTTGAGATAGAATTAACAAAGGCTAGCCTCACACATAACTGCCGAGTGTTGCTTCAGATTCTGGACCCCCGCCCCAGCTGGGGTATTTGCCTTTGGAGGCCTGACTCGACGGGCAAGTATTCTATTAACCGCGTTGGGGACCCCCACCCCGGCGGGGGGTACAAAGCTAAACTAGCAGCCCGTGGCATGGTTTTTCTGCTAAAATCCTAGGGAGACCCAGCCAAATTGGGGTGTAGTTCAATTTGGCTCGCCTGCACGTGGCATGCTCTTCTCTTGATTGCTTACATTTCTCATTTCTCTTCATTCTAAGCCACTCAATGTACCTTTTCCCATCCTGCAAGACATGAAACATAAGAATTAGTGGATTATTGATAAAATAGAGCATTATGGAGAGAATAACAAGACTTTTATTAGATACTACCTACTTAATAACTTAATAAAAACTATATCCTAAAAATTATGAATGAAAATACAGAAATTAAATGTAAGATTGGGTTGCCTCCCAATTAGCGCTTGATTTTAAGTTAATCAACCTGACTACTTCCTGTTCATTGTGCGTCGGCCAATGTAATGGTGATGACATCAGTGTTGGAGTTGCCACCCCAATAGTGTTTTAATTGTTGATCGTTGACATTGAAAGTTTCTAATGGATTATGACTGAAAAGTTCAACGGCTTCATAAGAGAACACCCTTTTTATAGTGAATGGTCCTGACCATCTCGACTTGAGCTTTCTTGGGAACAATATCAGCCGTAAATTGAACAAAAGGACTGATTGCCCTGACTCGAATGTTCTATGCATAATCTTCTGGTCGTGCCATCTCTTAACCTTTTCCTTGTATAAATTGGAGTTCTCGTAGGCTTGAAGGTAAAATTCGTCGAGCTCATTTATTTGAAGTAATCTCTTTTTCCCTACAGCTGCTTGATTGAAATTGAGTTTCTGAATTGCCCAATAAGCCTTATGTTGTAGCTCGACTGGTTAATGACAAGCCTTTTTGTACAGTAGTTGATATGGTGACATCCCGATCGGTGTCTTATATGCAGTCCAGTATGCCCATAATGCATCATCCAACCGGAACGACCAATCCTTACGATTCAGATTAACCACTTTCTCTAATATTTCTTGACTTCCCTATTCAACACCTCAGCCTGCCCACTAGTTTGGGGGTGATAAGCCGTTTCTACCTTGTGGTTGACCCCATACCTTGCCAATAGAGCTGTGAATGATTTGTTGCAAAAATGACTACCTTTGTCACTTATAATTGCTCTTGGCGTGCCAAACTTTGTGAAAATGTTTTTTTGTAGAAATTTAAGGACCACCTTAGCGTCGTTAGATGGTAATATTGCAGCTTCTACCCACTTTGATACGTAATCCACTACGAGTAGAATATACTGATTGCTGAGAGACGAAGGGAATGACCCCATGAAATCGATGCCCCATACATCAAAAATTTTAACTTCGAGAATCGTTTATAGAGGCATCTCATTCCTTTTTGAAATGTTGCCCACCCTTTGACATCTATCACACATTTTGACAAATTGGCGGGCATCCTTGAATAGTGTAGGCCAATAAAATCCAGATTGCAGCACCTTTGCTACTGTCCTCTCACTACCATAATGTCCGCCATACGCGGATGAGTGGCACTCATGCAGAATGTTCTTCACTTCACTGTAGGGCACACACCTTCTAATCATTTTATCGGCTCACTACTTGAATAAATAAGGTTCATCCCACATGTACCATTTTATGTCATGAAGAAACTTCTTTTTCTATTATCTTGTGAGATCAGGTGGAAGAACGTTGCTCACTAAATAATTTGCATAATCCGCGTACCAAGGAAATTCTACATTTATCCCAAATAATTGCTCATCCGGGAATGATTCGTTAATTTCACACTTGTCCTCTTTCAATTTCCCTTGGTTTTCTAGCGTAGACAAGTGATCGGCTACTTGATTCTCTGTCCCCTTTCTATCCTTTATTTCTAAATCAAACTCTTGAAGCAGGAGAATCCATCGGATAAGGCGTGGCTTAGCATCTTTTTTTACAATTAGGTACTGAATAGCCGAATGGTCTGTGTAGACTATCACCTTAGTCCCAATCAAGTATGCCTGAAACTTGTCAAACACATACACCACTATAAGCAATTCCTTTTCCGTAGTTGTATAGTTCATTTGAGTCTCCATGAGCATTTTTCTTGCATAATATATGGCTTGAAACACCTTCTCTCGGTGTTGAACCAACACAGCTCCAAACGCGTAGTCGCTTGCATCACACATCAGCTCGAAAGGGATATTCCAATCCAGTGCGACGATCACGGGGGCTGTAGTCAACTTTTTCTTCAACAACTCAAAAACTGACTTATAATTTATCAAAACTGAAAAACAGAATCCTTCTCTAAAAGACTACATAAAGGTTTTGCAATTTGAGAGAAGTCCTTTATGAATCTCCTGTAGAACCCAGCATGTCCCAGAAAACTTCTAATTCCCTCAATGGAGCTCGGTGGAGGCAGTTTCTCGATTGTTTCCAGCTTCGCTTTGTCAACCTCCAATCCTTAAGCCGATACCTTGTGGCCCAAAATTATGCCCTCCTCAACTATGAAGTGGCATTTTTCCCAGTTAAGTACGAGGTTCGTATCCTTGTATCGGTGTAACACCATTACCAAATTCCCTAGGCAAGTATCAAAATTGTCCCCATAGATAGAAAAGTCATCCATGAAGACTTCAACATTTTTCTCCACCATGTCTGAGAAAATGGCCATCATACACCGTTGAAAGGTCGCAAGTGCATTACATAACCTGAATGACATTCTCCTAAACACGAATGTGCTATAAGGGCACGTAAATGTAGTCTTCACTTGATCCTCAAGAGCGATGACGATTTGGTTATAGCCCGAGTATCCAACCAATAAACAGTAGTACTCATATCCCGCCAATCTGTCCAACATTTGATTGATAAAGGGCAGCGGAAAATGATCTTTTTGGGTTACCTTATTCAACTTCCTATAATCCATGCAAACCCTCCAACCTGTCACTGTTCTTGTCAGTATTAACTCGTTATCCTCATTCTGTACCACAGTTATTCCTCCATTTTTTGGCACACACTGGACTGGACTAACCCACTTGCTGTCGAAAATCGGGTAGATAATACCGGCATCCAACAATTTCAAAAATTCCTTCTTCACAACTTCCTTCATAATGGGGTTAAGTCGACGGTGTTGTTCCACCGTCGGTTTTGCATCATCTTTCATCAGAATCTTGTGCATGCAAAACGAAGGGCTGATTCCCTTTATATCAGCTATCGTCCACCCTATCGCTGATTTATGTTCCCTAAGCACCCTCAACAACTTTTCTTCCTGTAAATTGTTAAGTGCAGCAGAAATAATAATAGGTAAAGAATTTGATTTGCCTAAGTACGCATACCTGAGGTGTTTAGGGAGTGGCTTAAGTTCCAAAGTTGGTGGCTCCTCTAATGACGGTTTCAATTTTTATGTTGTTGTCTTCTCCGTGTGCAAAGGTTCAAATGGTGCAATGAATCGGCTAACTCGTGGCAACGAATCTAACATCTGTAAGTAGTCCACAAATTCTAGGTCATCGAACTCTTCATCCCCCAGTAATGTTGTTTCTAATGGATCGTTGACCAAACTCTTGCCCATATCTTTACTGATAATTTGCTCAATTATATCCATCCGAAAACATTTTTCTTCATCCGTAGGGAATTTCATGGCCTTGAACATGTTAAATTTAATTTCTTGATCTTTGACCCTCGTAGTAATTTCTCCTTTTTGTACGTCTATGAGTGTCCTACCCGTGGCCAAGAAAGGTCTCCCTAGGATGATCGGGATGTTCTTGTCCTCCTCAAAATCCAGAATAATAAAGTCCGCGGGGAATATAAACTTATCCACCTTAACCAATATGTCCTCTACTATGCCTCTTGGATATGTGACTGACCTATCTGTTAACTGCAATGAAATATTTGTAGGCTTTGGCGCGAGCAAACCCAATTCTGTGTATACTGATAATGGCATAAGGTTCACACTCGCCCCCAAATCACAAAAACACTTATTAAAAGACATGTTCCCGATCGTGCATGGAATAGTGAAACTCCCCGGGTCTTTCAACTTTGGTGGCAACTTTTGCTGTAACACCGCACTACATTTGTGAGACCCCAGATTTTATGAATAAATATTTAATTTTCTCGAAATAATTTTTTGAATATTATGGTGTGGATTTGATATAATGTTATAGTTGTGGGTAGTATTTATAAATTTTGCAAAGTATGCAAATTGTTATATAATATTCGATTGGTCGGGGAATATTCGTTTTAACAGGGAATATTCGTACGACTGCACAATCATTGGTGGACCCCACAACAGAATTATTGTCGGATTGAGAAAACGACAAAAATATATTTATGAAAATAACGGCGGAAGATTTACAGTTAAAACTGTTGAACTACTTGGTAGTAAAAGTACAGTAATACGCGTGGTTATATAGTAGCACATGGTATTGATTATTGATGCTTACATGAGAAGTCACTCAGTTATACTCAATTATTGCTACTACGATAATTCTTTGCATCATATCTCTCATATTATTGATTCGATTATTGTCACAGTATCATCTGCATAATATGTTATTTTATTAAATCAATAATTGAGAAGACAAAGTTATTCATATTATTAAATTTTAATATTTACAATGTCTAGAAGTTTTGTCAAGGAGAGGTTTGGTCACCTAATTTGGCTTGATAGGAGAAATCCTTATTGGAAAGCCCCCTCTTTCTTGGGAGCGACTTGGTTGATAAATATTGTGAGTTATAATATTAATGATGAATGTTATTAAAATTGAAGTTGTGCTCAGAGTTGAAATTTGAGCCTTGGGACGTGATATTTGAGTCGAGCGATGAAATTAGTAAAAATAGGATCGTAAACACAAAATTTTCTGGGTTTTACTATTTGGTCAAAAAGTCAGCAGTTGACTTTTTTGGGAAAAGTCAAACTTCAAAATTTTAAATTTTATATTTTTGATAAAAATAGTTTCATTGTGTTGGAATTATTTGTGTTAGTGAAAAATCGACATTTATTTCGATAATAATTGATTTCCGGAGGTTATATTAACCAATCGGGTATTTAACCGGATAAATGAGCAATTGATTGCTATTATTTCATATGATTATAACTATTTGTTCACATGTGCATACTATCGTTTCACAACATATCTGTAAGATATTTTATTTCTTGGGATGCTCCGAGGAGCAAAAGGTTCCCTTTGCCACCTATAAAGCGTACTCAACCTGCCACACTGAAGATGACTTAGGAGAAGTTCCAAGAATTGTTCAACGACAAGTACTTTCCTAAAAGTATTCATCACATGAAAGAGGTAGAATTCATCAAGCTGGAGCAAAACATCATGACCGTATCACAGTACGAAGCCAAGTTTGCCGAGTTGTCCCGATTTGCGTCCCATTTGGTTGATAATGAGGAGAGAATGACGCAAATATTTCTAAGAGGTTTGAAACCCGAGATACGCCAATATCTTATCTCTCATAAACTATGTTTGTATTTAGATGTTGTTAATAGGGCTCAGTTATTGGAGCGCGATAATGAGTCAACCCAACCAAAAGAGAGCAGCCGGCAAAATGATAAAACCAGTGAGAGCAGTCATCGAAGCGGTGACAACAAGCGTGGAGAGAATCAACAGGCCAGAAATGATAACCACTTCGGTGGTAATCAGGGCCAAAACAATAAGAATGTACATTTTAAGAAGAGGAGATTCAACAATGATGGAAAGACGTCAGCACCAGCACCCGTTGTTATGGAAGGAGAACGACCACCTTTCATATGCTTCAAATGCGGAGGAGAGGGACACATCAGTCCAAACTGCGCGATGCCATCCAAAGCACGTTATAATTGTGGAAGAGAAAGTCACCTAGCCTGATTTTTTTGTTCACCAAAGACAAGTTCAGCTAGGATGGAGGCACCAAAGGCCGTCTTAAAAAAGTTAAAGCCGGTAGTGTAAGGGAGAGCATTTGTTGTGACCTCCTAGAAAGCAAGGAACCCGAAAGAGGTTATCACGGGTAAGCTTATCATAAACTCTAGAAAAGTCTATACCTTATTTGATACCGGGTCTACCCATTCTTTTATTTCTCCTACTTGCGCTCAACGTTTAAATTTGACTCCGGAGAAATTAGACTTTGACTTATCTGTTAAAACTCTGTTGGGAGAAACCTTCATTACATCCACTATTTATAAGTCTTGTTTAGTTCAAATCAGCACCCGCACGTTACCTGTCGATCTTATTTCTTTGAAAATACTTGCATTTGATGTAATTCTAGGGATTGATTGGTTAACTACTCATCATGCAAAAATTGATTATTTTCGTAAGGTTGTTAGCTTTCATATTCCTAACCAACCTATTATGCGAATTCAAGCAACCAAACCATTAAAATCAATCACTGTCATCTTAAGACATAAAGCTATTCATTTATTGAAAAATGGATGTCAAGCTTTCTTAGCTCATGTCACGGATCTAAACAAAAATACGTCAGTTTTGAATGATATTTCTATTGTTAATAAATTTCCTAACGTATTCCCTGAAGAACTTCCTGGCCTACCCCCAGAGCGTGAAATTGAATTTTGTATCTACCTTGAACCCGGTACAAATTCCATTTCTAAAGCCCTATATCGAATGGCTCCTATTAAACTTCAGGAGTTAAAGACCCAACTGCAGGAATTGTTATACATTGGCTTTATTCATCCTAGTAGTTCTCCTTGGGGTGTTCCTGTTCTATTCGTGAAGAAGAAAGATGGGAGTATGCGGTTTTGTATTGATTATCGGGAGTTGAATCATGTCACCATCAAAAATAGGTACCCATTGCCACATATTGATGACCTGTTTGACCAGTTGCAAGGAGCCAAATTCTTTTCAAAGATTGATCTTCATTTCGGATATCACCAATTGAAGATTAGAACCGAGATTACATTCCAAACACGGCTTTCAGAACTCGGTACGGGTATTATAAATTCCTAGTCATGTCCTTTGGATTGACTAATGCTCCTGCTGCCTTCATGGATATGATGAACTAAGTTTTTAAGGAATATTTGGATCACTTTGTGGTCGTCTTTATTGATGACATCCTTATTTATTCCAAAAGTCGTGGAGATCATGAGCAACACTTGAGGCTGATACTCCAAAAGCTTCGTGAAAACAAGCTTTATGCCAAGTTAAAGAAATGCGAGTTCTGGCTGGAGGAAGTAGCATTCCTTGGGCACGTAATATAAAGTCATGGAATATCTGTTGACCAATCAAAGATTGATGCAATTCAAAGCTGGGAGCATCTTAAATCAGTGACCGAAGTATGTAGCTTTCTTGATTTAGCTGGTTATTATAAAATATTCGTGGAAGAATTTTCTCGAATCGCTACTCCACTAACTCAGCTGACTCAAAAAGATACAAAATTCAGTTGAAGCGAGGAATGTGAGAAGAGTTTTCAAGAACTCAAGAGGAGACTCATTTCAGCACCTGTTCTGACAATACCATCTGGCTCGGAGGGATTTGTCATCTATAGTGATGCTTCGGGAAAAGGGTTGGGATGTGTTCTCATGCATCATGGGAAAGTCATAGCCTATGCCTCAGGACAACTCAAAGAATATGAGAGGAATTATCCCATTCATGATCTAGAGTTGGTAGTAGTCATTTTTGCACGAAAGATTTGGAGGCATTACTTGTATGGGGAGAAAGTGGAGATCTTTACGGATCATAAAAGCCTCAAATATTTCTTCACTCAAAAGGAACTCAACATGCGACAATGACGTTGGCTTGAACTGTTGAAAGATTATGATCATACCATCCAATACCATCCTGGAAAAGCGAATGTGGTAGCTGCCGCATTGAGTAGAAGATCATATGCGGGTACGAGTGTGATATTGTCAAAGCAAAGGCCCATTTTGTGTGACTTGCAAAGGATGGAGATAGAGTTAAAGACTCCAGGGACCCATGTGATGATGGCAAATTTTCGAGTAAAACCGACTTTAATTGATAAAGTTAAAGCTACTCAAGCTACAGATCTGGAGCTGATGCGTATGAGGAAGAAATTGCAAGAAGGTGCTATGCCGGAATCAAGAATCGATGAAGAAGTAATACTTCAAGTCAACTCCAGACTTTGTGTTCCTAACAACCCTGATTTAAAGTATAAAATCATGATGGAGGCGCACAACACACCGTTTGCAATCCATCCTGGGAGTACCAAAATGTATCGTGATCTTCGTCATACATTTTGGTGGAGCAATATGAAGAGAGAGATAGCGTTGTTTATCTCAAGGTGTCTAACTTGTCAACGAGTCAAGGCGGAGCATCAAGTACCAAAAGGTCCATTGCAACCACTTGAAATTCCAGAATGGAAGTGGGAGCACATTACCATGGATTTCGTTACTGGTTTTCCCAAGATTTCTCAAGGCATAGATGCAATTTGGGTCATTGTTGATAGATTGACCAAGTCTGCTCATTTCTTACCAATACGAGAAACTTATACACTTGAACGTCTAGCTCGTATATACATAAACGAGATTGTAAGACTGCATGGTATGCCAGTATCCATAGTTTCTGATCGAGACCCAAGATTCACTTCACGATTTTGGGTTAGTTTGCAAAAAGCTATGGGCACAGATTTATGATTTAGTTCGGCATATCATCCTCAGACGGATGGACAATCAGAGAGGACTATTCAAACTCTGGAAGATTTATTAAGACATTGTGTCCTTGACTTCAAGGAAAGTTGGGATAAGTTCTTACCATTGGTGGAGTTTTCCTACAACAACAGTTATCAAGCAAGTATTGGCATGGCTCCATTTGAGGCGTTGTATGGAAGAAAGTGTCGTTCTCCAGTATGCTGGGATGAGGTGGGTGAAGCAATGTTGTTGGGACCGGAGTTGGTACGTATGACTACGGAAAAGATTCAAACGATCCGACAACGTATAAAAACCTCACAAGATCGACAAAAGAGTTATGCTGATCTTCATCAAAAGGACGTGGAATTTGATATATGAGATCATGTGTTGTTACGTGTTGCTCCATGGAAAGGAGTTATAAGATTTGGAAAGAGAGGAAAGCTCAATCCTCGATTCATTGGCCCATTTTTAATCCTCGATCAAGTAAGAACTGTGGCCTATCGACTCGCTTTACCGCCAAGTATGTCTCGTGTTCATAACGTTTTTCACATATCCATGTTATGTAAATATGTGGAAGACCCGAACCACATTATTGAGTTAGAACCGGACGAAATAGCGGAAGATTTAATGTATGAAGAGGTTCCTATTAAAATCTTGGATAAGAAGGAGCATATTCTACGCTCCAAGGTTATACCTCAAGTCAAAGTTTTGTGGAGGAACCACGTTATTGAGGAAATGACCTGTGAGTTAGAATCTAAAATGAAATCAAGGTGTCTTTACCTCTTCGACATACCAAGTACGTACCCTAATTTCGAGGGCAAAATTTCATAAAAAGGGGAGGTTGTAAGACCCCAACTTTTATGAATAAAGATTATTTTTCTATGAATATCATTTTTGAATATTGTAGAATGAATTTGATATAATGTTATGGTTGTTGGTAATATTTATAAATTTTGCAAAGTACGCAAGTTGTTATACAATATTCGATTGGTCGGGTAATATTCATTTTAACAGGAAATATTCGTACAACGGCACAATCATTGGTGGACCCCACAACGAAATTATTGTCGGATTGAGAAAATGACAAAAATATTTTATGAAAATAATGGCGGAAGTTTTACCGTTAACTATTGAAACACCCAGTGCTAAAAGTACAGTAATACGCGTGGTTGCATAGTAGCACACGGTATTGATTATTGATGCTTATGTGAAAAGTCACTCAATTTTGCTCAATTATTGCTGCATAGTATGTCACGTTATTTTAATCAATTATTGTCAATATTTTATATATTATTAAATCAATAATTGAGATGACAAAGTTATTAATATTATTATTTACAATATTAACTATGTCTAGAAGTTCTTTCAAGGAGAGGTTTGGTCACCTAATTGCGCGCCAATAGGGAGAAATCCTTATTGGAAATCCCCCTCTTTCTTGGGAACGACCCGTTCGATTAATAATGTGAATTATAATAATGATGATGAAGTTTTGTTTTATTATTATTATAAATGTAATAAAATAGAAAACTTTTATATAAAACATAATACTTTTATAAAGTTATTTGTTTTATTAGACTATCATAGAATATATAATATTTTATTATGCATAGTGTTTTGCATATAGTATGCATAGTGTTTGTATAGTAATTTTTTTATATAAAATAGAATACTTTTATAAAGTTATTTGTTTTATTAGACTATAAATAGAATATATAATATTCTATTATGCATAAGTGTTTGCATAGTGCTACTGATAGTGTTTGCATAGTAAAATCATTTTATATATAATGAGAATACTATTATAAAGTTATTTATTTTATTAGATTTTAAATAATATATATATATATATATTATAAATAGAATATATTATATTTTATTGCATAATATCCTTTCAATTCTCCTATAAATAGGATGCTTAGTTAGAATTAAAAACCACACCAAAAATTCAGAGAATTCTTTTTCTATAATCTTGAGCGTATTTCTTTAGAGTTTTAAGAAGCTTTGAGCGTAGAAAGCAGTATAAGTTTTCTTCAAGAAAATTCTCGCCCTACTAGTCGGAGTACTCTTCTTTCTAAGGTAAGGGGTATTATTTCTTTCGTCTTCATGAAGAGAACTTCTGTTATTCCATTCTTTATTATTCTGTTGGAATAACCTGTATATGCAGACTACCCTATACTTGGTGAAATTCTTCTGTTATTCCATTATTTATTATTCTGTTAGAATATCCTGTCTGTGCGTTTACACATGACTTGGTTCCGTTCTTTATTATTATGTTGGAACATCCTGTCTATGCGGTTTACGCATGACCTGGTTTCGTTCTTTATTATTCTATTAGAACATCCTGTCTGTGCGGATTACACATGACCTGGTTCCATTCTTTATTATTTTGTTGGAATAACCTATCTATGCGGTCTATCGCATGCATAGTGATTTCTTCTGTTATTCCATTCTTTATTATTCTGTTGGAATAACCTATCTATGTGGATTATCACATGCATGGTGAATGATCCTTTGTATTCATTCCTTATTATATTGTGGAAATGATCTGTCTAAGTGGATTACCGCATGGAAGACCAAAATTCATTTGCAATTTCATATATTCTCTTATACTCAGTTGGTTAAAACTTTGACTTCTATACTCCATGAAATTAGTGGAATATCCTTGAGATTTGCGCTTCATCCATTATCTTTTCATAGAAATATTCTTCTGAGCATTCTTGAATTTTACTCCACAAAGAAGTATCATGTTGATAATTTGGACGTTATTGGTTCCTGGATAAATTAATTCTTGAACTTGTTTTATTAAATTCTTATATCATTGTCATCATCCTCATGTTTATATTATGTTGAAAGTCATCTGTGGCCTGTAGTGCATAGATAGACTTGATATGATTATGTCCAGGGATTAATCGGTATAATCATGATCGTAATGTTACAAATGATGTGGTAAAAGCCCTCATTGGCCCATACTACATTGATGGACAGTTTTTGGCATGATCATGACCATTGATGAATACACGAATATCCTTGGCCTATAGTGCATGGATAATTTATGGTTGTGATACTAATGAATATCCTTGGTCGTAGTTCAGGGATGATGTAGATTATTGTTTAAGTTGAGTCTCAACGATAAAAATGATGAAAAACCTTTTAAAACATAGAAGATAGTAGATTTTATTCTCTACTTAACTCTTTTAATGGATTGCTTGTTCCACTGCAGTTAAACTTGATGTTTGTTATATTGTATCAGTTTAACACTATTGAAGGCTAAGGATAATTTATTCTGCATTATCTTAGTCATAATATTTCTTATTGGACTAGTTGAGCTCACCCTTTTGCTTTCATTGTTCTCTTCAGGAAATGAGAACGTAGCAGGGACTAGTCGGGGAATGGAGTGACGGTCTACAGGATAGCATTAGTAGTCCTCACTATTCTATGAAATAGTGTGTTAATAAATGTATTGAGGACTTATTTTGAGTTTGAATATTGTCTAGAAGACAATATTTGTATAAAAACTCACAGCTTATGTTGTATATTTAAGATTGTATTTGTATTCTGTACCATGTATTTGGCGACTCAAAATAGGTGATGTATACCTATTTTAGGGGTGTCACAATCATGCTTATTTCAAACTTGCTCTGCATAACCTTGGAAAATCTCTTGCATAACTTTTCATCAGTAGATCCAAAAATAATGTCATCAATGTATATTTAAACTAATAAGACTTTGTCTTTATGCTTTTTAAGAAATAGTGTGGTATCTACTCTACCTCTAGTGAACCTATTTTCAATAAGAAAGTTAGTTAGTGTTTTATACCATGCTCTAGGTGCTTGTTTAAGACCATATAAGGCTTTGTCTAATCTATAGACATAATTAGAAAGAGATGGATTGATGAAACCTGGAGGTTGTTCTACATAGACTTCTTCTTGAAGTTCACCATTCAAGAATGCACTTTTGACATCCATCTGAAAGACTTTGAACTTCATGTAAGCAGCGAAGGCAAGGAATATTCTAATGGCTTCTAGTCTGGAAACAGGTGCAAATGTCTCATCATAGTCAATGCCTTCTTCCTGAGAGTAGCCCTTGGCCACTAGTCTTGCCTTATTCTTGGTTATTACTCCATCTTCATCCATCTTGTTTCTGAAGACCCACTTGGTTCCAATGACAGGATGATTCTTTGGTCTTAGTACCAATCTCCATTCTTTGCTTCTGTCGAACTAATTAAGTTCTTCCTGCATGGCTTCTATCTAGCTGGAGTCTTCCAAGGCATCCTCTGTCTTTTTAGGTTCTATTTGTGACAGGAAGCTTAGATTGAAACATTCATTTTTGGTGGAAGCTCTTGTTTTGACTCTTCTACTTAGATCCCCAATGATTAAGTCTTGAGTGTGATCTTTTGCCCATTTACTTTCTGTTGGGACATCTGTCCTGATGCCTTCTTGTCTGAGGTCTTCAAGATCTATATCTACTTCTTGGTGTGGAGGTTCTTCGTCTTGCATGGGCCTCTCTATGATATCATTTTCTTGCTTAACGATTTCACTAGCTGGAACTATGACTATAGTATTGAGCTCGACGACCTCATTTGTAGTGTTTAAGATGTCAGTCGTAGTGTCTTGTAGTACTATTTTGTCTGAGTCGGTCTCATCAAAGATGATGTGAATCGAGACTTCAACACTTAGTGTCTTTTTGGTGAATACTCTGTAGGCTTTATTGTCTGTGGCATATCCAAGAAAGATTCCTTCGTCTGACTTGGGCTAAAACTTTGTCAAATACTGCTTTCCATTGTTAAGAATGTAGCATGCACAATCGAATACATAAAAGTAGTTGACACTTGGCTTTCTTCCTTTCCACGGTTCGTAGGGGGTCTTCTTAATCGTAGAGTGTATGAGTGATCTGTTCTGAGTGTAGCATGCAGTGTTGACAGCTTCTGCCCAAAAGTATTCAGGCAGATGGGCTACTGCTAGTAGAGTTCTTCCAGCCTCTATTAACGTCATGTTCTTTCTTTTAGCTACTTCATTCTGTTGAGGAGTTCGTGGAGTCAAGAAGTTCTTACTGATGCCATTGTCTGTGCAGAATTGGTCCATTTCTAAGAAGTCGAATTCTCTGCCATGATCACTCCTTATGGCCTTAATTTTCTCCTCTTTCTCGTTCATAACTAGTCTGAATATCTTGATCAGTTGGGAGCTTGTTTCATCCTTTGAGGTTTGAAAGAATACCCATGTGAATCTGGTGTAGTCATTGACTATGACTAGTGAGTATCTCTTCCCTCTGAGGCTCGTTGTTGGAATTGGCCCAAATAGATCCATGCGGAGCAACTGCAGGGGCTTGTCAATTGAGTTGGCAGTTTTACTTTTGAATGAGCTTCGTGCGCTTTCCAAGTCGATGAGCTCGCATTGACCTTTCTTTAATGAAGCTGAACTTAGGTAAGCCCGCAACTAGATCTTTTGAGGCTAGTTTCGACATGATCTTGAAGTTGAGATAAGACAGTCTTTGATGCCATAACCAGCTCATTTCTTCAGATGCTTTAGCCTGAAAGCATATTGTCTCGTCTGAGGTTAGTTGACCAAGATTTACTGTGTAGACATTTCCTTCTCTTGTTCTGGTTAAGTTTACAGCAGATGTCTTCAGGTCTCGGCCTTGACATTGATTATTGAGGAATGTTACTTGATGACCCTTATCGCAGAGTTGGCTAATTCTTCGAAGATTGTGTTATAGTCCTTCCACATAAGCCACTTTACTGAAGGATACTACACCATTTCTAGCTGATCCATATCCTCTTGTCTTGCCAGAGCCGTTCTCTCCAAAGATGATTGAGGGACCCTCCTTCTCTATGTAGTTAGACAGAAGGGCTTTGTTCCCAGTTATGTGCCTTGAGCATCCACTGTCCAGATACCAGGTTGTGATCACGGAGCTCTTTTCCTGTGGTAACATTAAACCTTCATTTTGGTACCCATACTTGCATGGGTCCTACTTTGTTAGTACCCTTGGGGACCCAAATCTGTTTTATTTTGGGTTTCATATGCATGGAATTAAAATGGCACTTTCCAGCCTTGTGGCTAGCTTTATAGCACACAAAACATCTAATATGATGCTTGTTTGTGTGTGTGTGAGAATTCTTTCTCCATTTGGACTTTTGTGGATCTTAAGTTATTCTTCTGTTAAGCTGATTTTCCTTCTTCTATGTGTCCTTGTGTTTCATGATTTGTGAGAAGTGTACCTTACCTCTACTATACCTTCCCAGTTGGTTCGTAGAGTTAGTCTTACTTGACTCTATGATCCTTTGAGGTTGGTGGGTAGTGGCTGGGTTACTCTTCTCTTTTCTAAAACCCATGCCAACATGAGATCCCTTACTTCTTGGAATATAGATTGAACTAGTAAAGCAGGTTTTGACTGGCTCATCCTTCTTTGAGGATTTCACAAATATAATGCCTCTACTAAAACTTGAAGCATTACTGGTGCTAGTTTCCTTTACTTTTTCCATACATGGCTCTGAGGCAGATTCCCCAAAACCTAAACCTGTTCTATCAGAGACACTTCTCTGGCTAGAGATTAGGGAGTCCATGGATGAAGAGAATTTATTCCATGTAGAGATCGTCTTTTCTAGTTCCTCAATTTTAGACGTTAAACTTGACTCTCTTTTTACATTGATCTCATTGGTCTGTTTCAAGAGCTTATTCCCAGCTTCAAACTTGGAGAGAGAATCAGTACTTAGAAGGGCACTTTCCAGTTCTTCTTGAACTTTTTCTTTTTCCTTTTAAAGAAGTGAATAGTCCTTAGTCCGAACTCTAAACCATTTCATGTATTGATGCAGATTAGATGTTATGCCATGCAGTGTAGTTCTTAAGTCATCAATTTCTACATCAGGAGAGTTGAAGTCAAATACCTCATCTATACTTACTTCATGTATGTTGGAGTTCAGTTTATCCTTTGCGTTCTTGGCCATCAGGCAAAGATTTGCCATTTGAAGATCTTTATCATCTCTAGATTCTGGAGTTGAGTCATTGACTGAGTCACTCCACGATCCTCTAACTACAAGGCCTTTGTCTCTCTTCTGAGGCCTTTTGTTGCCTTTGTATTCTTTTTTTGAATGTGATTTCTTCTTTAGTTCTTCTCTGAGAGGTTTGTTGCAATTAGAAATGAAGTGGCCATATTTCTTGCAATTGTAGTATAGATCATTCATTTGCTCCTAGCTGCTATAGTTGCTGACTTTCTTTGGCTTGGTGGTTTTGCCTTGACGCATGAATCTTCTGAGTCTCTTCACCAGCATTGCAAAGTCTTCATCATCATCTTCATCATAGCCAGAGTCAACTTTAGTGTCGACTTTGGAGGTGTTTCTAGTTACTTTGAGAGAAACACCTTTATCCTTCTTTCTTCCTTCAGTAGAGTTTCAGCTCGTTTAGTCAGTTCCAGTTCATATGTAAGAAGGTTGCCATATAACTGTTGAGCATTCATTTCATATAGATTATTTAACTTTCTAATGACAATGGTTTTGGCATCCCATTTGCTTGGTAAGGCTCTCATGAACTTTATGATTAGATCTTTGTTTGGATAGATCTTTCCATAGGTTCGTAGAGAGTTGATCAGAACATTAAATCTCTCGTAGGTGGCAGTGACATTTTCTCCTTGAACGTGTGCAAACATCTCATATTACTGGGTCAAGAGGGATTTTTTTTCTCTAACTTCTTCTGTTCCTTCATGCATGATATCAATGCTTCCCAAACCTCCTTTGTTGTTTTTCCGTTGACCACGTTTTCGAACAGATCATCTTCTAAGGATTGGAATAAGATGTTCTTGGCCTTTTTATCGAGTTTAACAGCTCTCATCTCGTTTTATGTCCATTCTCCTTTGACCTTGATCTTTATTCTGTTTGGATCGTCTGTAGTTGGTGCAAGCTTTGTAGGAACGTAGGGCCCATTCTGAACAATTTTAAATAGATCTTCATCTATTGAATCCATGTAAGATTGCATCCGAAATTTCCAGTTGGCGAATTTATCTTTGTTGCACATAGGTGGCTTGCTGCCTCCTCCAATCTTTGATTCGCCTAGTAAGTGTGCCATTGGATCTACTCAAGCTTTGTAGACTATATAATAGAACCTGCTCTGATACCAATTGTTAGTTCCCAGAGGCACAATAGTTATCTAGAAGGGGGGGTTGAATAGATAATTAAAATTCTTTTCATTTTTCTTTGTTAGTTTTGATAATGATTTAAACACAGCTGAATTAAGGTTTGTTTGATCTCCCTTTTAGATAAAGTGAGTTAATGAGAGTGAGACAGTTATAACAGTTATAGCAGTTATAGCGAGAATGAAATAGACACAGCTGTTTTAAGTGGTTCAGAGCACTTAAAGCTCTTAGTCCACTCTTCTACTCCTCGAGTAGGAAATCCTCTAAGGATGTCTTTTACACTTTCTGAATCTCACTGATTCCTTCTAGACCAGCAGTCTAGGAACTTCTTAGTTCACTCTTGAACTCTTCAAGTCCAGCAGACTTGGTTCTTCACAGTTCACTTTAGAACTCTTCAAGTCCTTCTGACTTAGAACTTCTTACTTCACTTGTTTGGCTATTGTTGAGTTCTTGATTGTTGCTACTCAGTTGTCGTTAAGCTCTTGTTCAAAAGAACTAAGTAACTGTGCAAGATTTCTCTATTTCTCAGATCATAGAGTTGAGCGTTGAGTACTCTTTATTTTTTTTCAATTGCTTGCTTATTTTGATCATCTGCATATGACTTGCATATATGTGATCTTTGAAATCTGCCCGTTGAATCCATCTGTTGAAACATTTAATGCGTTTGACGTTTTTGAACTTTGATGGAGACTTTTTTGCATATCTTCTGAATTACATTCTGGCCCACTGACATAGCAGACTGCTTTTTCACCTAACACTTGAAAAAGTGTTTTCCTCTGTCCCATGGTCCTTTCCTTAGCTTCTTTAATACGTCTCTTTGTTGCATACTAAGGATATTTTTATGCCATTGGTACTGGTGATTACTTCAACGTTTGTAACCCATTCCACATTTGTTAAGATTTTATCTTTGACCAAAAGATCAAGGCCCACATCTTCTGACATAGCCAGATGATACTCTACGATTCTTATCGTGGTGTCTTACCACCTTGGTGTTGGATGCAAGCAAACGAGAGCACTACAATTTCTCTTAAGAACGAGCACACTACGATCTTCACTTGCTTGTTTCGCAGTCTCTACATTTTCCGAGAGCACACTACGATCTCTGAGATGGCTTTGGCAATCGTCAAGACCACTCAACGATCTCTGAGTTGACTTTGGCAAACGTTTGGACCACTCTATGATCTCTGGAGAGGCCCTTCAAGGTAGTCATACTACGATCCTTGATGCTCTACGATTTTGCCTTGGCTTCTGCAGACTTATGCTCAGCTCATTAGATAGAAAATCTTATTGAAACCTATCTATTACATTTCAAGATATAGATCAACCTAACATCTTTGATCTCTTTATCTATACATTGATGAACATTAAAAGCTTAGATCAGCCTAACAATTTTGATCTATCACTAAGTCCTTGTACATATATTCCTTGAAGGACTTCACATATAATCATGAATGATTACTATAAACATCAAATCACGATATGCATTCTTTTAACACAAGTTTCATAGCTACGTTATCTTTTATGTCAAGCAAGCTTTCTATTCCTAAATTTTATGTTAAAGTTGAGCAAGCCTAATCTATCTTGTGTATGATTATACAAGCTCTTGTAATCTAGTTTGTTGCATCGAGCAGGTTTCACTTTCATAATTCTTGATATTGTTATTTATAGAATATACTGTTTAATTCAATTATTCAAATGAGATTGTTCTAACTCTTTTGAATGTATTACTTTGCACATATACTATGTCTATTCAATTGTACATTGTTGTTATTCGATCTTTGACTTTGATAACCTTGTTCAATTCTATATTATTGTGTTGAACCTTCAAATAAAAAGAAAACTCTTATTGATTGAACTAGTCTATAATGGAATAGTGTTCTAAAATTCTAGAACCACTGATAAGTTAGTTCTGAGCTAAACTTTCTTTAGTGCGGAAATTCTAAATTCAAGCTGAGACGAACAACCCTAACATAGGGGATTTTGTACATGTAACGTTCAGATGTTTGTGCACAATATATGGTACAAAGGGCTGATCCCCCTAAGTACGTTAAGAAGGGTCTGTATAGTCTAAATGACTATTAAGGTTGAGGTAATAATACCTAATTACCGGGGACATAGTTCGTAGTCTTAAGACCCTCAGATATTTAATTCAAACTTATTTTCTATTTTTGATTCGTAGAACAAGTTCACCATTGTTCAACATTCGTTGTTCATTTTCATGTTGTTATTATTACTCTTTATATCAGTGAGCAATTGTTTGCTCACTCTTGCAATTAACACTGTAGCTAAAGTTGAGAAGGTCGTTGAGCCATCTACTAGCAAAGGAAAGGGCAAGATGTCCAAGTGTTGAAGATTTATGAGAATTTATTTAAGTGAATTATGTTATAAGACATAATTTATTTTTTGATGTATTCCACAAACTTATGTAATCATTTAAGGTTAGATTTCCTGGGATTGTTTTTGAGATGATGTAACCCTTTAAGGGGGAAGATTATTTTTTAAGTTATTTTATGTATTTATCCTTTATTATGGGTAGTTAGATGTAATTATTTTTGATAGTGAGCACCAAATCCTGTGGGAATGAAGTACCTGAATTTGGGGGTGTCACAGGTTGGTATCAAAGCTTTAGGTTATGAAATTTAGGTGCGGAAACCTTATGAAGTAACCTTTAAGGAGACAGAAAACATAGTGGAGTCCAACTCTTATCGAGTTTTAAGGAATGTATTAAGGTATCCATTGAAGCTAAACAATAAAAGACATTATATGCTATGTGTTAATAACTTATGTGCTCGCGAGTATCGAAAAATGTTAAATAAAACTCAAAATATTTTGTTGTCAGGATGTCTAACGATGGAGGATCCAGTCCAGCTAGGGAAGTGATACCTCAGGTACCTAGAGATGAGGAACTCCGGGATATTCATGTAGTGCGGGAACAGTTGATCTAGGAGGATGAGTCTGTGTCTGATCCCGATGAGGATAGTTCTGAGGAGATAGAGGAGGATGATGAGGAAGAGGATCTTATGGAGTTTCCACTAAACTCCATATCAGCTGAGATGTATGATGCTTTGTACGACCGTAACATAGAATTACAGGACAAGGTTGAGGAGCTGAAGGAGTTAGTTGAGATGCATCAAGCTACGATAGAGCAGAAGGATGCGAAGATTTAGGAACTCGACTAACGACTTGGAAACACGGAGTGGGACCTAGTTCATACCAAGGGTCAGCATGAAGATCTGTTAGTGGTGAATGAGAAGATGAAGACTGATGTGGAGAAGTTAAAAGATGACATGAAAGAGGAATCAGCTAAGCGTGCAAGAGTAGAGGACGCTTGGATGAAGGCGACTCAACGTGCAGACTGTGTTGTGGCTAAAGTCTAAGTGAAGAAGGCCAAGATGAATGAGATGGATTACGCCTTTAATTCTGCGATTGATAGGGCCCAGGATCGAGTCTTTTATTACCCACCTCAATTTGAAGATTCATCGTGGTTCGTGATGGATTGTAGGACGGCGTATCGTATTATGGAGGAAGAGCGTATAGAAGCCTCTCGACGTCTTAATATGCCCAGATAGAAAGAATAATAATAATAATAATAATAATGTGTAGTTTAGTATGTGAATGACTAAGTTGTAAATCCCTTATTACTAGATAAATAAAAGGGTAGTATGAGAATGTAATCCTGAAACTTGTCTAGTTTAGGAAAGTGGATGTTAATAGCGGTTATGCTATCTTTATTATGTTTTAAAAACGTTACGAATGAATAAAATATCAAAGTTTATTTAAAATGTTATGTGTTATAACTTTAATCTTAGAATATTTAAGTTAAACTTCAAATACTCAAGAAGTTGAGTAATGAACTAATAAGCATATATTTTAACAGAAAATGCCTCCTAGAAGAAGACAACCACGTCAAAAAACCACCTCATTAGGGATCTACTAACAATATTAACGAGGCCAACGCTAACCCAGTTCAGCAGTTGGTAACTTTATTAATAGGAGCACTTGCAAATCAACCGCAAGCTCAAGTCATGACCTTCAAGGAATTCAAAGCGGTTGGACTGCCAGAGTTTTAAGGATCTATGAATCCAGTCGAAGCCCAAACCTGGATCATGGAAATGGAGAAGGTGTTTGACGTTGCTAGAGTTAACGAAGATCAGAAGACTATGTTCACAATGTTCATGCTGAAGTCTGAAGCTAGCTACTGGTGGAGGGCAAATAAGGTTCGTGGGGGACAAGGAGTGATAGCGTGGGATAGATTTAAGGAGATGTTTTTTGAAATGTACTTTCTAGCGAGTTCTCGAAATCAGTTGGAGGTGCAATTTTTGGAACTGAAACAAGGAACCATGACGGTGCAAGAATATGCTGCGAAGTTTAACGAGTTAACAAGGTTTGTCAGTTATCAAGTCAATACTGACGAGCGTAAGGCGAGAAGTTTCGAACAAGGATTGAAGCCCTGGCTTTATAGCAAGGTTTCAATGTTCTAGATAAATATATTTGGGGCTGTACTAGAAAAGGCAATTATCATGGAAGGTGGAATTGATGCCTTAACCAAGTACAATCAAGAACAGAAGAAGAGGAAGAGTGAGAATGAAAATAAGGCTGGTGGAAGTAACAATAAGAAGAGGAAGTGTAGCGAGAATTCGACTACGGGAGGACAACAAGGAAGTCAACAGAATAAAAAGTTTGAATCTTGTGCGATGTGCGGGAAGAACCACACTAGGGTGTGTTTGAAGGGAAAGCGGGTGTGTTTCAACTGTGGTCAGGAGGGACACATTGCACCGAACTATTTTAGTCCAAAGAAAGGAGCATGTTTTACCTGCGGTTCAAAGGATAACATGGCTTGTGATTGCCCTAAGAAGCCAACGGGAAGTGCAAGTATAGGAAAAGGAAACAACAACGGTGGTGGTGCATTGACTATCATTGGACCAACATAGTTAAGTCGACCTACTGCGAGGACTTTCAATATGACCGTGCAGGATGTTGTAAAGTCTAAGGATGTGGTGTAAGCTATCATTCTGATTAATGGTATTAGTGCTTATGTGCTATTTGATTCGGGTGCTACTTGTTCATTTATATCCGATGAATTTTCTCGGAACTTAGATTTGCCTCAGGAAGAATTAGATTATCCTTTGAGCATAGAGATTACGAATAGGGAAGTGATTCCTGTTAGATTCATATATAGGAATTGTAGAGTGGTTATAAAAGATCACGAGATGATTGTAGATTTGATACCAATTAGACTTGGTGAGTTTGATGTTATACTGGGAATGGATTAGTTATTCAATTACGGAGCAGTAATTGATTGCCAAAAGAAGTGTGTTAACCTTATAACTCCGTCAAATGTTGTGTTTTATGGTAGTAAGTCACCTCAACAACCAAGTTGTCTGATGGTGGTCCACACATGAGCGGTCCTTTACTTTCCAAGATATTAAGAATGGGACATTACTAGATATCTCTCAAAGCTGACTGTGACGATCACGTTAGGAGATGTTATCAATGTCAAGTCCATGGAAATGTCATCCACGCTCCTTCAAATATAATCCAGTCATCCACTCTAGGACTAAGCATATAGAAATAAGGTATCATTTCATTAGGGATCATGTGCAAAATGGAACTATATCTTTACAATATATCCCTACTGAAAATCAACTTGCTGATGTCTTTACAAAACCTCTAGATGAATCCAGATTTAATAAACTAATAAGTGAACTAGTCATGCTAAATTTACATCCATAAAATCTATGCTCTAGTTTGTGCTAACCATGCAGATATAAAGGCTAAGCTCGAAATCATAGACATGACCAAAGAAAGTCCACGATCGTAGAGTTACAGTGATATGAAAGACCATGATCGTAGAGCTCCATCAACAGAACAAAGAAGCATCCTGTGATGACAAAGTTCCAACAAATCAAAGCAATCTCTCTGTCAAGCGCCTCAGGGACAAACCTAACCCTTAATTCACTCTAAGAGGTTGGCCCTTCCTGAGCTACCTTAACTCGAGAGAAATGCTAAGTTGAAAGTTCAATCACAAGGACCAGGGTAGACAACATTCACAGAATAGATTCAGAAGTAAACTCAACGATCGCAGTACAGACTCAACGAATGCAGAGCAGACTCTACGATTGTAAAGTAGACTCGACAATCACAGTGCATATTCGACGATTATAAGAATTACCTCAACGATCGTAGTCCTCCCAAAGGACACATCAGCTCAGGAGGAGCTAAGGGGAAAATCAGTATTTTCCCACAAGTTAAAATCGTTGAGCCAAGCAGAACTCGACACATGTCTCTCTAATCAGATCGTGTGGAGGGAAGTTACAAGTATAGCTTAAAAACCCTTTTTGAAAACTCAGAAGTTCAAAAAGCTCATATATATATATATATATCTCTCCAACAGCAGAAACCCTAACTTTCAAAAACGCAAAATCATCCTCAGTACAAAGAAATCAATGGCAGCCTCAAATTTTATCTCTGGTTACAGACTCTATTTGGATGAGTTCAAGACAGCTGACCCCAAGTTTCTCAAAACTCCATCTCTAATAAAGAAAGCTAGTCTTGAAGAGGCGCTGGGTACGAGCACTTAGATCTACCCTAAGCTGATAAAGGAATTCTGCAGAAATTGTCGAGAACGACGTCGTCACTACAAGGGTCAGGGACGTGGAAATCAAGCTCAAGGCTGAGGATATAAATCTAGCCCTAGATTTTAAATCAAAAGGGTTTCTGTTAATAGATAGCATCGATTTCCATGAACGACTTAAGAGAATGCACCAAAAAAAGTTCCCCACTATCAAAGTGTACAAGAAGAAAGAGTTCCCTCAGAAGTACGAATTTTTGGCAAACATTGTTGGAAAATGCATATGATGTAAGAGCTCTGGCCATGACTCTGTAAACGAAGTGCAGCTCAAGCTCATGACAGCCATCATTTGTGGGATACATCTTTTACTATGGAGCCCTACTACTTGAATGGATTGGGAAGTGGATTCTTAGCTCGAAGAAGTCAAATAGCTCTAGAAAGATGCTCTATGGACGATTCATAAGTATTATCCTATAGTCTATTTTGGGAGACAAGATAGGGGATGATGAAGGAGAGTCCATCAATCTGAACAGACGAATGACCTAGCAACTGTTCAAAAACTGGAAAAGGAATCCAGCAGAGAATTTATGAATGATGTCTGAGTGCAGTGGTAGGACTGGTGATGCAAAGGAGTCAAGTATTCCAGGGAACATGTTTGTTGTTAAGGAGACTAAAAAAGATGAAGAAGAAACCAATAAGGATGAACCCATTGCCTTATTCAGGAAAAGCAAGGGCAAAAGAAAGTTGTAGTCTCAAATGGCAGAAGAACCATAGGGGTCAACCACTGATATACCACAAGAGCTTTCTGACATTGAAACTCTGAGGATCTTGAGAAAGAAAGAACAACTGGCTGAGGCAGATGAAGACAGAGTTACCATCTCTCAGCTGCTGAAGAAGAATAAAAAACAGTCATAAGTTCAACAGGTCATTTATATCCTCAATCGTAGAGTGTCTGCCCATCATAGAGACCAGACTGGATGCCTCTCCCAAAGAGGTTGCTGCAAAAGATGCTCTGGCTGATCAATAGTTCAGAGCTAAAGTTGAAGAAAGTCCTAAGGCTATGGCTTAGCCTAGAAAACCAAGAAGGAAATTGGTCAACAAGTACATTCTTGTTAATAAAGAAGTACTTAAAGAAGAAAACAAAAAGGTAGTCACCGAGAAGGAGCTATCTGAGGCAAGATAAGAGAACATAGCTCCAGCTGAGGGGGAGCTACCTGAAATTCTCACTTTAGAGAGTGCTCCAGCTGAGGGGGAGCCATTCGAAATATAAATTAATGATCATGTTGAGGGGGAGCCTCATGATATCCTTATAGCAGAAGAGGCTGCTCCTGAAGAAAATGGGAGAGCACCAGAGCAAGAAAGTCACAAGGAGGTGATTGATGTAGTGGAATTCTCGAAAGAAGATAGATAAGAAGAAGAAGATGATGACATCAAAATCATAGTTGTGGGCTGTGATGGGTATAGGAGAGCCAACTACAATCAGTTGTTCTCCTATCTACCCATGATGCCTTTCTACAGAGCTCAAATTCTCAACTGTTGGGATCCCATGTTCTGGAGCATAAAAGCATATCCTCCAATCTCAGTGCTAGCTCATGGATTTCCAGGTAACTTCAACTTTGCCAAACAGCTAATCACAAATGGCCCTTCTTCAAAGAATGAGCATGAGGTACTATTTATTCCAATCCTTTTTAGGGTTAATCATAATCCACCGTCATTTTTCAGTCAATTTTATGAATTCCCAAGCTGGTTGGAAGTGATCCTAAATCCACTAAATCAATTCCCAGTTGCAGAATCCCAAAATTCTATAGCTGATGAACCAAATATGCCCAACTTCATTTTAATCCCATCTCCTCTCATCTCTATGATTATAGACTCGAGCCCAATCGTAGAGTCACACGCTCAAATCGTAGAGCCACCTACTCAAGAAGCCCAAACACAAGCCCCTCCATCAGATATTCCCTCCTCATCCTCAAATGAATACTTCAACCTTGATCTTGCTCTTTACACCCTGCAAGATTAATTCAAAAGAGCCCCTCCCCCAAACAGCCCGCAACTCCTTGAACTCATATTAGATATTCCACCCAAAGCAGAACTGTCTGAAGAATCCTAAAAAGTGACTAAGGACATATAGGAAGAACTTGAAGTTCACTCAGACCTTGTTCATCTGAGGCTGACTCGTGTAATTTGATGCTGCCAATTCCCTCCCAAGCACTCTAAGCTCTGAGCTCACAAAGAAGCTTTAGGAGATCATAAAAGAGTTGATTCAGAGCATAAATGAAAGGGATCAAATTCATTTTCAAGCTGCTAAGAGACACATGGATGTTGTTTTTATCCTACAGTCTACTCAGGAGTCCCAGAACAATTTTATGATGGAAAGTCTCACAAATTTACAAACTACAGTGAAAGAATTTCAAGAATTCTCCATGGGTCAAATGCAACAGACAGAGAATGTTCTGGCCATTCTCCAAAAGAGGGAAGCTCGATCTGATGCTCTCATTAAAGAGAACCGTGATGACATTACTCAATCACAAAGTCAGTTCAACGAGCTTTTTAAAGGCATGACTCGCCTATATGAAGACATTTAAACCCTTGATGCTGATATAAAGGGGGAGAATAAAGGGAAAGGAGATCAAGGCAAGCAAGAGGAGGCGAGAGCTTTTTTCGGCTCAATCATCAAGGAGTCCTACAAGGTAGTTTCACCATCGAGACTCACGATCCGCCATCAAACTCAAAGATCCGATCAAGAACAAATTATCATGGCTCAACCTTTAGGAGTATAGGCCAACTTCGGTGACAAGAAGTGACCACCACAAGCCTAAGAACGCCAATTGGAAATCCTACATTCATGAATAGGCATGATCACAATCCAAGACTAAGTCAAAGCGAGCTGGAAGATCTAGCCGGGAGAGACGAAGCCAGCAGGAAAAGAAGAGCTGAGGAGTATAACAATCCTCCACGAGGCAAAAGGCTAAAGAAATAGAGATAAGTTGAATTTTAAATCTTATTGATATAGTCAAACTTAAATTTAATATCTATCTTCAAACATCAATAAATTCATTCTTATTCTCTAGAAATTTCAGCTGCTCACTGAAATATTAAATCATATTTACTTTACTGCAACTGTATATAGAATTTGATAATCATGACAACAAATCTCCTTGGTTATGTCAACATCAAATTGGGGGAGATTATTGGAAGAATGCATATTTTGATTTGATGTTTAAAGTAAATGCTCATGATTGTATGTAAAGTCCTTCAAGGAATATATGTACAAGGACTTAGTGATATATCAAATTTGTTAGGTTGATCTAAGCTTTTAGTGTTTATCATTCTATAAATGAATGTATAGATAAAGAGATCAACGATGTTAGGTTGATCTATGTCTTGAAATTTAATAGATAGGCTTCAATAAAATCTTAGTCTATTGAGTTGATCAAGTGTTTGCAAAAGCCAAGGCAGAATCGTAGAGCATCAAGGATCGTAGTATGTCTGCCTTGAAGGGCCTCTCCAGTAATCATAGAGTGGTCCTGACATTTTCCAAAGCCAACTACGAACTACACCATATGAGTTCACCATGGCCCTTTTCCATGTGGGGGATGGACGTGATTGGGCCAATCGAGCCCAAAGCTAGCAATGGTCATCGGTTTATCTTCACAATGATCGACTACTTCACCAAATGGATAGAAGTTACCTCATTTCTTAAAGTCACTAAGGAGGTAATCATTGGTTTCATCAGAAACAATATCATCTGTCGATATAGACAACCAGAGGTGATCGTATTAGACAATGCTAAGAATATGCACAACCAGATGATGAAGGAATTGTGTAACAAATTTCACATCAAACATCTTAATTCCGTCATCTATCATCCCAAGATGAATGGTGCTGTCAAAGCAGCCAACAAGAATATCAAGAACATTATGAAAAAAATCCGTCAATCACAAGGGATAGCCTGACTTATTGCCTCTGACTCTGCTACCCTATAGAACGTCAATGCGCACTTCTACGAGGGCTACTCTCTACTTATTAGTTTATGGAATGGAACCAGTACTCCCCATAGAAGTGGAAATGGAGTCATTGAGGGTGTTAATAGATGCTTAGATGGAAGAAGACCAGTGGTTGCAATAGCAGTAGCACCAGTTATCTCTGATAGATGAGAAAAAGGCTACAACTATCTTTCATGGGCAATTATATTAGGAAATGATTGATCGGTCATATAACAAGAAAGTCCAGCTCTGACAATTAAAAGAAAATGATTTGGTATTGAACAAAGCCCTTTCCAATCAAGATGAATCCAAAGGAAAATTCACCCCGAATTGGGAAGGCCCTTTTATTGTCAAAGAAGTATTGACAGGAGGAGCTATCAGATTTCAAGAAATGGATGTGGAAGAATTCCCCCAACTTATCAATTTAGACGCCGTGAAAAGGTACTATGTTTAAGTCACCTGCAGACCACTTTTCAAAAAAAAAAATCAAGTCAATTTAGGTTTTCACCACCAAGCAAAAACTATATAGACCTGATCTCCCCCGTACACGGGAGTACGTAAGCAGCCAAATATGGTGCCCCTACAAAAATCACAAAACTTTTAATGGTTTCATAATCACTAGATACAACTTTTCAAAACTCTCTAAGTCGGAACTATGAAAAACCTGATCTCCCCCAATCAATGGGAGTACGTAGGTAGCCATCTATTGTGTGATCAAACCAAAAAAAAATCCCAAAAATCCCTCAGACCAAGCTCAAACCCAAATAAACACTTTTCAGCTATTCGGGCCAAGCCTGAAGTACGAAAGACCTGATCTCCCCTCATCAACGGGAGTACATAGGCAGCCGCCATCTATGGTGCGGTCAAATTAAATCAAAGAAATACCAGTCCCAAGACACCAAACTATACATAAAACCTCAAATACTATCAAGCCTTCCTAATCGACGAACCCTTCTGAGGCACTCTCTAATGTCTCAATGTCAATCCATCAAGGAAAAGTTCGTGATATATCAAGATAACAAGAAATGAAAAAAGTGGTAATCATCTAGCAATGACAAAACATATCCAAAAGGGAAGTGAATTAAAATATATTTCGTTGCCATATAATACAATTTAATATATACAATATATCCTATACATCACAAAAATGGCTGACTTAGTCTATGCAGGAAAATGAAAGCTAGTCTAAAAACCCGCAGATAAACGGGATAACAAGTCTAACATGGCATCCCTGAAGATGGAGGTGAATCTATAAGCTCTAGCCCTAAGGTCTCCATGCAAGCTAAAAAATCCACAGCCATATACATAGTGATACCATGATCGTTTATAAATGCACTCATATATGCAATAAGGCTATCCGTGTAGGATCTCAATGCAATACTATTAGCAATAGAAGCATCTCGGGTAGCTCGAGCCTCATCCCACTCAACAAAAGCAGCATCCAAGCTACTCGAGAATCATCCCTCTTAGCAAAAGATATGTCCCGAGTAGCTCGAGCATTATCCCACTCAACAAAAACGGCATCCCGAGTAGCTCGAGCATCATCCCTCTCCACAAAAGCTTCATCTCAGCTAGAAAAGGTTGTCAACATTAGTGCCCTAGACTTCAAAGTTAATATAATGAATTACCTGCTCTAAAGACTCTATAGAAGGTGGAGCCGCAATAGTAGAAGTACTAGGGATATCATTGACCAAGGTTGCTGTCAAGTCTGCAAATAGCTCATCCTCGGTGGGAGAATCAGGGTCCTCTATAGGCTCCTCCTCATCAGGATCAATACTCAGCTCTGAGTGAACAACCATAACCAATGCAATATCTTCCTCCAGCCATCCAGAATACTCTAAAGAATGACCCGGATTACTAGTCAAAAAATCAGCACCTTCGTGACGAGTCCAACAATCATAAATCATGGTCAAGTCATCTGCTGATAGAAATGAAGTTGATAGTCATATACCTAAGGCCCCATCAAAGGGGTGAATATCCTGGAACTGATCAAACTATCCCATGATAGCCAATGGATGATATGTGGTCACCCCTCTCAAACCAGCCATGGGTAGATAGTCCATGCCAATCGCATAAGTAATAAAGTCATAAGGAGAGCTGAGTCCTGAACATGGCAAGATTGTAAATGGATCCTCGATCACTGACAGAAAAGCCAACCAGGATGCTGCATCTGTACAATCAATCGGCTGAAAAGAATATGACATGGCTATCTCATGAGTAAAACAATACCCATGATGTCTAAAAGTGTCGATCGGTCTCAAATATGTTATAAACCACATGTATAATAATACGACACTCCCCCTGAAGAACCCCACAAGATGGGTATGGCAAAATGTGGCTAACCTTAAGGTCTTTGCCAATATCATGGGCAAGATGGTACAACCCTCTCTAAGAGTACGAACCACTGTGATTAAACTTATGTCCAGATGGTCCATGTATAACGTCATATACAAATAAGTTGTGACACACATCAGCAGAATATCTACGTAGGCAATTCGCCACTCATCTGGAGTGATAGTGAAGTCTTTCGTGTGTCGTATATAGCTTTCTAGCAATCCAAATTGATTAATCAAGAAATCCACAGACACCACATGCCCTGAAGTGATGCCCCCAAAATAGGTCCACACAACCCATTCCGAGTCGGTAAATAAATGGTACAGAATCCAAATACAAACTTCCCTATTTATTAAACTGTCATTCAAAATACGACCACACGTACTGTGAGTTTGAATACAAATATTGCATCATACATAATATGACAATATTCAAACTCAAATTAGGTCTTCATTATAAGTATTATCACACTATTTCACAACATGGTGAAGACTTCTATAGTAACTATCTCGGACCATTACTCCACTCCCCGACTAGTCCCAGCTACACTTTCATTTCATAAGAAGAACAATGGAACAATAAGGAAAAGGGTGAGCTCAACTAGCCCAGTAAAGAATATTATGACTAAGATAATGAAGAATAAATTATCTTTAGCTCTCAATAATGATAAATCAGATAAAATATAATGGACAACAACTGCAATGGAAATAATAATCCACTAGAAGAGTCAAGTAGAGTATGATGTCTACTATCTTCTATAATTTAAAATTTCATCATCAATATTTTATCCATGTAACACCAATCAATAATTATTTCCAATCAACGAATAATCTATGCACTACGGGCCAAAGATAATCGTTTGTATCACCATGATCATGCCAAATATCTTGGTAATCTGCTTTATCCACGTCTCTACCTTAAGTGGTTCTGGCTTTCCCAAAAACTCCGGTGGTCTCAGCTCCTTGAACTGCTTAGCGGTGACCAGCTGTGAGTTGTCAGTGTTTCCACCTGCATTTTGAACATGAGTCTCTCTCGTTTAGTTTTGCATAAATTCTAGAAAACTCTTAAACCTATCGTCGTTCATCATTTGGTTAGTGTTGTTGTTTACACGAGGATTATTACCTTCCTGATGCACATTATCCTGGTTATTGATCGTCGGTGACTCAATGGTCTCATGTGCTCCATTGCTTATCTCAACATTTTCAGATGTCATTCTCAAACACTATCACAAAACAAGGGTTAATTGGCATGCCACATATTATCCCTATACTCTGACTGACCAATTAAATAACAAATAACTTAGGTAGGTCATACTAGCGAAGGAATTACCAGTCTCTCCCCTCCTAGTTCTAGTCTCACATCTCAGCCAAGGATCACATCCCTAAGCTTTGATACCAACTGTGACACCCCCAATATAGGTATACATCACCCATCTTGAGTTGCCAAATACTTGGTACAAAATACAAATATAACTTAATTATACAACTGTTGTGTACAATACGACAAAACATAAGCTGAGAGTTTTAACATGAATATTGTCTTCTAAACAATATCCACACTCAATGGAGTCCTCATTACAATTATTATCACACTATTTCATAGAATAGTGAGGACTATTATAGCCACTTATCATGGACCATCCCTCCATTCCCTGACTCGTCCCAACTATATTCTCATTTCTTGAAGAGAACAATGAAAGAAAAGGGTGAGCTCAACTAGCCAAGTAAGAAATATTATGACTAAGATAATGCAGAATAAATTATCCTTAGCCTTCAACAATATAATAACTGATAGAATACAATAGACAACAAGTTTTAGATCATCAACTGCAGCGGAATAAACAATCTATTAGAAGAGTCAAGTAGAGCATGATATCTACTGTCTTCTATGATTTAAAAGTTTATCATCAATTTTATCGCTGAGACTCACCTTAATATAATCCACATCACTGAATTATCCATGCACTATGAGCCAAGGATATTCATTATAATCTCGACCACGAATTATCCATGCACTACGGGCTAAGGATAATTCGTGTTTTCACCAATGGTCATGATCATGCCAAACAACAATTCATCTTTGCACCCTTGGCCGAAGAGAATGCATGGTTATGATCATACCAACATCTGTCCATCAATGCACTACAGGCCAATGAGGACTTTTACCACATCATTTGTAACATTACGGTCATGATTATATCGAATAATCTTTAGTCATAATTATACCAATCAACAGTCCATCTATGCACGTTAGCCACAGATGACTTTCATCACAATATAAGCATGCGGATGATGACAATGATATAAGAATTCAATTAAATGAAAGCAAGGATAAATTTTAAAGATCTATAATTTAATTTATCCATAATTCAATAATATCCAAATTGTCAACATGAGACTGCTTTGTGGAGTAAAATTCAAGAATAATATTGTATCAAAAATGATTTGGACAGAAAAGAAATTAATTTTATCATGAATAGTACTTCGGGTGAATAGTACCCGAGTGAATAGTACCCCGTGATTAGTACTTTGGGAATAGTACTTCATGAATAGTACTTTTTGAATAGTACTTTGTGAATAGTACTTTTTGAATAATACCGTACTTATGAATAGTATTGTATTTATGAATAGTACTCTGTGAATAGTACCGTACATATGAATAGTGTCGTATAAATGAATAGTACCCATGAATAGTACTCCAGCATGAAAAGCTTAAAATTTAACAAGAATGTTCAGAAAAATATCCTTGTGAAATGATACTAGATGAAGAGCAAATTTCTAGGATATTCTACTAATTTCACAAAGTATAGAAGCAATACTTTAACAAAATAAGTATAGAATTCAGAATCTAAAATGAAATAATATTACTTACATACTACAGAGTATGGAAGAAAATATTATTTTTTATGAATATTGAACGAAATAAAATTTCTTACGAATACGAAAAATAATATCGTAAGCGAATATGAAAGAAATAATACCCCTTACGAATACGAAAGAAATAACACCCCTTACCTTAGTAGAAGACTGGATATTGCAATAGTGAAGTAGCAGAATACTCTTCTTCTTTCTCTCTATAGCTTCTCTCTCTATAGCTTCTCTCTATAATTGCTCTTGTGAGTCTTAGTGAATTGGTGAGAATGAAAGAAGAATGAGCTTCTATGTAGACACTCGAAATTTTCTTTTCCTGTTACTAACTATGTAGGAGGGCAAAATCGTCTTTTTCACATTTCCAACCCTTGAGGACCACAACATCAATTTCAACCCTGGAAATAGACTTGGGAGATCCAATTTCCAACCCCGAAGATAACCCCAGGAAATCAGTTTCTAAACCCGGAGATAACCCTGGGAAAATCAGTTCCAACCCTGGAGATAACCCCGAGGGATCAAGTACAAAGCCCGGAGTTAACCCCGGGAGGTCAAGCTAACCTCAGGGATAACCTTGGGGACATTCAGAGTCGACAGTAGCCCGATCTCAGAAATAACCCTGAGAAAAGATTACTACAACTACACCAAAACCGGAGATAACCCCAGGGGGGCAAAATGGTCATTTTGCCAACTCAACTTCACTTCAAATCAAATACACTCATGTCAGCTCAAATTGATTCAAAAGTTGTCTCACAAGACTCATATCTTAACTTTGGAGCAAAAACTACGCAAAACGGCTCACCGGATTGTCTAACGGAAACCCGGGAATGCTATTTCTGTCATGGACCATTTTCCTAGAATCAAAAAGAGCAAATCCCATGTCATTGCGTAACTCTTGACAAAAGCAGTCCAAAGATGGTCTTGTACACCTCGTTCGGATGATCGGATTGAAGTTCTTCAAGTTCGAGCGGACATTACATTGCACAAGTGCACGTACTTCGAGACGACGTGACCCACGGAACCTCGGGCAGTTCGAACAGCTGCAGGTGTAACAGAGGCTGCCGCAGGTACATCTACGACTATCAGTTCTATAAATATAGGGCTTGGGCTAGCCATTTTGGGAGGGAGAGAGGCGAAGAAGTCCTGTCCAATTTGCTCTGTATACACCCATATTGAGTATTCCCTCATTTTAAACATCTGTTAGCTCACATATAGTTATATTTTTATCCTGCGAAAGCTGAGTGTTTATCCATATATAGTCATAGAAGTCTACTTTGGCAATCCACTGTAAGCCTTCTCACATTCTATAAAGCCTTCTTTCAGTATTAGCACACATTGTTATACACATTGAGAGTCGTGTTGTGTGCATATGCCCGGACTTCGGTCCGTGGTTTTCATTTCTGTCTGTATATATATACTTATATATGTATATATTATTTCATATACGGACTAACATTATCGAGTTATACCTCAATTGAGCCTAGACTTTGGTAGTGCAGGCGTTTATCTGCTTTCGTATATATATATATATATATATATATATATATATATATATATATATATATATATATATAATTGTTGTTGTACATATCTGATGAGCCTGGATTTTACATCAAGACATTTATCATATATATATATATATATATATATATATATATATATATATATATATATATATATATATATATATAAGCTGTTATTTACATATCGATGAGCCTAGATTTTACTTAAGAGCATTTACTGGCTTTATATATATATATATATATATATATATATAATTATTGTTTAACATATCCGATGAGCTTGGATTTACATCCGGTCGTTCTTTATTATATATATATATATATATATATATATATATATATCATTTATATATATATATATATATATATATATATATCTGTCGAACTGAGTTTACTGTGGCCTTTTACATTTTATTTACATTTACATTTCCCTTTGGAGTTTACTTCGTGGCGGTTGATTATGTTCATATTAATATATTTATCGCTTTTATATATTTACATTTCCGATCCCCCATGGAGTTATTTCGTGGTGGTTGATCAAGTCTGTGACGCCCCCAAAATTAGGTATAAGTCACCCATCTTGGGTCGCCACTTACATGGTACATAAATTCAAATACAAACTTAATTATACATCTGTCGTGTAATATACGACAATACATAAACTGAGAGTTCTAATAGGAATATTGTCATTTAGACAATATCCATACTCAAGGAGTCCTCATTACATTTATTGTCACACTATTTAATGAGAATAGTGAGGACTACTAATGCTATCTTGGGACCATCACTCTTTTCCCGCCTCGTCTCCGCCTATATTCTCATTTCAGAGAAGAAACGGTGAAAGAAAGGGTGAGCTCAACTAGCCCAAAGAAGAAATATTATAACTAAGATAATGCGAATAAATTATCAATAGTCTTCAACAATGTTAAACCGATAAAATACAATAGAACAACCGGTTTAAGCTGCAATGAATATCGCAATCCATTAAAAGAGTCAAGTAGAAAATAAAGTCTACTATCTTTTAGGTTTTAAAAGGTTTTCATCAATTTTTATCACTAAGACTCGGTTTAATGAATAAACCACAATATCTAATCATCCACGCATACCCACTGTCAAGGATTTTCATCAAATTATCAATGGTCATGACTATATATTAGAATCACCCCCGGTCATAATCATACCAAAAACTATCTATCAACGCATTACATGCCCTTTGAGGACTTTTATCACATCATTTATAACAAGCCATGATTATACCGAGAATGATCCATGGTCATAATCATACTAAGTTCATCTATGCACGTAAGCCAAAGATAACATAATATAACACGAGGATGATGACAATGACATAATAATTCAATAAAACAAGTTCACGAATTAATTTATTCAGGGAACTAATAACGTCTTAATTGTCAACATGATCTTTGCTTTGTAGAGTAAAATTCAAGAATGCTCGGAAAAATATTTTCATGAAAAATCTTTGGATGAAGCGCAAATATCAAGGATATTCCACTAAATTCATGGAGTATATAAGTCAAAATTTTAACCATTTGAGTATAATAGCGAATGAAATAACAAAAGAAATCACCATGCATGCGGTGCAGATAGACAAAGTTATTCAATGAGAATAATAAATACTGTAATAATAAAGCGGAACCGGTCCTGTAAAACACACGTAAACGAGGATATTCCAATAGAATAATAAAGACGAGAATAATAAAAAGGCGGAACCGGTCGGGTGTAAACACACATGCATGAATATTCCAATAGAATAATAAAGACAAAATAATAATAAAAGCGGAACCGAAGTCCAGGCGTAAAAGCATGATGAGGATGTTCCAGCGGAATAATAAAATAATAGAAGAATGTCACCAAGTATGGGGGATTAAGCGTGATCTGAGTTATTCAACGAATAATAAAGAATGGAATAACATAAAGATTTCACCAAGTATAGGGTATGCCGCGTATACAGGTTGTGTATAGGGTATGCCACATATACAGGTTATTCCAATAGAATAATAAAGAATGGAATAACAAAAGTTCTCTTCATGAATAAGAAAGAATAACACCTCTTACAGGTACAACAAATAATATCCCTTACCTTAGAAGAGCTGAATATTGGAAAAATGAAGTAGCAAAATACTTTTCTTCTTTCTCTCTATAGTTTCTCTCTCTAGATTTTCAGTGAATTCGTAAGAAATAATGAAGGAATGAGCTTTATATTTATAGAAAAACTGAGGGTGACTCTTGGTCTTAACGAAGGGTCAAAATGACTCTTGGTAATATTGAAGAGACAACTACTATTTGCGAAGGGATAATTAACCCTTGGAACACCGAAGAGGCAGTTAACTCTTGGTAATATTGAAGGGACAACAACTATTTGTGAAAGGGTAATTACTATTGACGAAGGTAATTACTATTGACGAAGGTAATTACTATTGAAGAAGATAATTACTATTGACGAAGGTAAATACTATTGACGAAGGTAATTACTATTCACAATTATAATTACTATTCACAAAGGTAATTACTATTGACGAAGGTAAATACTATTGACGAAGGTAATTACTATTCACATAGTAATTACTATTCACAAATGTAATTACTATTAATTGAAGGACTCTTAGATGATGACATATATGCCCCCCATAAAATAATCGGACTTACCACAAACGTCTCATATAATGAGACTCTTTATATACATCAAGGATTGAATAAATATTACCACAAATCATTTTATTTTTAATCAACACATATTTAACCTTTCAACAATTATTAATCATTTATAACTTGTCGTCTCTATTAATAATTTAATACTATAACATATTATACAGATGATACTGTGATAATAATTGAATCAATAATATAAGAGATATGATGCAGCAATTACTGTAGCAATAATTGAGCATAGCTGAGTGACTTCTCACGTAAGCTTCAATAATCAATATCTTGTGCTACTATACAACTACGCGTATTACTGTACTTTTACTACCGGATTGTTCAACAGTTTTGACAGTAACACCTCTGCCGTTATTTTTATAGAAAAATAATTTTGTCATTTTCTAACTACGACAATACTTCCGTTGTGGGGTCCACCAATGATTGAGCCGTAAATGAATATTCCCGACAAAAGAATATTCCCCGACCAAACGAATATTTTATAACAACTTGCTTACTTTGAAAAATTTTATAAATATTACCCATAACTATAACATTATATCAAATTTCTTCCATAATATTCAAAAATAATATTTATAGAAAATTCATCTTTTTTTATAAAAGCTGGGGTCTTACAATCTCCCCTTCTTATGAAATTTCGCCCTTGAAATTAGGGTACGTACCTGATATGATAAAGAGGTGAGGATACCTTGAATACCTTTATCGTTAAAAATATTAAATTCATCTTCGCAATCCAGCCAAAGATATTCATTAACAATTCATCTTTGCACTATACGCCAAAGATATACAATCAGTAAAACCAATAATCTTTGAGACGCGACTTAATAGTATCACGACCACGAATTATCCATGCACTCTTGGCCAAGGATATTCGTGTTTTCAATCTGATCATGATTATACCGAATAATCCTTGGTCATAATCATACCAAGTCTATCAATGCACTACTACTGACGAAGATGACTTTTACCACATCCATGAATTAATATTTCATTCTTTGAGACTCATTTCAATAATTAATCCATATCATCGAATCATCCCTCGCACTACGTGCCAAGGATATTCATTAGTATCACGACCATGAATTATCCATGCACTACTACCAAAGATAATCGTGTATTCATTAGTATCACGACCACAAATTATCCATGCACTACTACTACCAAAGATAATCGTGTATTCATTAGTATCACGACCACAAATTATCCATGCACTACTACCAAAGATAATCGTGTTTTCAATTACGGTTATGATTATACCAAACAATCCACGGTCATAATCATACCAAGTCCATCTATTCACGTAAGCCGCGGATGACTTTCAACACAATATAAGCATGATAATAATGATATAAAGAATCAATCAAATGAGATAAAGGATAAATATTAAACATTTATAATATAATTTATCCGAGATTCAAGAATATCCCATGTTATCAATCACTTAATAATCTCATAATCTAATATCATTAATATTATAACAATATTTTAATCACTTCTTAAATTTATAAACAATTTATCTCAATTGTTTACGCTTTACCATATAATGCATTTAATCATTCAAAATGCCATACTCATAAGATATCATCACCAATTATCAAATCCTCATCAAAAAATATGCATATACTCTATATAGGATTCTCTAGCCATAAAATCTTATTTTCAACTTTGTTACTTCAAATAATATATTTAACTCATATGTTCGTAACTAAACTATTTTCATGAAAATACCAAATCAGTCCCAAAAATATTTTTTTCTGGGATTTAGCATAATATAGTCACATAATGAAAATATATTTTCGGAATTTTTAAAATTCATTTACTATTTTTCAAAAATCAATTTCTAATTAATTCCTTAAGAAATTAGCTACCTCAAGTTTAACTCCAAAAATTCCCAAATCTTGGCAGGACCTTACACATGTTAATGTGAGCCTCCGATTTAAATTTCATGGTCATCGGAGTTATAGAACTCCGGTTATAGCATTTTCCGTCAAAAAACCTAAATATTGAAATGGTCATAACTTGTTCATTTTAAGTCGAGAATGAGCTCATTTTTGGACAGGAGGTACTTTATAACATATATTTTCATGTCCCAAAAGGCAAGAATTTTTCACATATATTTAGTGGCCGAAACAGCCCCTTAAAGTTTTCAGGCAGTAGCGTTTTTGTAATTTTGCGACTTTGGACTCTTTTGCTAAATTCGGTCCACATAAAATCTACAACACCTTTTCCAAAGTGATTTCACTTGGATAAGCTACAAAACTCATAGATCTAACTCTAGGACTTGACCACACTCAAAAATTCAAAATATAATAGGAGATATGGTCAATTGAATTTCATGTTACGCTTTTTTACCAAAATCGATTTTTCAACCCTTTGTGATTTCTAAGAAACTTTCATGTTTTCACATAATAACCACATAACTCATCATAACACTTACTAATACTTCATATACCCATGATTTTCATTAGTCCAATGCTTTTATTATGACTTTCATCATAATCCTCTTAAGCAGATCCTTTTAGTTGAAGAAATATTTGAGGGTTTAAGAAATGGGTTTTTGTCTTTGGGGTGATACAAAATTCGATTTCACGCTCTAGGGTAGGCTAGGAAATCTTCAAGAATACGTCAAGAAATTTATTAATGATAGAAATATCATTCAAAGCGCTACTCTTATCCAAGACTTGGATAGTAAGTTACATTGATACCAAGCTGTGACTTCTATCCTTTAACTAGATATAGCACCTCACAATGATACCTATCAACTTGTCATCGCGTCATTCACGACATCGCCTCTGAAGAAAGTCGGCTTCGGTACATTCCACACAAGGAAGTCAACAACGAAAGGATCGGGGCTCTTTACTTATGGACGATATAAATGGTTATTAACTTTAGGGTTTGGTTACTTTGAATTAGTATAATGGGTTGGTTAGGAATATGAAAGCTAACAACCTTACAAAAAGAATAATGAGTAGTTAATCAATCGTTTTCAAAAAATTACCTCAAAGGCAAGTATTTTCAAAGAGATAAGATCGGCGTGTAGCGTGAAAGTGTTTATTTGAAACAACAAGATTAATAAACAGTGGAGGTAACGAAGGTTTCTCCCAACGAAGTTTCAATAGATAAATCAAAGTCTAATTTTTCCGAGTCAAATTTAAACATTGAACACAACTAGGTAGAATAAAAGAGTGGGTAGAACTTGTATTGAATAAAGTATAGACTTCGTAATAATTTATAATTAATTTACCCGTAATAACTTCGTTCGGGTTTCTCGACAAACGCTCTCACTTAAATTACCGAGTTTGACTTTACTATAGGGTACATTCCACCATTAAGTGCTTCTTCACATTCCTGATCCATTATTTGAATCATTATTCTCCGATCCATATCGAATTCGGGTTGACCGCTATGCATGTGGTAATTAGAATTCGATGTTGGGTTCTCCCAATTCTTTGTCCAAAAGCAAATTAAAGTCCATTTCATCTACTTTGGCTTTATTGGATCGAACGTCTTTTTCTACACTATCAACGCGTTGTGCAGCTTTTACCCATGCATCGTCTATTCTCCTTCGTTCGGTTGTTTCTTCTTTCGGTGATCTTTGATTTTTAAATTCTCGGATTCAACTTTAATATCTTACACCGCCAAAGCGTGATTTTGTTCGAGCATCACATATCGGGTAACCCAATTTTGAATTGTTGTATCCCTTTGTTCCACGACCGTTTGTCGTTCTTCAACTTGTTCTTCTAGCTCACGAACACGATTTTGTAATTCTAAGTTTTGATCATAAATTTCTTAACCAATTCTCCTCAAAGTTCCTCTTCTTCCTCTTTTTCCTCACTCTCATTTGCTACCTGCGCAACTAGCTCGGGTGCAACAATTAGTTCTTCATTCACTACGTGGATATCTCTAATTTGTTCCTCGTCGACCTTTGCATTAACACGATTAGTGATTAAAGGTGTCACAACGGTCACATTCACTCCATTGTGAATATTTTCAAATTTGCCATTTCCAAACACCGCCACAACACGAGGGTTAATTAATATATCAAATATTATCCCTATACTACGACCGACCAATTAAATAACAAATAAACTTAGGTAGGTCATACTAGCGAAAGAATTCCCTCTCTCTCCTCCTAGTTCTTATCTAGCATCTTAGCCAGGATCATATCCTAAGCTCGATACCAACCGTGACGCCCCCAAAATTAGGTGTATCGTCACCCATCTTGGGTCGCCACTTACATGGTACATAAATTCAAATACAAACTTAATTATACATCTGTCGTGTAACATACGACAATACATAAACTGAGAGTTCTAATAGGAATATTGTCATTTAGACAATATCCATACTCAAAGAGTCCTCATTACATTTATTGTCACACTATTTAACAGAATAGTGAGGACTACTAATGCTATCTTGGGACCATCACTCTTTTCCCCGACTCGTCCCGGCTATATTCTCATTTCAAGAGAAAAAGTGAAAGAAAGGGTGAGCTCAACTATCCCAAAGAAGAAATATTATAACTAAGATAATGCGAATAAATTATCAATAGTCTTCAACAATGTTAAACCGATAAAATATAATAGACAACGGTTTAATCTGCAGTGAATATCTGATCCATTAAAAGAGTCAAGTAGAAAATAAAGTCTACTATCTTTTAGGTTTTAAAAGGTTTTCATCAATTTTTATCACTAAGACTCGGTTTAATGAATAAACCACAATATCTAATCATCCCGTACCACGGTCAAGGATTTTCATCAAATTATCAATGGTCATGACTATACCGAATCACCCCCGGTCATAATCATACGAAAAACTATCCATCAACTTTGCATTACGTGCCATCGAGGACTTTTATTACATCATTTATAACAAGCCATGATTATACCTAGAATGATCCATGGTCATAATCATACTCAGTTCATCTATGCACGTAAGCCAAAGATAACATAATATAACACGAGGATGATGACAATGACATAATAATTCAATAAAACAAGTTCACGAATTAATTTATTCAGGAACTAATAACGTCTTAATTGTCAACATGATACTGCTTTGTAGAGCAAAATTCAAGAATGCTCATAAAAATATTTTCATGAAAAATACTGGATGAAGCGCAAATATCAAGGATATTCCACTAAATTCATGGAGTATAGAAGTCAAAATTTTAACCAACTGAGTATAATAGCGAATGAAATAACAAAAGAAATCACCATGCATGCGGTACAGCATAAGCGAGTTATTCCAACAGTAATAATAAATCTGAGAATAATAAAAGCGGAACCAGTCCGATGTAAAACACATGCACAGGATATTCCAATAGAATAATAAAGAGGCAGAATAATAAAGAGCGGAACCGAAGTCGGTATAAAACACATGACGAGGATATTCAATAGAATAATAAAAGACGAATAATAATAAAGGCGGAACCGTGTCAAGCGTAAAAGCCTGAACAAGGATGTTCCAACGGAATAATAAAATAATAGAAGAATGTCACCAAGTATAGGGAATTCCGCGTATACAGGTTATTCCAACAGAATAATAAAGAATGGAATAACATAAAGATTTCACCAAGTATAGGGTATCTGGCGTATCTGAGGTTATGTATAGGGTATGCCACATATCAAAGTTATTCAATGTAATAATAAAGAATGGAATAACAAAAGTTCTCTTCATGAATAAGAAAGAATAACACCCCTTACAGGTACAAAAAATAATATCCCTTACCTTAGAAGAGCTGAATATTGGAAAAGTGAAGTAGCAAAATACTTTTCTTCTTTCTCTCTATAGTTTCTCTCTCTAGAGTTTCAGTGAATTCGTAAGAAATAATGAAGGAATGAGCTTTCTATTTATAGAAAAACTGAGGGTGGCTCTTGGTCTTAACGAAGGGTCAAAATGACTCTTGATAATATTGAAGAGACAACTACTATTTGCGAAGGGGTAATTAACCCTTGGAACACCGAAGAGGCAGTTAACTCTTGGTAATATTGAAGGGACAACTACTATTTGCGAAGGGGTAATTGCTATTGACGAAGGTAATTACTATTGACGAAGGTAATTACTATTGAAGAAGGTAATTACTATTGATGAAGGTAAATACTATTGACGAAGGTAATTACTATTCACAAAGATAATTACTATTCACAAAGGTAATTACTATCGATTGAAGGACTCTTAGATGATGACATATGGCCCCCCATAAAATAATCAAACTTACCACAAACGTCTCATAATGACCTCTTTATATACATCAAGGATTGAATAAATATTACCACAAATCATTTTATTTTTAATCAACACATATTTAATCTTTCAACAATTATTAATCATTTATAACTTGTCGTCTCAATTAATAATTTAATACTATAACATATTATCTGAGATGATCTTTGTGACAATAATTGGATCAATAATATAAGAGCTATGATGCAACAATTACTGTAGCAATAATTGAGCATAGCTGAGTGACTTCTCACGTAAGCATCAATAATCAATATCCTGTGCTACTATACAACTACGCGTATTACTGTACTTTTACTACCGGGTAGTTCAACAGTTTTGACGGTAACACCTCTGCCGTTATTTTTATAGAAAAATAATTTTGTCGTTTTCTAACTACGACAATACTTCCGTTAATGGGGTCCACTAATGATTGAGTAAAGTCGCCGTACGAATATTCCCCGACAAAAAAGAATATTCCCAGACCAAACAAATATTTTATAACAACTTGCTTACTTTGCAAAATTTTATAAATATTACCCACAACTATAACATTATATCAAATTTCTTCCATAATATTCAAAAATAATATTTATAGAAAATTCATCTTTTTTTATAAAAGCTGGCGTCTTACAAAGTCTCAGATATATATATTTCTGACTTTTATATATATAAGCGCTTCATCGCTTTCCATAAAATTGCAGTATCGTGTGAGCCTAGGAATCATGTGATCACAGGTTTGATCTCATTGAATCTAGATTCGGTTCCCATGATGGACATTTTTCAATTTGTAGCGACTTGTACATTATTTACTGATTGTACGAATTTCCTGGATGGTCATGTCATGCCTATGAGGAGTTCGGCACTACTGTATATTATTTTCTCGTGAATGCTTCACATCTCGAATGTAAAAGCAAACCAGCCAAACATTTAATAATAAAATGAAAGTATGAAAATGTCTCAATTCCTATTGAGCACAGGGTTTGAAAAAACCTCTTTTACAAAACTTGATTGCTATATTGTGGTTAAAACTGATTTTTTCAATAAAATTCAAACCCTTTGTATATAGGTGCGAATGAGGCCTCGCACTACTTTCAAATAATTGCACATTGATCCACACACACACAAACACACACACTCATATAACAATTTCTTTGAAAAGTGGCGGTCACCGTGGCAACACGGATGTCGGGGGTGCCTTACACCTTCCCTTCGCATAATCAAGCCCCCGGACCCAAAATGAATCTCGGTTTCACAGACCCATCTAGCAGTGTTAAATCACTGGGTCAATGTGCAAACCTTTTTCGGTTGCGTTGGTGCAACCAGTTAAATACACCATCTGGCGACTCTTAAAGTCAAATCGTCGACATTATACATGTCGGACCTTTTTCACTTGTTTTTTCAAACAAATCACACATTAACATGAGAACACCAAAGAACAAGTAACGAAAAGGGACACTCAAAAATCCCGACGTCGACAGTTGGCGACTCTGCTGGGGATTCCAGTAAGAGGGCTTAAGCCGCTATTACAAGCTTTTCAAAATTGTTATATGCTTGTGTGTGATTGTTGCATTTACATTTATGATGAATGTGTACGAATGCATCTTACTTACTGCACTGCTAAATATATATCTGTGATATTAGTGCTTCGCACATGTCATCATTTTGCATAAACGGTGAGACACGTTGTATGTGAATGTATGTTGTGTGGTCCCTCCACCAGGAGGCTATCCTGTCAATGTTTGATTACTGGACTCGTGGGAAGAATAATTCCCTGGGGCTCAGGAAAGGCACCACTCAGATTCGCTCCAGTTGAAAGACCGGATTAACTTCCCGTCGAGTAGATTGCGTTGATCTGGGAACCTTCATGCCAAAAAGCCGCGAGAGTAACCTGAGATAGGTCAGCCTCTGATAAACCAAACGCGGAGGGAAGTCTCTTCATACTTTCCATATTCAATTACTTGTAAAAGCATTTACTTGTAATTTTAGTTCATGCCAATCTATTGTAGTGGAAAATATGAAGATATATGTGCAAATGCATATTCAAATTAGCATGTTATCCTGTGTTACAAACAGCTAACATCTGTTTTATATGATAATATTCCTAAAAAGGATGCATCATATAGCATGTAACACATATACATTCCCTAAGGCTAAACTACGAAAGTCTTTTTGTAGGGAAGCAATTGATCCCGTTTCCCATTCAAAGACCTAAAGCGCATTAAGCCCACAGTCAGACATGGATAAAAGTGCCCAACCTAATCCAACTTCTGTCTCTCGCGAAGAGTTCGAAAAATTAAGCTATCAAATGATAGAGTTGGCTGTTATGCTCAAAGAACTACACCAATCTATTTAGGGTCCATAAATACCCATCCACCCAGAATCCTCTGCACATGGAGGAATCAAGCGCCAGATAATTCCTACTCAACCAGAGTCATCCACGCCAGGGGGCAGTCAAGGTATTGGTAAAAAGATGGAAACTCAGATACCTAAACCTCATTCCAATAAAGAAATCACAAATCTCAGGGATGATCGAGAAATTGGGGATATAAGAAAGAAAGTCCAACAAATGGAGGAGACCATCCGGTCAATCAAAGGGATTGGAAATTATGGGAGTGTCACCTATTCAGATCTTTGCATATTCCTAGGGGCGCACTATCCTTCCAAATTCATAGTCCCAGAGTTTGAAAAGTATAATGGGGAAGGCGATCCCTATACGCACCTGAAAGTGTACATTGGCAAATTGGGATCTTATGCTGAAGATGATAGCCTCAGAATGCAGCTTTTCCAAAAGAGTCTCACTGGAGAGGCTAAAGTCTGGTATGCCCGACTTGACAATGCCAAAATCCACAATTGGGAAGAATTGGCCCACGCCTTTCTAAATCAGTACAATTTTTAGTCACAAATGGCACCTGATCGATACCAAGTGACTAAAGTAAAAAAGCAAAGTACTGAATCTTTCTGAGAATATGCCCAAAGGTGGAGACATCTAGTAGCACAAGTCATTCCATCAATGACAGAAACTGAGACGGTAATGACATTTATTGATATCCAAGAAGCTCCGTACTACGAGAGGATTCTAGCAGGCATAGGAAAGCCATTCTTGGAAATGATCAAACACGGCAAAATGGCAGAGATGGGTCTGAAGGCAGGTAAGATTAAAGACTTCACTGCCTTGGAAGCAGTCGCCAAGAATATACAGACTGGCAAGTATTCGAGCGATCCCAAGGGGGTACCCGATAAAGGCAGTGAAGATGTATCCCTTATTGTACAGGGGTAATCTAGTAGACCAACCTACAGTCCCCCCCTCCCCATTTGGAAAAAGTGAGACAATCTGCCATTTCAACAACAGGCTGCATTTAACCAATTCCAGGACAAGAAAAGAAAATTTGAGAGAATAGAAAATCGGGTGTTCACTCCACTAGGCGATTCTCTTGAAAATATTTTGGCAATATTGATGGATCATAAGCAAATTACTGAACTGGCTCCACCTTTGGAACCAGGGAGAAAAAGATACAATCCAAGCCAAAGATGTGCTTACCACTCAGGATCTCCAGGACACGATACACAAGATTGTTGGTCTTTAAAGCATAAAATTCAAAATCTGATCGAAAGTGGGAGTATTGTGGTTCAACAACCTGATCAACAGAATGTCAACACCAACCTTCCATTGCAGCATGATACGAGGGAAGTAAACATGATCGGGTTAGGAAGCGCTGAAATGTATCCAATTCGTAAGTGCATACGAAGGATAGAAGACTACCCCCAAAGGTACAAAACAAATGTCCTAAAGTGGGAAAACTCGGAGGAAGGTATTATGGTAATGCAAAAATTAGAGATGATCCAGAACCAAGTAAATCTGCTAGCTAAGTTGATAGTGCGCCAACATCAGGATACGAGGCATTTCTTCACTCAACTATCAGAAGGCCAAGAAATGGGGGATGATAAAATTGCTAGCAGACCTCACCAACGGTAAAATTGCTTGGGGGAATGCGAACTCTCGAAGAAGAAAGATCAAACAACCTCCACAAGGGCCCAAAAATTCACCCCTCTAAGCAAATCCAATGAAGAAATGCTACACTTTCTGATGAGCGAAGTAAGGATTACTAAGTTGCTACCTCCTGTAAATCCCAAGATAAAGAGCTATGATTCCACCAAGATATGTCTCTACCATTCTAACTCACTTGGACATACGACTGAGGAATGCTGGGCTTTGTGACATAAAATCCAGGATCTAATTGAATGTGGAGAGCTGGAGATAGAATTTGACATGACCAAAAAAGGCGAGAAGGCAATAAAAAGCTTAAGATGTCCACTCGAGACAAGCATTGCAAATGAGGGGAAGGCTATGAGCGATAATACTGGCAGAACCCAAGATGGAATGATCCTACTGCAGAAAATGACAGAGGAGACAAGGGAATCCCCAAAGGAGATTCCTCCGCCAACCTCCAACATCCTGTGGTCCAAAAATGACAACCACAGTCCAGATCTTATAACCTTAGATGATGCGGAGGAAATACTGATCCTTTCCAAGGAAAAAAAAGAAAAAAAGGAAAGTTCCTTGCGAGAAATACGACAGCAGTTCAAAGGAGATTTCATGATTGAATCCTCTCAAGCCCAGGAAAAGTGTGAAGGAACAGATGAAGGAAAAGGTAGCGAGGTTGTCAGGGAAGCCAACCCATCAAAGAATCAAGATTTTATACCTTTTTGCGATGGGTCCAGCTTAAGCATCCCTGAGGAATGTACTGAACCAGGAAGTGATCAAGTTATGGCCATAAGTGAAGACATTCAAAACCAAGAAGTAACCCCTGTCGTGATCCTTGAAGGCGACACAACCACTGAGAACTGGACTATCAGGCCTTAACTAGCCAAAAAGATGTAGATCCAGGGGATAAAATTGTGAATTCTAGAAGATGTTGGGACGGTATCGCTTCCTTTGCAGTATGCTTTTTATTTTCCATGCATGTATAGAAAAAAAAACAATAAAAAAAGAAAGAAAGAGAAAAAAAAGAAAAAAAAAGAAAAAAAATAAAAAAATAAAAAAAACAAAAAACAAAAATCAAGTCATTCAGGTTTCAGCTCATCAAGCCTGAACTACGAAAGACCTGATCTCCCCTCTTCAATGGGAGTGCGTAGGCAGCCATTTATGGTGCGGTCAAACCAAATAAAAACCCAAAAAAACACTTCCCAACCAAACACTTCTCAAACAAACGCTTCTCAAACAAACACTTGTCAACCCGTTTATCTTATCAAGTAGGAACGACGCAGACCTGATCTCCCACACTCACGGGATTACGTAGGCAACTACCAGTGGTGCGGTCTGACCCTCAACAGAAATGTCAAAATCCAAACGTCTATCCCAAGAACGACCCTCCAAGTCAGCGACCTATGTGGAGAAGACCCAATAACACTGCAATGTCATTCAATCAAATCTTGCACAAATCCCAAAAAGGAAGAAACAGCGATATGCCAAGACAACCAGCAGTGGGGACCTTCAAAGATTCGACATCCTTAATCACGAGTCTTCATTAAATCAGAAGAAAATCAAGACCGATTGTAATAACAAGTCAGGAATAATGATTGAAGGCATCAAAACCCAAGTCCTATACTTGTTCACCATCTGGTACAAAGGAAAAAGTCTCTTGCGATCTCAACATCTTATCAGCCCATCTGTCAAAACAACTATCCCAGACAACAAGCAAGGCTGGGGAAATTTCAAAATCGACTACAACCCAATATTGCGACCACTACAATAAGACTTGGGCAATCTCGAAAACAGTGACAACTAAACACTAGGCATTTATCAAACATCCTAAAGAGGAAAATGCCCCGGTCAACATTATCAGCTCATTACTGATTTGGATATTACTCACTTGCGACTTCATCAACAAAGAGAGTTTCTTGTATGAATCCCCGACATCAGTATACGAAAGGACTGAGGCATTTTCCAATTTCAGGAAAGCAAAGGATTTTAAGGCAGGATCAAGCCTCTCATAAAAAGAAGGAAACCTCCTGAAAAGAATCATGGCGACATTAGCTTGCCCCTATAAATGAAGGGGAAAATTCTCAACAAAGTTCTTAATTTAAGAGCAGAAGCCCAATAACAAAGGGTTTGGCGAATGAAATATACACCATCAAACATGTTAATTTGTGCCAAATCCTCATAAGTTGAGGCCTCTACACTAAAGTTCAAAGTTCGGCAGTGAAAGTACAAACTGCACCCCCCAGGGATATCAGTGGCATTCAGATCATCAATTCAGCCGGGTTGCGAATCGAATGTTCAAGGAAATGGGGCACAAGCACTCAACAGCGAAATGAAACTACAATAAAACTCAAAAAGGGTGAGGCGCTACATCAACATACATCTCTATCCAGCGTAACATCAAGCAGAATCTAGCAAAACAAACCTTTGAATATTACTTTAGCGAAAATATCAGAAGATCTAATATTCAAAACCATTGGTATCAATTTAGCGCAACATTAAGATAGTTCAGCAATGAAAGCTTCGTATACCACCGTTCGATTGGGAACCGAAACAATTGGGCGATGTCAGCGTATTCAACTACCAACAGGGTAGGCACCATGACAAACTACCAGCGTATACATCGGGAAGGTCTGGTGATTTCAGAACGTCATCCCCATCAAAGATGTGGAAAACATCTCAACTTATCTTCATCAAACAAGCGTCAGCGATTAAATGTCAAACCATTAGAGTCAAGACCAGCATAGGCATCAACAATGATCGGTAAAGGTAAAGCGATTTGATAAAACATTTTTAACATGCATCATAACATTCATTACATTACAATTTACGATTTACTATTTATAATCTGCGATATGCGATGTGTGATTTATGAAGTGCGATAGGCCAAATGCGAAAAGCGAAATGCGAAGTGCGAAATGCGATGAGCGAACTACAATTTGTGAAAACATTTTAAACATTCATCATCATATTCACTACATTGAGATCTGCATCATTAAAAACACATTATCATGTTTCAAGTGTCTACTAATCTTTATCATGTCCATTCCATTGCATTGTATGAACATGATAAAGAGGGGCATCTGTAGACACTCAAAATTTTCTTTTCCTGTTACTAACTATGTAGGAGGGAAAAATCGCCTTTTTCACATTTCTGAAGATAACCCTTGAGGACCACAACATCAATTTCTACCCTAGAAATAGACCTGGGAGATCCAATTTCCAACCCTGGAGATAACCCCGGGAAATCAAATTTTAAACCCTGAGATAACCCTAGGAAAATCAGTTCCAACCCTGGAGATAACCCTGGGGGTCAAGTGCAAAGCCCAGAGTTAACCCCGGGAGGTCAAGCTAACCTCAGGGATAACCCTGGGGACATTTAGAGTCAACAGTAGCCCAATCTCAGAAATAACCCTGAGAAAAGACTACTACAACTGCGCCAAAACTGGAGATAACCTTGGGAGGGGCAAAATGGCCATTTTGCCAACTCAACTTCACTTTAAATCAAATACACTCATGTCAGCTCAAATTGATTCAAAATTAGTCCCACGAGACTCATATCTTAACTTCGGAGCGAAAACTACGCAAAATGGCTCACCGGATTGCCTGACGGAAACCCGAGAATGCTATTTCGGTCATGAACCCATCTTCCTGTAATCAAAAAGAGCAAATCCCATGTCATTGCGTAACTCTTGAAAAAAGCAGTTCGAAGATGGTCTTGTATATCCCGTTCGGATGATCGGATTAAAGTTCTGGAAGTTCGAGCGGACATTACATTGCAGGAGTACACGTACTTCTTGACGACGGGACCCGCGAAACCTCGGGTAGTTCGGGTAGCCGCAGGTGTAATAGAGGCTACAGCAGGTACACCTGCGGCTATTAGTTCTATAAATATGGGGCTTGGGCTAGCCATTTTGGGAGGGAGAGAGGCGAGGAAGTCCTGTCCAATTTGCTCTGTATACACCCATATTGAGTATTCCCTCATTTTAAACATCTGTTAGCTCACATATAGTTATATTTTTATCTGACGGGAGCTGAGTGTTTATCCATATATAGTCATAGAAGTCTACTTTGGCAGTCCACTGTAAGCCTTCTAACATTCTATAAAGCCTTCTTTTAATATTAGCACACACTGTTATACACATTGAGAGTCGTGTTGTATGCGTATGCCTGGACTTCGGTCCGTGGTTTTCATTTCTGTCTGTATATATATATACTTATTTATGTATATATCATTTCATATATGGACTAACATTATCGAGTTATACCTCGATTGAGCCTGACTTTGATGCAAGCGTTTACACTTTTAGATATATATATATATATATATATATATATATATATATATATATATATATATATATATATATATATATATATATAATTGTTATTTATATATCGATGAGATTTGGATTTTACATCGGAGCATTTATCTACTTATATATATATACTTATATATATAATCATTGTCGAATATATCGATGAGCCTGGATTTTACATCAAGACATTTACTAAAGCTATATATATATATATATATATATATATATATATATATATATATATATATATACTTATATATATAATTGTTGTCGGATATATCCGGTGAGCCCTGGATTTACATCCGGTCGCGTTTATCGCTTATATATATATATATATTTATTTATACTTCTGTCAGGCCTGGAGTTTACTTCATGGCGGTTGATTATGTCCATATATATATATATATATATATATCACTTTTATATATTTACATTTTTGATCCCCCATGGAGTTGCTTCGTGGTGGTTGATCAAGTCTGTATATATATATTTCTGACTTTTTATATATAAGCGCCATCGCTTTCCATACAAATTACAGTATCATGTGAGCTTAGGAATCATGTGATCACAAGTTCAGTCTACTAAATCTAGATTCGGTTCCCATGATGGACATTTTTCAGCTGTAAGCAACTTGTACATTATTTTATAGTGTCTGAATTTCCCTGGATGGCTGTTATGCCCATGAGGAGTTCGGCACTGCTGTATATTATTTTCTCGAGAATGCTTCGTATCTCGAAAGTAAAAGCAAACCAGCCGAACATTTAATAATAAAATTGAAGTATGAAAAGGTCTCAATTCTTATTGAGCACAGGGTTTGAAAAACCTCTTTTACAAAACTTCATTTCTATATTATGGTTAAAACTGAATTTTTCTATAAAATTCAAACCCTTTGTATATAGGTACGAACGAGGCCTTGCACTACTTTCAAATAACTGCACATTGATCCACACACACACAAACACACACATTAATTTAGTCCTACAAGTATTATCAAACTTGCACCACCTCTCCTAATAGTACATGCATGTCAATCAATAGTTATATACATGTGAACTAATAGCAATTAATTTCTTATTTATCTGATTAATTACCCGATTGGTCAATTTAACCTCCAGAAATCAATTATTATCGAAATAAATATTGGTTCCCACTAACACGAATAATCCCAACACAATGGAAATATCAATTTCATCTTTAATCAACAAGAACTTATTCGTCATTAATATTATAACTCATAGTATTTAATAACCAGATCATTCCCAGGAAAGAGGGGCTTTTTGATAAGGATTTCTCCTTATTGACGCACAATTAGGTGACCAAACCTCTTTCCTCGATAGAACTTTCTAGACATCGTCAATATTGGAAATATTAATATGAATAACTTTGTCGTCTCAATTATTGATTTAATAATATAAAATATTATGCATATGATACTATGACAATAATTGAATCAATAATATGAGAGATATTATGCAGCAATTTATGTAGCAATAATTAAGTATACCTGAGTGACTTCTCACATAAGCATCAATAATCAATACCGTGTGCTACTATGCAACCACGTGTATTACTGTACTTTTACCACCGGGTATTTCAACAGTCTAACGATAAAACTTTCGCCGTTATTTTTATAAAAAGATATTTCAGTTGTTTTCTAACTCGTGATGAATTAATTGTGGGGTCCACCAATGATTCTTGTAGTTTATTTAATATTCTCTGATAAAACGAATATTCCCCGACCAATTGAATATTTTATAACAACTTGCATACTTTGAAAAATTTATAATACTACCCACAACTATAACATTATATCAAATCCACACCTTAATACTCAAAAAAAATATTTCGAGAAAATTATTCTTTATTTATAAAATTTGGGGTCTTACAATCCTCTTCTTCATTTTCTTATTGTTGTGAATTGTCTGATAAATTCTAAGTTGAGAGTGTGAGTTGTTTGAAGGAGTTTGGAATAACAGAGTAGGAATTTAGCTTTTTAGAAGGTAAATTTCTTGCTTTATGTTCTTAATTCCAAATTTGGTAAATTGTAGAAATTCTCATAAATTCTTGTGAACTTTATTGGGAATTGTTTTTAATGTGTTTATGAAGTTTATATGCATGTATGGAACCTCTGAGAATAAGTTTAAGTATGTTTAAAATGAAGAAAATTGAAATTGGTTTGATTTCTAGTAAAAGCAAGAGGCTCTTCCGGACCGTCAGGTAGTAGTAGTAGCAATTGCGTTGTAATGATCAAGAATTTATATATGTAATTTAAAATATTTATTAAATTAGATAAATATTTAAATTTATGTGCTTATTGATTAAATAAATATTTAATTGATTGATTTATTTGTTAATTAAATATTTAATTCATGAATTGTTGTGGACTAACTTAATTAAGTGTAATATATATTAATTAAGTTGATGTTTGGTAATTTTGTGGGTTAAAGTTTTAATTTAATAAGTTAATTAAATTAAATGAGTTGTTAACTAATTATCATATTATATAATGGTAATATTCTAATTTAATTTAATAATTAAATTAGAGAAAGTTAGTAATGATTAAATGAATTGTTGAATAATTATGTTTTAATTTAATTTAATAATTGAATTAGAGATTTAATGATTTGTTAAGTAAAATTATAATTTTAAATGATTAATTAAAATATTGGAATTTAGTTAATTAGAGTATGATAATTGAACCATATTATATAAGTAATATAGAAATAAATTTATAAAAAAAAGGTTTAATGGTGTTTTACCAAACAAAGGCTTTTGAATTTTAAAACTGATGGAATTGATTTTTTGATTATGTAACTGATAAAATATAAGTACGCTTTATGTATTTTATCAGGTTTTATATTACTACGTACTATATCATATATCAGTTAGTATAGAGAGAGAGAGAAGAAAATAACAGAGTGTTTGGAAGAGAGTGTTGTGAGCTGTAGAGATAATTGAGAGGAAATTTGGAGGTTCTGAGAATCAAGAGGGATTATCAAAGCAATTCTCATCATCTAACAAAGCATAATTAAGGATTAAGGTAGTAATTCAACTCTTTGTTCTTAATTCTTTGTGTTATTGGTTTTTTATGAAAATTAAAGTTTTAGTGGTTGAATTTGTTGGATAATTGTTATATATGTTGGTAGATGATTATAATCTGTATATGTTGTCTAGAAATGATTTTCAAATATCAAAATCTATGGAAACATGTTTAGGATGAAGAACTTGGTTATGTGATAATATATGTATTTTGGCTTACTTGGTTGATGAGTGTTTTAAAGATCTAGAATTTCTTTGAAGCTAATTCTAAACCAAACTTCCTTTGGTATGGAACCTAGTAATTAAAGCTAAACCCTATTAAAGGGGATTATTTTAGAGCTACGCGATAGCGTTAAAATGTTTGCGCAGTATATAGTACAAAGGGTTAATCACCTAGAGTACGAGACGATGGTCCATATGGTCGTTTAGACTGTTAAAGGTTACAGTAGAAACGCTTGTTAACCTAGGACATAGATTATGATTATGGTCTTTTAGACCGTTAAAGGTTAAAGCTGAAATACTTGACAACCTATAACATAGTTTGTAGTCTTGTGACTCTTAGTGTATTCCTTTGATATTGATATCTATTATTTGATTTTAAAGTTTGTTATTTCTTGAACTCACTGTATTCACACTAGAACTTATTATTTCCGGTAAAAATACGTTACCATTGAAAGGTCAGTTAATTATCATTCATAGAATGTTATTGTATACTATCCTTCTTATGGGTAATTGTTTGCTCACTCTTGCACAAAATAATGCATATGAAGTTAAGAAGTTTGAAGAACTTTCTACAAGTAAGGGCAAGGGCAAAGTGCTTGATTAGACGACATTTAATTTACCTTCTATTTATGAAGCTTATGTAATAAACTTGATTATGATTATGTTTTAATAATATTCCACTGATAATTGTAATAATAAAGGTTAGATGACCTGAGATTTATTTTGAGATTGTGTAACCCTTTAATGGGAGTTTTATTATTTAAGCTTGCAAGTTTATATCCTTTGTTTATGGGTAGTTAGTTATGATTTAATTGGACAGTGAACACAAAATTTATGGGATTAAAGTACCCGGATTTGGGGGTGTCAGAAGTTGGTATCAAAGCTTTAGGTTATGAACCTTAGGTGGGAAAACCTTAAGCTATAACCTTTTAGTAGATCGAAAACATAGAGGTGATAAACTCTCATCGAGTTCTAAGGAATGAATTGAGGAAATTCATTGAAGATAAAATGATAACAGACTTTATGTGTTTATGTGATAACAAACCTATATGCTCGCGTGTTATGCGTACTGAGTGGTATTAGTAGTAAATAAAACTTAAAAAGTTTGTTGTCGGGATGACTGATGCAGTAGGGAGTAGGGAGTAGGGAGTAGGAGCCTTGTGACATTCATACAGTCTGGGAACAGATAGTATCGGGGAAGCCATGCCATTATGTCAGTTGTAGGACTTGGGCATGAGCTTGAGTTTGATCATTGGGATGAATTTGAGGAGGTAAAGATAAAAGATGAGTAAGAGGAGGAGGATCCTGAGTAGTAATTCTGTAATTTTATCGGAGTTAAAGTGATCGATGAAGTGTATGATCATAACAAAGAGTTATAAGTTAAGGTCAAGAAGTTAAAAAGTCAAGCTATAGAGCACCAAGCCACGCTAGCGCAAAAGAATGTTATAATTCAAGACCTTATCGCACGACTGGGAGGTGCAGAGCAGGTATTATCTCACTCAGGATTTTAAAGAGGTTAGCTATTAGCTGGAAACAAGATTGTGCAAGATGATTTGAGAAAGGAGTTAGCAAAGCGAAAGGGAGATAAAGACGCGTGGGTAAAGGCTTTTAAACACATAGATCACGTTGAAGATAAATCAAAGAAGGCCAAGTGATGGATAGGGTTCGGGATTTAGACTTCCACTATCCTGTGCAGGTTGAGGATTATTTTTGGTATGCAATGGATCATAGGATGATGACTTATATCACGGAGCAAGAGCGCTATAAAGCGGTGTAACGTAGAATATCTTCGTAGGTTGCGAGAAAAATAATAAGATAATAAATAAGTCATGATGAAAGTTAATAAGACGTAAATCCTAATTTTTGAAATAAATAAAGGGATATGATGAGGTAATTCTAAAATTTTATAATATATGATGTAGTAGCAGTGAGGCTATTTTTGTTATGTTTTAGAGCAAACATGAATAAAGATATCATTAATTATTAAGATATATTATGTGTTATCTAAGAGTGGTTGAGATAAGCTTAAATTTTTTGATACGTGAATGAATGATGATCTAATAGTTCAAATTTTAAATAGTAAGATGCCGCCTAGAAGAAGACAACAGTGTCAACAGACCCCCGAGGAATATACATATAATAATGAAACTGATGCTAACCTAGTGCCACAGTTGGTGAATTTACTGGTGGGAGCACTTGCAAATCAACTGAATTCCTGGTTGTATAGTCAAATCTCGATGTTTCAACCGAATTCGTTCACAACAGGACTAGAGAGGACAACTGTCGTAGACGAGGAAGGTAATACACTGACATACAATCAAGAGCAGAGGGAAAAGAAAGGTGAAAAGGGATATAAGGCAAGAGGTAGTCGTAGGGTTAATGTTCAGAAAAGAAAGTGGAACGAAAATGTCACCGATGGAAATCAGCAAGTAAATGAGAAGAAGAAAATGGAGGCATGTAGGAATTGCAGAAAGAAACATGTAGGTTTTGTTTAAAGGGAAAGAGGGTGTGCTTCAATTGTGGCTTGGGGGGACCACATTGCACCAAATTGTCCAAGCCCGAGGAAGGGAGCATGTTTCACGTGTGGGTCAAAGGAGCACATGGATCGAGATTATCCAAAAAAAGTGGCTAGAAAAGCAAGCAAAAGTAAGGGGGCAGCAGTAATGGCAAGCTGGTTATTATAGAATCAGCTCCGCCGAGTCGACCAACTGAGCATTCATCCAACGTGACGATGCAGGATGCAATGCAAGGTATGGTTCCGATCAGTTATCTAAACATTTGCGTGTTATTTAATTCAAGTGCCACTTTTTAATTTATGTCCGGCGAATTTGCTAGGAAATTAGATTTGCTTCAGGTGGAGTTAGACTATTCCTTAAATATAGAAATTACGAATATCGATTTTTGTTAGGTTATACATAGAATTTGTCGTGTAAATTCATGTGATATCGGTGGATTTAATTCTAAACCAACTTGGGAATTTGAGGTTCTCCTAGGATTGGATGGGTTGTTGAACCATGAGGCGATAAGTGATTGCCAAAGAAAGTGCGTAAACCTTATGACTTCGTCGAAGTCAAATGTAGTATTTATTTTTCTAGTTGCAGGTCACCTGTACGGTAGAGTTATCTATCGATGTTGTAAGTCAAGCAGTTGTTAAGAAAATAATGTGTGGGATACGCGATGTTCAAGATAGCCACTTCGTTAGCTAACTTGACGAGGAAATTTATGAAATTTATATGGGTAGGAAATTATGAAGTGAATTTTCAAGAATTGAAGAAGAACTTAGGTATGGCACCTGTGTTGTCTTTACAAGATAATACAGGAAATTTTGTGTTGTATAGTGATGCCTCGCATAAAGGATTAGTCTATGTGCTTATACAAAATGGCAAATTCATTGCGTATGCCTCACGACAATTGAAATATTATGAAAAGGGATATCTGACTCATGATGCAAAGTTAGCCGTAGTAGTGGTTGCCCTGAGGATTTAGAGGTATTATTTTTGGGAAGTAGTATGAGATATAAATAGACCATAAGTGTCTAAAGTATATCCTCGCACAGAGATATTTAAGCATTTGTTTAAAGTGATAGTTGAAGTTGATCAAGGATTGTGACTGCAAAATCCTAAATGAATATGGTTGTCGACGTCTTAAGCTATAGGTAGGAGTTATTTTTGTTAACTGCGTAAGATGGGTTCATAATAGAAATGGTTAAGTTGTGGTGAGAGGTAAGATATCCGAAGAAGTCAGAGGGGAAGCTGTTAAAATGAAAAACCGTACAACTTTACTGGATAGATATTGAAGGGTGGCTGAATGTTAAAGGAGGAAACTAGGTTTCGCCAGTATCGGGAATTGAAGATGAAATATTGTGATAAAAAAAATTATATGTTGAATTAACTAGGGAGAATGAAAATGTATATTACGCCTTCGACAATACTTTTGGTGGTAAGATATGGTGATGGATTTCATGGTATGTCAAAGTTAGCATATTTCCTAATGATTAGTGAGTGAAGTTATATGCCAAAAAAATTGTTTCGAGGCAGGATGTAATGGTATCAATCGTGTATGATAGAGATCCACGATTAACATCAAATTTCTCGAAAAGTTATAAGAACGCATGGGGTTGTAGTTGTGAATGAGCGCGTTGTACCTTTTTCTAAATTGATGGCCAAAATGAAAAGACAAGCCAGACATTGGAAGACATTTACTTTAGTTTAGTTTGTCTATATCAACAACTATCACGCAAAACATGGGGATATTACCGTAAGAAGAGTTGTAATAAAAGCAAGATTATTAGCTGCTCAAGAAAAATAGAGGAAATATGTGGATTAACATTCTCAAAAGTGAGAATTTATAGTAGATAGCATCATTTTTTTTAAACATCTCACTTGGAAAGAAAGATAGATTTAGTAGAAAGGGAAAGCTGAGTCTGAGGTTCTTAGTTTTTGTAGCATCCCCAGATCCCGGTCCTAAACACCAAAGATCTGGTATACTATTTCTATAACTATTGCGGAAGATATAAACATAAATTGTTTATACATTAAACATTACACACTATCCCCAAGGTCGAGAACCTTCACGTAATACCCGAATCAATATCCTATATAACATGCGATGTTATTATTATACATTACATTTACAAATTTAGCTGCACATATACTCCAAAGCTGGACTTGTCTTTGACTTTATCTGTATCCGACGTATTCATCCTAATCTGCAATGTTTATCATGATATAGAAGGGTGAGCAACAAGTTTGCCCAACAAGTTAAGTTCAATAAATTAAGGATATATCATGATGGAAAGAATTGAACAATAAGCTGACTAAAATTTTACAATATAATTATGAACTAGCATGAACAAATTTTCATAGCTGAACGAACATTAAACATGAGAAACTATATCTGAACCGAATGGTAATGAAGGTGATCAACCTTTCATACCTGATGAACACATGCAATATGCACAGGGTACAATTCAACAAATCATAGACATGACAATCAACAATGATTAACCACAAGTTAAAAGAATAGTTCAAGAAAAACTTGCCTGATCCGTTGATTATCGCTACACAACTTATTTAACTTTGTCTGAAAACCTAATATAAATAATACCGATCTCCAAATATTAGAATAATATCATCACAGTATAATACTATTATATATAAACATAGAATAACCTAAACACATAACACATAACCCTATCAATCTATACATCACATAAGACCTAGTATCAAGTCAAACTATTGTAGTTGAAGTTGAATCCGGCACAATTCTGACATCCCGACGGCCTATTCAGATAAATATCGATCCTATTTTCCTTAAGACTCTACTAAAATACTTAACAATTATCTTAAATAATTAACAATTCAGTCAAAATAAATTTTCAATGACTTATAATAATTTTCACATAATTATTATCATTTACTATGATTTTTCAATCATTAATATCATATTTATAAGATTTAAAGACCACTTAATTCCATTATCATTAATATTTATTTAATATTAAATATTAATGAAATACATGACATAATATTATAAATTATTTATAATATCTTAAAGTATTTTAATACTTTATTATTACCTTTAAATGATTTTAAAGTAATTAAAACCATTATTAAATATAAGCATCATTAATATTAAAATATTAATATTTTTCATGACAAAATATCAAAAGTTTTATTTTATAACTTAAAATATTTTTATAACCTTTAAATCATTTTATATGATTTTAAATCATTAATTCTATTTTTCATAATTTATTTAATACATTTATTAAATAAATTAATTATCATTAATAATAAATTATTAATAAAATTCATCACAAAATATTAAAAGTCATTAAAAATAACCTAAAATATTTTCTTATATCATAATATAATTTTGTAGGCAGTTGTAGTTTTTATTTCACTTAAATATGTAATTTATATTTATTATAAATTTTTATTGCTTTATTTATGCCTGAAAACAAGTTTATCAGCATAAAAATATCAATTATAGCCAAATCTCGTCCCGTAGGACTTTATTAGATTTATTAATACTTATTATTTTGCTGGAACGCGATTCGGAACAGCGAACGTCAAAGTCGCTCGACGCGCCAACGTTTGGCGTTCGCTCAGTTACAAGTTCCAACATGCTCAATTGCTCATTTTTAACTTTCAAACCATAATTCCTATAACAGTAAATTTTTGGGCATGCTATAGATCTTATGTCATATTATTTTAGAAAAATTTCTAACTACGAAAACTAATTACGGAAATCCATCAAAACATTGAGCAAAAAGCATGTTAGGATTTAGCAATAAGAAGATCAAGACGCTTTAACGCTAGCATACAGCCGCCGTCTTTGCCAATTTGTCTTGTCAGCCGCTCTGTTGTTTCGATTATCGAACTAACTAGCTACTTGGAAATTATTACACATTTCTCGTTAATCGGATTGATTCCAATTTTGGATATGTTTTTCGTATCATATGAGACTATTTTAAAAAAAATATGAAACCTCCATTTCGGGTTCTTTAAGCAGTCCAAATTATTCGCCAAAAATGGACGTTCAAAACGATTTTAACATTTTTCCCAGATTTACCCTCTTTCGCTAAAACAATCATAACTTTTTCGTTTCAAAATATTTTTGAGCGATTTTTGAGCCCACGCGAAGCTAACTTCCGGGACTACAACTCTACCCTTTTTTCCAGATTCCTAACATATCAACCCAGAAATTACGTTCAAGTTTACTGCAACGCACTTGTTGGACAGTTTTGACGCTACTACTTTGAAATGTCATAACTCTCTCCTCTGAAGTCGGATTTAATCTGTTCCAGAGTCTATGGAAAGCATATTCAGTGTACTATAATATACCAAAAGGCCAGAATTTTTAGGGCATTCTAGCTAACCCCAAATTTTCTGTTTAAAGCAGCAGTCCACTAGTTCTTTTTTTTTCATCTATGTTTTAAAAACTGCTTTCATTTTTCTTCTTTGATCAAACTTTTAACACCTAAAATGGTTAGATCTACACATAACACATAACACATAACAATACACAAGTTAAAACCATTAAACTCTATATCTATCATTCTAGCATGCTTCTAACCATTTAAAACTTGAACTCTATGTATCTAACATAAAAATACACTAAGCATATAAGATTATGATTTTTCTTAAACTTTTGCACATAGTTTCTTTTCTTTCCTTTTTGATCAACTTTTAAACACCCAAAAATATAAGATCCAAACATGATGCACTAAAAAGAAGTAAATCAAGAGTTTTGAAACTTCATGAGCATAGGTTCTTAATTTTTGTAAAACCAACAAAATACATGAAATTAAAGCTTGAGATTTAATATTTTTACCTTGATCTAAAGGCACACCTTCTTGTTTTACCAAAGTATGATATAAATTTTGGATGCATAAAGCTCAAACTCTTTCCCTTTCTCCCTCTAGGATGCCATGCCCTCTCTCTTCTCTTTGTCTTTGCTTTTTTTTAGCAAACTTTGGAAGAATGAGAAGTAGAGAAGTAAAGAAGTAAAACTTATTTATTTTCTGAAGAGGAGTATTTATATTTGGGTAAAAGGTATGTATATATATAACTTGAATGTATATATTTTCACCCAACTTACCTTCATCTCTTCTCTCTTATCTTGCCTATTAAAATAAGGATTAATTACATATATTAGTACATTTTTGAAAATAATTACAAAAATCATACCTGCATAAAATAATTACAAAAATATTACACTTTTTTATTTTTATTTACAATATTAATACAATTATAAGTCTTTAATTTAAGGAATTAATATTAATTGCTGACTTGGTAAATTAGTGTCCAACTTAAAATGGGTTTTGTTTTTTTTGAAAGGCGTGATAACCGCCATCGGGACTCTTCGGTTTTAAACCCTTGTTTGCATGCTGAAACCCTTTCTTCTCTCTCTATTCGTGTGTTATTCTTCTCTATTGATCGTGTCTGAGTGTTATTTTCATGATCGCCATCTTCGTCTAGTTGTTCGTCATCATCATTGTTATTTGTTATCGTTGTTGCACAATGATATCGTTTAGTTGTTATCGCTGTTATCATCTTTGGTCGCCATTTTCGTTGTTCTGTTCGTTCGTCTAGTTGTTTGATTGTGGTGGTTATTTGTTCAGGTAAGTAATTTTTAAATAGTTTAATGTACTATTAAAGTAGTATATTAATGTGTTGTTTTTATGTTTTGTATAGAATGGTTGATACAAGGAAGAAAGACGAAAAGAGGAAGAGAAACACGGAGGGTGATTCTGTAAAGGGCTCGAAGAAGTTTGTTGTGTAGAGGAAGGGGAAGGGGAAAGATGTAGGTCAGAAATCGAGTAAGAGTGAGAATAAGTTGGTGATATATAGTGATATCAAGCATTCTGAAGTGCAGTTAGATTCTAATTTTGATGTCCATGTAGTTAAGTCTGAAGGACAAGTGCTTAGCCAGAATATAATTCCAACACAAAGAATTTTAAAGGTTTCTAATTTAAATTTTGTTATTTTACGATCATATAAATGTTTGGTTTCTTAGTTAGTATGTTTTTGGTTACTGTTAGATTTTGATTTGGATACCATTTGTGTTCAATCGATTTGGTATATTTGGTTACTTTTTTATGTTGTTATGGTTACCATGTATTTGTTTAGTGTACATGTTGTTTATGTATTGGTTACCATTAAGTAATGTTTTGGTTACTATCATATAATTGTTTCATTACTGTTAGCTTTTGATTTAGATACCATCTGTGTTCAATCGATTTGGTATATTGGTTACTTTTTTAATTGTTATGGTTACCATTAAAAGATATTTTGGTTACTATCATATAATTATTCTGTTACTGTTAGCTTTTGATTTGGATACCATTTGTGTTCAATCGATTTGGTATATTTGGTCACTTGTTTAGTATATTTTTGGTTACTGTAAGCTTATGATTTTGATACCATTTTTGTTCCCTTGAGTTGGGACTTTGGTTACTATTTTTGTTGTTCTGGTTACCATATATTTGCTTAGTATACATGGTTTGACTAAAATGTGGTTGATTTATATGTTTGTTTATGTATTGGTTACCATAAAAAAATGTGTTGGTTACTATCATATAATTCTTTGGTTACTTGTTTAGTATGTTTATTGTTACTGTTTGCTTATGATTTGGAATCTATTCTTGTTCCCTCAATTTGGGATTTTGGTTACTTTTTTATGTTGTTTTGGTTACCATGTATTTGCGTTGTATACATTGTTAGTTCCCAGAGGCACAATAGTTATCTAGAAGGGGGTTGAATAGATATTTAAAATTCTTCCTTAAATACTTTGTTAGTTTTTTTATTTATTCAAACACAGCGGAATTAAGATTTGTTTGAACTCCTTCTTAGATATGGTGAGTTAATGAGAGTGAGGTAGTTATAACAATTATAGCAGTTATGGCAAGAATGTAATAGACACAGCAGTTTTAAGTGGTTTAGAGAACTTAAAGCTCCTAATCCACTCTTCTACTCCTTGAGTAGGAAATCTACTAAGGATATCTTTTACACTGTCTGAATCTCACAGATTCCTTCTAGATTAGCAGTCTAGGTACCTCTTAGTTCACTTTTGAACTCTTCAAGTCCAGCAGACTTAGTTCTTCACAGTTTACTTAGAACTCTTCAAGTCCTTCAGACTTGAAACTTCTTACTTCACTTGATTGGTAGTTGATGAGTTCTTGATTAGTGCTACTCAGTTGTCGTTATGCTCTTGTTCGAAAGAACTGAGTTGCTGAGCAAGCTTTCTCTTTTTCAGATCGTAGAGTTGAGAGTTGAGTGTTCTTCAGCGTTTTGTTCAATACTTGTTTCCCCTCTTTTATCTGCAGATGTTTTGCATATATGTGATCCTTGAAATGTATCCATTGAAGCATTAAATGCGTTTGACATTTCTGAACTTTGATGGAGACTTTTCTGCACATCTTTTGATTAGTATTTTGGCCCACTGACACAGCAGACTACCATCTCACCTAACACCTGAAAATGTGTTTTCCTCTGACCCATGGTACTTTCGTTAGCTTCTTTAATACGTTTCTTTGTTGTATACTAAGGATATCTTATGTGTCATTGGGACTGGCGAGGACTTCAACGTTTATAACCTATTCCACATTTGTTGGGATTTATCTTTAAACAAATGTGCAAGGCTTGATGCTTCTGACATAGACATATGATGCTCTACGATTCTGATCGTGGTGTCTTGCCACCTTGATGCTTGATCTGATACTTAACAGACAAGAGCACTACAATTTCTCTTAAGGACTTGGCACACTACCATCTTCACTTTCTTGTCTTGTAGACTCTACGTTTTTGAGAGAAAAATACGATCTCTGAGTTGGCTCGGCAAACGTTTGGACCACTCTACGATTTCTAGAGAGGCCCTTCAAGGCAGATACGCTACGATCCTTGACGCTCTACGATTCAGCCTTGGCTTATGCAAACTCTCGATCAGCTCAATAGACTACGATTTTGTTGAAGCCTATCTATTATATCTCAAGATATAGATCAACTTAACATCTTTGATCTCCTCATAAATACATTCATTTACATAATGATAAACATTAAAAGCTTAGATCAACTTAACAAATTTGATCTATCACTAAGTCCTTGTAAATGTATGCCAGGAATAAGCATGTGAATGTTATTCCTATTATATATGATTTGATTATAATATATACGTGAATGAATATGCAAGTATGCTTGCATTAAGGAAAGCTTTAAAGTCCTTTGATAGATTATAGAAACATATGTACAAGGAATGAATTGATCAAATATGTTAGGTTGATCCTATATAAGCAAAACAGCTTTGTAAATTCTTTAAAAAGAAATGATGTACAAGGACTATAAATATAGAAAGATCAAGCATGTTAAGTTGATCCTATGATGTAATAGATGGGCTTGTTTGATCGTCGAGCACTGCACCAGAAATCATAGTCTGCCAATAGAGTCATGGATAACTCGAGAGCTATCGAGGAAAAATTATAGTCTGCAAAATAGTAGATCTCGGAGTTCGTAGACTGCCATGAGAGACGAGGAAGGATTGTAGTGTGTCGAGGAGCACTTCCTCGGAGCCATAGTCTGCTGAGGAAGTCATGTTCAGAATCCTAGAGACAGCCTGCCTACGAGCCGACCGAGCATCTGCCAAAGCCAAGTCAAGAATTGTAGACTACTCTTTGAGTCGTAGAGTCTACTGATGTCGAAGCCAAGTCAAGAATCGTAGACTACACTCGGAGTCGTAGAGTCTACTGATCATATCAGAGGCAGAGATCATAGTCGAGCAAGATCAGATGAAGACAACGAACACAAAGTCACAAATCGTAGAGTGTCAAGATCTGATCTCGAAGTGGTAGTGTCTGCACAGCCGAAGCAGAATCGTAGAGTGTAGAACTAAGACCTCAACAGATGTGCTCACAAAGCCAAGGTAGAATCATATAGCAAACACGATTCTCAACAATTGAGCACTCCAAGAATATCCAAAGGAATGAATCCTCTGGTCTAAGCTGCAAAGATACATCTCACCTGAAGGAAATTAGAGAGCACTCAACGAATGGCATGCAAGTTAACGAAAGATCTAACCACCAACCTAATCAGCATCCAGATTGAGTTGTGAAGCCATTCAAAATGAAGTCTTCCACAGGTTGATCAGAAGAAGACTTCAGTAACTGACTAAGGAAAGTCAGCAAGTTTAATAGCTGTCAAGTTGACAGAGACGACGATCTTAGAAGCAACCAGGATCGTAGTGTTTGCCAAACAAAGAAAGAACTAATGGAGTGTGCACTAAGATACAGGTCAGCATCTGAAGAACAAGGCTAAAGTGATTATGCTTTGGGTTAGTCCATTGATGATAAGTGAACGGGAGATCACGAGGAGAAAGTGAGCTGGACAAGCCACAAATCTGAAGTGTCTTGTTAATCAGAAGGGGCTAGAGTAAAGAATCAAGCCATCAGTATTTGAGATCAGTCGAGGCAAATAGAAGTGTTGAGGCACTGCACAAGAAAAGGAAGAGGTGTTGTACATTGAAGATCCAATCAACACTTTTCAAGATCGTAGTGTTGACTCTACATGTCAATGAGCAATAGTCAACAAGACACTATGATCAGGTCCAAGAAAGAAAGCATCAGAATCATAGAGTTCAGTCATTCAAAGATTGAAGCATTGTCAATGGTTCAATCTGAAGGTTGGTATTTAGACAAGAGCTTATTGAGAGCATCGATGCAAAAGGACAACCTCTGATCTAGAAATCAGAAAAGGGAAATATAGTCGTCGACCTTCCCGAGACATCAAAGTAACATCTCTGACGGGGTAGGTGAAACAGTAGAATGCAGTGTCAGAAAGTCATGTCATGTCACATCTGCAGTCTGCACCAAATAACTCGAGATTTGTGAAGCAATTTGAATAGCTTTCAACGGCTACTTTCCAATGGGAAGATTGGCAAGGAGTATAAATCAGAAAGAGCTTCAAAGATCAAGAGTGCTGATATTTTGCTAAGTTACAGAATTGTTGAGTTGTTGGAATGCTATTGTTTTGACTCTACGAGTTCCACCAGAGATTAACAGAACAAGTCTCAGTGATAATAAGACTACATAGGTGGAAGTGAAGCAGCTTTGAAGACGGACTTAAATAGACTAGAGCTCCACTCAACAAAGATGAGAATGCCACTGAAGATGGCAGCTAAGCTGAGAGACGAGAAGGCCAAGAAGATAGCATTTAGAAAAGTGGTAGAGTACAAAGAGGATCAAGAGAGCCACTCTACAGATCACCATGAACCAAAAGCTGAAAAAGAACAGAAGCAGAATCATGTCTGCAAAACATTCAAGAAAGGTTCAGGGATTGCTAAGTGCCAGACGAAGTCTACCAAAATCCCAAAGACTTAGCAAATCTAGATGGTGATGGTGCACAACTGACATCATATAAAAATTAGTAGAACATAAGAAGATCAGCTGCACCAAAGAAGATGTGGTCCAGACTCAAAGTAGAATGCAAAGAGGACCACACCAAGCTGCTAAGTACAGAAGATGTTCAGAGTTTAAAGACATCTTAGCAGCTCAGCACTAACAACAACAACAACTACAATAACAAGAAGCCAGGGCCTGAGGGCTCCTTGTCCAGAGGGACTAAATGAAGATTCCAAGCCTGCTGGGCTTGAAGAGTTCCTAGGGAACTAGAGAAGTTCCAAGGCTACTGGCCTTGAAGAATTCTTAGTGAACTGAAGTCCCAAGGCTACTAGCCTTGAAGGAACCTTAGTGATTCAAGGTGCTGCCCTTCCTTAGTGGAAATCTTGCTAGTTAAAAATAGAAGAGTGGATTAGGAGCTTGAGTCTCTGAACCACTTAAAACCCCTTGTGTCTTTTACTTTATGTCATTTACATTATGTACATTAACTGCTATAACTGCTATGTATGTTTTAACTGCTTACTACTGAATTAACTCTACGAATAATGTATGTCTGATTATGAATATATCAATGAAGGGGATCTTTTACTTATTCCGTTGTGCTTGAAAAGATTCTTATGTTTGTCATATGCTAATTCATGAGCAATACAAAATAAAAGAGAAAAGTATTTGAAATTAAAAGTATCTATTCAACCCCCCTTCTAGATCTATATTTTGCCTATTGGGAACTAACAATTGGTATTAGAGAAGGTTCTCATGTTATATTCAAAAGCTAATCACTTTGAGTTTGATCCTAGGCATAAACATTATTCTAAACTTAGTTTAGTAATAAGTCACTTGTTGTATGCAGATGAGCTCACACGTTGGAAATATTGTGTACTGGTAAATGTGTATATACACCTGAAACTGCTTAGATTGGTCCATGTTCTTGATTGCCATATCAACAAGACCAATCCTTGCTCGCGGTCAATCTTGTAGTCTGAAGACCAGGCTAGGAAACTCTAGAGACATCAACAAAAAAGAGTCAAACATCCACCATCCTGAAAAGATAAAAAAGCCATACATGCAAAGAAATGCTTATCTAGAGAAGAAAGAAGAACTTCTCAAACATGTGTCTGGCCAACCAACAGCTGGATGTAAGCCTTGTGAACTCAAGGATGTCAAAGAACTAAAGATACTGATATTCTCTTAGCTTGCATCCTCAAGACCACGACTGATTGATTGAAGGGCAACTGGAGCAACTAGCTGGCAGGAGCAAGTGAGAAACTATGCACATCAATGCCTAAACTCAGTATATCTAAGATAAATAACTATTAAGAAACTGACAGTAAAAAGGTACGGTTCCTCACTAATATAAATATGTACATCATGATTGTACCTCCTTACGAACTATAATAGTATTCTTTCAAGGAATCATAATCTACCTAAAAAGGTTAAGAGAGAAAGTACACTGAGGGTGGAAACTCAAATGCCTATAAACTTTCTCTCTATCCAAGTTTTAGATTGAAGATGACATCTTGAAAGAAATCTGAAATGGGTCATAAGAGCTTTACAGGTTAAATTAATTTTATGTGAAGTAATCTTTGCTGATGGGTTAGTATGTATGTACAACCTATGGTCTAAGTATTTAATAACACACATAGTATGATCAGTTCTACAAGAGTATCTTGAAGATTCGTAGAAACTGATCACCTCCATGAATCAACCAGATACAAATAAATCGTAGAGTTGATTCTCACTCTGTGAACATTTAAACCCTGTGAACATAACCTAGCAAATGATGAAACCATAAAAGAAAAAGAGTGTTTTATTAAAATAGCAAATCTTACACACACTCACCATCATGCATCTCAAAATGTATTATCTAAATTAGTTACATGCATGAATATGACTGTTGGTGATCAATATGATGATTATTAAAATATATGAGGAATAGGGGTTTAAAAAACTAACCTAGGAGGACCCATTTAACCATGGGTACCAAAAATAGAAATTTATAGCCTGCAGGTATCTGGTCTATCTGGCCACACTAAGGACTGCTGAAGCAGAAGACTTCAGTCAAGAAGATTCAACCAGCAAAAGGCTTAAGACTGTTCAGAAATGATTCTGATAAAAATCCTATATGTTAAAGCTTATCCTTGAAGACCTGCTGAGCTGATCTTAAAAAAGCTCACAGGGCTGCTGATCTTTATATGAGAGCAGGCCATTCAACCAAAGATGAAAAAGGGTCGTAAATGCTCAATCATGCAAAGCATGTCATAAAAAAAGAATCCTCAAGGAAGCTCACCACAAAGGATCATCAAGTATCAAACATGAGGAATTTATTTTTGAGAGCAGAAATCCATGAGCACAAACTGACAAAGAAGACTACGTTCGTAGTGATGTCAAATGATCGTACAATGATCAGTCCTGGAGATATTCATGTCTACGATGTAAATAGATTTGACTGTCAGTGGTGATTCCAGTCAGAAGGAGATATGTAGGGATGCTTCCTAATGCACATGAAGAAAATGAAATCACACCTCACTAAGAAGATAGAATCAACATGGGTAAGCAGTGATCTGTTAAGAAACAACAACACTGAGATATACTATAAAGCAGTGTACCAGCTACAGAGTCCCAAAACTCTGTGGCTGATGAACCAAATTAAGATCCATAGGCAGTAGGAACGTCTCAAAATGTACTACTGATAACCTTTCGACCACCCAACTCAAAATCGTGGAGCGCCTACGATCAAACACCTGATCGTAGTGTAAGAGCAGGAGGACATCACGATTATAGCAAATGTAATTGTCTAAAGTTGGTAGAGGACCTCACCACCAGAAAAGGTCAAATGAGATATCGGTGCAAATCACTTCCAAAGTATTTCATCTGAAAAGCGCCTGAGGGACAAACCCGACCCTTAGCTCACTCTAAGAGGTTGGCCCTTCTTGAGATACCTTAACCCAGAAGGATTGCTTGATCAAGTTCATCTCAAGGACCAAGGCAGTCAACGATCGTAGAGTAAAGTTTGAAGAAAACTCAACGATCGTGATGAAACCTCAACGATCGTAGGGTACAGTTTGAAGAAAACTCAACGATCGTGATGAAATCTCAACGATCGTAGTGCAACCTCAACGATCGTAGAAGAAGACTCGACGATCACAGTCTTATAAGAGGTTACTCTAACTCATGAGGAGCTTGAAAGAACGGGACAATTGCTCAACCATTCAAATTATGAGAGAGATAAGTTCGAATACAGTTTTGGAAAGATATCATGCAAACGTATCTCATAACTTAAGTGCCCAAACTGGCTTGGGGTACATTAGTGATCAAGCTATGCAATTTCAAGATGAGGATTAATGTCAAAACCATCCACTGTAGCAGTTCTCAAAAGTTAATCGTTGAGTCAACAAAGGAAAACGCAGAGTCCATAGCTGCCTTACCATGCTACTCTACGAACCAAGTTGGTCAACGCTCAATCCACGTTATTGATGACTATTTGTTTTAAAAAGGGACATAAAACTGAAGAGTTAATGGGGGAGTTACAGCTCATTACTGAGCATCATGCAACCAATGGCTAGTTGACACATCACAGCATATACAGAGTCAGAAGGAACAGCCATAATGACAAATTCAAAATCTGCAAATAGTTACTAGAAACTATCTAACCTCTCTCCCTCCCATTTTCAAAATCTAGAATCCTCTTCGAAGCTTAAATCAATTAAACCTCCAGAACCCAAATCACAATCAGCTATCTCTCATAAATCTTTCTGAATCACATACCCATATACCTTGAACTCTCCAAATGGCAGAATGACGAGTTATAACAGGAATCTAACTCGGCTTCAAAAAGTTTAAAAAATCTAAAACGAAGTTCAAGGACATACTTGAGCTCGTAAAGAAGGCTGGGTTCTCTGAGTGCTTGGAGGCTAACACTCCGGTCTATACAGAGCTAGTGAAGCAGTTCTACTCAAATGCTTCAATGAATTCTGGGCTTCTGACCACTAAGGTGAACGGATCAAGTCTGAAGATAAGAGCATCAAACATCAATCAATGTCTAGGGTTTCCCAATCAAGGTCTGATAAATCTGGATAAAGTCGACATTGAAGAAGGCAAGAGGCTAATGCGGTACCAAAGAAACCCTAGTCTAAAGGACATGAAGAAGAAGGAGTTTCCTGAGGAATTCGAGTTCCTTGCTGAGATAGTCGGTAAATGTATACTATGTAAGGATACGGCACATGACACTGTACTTGATCAACAACTGAAGATTATGCCTACAATAGTTCTGAAGAAGCAAATCAACTTTGGAGTTATCCTATTTGATCAGATCTGCAAATGGGTAGAAAAGGCTGAGTTGAAGAAGTCTACAAAAAAACCCCTGACAAAGGTGTTTCATGGAAGATTGTTGAGTATAGTGCTAAAGAAGAAGATGGGAAGCAAAATCAAGGATGATTAAGCAGAGCCTCTAAATGTCTACAAAATAATGTCTCCTCAGCCGTTCGTAAACTGGAATAAGAACCCAAAGGAAAACAGGAGGCTAACAACAACTGGGGGCAGCAGAAAGAACTCTGCTAAGAAAAGAAAGGTAAAAGAGGTTGAAAGTTCTGAATCTGGTGAGTCTGTACCAGCAACAATCACACCAGCCAGGAAGAAATCCAAAGGTGTGAGGAAAACTGAGGCCCGCTTAGAAGTCTCTCCCCCAAAGATAAGGATGAAGATGAAAAGGTCTCAACTACAGAGACCACAAAGAGGAGAAGTAACAGACTATCTCAAGGGCCATCTAAAAAGAAAGCTAAGGTGGTAAACAGACCAGTCCCAATTTCCCAAAAAAGTAAATCTGACAAAAAAGAGAACGTAGAGTCAGAGGAAGAAAAGGGAACTGATGGTTTCAAGACCGAGTCCCCGAAGAACGAATCCAGTAATGAAGCTGAAGCTGGATTCATGGAAGAAAATGTAGAATCTACTGATGAAGAAAGATACACAAGCCCAGTGGCTAACTCTCAGAGCATTCACTCTGATGATGAAGAAAAGCTACAATATGACCCAACATCATCTCCAAATGCAAATGCTCCAACAAGCCCAGATGATGGGTCAAATGATGATTCTGAAGAAGAATGACATGACCTTGCCAATGCTGAAAGTCAAGGAAGCTTGCTTGTTGATTCAAAGGCCTCAGAGTCTGAAGAGGAAAAAGAGTCTGACTCTCCCATAACTGAACCCCCAAGGAGAAGGAAGAGCTACAGATTACTTTCTCAATTTACCTCCAAGAAAACAAGTGATCACTCTACTGCAGTCATTGAATTAAGTGATGATGAATCTGAATCACAGGAAGAAAGTGTTGAAGATGGGACTAGTAATGAAGAAGATGAATCCAAGGATGATCTTACTGTAGAAGGTTCTGGAAATGAAATTCAGCAAGAATAATTCACTAATGAATCTGTGGAAAGGAGCCAACAAGATTCAAGCTCAAGAAGTGAAGAATTGGAGAAAGACTCTGGTTCTGCAAATCAGGAATTAGAAGAACCAACAAACTATCCTATCATCTCTCCAGCCAGGATTAACAGAAGAAGAATATTGGAAGGCTCGAATGAATTACAAGAAGTACTTCCAGAAATTTGAAACCTAGAGCTGGTGTCTAAGAACTTTCCAAAGGTGAAGAATTATGCAACAATGATGATCAAAGACTAGCCCCACTACAAAATCTACAAACATGCTAGCAACCACTATATTCCTTATGATCGTAGAGTGGACTCTGAAGGCAGAAGGATTATGACCAAGGAGATAATTGTAGAGTCAGTTCACTCTACCACTAATGATATGCAAATCCAAAATGAGAAGCTTTCATTTACTCAAACACTGTTGACCGACATTCCTTCATCCACCAATAATGATTGGTACTCAACGATCTTTTAGATTCTCAACACTTTTGAAAATCTGTCCAAGGATGAAAATCGTAGAGACCAATCTGATGCTCAACAAAAGGCTGCCCAACCAGAAGACCAAATTCCTATGGAGAAGGAGCTGATGAAAAACTTTGATGAGGCAATTGAGAAGATATCTCTAATCAATGAAGAATCAAAGAGGTTGACAGCAGCCGGAGATAATTCAGCTCAAGATAGACTCCAAGCAATGATGGCTGATGTATCTCTCAAAATCAAAGAGAGAGATCACATCTATCAGAAGGCTATGAATGATCAGAAGGAAGATGCTCTACGAGCACATAAGGCAAATAAAGAACAACTCCAAGTCCTCTTTGACAAGATTGACAACATGAATCAGTCTTTCTCCGTGCAACTTGAGCTGAGCCAACAAGAACTCAAGATTGAAGTTGCTAACTCCTCTTATCTGATGAAGCAGCTTATGTCCAACATTGAACAGCTCTCTCAAGTGATTAATGACAAAAAGGGGGAGAAAAAGAGGAATAGAAAGAGGCATAGTAAGAAGTATTCAAGAAAGGGCAAGAAGAGCAGAAGGAAACAAGAGAAGAAGACAATAGAAGAAGAAGCTGGGTCATCATCTGAGGGGGAACCAAAGGATGATGAGCACAATTTTCTAAAAATGGGGGGGAGCTAGAAGAAGAAGAAGAGAAGCATACATCTGAGGGGGAACAGACAAAAGAGATGAAGTCCACATCCCAGGGGGAGCAGGAGCAAACAGATCAAACAGATGAATAGCTGATCAACAGACATCCTGGAAACATACATGGAGCCAAAGAGGTATATCTCTCTAACTAGTTAGGTATGTTCTGGATCCAGGATGTAAAATGTCATAGTGTATTAAATTCCATATCATTATAAATGATATTCATGATTATTTGTTTTAGAAATACTGCTGCTCACTGTATATAAGATTCATTCATAACATTCATATGCACTTATTGTTTTTGTCATAATCAAATAGGGGGAGATTGTTAAGAATAAGCATGTGAATGTTATTCCTATTTATACATGATTTGATTATGATATATACATGAATGAATATGCAAGTATGCTTGCATTAAGAAAAGCTGTAAAGTCCTTTGATAGATTATAGAAACATATGTACAAGGACTTAGAATGAATTGATCAAATATGTTAGGTTGATCCTACATAAACAAAACATCTTTCTAAAGTCCTTAAAAAGAAATAATGTACAAGGACTATAAATATAGAAAGATCAACCATGTTAGGTTAATCCTATGATGTAATAGATAGGTTTGTCTGATCGTCGAGCACTTCACAAGAAATCGTAGTATGCCAGCAGAGTCAAGGTTAACTCGAGAGCTATCGAGGCAGAATCGTAGTCTGCAAAATAGTAGATCTCAGAGTTCGTAGACTGCCAGGAGAGACGAGGAAGGATCATTGTGTGTCGAGGAGCACTTCCTTGGAACCATAGTCTGCTAAGGAAGTCATGCTCAGAATCGTAGAGACAGCCTGCCTACGAGCCGACCGAGCATCTGCCAAAGCCAAGTTAAGAATCGTAGACTACTCTCTGAGTTATAGAGTCTACTGATGTCGAAGCCAAGTCAAGAATCGTAGACTACACTCAGAGTCGTAGAGTCTACTGATCATATCAGAGGTAGAGATCGTAGTCCAGCAAGATCAGATGAAGACAACAGACACAAAGTCAAAAATTATAGAGTGTTAAGATCTGATCTCGGAGTGGTAGAATCGTAGAATCGTAGAGAAAACACAATTCTTAACAATTGACCACTCCCAGAATATCCAAAAGAATGAAGCCTCTGGTCTAAGCTGTAAAGATACATCTCACCTGAAGGAAATTAGAGAGCACTCAACGAATGGTATGTAAGCTAACAAAAGATCTAAGCACCAACCCAATCAGCATCCATATTGAGCTGTGAAGCCATTCAAAATGAAGTCTTCCACGACTTGATCAGAAGAAGACTTGAGAATCGACTAAGGAAAGTCGACAAGAAGTGAGTGGTATCAAGTGAGGAAGAAGACGACGATCTTGGAAGCAACCAGGATCGTAGTGTTTTCCAAACATAGAAAGAACTGATGGAGTGTACACTAAGATACTGGTCAGCCTTTGAAGAACAAGGCTAAAGTGATTAAGCTTTGGGTCAGTCCATTGATGATAAGTGAACGGGAGATCAGCAGGAGAAAGTGAGCTGGACAAGCCACAAATCTGAAGTGTCTTGTTAATCAGAATGGGCCAGGGTAAAGAATCAAGCCATCAGTATTTGAGATCAGTAGAGGCAAATCGAAATGTTGAGGCACTGCATAAGAGAAGGAAGAGGTGTTGTATATTGAAGATCCAATTAACACTTTTCAAGATCGTAGTGTTGACTCTACATGTCAATGAGAAATAGTCAACAAGACACTACGATTAGGTCCAAGAAAGAAAGCATCAGAATCGTAGAGCTTGGTCATCCGAAGATTGAAGCATTGGTAACGGTTCAATCTGAAGGTTGGTATTCAGACAAGAGCTTATTGAGAGCATCGATGCAAAAGGACAACCTCTGATCTAGAAATCAGAAAGGGGAAATAAAGTCGTTGACCTGCCCGAGACATCAAAGTAACGTCTCTGACGGGGTAGGTGAAATAGTAGACTGCAGTGTCAGAAAGTTATATCATGTCACATCTACAGCTGCACCAAATAACTCGAGATATGTGAAGCAATTTGAATAGCTTTCAATGATTACTTTCTAGTGGGAAGATTGGCAAAGAATATAAATCAGAAAGAGATTCAAAGATCAAGAGTGCTGATATTTTGCTACGTTACAGAATCGTTGAGTTGTTGGAATTCTATTGTTGACTCTACGAGTTCCACTAGAGATTAACAGAACAAGTCTCAGTGACAGTGAAACTACATAGGTGGAAGTGAAGCAGCTTTGAAGAAGGACTTAAACAGACTAGAGCTTCACTCAACAAAGATGAGAATGCCACTGAAGATGGTAGCCAAGCTGAGAGCGAAGAAGGCTAAGAAGATAGCATTCAGAAAAGTGGCAGAGTACAAAGAAGATCAAGAGAGCCACTCTACAGATCACCATGAACCAAAAGCTAAAAAAGAACAGAAGCAGAATCATGTCTACAAAACATTCAAGAAGGGTTCAGGGATTACTAAGTGCTAGACGAAGTCTACCAAAAGCTGAGAGACCTAGCAAATCCAGATGGTGATGGTGCACAACTGACATCATATGAAAATGAGCAGAATAGAAGAAGATCAGCTTCACCAAAGAAGATGTTGTCCAGACTTGAAGCAGAATGCAAAGAGGACCACACCAAGATGCTAAGTACAGAAGATGTTCAGATTTTAAAGACATCTTAGTAGCTCAGCACCACCACCAACAACAACTACAACAAGAAGAAGCCCGGGCCTGAGGGGTCGTTATCTAGAGGGACTAAATGAAGATTCCAAGCCTGCTAGGCTTGAAGAGTTCCTAGGGAACTAGAGAAGTTCCAAGGCAGCTGGCCTTGAAGAGTTCGTAGTGAACTGAAGTCCCAAGGCTGCTGGCCTTGAAGGAATCTTAGTGATTCAGGGTGCTGCCCTTCCTTACTGGAAATCATGCTAGTTCAAAGCAGAAGAGTGGATTAGGAGCTTGAGTATCTAAACCACTTAAAAACCCTTGTGTCTTTTACTTTATGTCATTTACATTATGTACATTAATTGTTATGTATGTTTTAACTGCTTACTACTGAATTAACTCTACGAATAATGTATGTCTGATTATGAATATATCAATGAAGGGGATCTTTTACTTATTCCGATGTGCTTGAAAAGATTCTTATGTTTGTCATATGCTAATTCATGAGCAATACAAAATAAAAGAGAAAAGTATTTAAAATTAAAAGGATCTATTCAACCCCCCCCCCCTTCTAGATCTATATTGTGTAGGGATTCGGCACATAAAACGCAGCGGAAATAGAACAATTCAAAGCAATTTTCGAAACCCAAAAACAGGATCCATGCGAAATAGAAATTAATCCAGTGGTTTAGAAATTATACCGACTAGTTTGGTTGAATCGATGCGGTTGAATCTTCAACGCAATTCAAACGGACTGCGACTCTACGGTATCCACACGAACGCTCCGCAAGAATCGTCCTACAATCTGCAGAAGAAGGAATTGTGGTACTAGCCACCAAAAGGAATGGATTTTCTATTTTTCTCTAGTTTCTATCTAAGAGCGGCTAGGGTTTTTGTTTTTGATAATGATCTAACCCTAAGTAGCCGCTATATATCATATATATAGTAGTTAAAAGGAATTAATCAAATCAAAACCTAATTTCATAAATCTGAATTATATATATATATATATATATATATATATCTTAATTAAGTCTTACTTAATTAATATACATATATATATATATATATATACAAATTATCCTTTTAATTTAAATTCGTGATTTAAATAATATTAATCATATTAATATATTTAAATCCTTATAATTTAAATTAATTCCCTTTTAATAATGTTCTATGTATGTGACTCTATACGTTATTATTACGTTGGCAATAATTTTAAAATCATATTATAAAATTATAAACAGTGAGCGGCATCTAGTAATGCATCACTGCTACTCAAGTAATAATCAGATCGATGATTCGATGCAACCTTTTTGTGACCAATGTTTCAATGTAATTTAATCCTTTTAACCTTAATATCCTAGATTAAACTCGAGTCATGGAATGTGTCATACTCTTCATAATTTAATCTGAGTTTTCTTGATCAATGAGTAGACTATATGAAACAAATCACTATTTGAGCATGGCCATGCATTTCATAGATCCGCTTTCAATCAAGAGGCCTATGGATATCACCCTAATAAATAGGAGGGTTAAATTCCATCTAGATCACTAATATTCCTCACACGATTCATGATGTACCCAATAATCACCTTTATAGTCCACCCTATTAAAGGTGACATTTGATGATATCAAAGTACATAAATTCCCGTGTAGTAATATAGTGATTTCGGGTCGGATGACCATTACATCATTGTCACTATGAGAATTTCTAATGACACTTCGCATAATGCTCCACATAAAATTCTCATGGTGGGTCTGTCCAGTATATCATTCTTGAACATGTACCTATGCATTGACTTAATATCTCATATATTTATGACCAATGAGATTTGGTCATCAGTCAATTCAATACTAGTCTCAATGCATCATTGTTGTCCCATCAACAATGATACTCAACTAGGGACATTTAAGAACAATGATACTAATTATAATTATATAATCTCATGTTCAAGTCACATACTTGAAACTATATAATTTGTATCACTATTCTAAGGATTTTTTTTATTATGTTAACATTTATATAACGCAGTAAATAAAACCATAATAAAATCATTCATTTATTCAATCAAATATAATATCAAAATGTTAAGCAATTATATCAAATAATTGGCCTCTAGGGCATAAACTCTAACACATTGTGCCTACTGGGAACTAACAATGTATTCCTTAAAGAACTTTACATAAAATCATGAGCATTTACTTTAAACATAAAATCAAAATATGCAGTTTCCCAATAATCTCCCCATATTTGATGTTGACATAACCAAGGAGATTTGTGCCATGATTATCAATTTCTAGATGCAATTGCTAGAGAGTAAATATGACTTAATATTTTAGTGAGCAACTGAAATTTCTTGAGAATAAGCATGAATTTATTGATGTTTGAAGATAGATATTACATTTAAGTTCAGTTACATCAATTGGAATTAAATTTCAACTTATCTCTATTTCTTCGGCATTTTGCTTCGTGGAGGATTGGTATACTCCTCAGCTCTTCTTTTCCTGCTCACTTCATCTCTCCTTGCTATATCTTCTAGCTCACTTTGACTTAGTCTTTCATTGTGATCATGCCTATCCATGAATGCAGGATCTCCAATTGGCATTCTTAGGCCTGTGGTGGTCACTTCTTGTGAACTAGGAGTTGGCCCTTGACTCCTTAATGGTTGAGCCATGATAATTGGCTGCTGATCAGATCGTTGAGTTTGATGGCCAGATCGTGGAGTCTAATGGTGAGACTACCTTAGAGGAGAACTCCTTGATGATTGAGCTAAGAATGTGCTTCTGCCTCCGCCCTTGCCTTGATCTCCTTTCCCTTTATTCTCCCCCTTTATGTTAGCATCAAGGGTTCAAATGTCTTCACATTGGCGAGTCATGCCTTGAACAAGCTCGTTGAACTGACTTTGAGATTGAGCAATGTCTTCACGGTTCTCTTGAATGAGAGCATCAGATTGAGTGTCCTTTTGTTGGAGGATGGCCAAAATATTGTCGGTCTGCTTCATTTGGCCCATGGAGAATTCTTGAAATTCTTTCAATGCAATTTGTAGATTTGTGATGATGTTCATCATAAGGTTGTTTTTGAGTCCTGAGTCTTCTATAAGATCATAACAGTATCCCTCTGTCGCTTAGCAGCTGTGACACCCCCAAATCCAGGTACTTCATTCTCGCAGGATTGGGTGTTCACTTAATCGAACATTCATATCTAACTACCTAATCATAATAAAATTGAATAAATAAAACCTTCCCCATTAAAGGGTTACATAATTAAAATCTCCCAGGTTGTCTAACCTTTAACTACAATCATTCAAATGCGGAAAAATAAATAAACTTCATTACAACCATTCAATTAAAATCTGATAATAAAGTATCAACATATTACAAGTCTTCAATACTTGTTCATCTTTCCTTTTCCCTTACTGGTGCTAGGTACATCAACCTTCTCATCCTTAACTGTAATAATTATATAAGCAAGAGTGAGCAAACAAAGCTCACTTGAAACAACAATGAATATAAATATTTACAACAACTATCAAATAAGAGGCTCGATAGAGTTAAACAATATGATTTATCAACATTCTGAAGTATATAATTGAGGGTCCTAAGACCACGAACTATGTTCATAGTTATAAGTAATTTTTTAACTTAAACTTTAACAGTCATAAGACTATAGGGACTTCTCGTACTTAGGGGGATCAGCCCTTCGTAAAATATATTGTGCACAAATATTTCAACGCTAAGCATAAATTACCCCTAAAAATAGGGTTTTTCATCTTAGAATTTAGAGTACAAGTCCCCACCAAAGTAAGTTTGGTTTGGATACATTTCAAGGTAATTTGGAATTCAACGAACATCAACTAAGGATTAGTTGAATAAAATTATTAACATCATGCTATGGAATAATCATAACTGAATCAACATGGCAAATTAAAATCATGCTTTAGGAATAATCTAATAGCATACATATTGAATAACTATAACACACCTTGCTTGAACAATATTAAGCCAAGGTTATTTAGAATTGAATACTAAGCATGCATAGCAATTTGAATGATAAGACTGTTCAACATTAGTATATATAAATTTGCATGCTAAACAACAAGTTAAATACAAGAATAACTTGCTCACTATCAAAATAAAGTTTAGAAATCTTGCATCATTATATTGTAATCGAATTTGAAACAATAATTGGCTCAACAAGGTAATAGGTTTAGAGAACTTGCCTTGCTCATAAGCTAAACCGAACAATTCGAATCACAATACCCTATATATATATATATATATATATATATATATATATATATATATATGTCATCATGACATAGTTAGTCACCACCACATTACATACATAACTAAGTACATTCATCATGTAAGATTTGATTTTTTTTAATCACATAATCAAGTTACAAAACTAGTTAATTGCTAATAACATGCTCATTCTTGGTATAAAAATCTATGAAATCATAATTTAATGATCCTACTATTAACACATAACAACTCCTTGGACTTTTGTGTACAAAAATTACATTATCGACCATTACGCTTAACTTTCATGTTGCTTATACCACGATTTATATTTGTGGGTCAGATCTTCATGGCGCGGAGATGGCGTTGCGACGAGAAATACAGGCCACTAAGTGGCGCTACGACATATATATTTGGAAATTAGCAATACGACAAACATATCATTGAAGCTATCTTTGCGGTACGAATCTGCCGAGAACTTGGCTGACCGACTTGAACAAGCATGAACAAAAGCCAATTTTGGCCTACAAGCTCCTTTCTAACAGCCTAATTAACATGTAATTCATAAAGAAACTTCATATAGACGTAATTCAAAGACTCTTAACATGTTTCTATCCATAAAACAACATAAACAACGAATTTGAAACATCCAATTTCACCATTTTTGATAAAACCTCACTTTTTGATGTTTTCAATGAAAATCAACACTATGATTTTATTTTTCAACCAAAACAGTTAATTCAAAGTACCTTATTTATGTTTATACAACCTCTTTCAAATACAATAGTCAATATATAAATTAAACAACTAACTAACCCTTAATTTCACTTTAAACTAACCCATATTCATATATATTCATACAACTCAACTGTAATATTATTTTTCTTCACAAATTACATACAAATCATAAATTCATTGACTATACTCATATATAAACTAATGAAAATAATTTCACAACACTAATTTATCATATAAAGCCATATATAAAAAACAATTCAATTTCTACAATGATTTTATAGAGAATATTGGAGGAGAAAACAACTATAACTTTTGAAGAATAATAAAGTTTAAATGATACCTTAGAGTTAGAAGATAATGGTTATCCTTTGATTACAATCTTCTTTTCCCCAATTCTTTTCTCAATTTCTCTAGACTTCTCCCAATTCTCTCTTGTTTTCTCTCTGTAAGTTTTCTTCTTCTCTTCTACTGAGTCTTTCTTTTTCTAGTCTAACATACGTACTAGAATATAACGTATAGAAAATAATATATATTAATTATATAATATAAATATAAGTATAACTGATATAAGTTATAATATTTTTGAAAATCAAAAGCCATAAGGCTTGTTTGGTTACCCATTTAAAATATAATCATTTAATCCTTATGACTTGTTTGGTATAACACAATTAGATTAAAAACTTAATAGGCATTAGACCTTGTTTGGCAAAACTGAATTAAACTCCTTTAATTTATTTTGATAACTCCTTTATAAAAGGTTATTTGTTACACTTTTATTTAACTAATTTTTTCAATAATCAATTAAATTAATTCTAATAACAATTTATTAAATCACTTTAACACATAAATCAATACCACAAAATTATAATTTTCCTTATAATTATAACTTTATTTAATCCACTAACACATCCTTTTAATTACGAGATATAATAATTTATTTAATCAAAACTCTCTAACTTAATAATTAAATTAAATTAGTATATACTAATTAATTTCCTTAATTATTTACTTAACAAATAATTAACCAAATCAAATCAAATTTGAACAATTATTTATTCAACAATAAACACATCCATTAAATACATATATAATTCAATAAATATTTAATATAACAATTTATAAAAATTCGGAATGTTACATCATTCCCTCTTTACAAGGATTCGGTCCCCGTAATCACAATTCAAACAACTCATTCGTCACATTCTCCCTACTTACAAAGATTCATCCCAGAATCGAAGACACCTGATTAAACAAATAACTGGGGTAATTCTTCATCATTTGATTCGAGTTCCCACGTAGCCTCTTCGACATTGTGGTTCCTCCATATTACCTTCACAGAAGGTATCACCTTATTTCTGAGCACTTGTTCTTTCCTGTCGACTATCTGGATAGGAACCTCTTCATAGGACAAGTCTTTCTCAAACTGAAATGGTTCTTACTCAATCACGTGCTTGTAATTAGATTTATACGGTTGTAACACCAAAACGTGGAAAACATTATGAATGTTTTGCAATTCTGGAGGTAGAGCTACCTCATAAGCCACCTCTCCAACTTTTCGCAGCATTTCGAAGGGTCCAATAAACCTAGGGCTTAGTTTTCCCTTTTTACCGAATTGAATTTTTCCCTTCCAAGGAGAAACTTTTAGGAATACGTAATTTCGTACGTCAAATGCACGATCTTGTCTATGTTGATCAGCATATTTCTTTTGTCTGTATTGAGCAGCTATCAATCTTATTCTGATGAGTTTGGCAACCTCAGTAGTTTGTTGTACCGATTCGGTCCTACAGTTGGCGTTCACCGACTTCATCCCAAAGACGGTGGAGTTCGCACCTCTGCCAGTATAATGCTTCGTGGCGACATCTTCGATGCTTCGTGGTAACTGTTATTGTAGGATAATTCCACCAATGGTAATTGTTCATCCCAGCTCCCTTTGAAATCCATGACGCATGCTCTCAGCATATCTTCCAATGTCTGGATTGTTCGTTCGCTTTGGCCATCTGTTTGCGGATGATATGCCGTACTCATTCGCAACTGTGTTCCTATACATTCTTGTAGTCTCTTCCAGAAGTTTGATGTAAACCTTGGATCTCAATCTGACACAATTGACACTAGAACTCCATGTCTCATCACGATCTCTTTAACATATAGTTTTGCCAGCTGATAAAGATTGAATCTAATCTTTATTGGCAAAAAGTGTGCAGATTTTGTCAATCTGTCCACTATCACCCATATCGTATCGTATCCTTTCTGAGTCAGTGGAAGACCTACCACAAAATCCATGGTGATATGTTCCCATTTCCATTCCGGTATCTCTAACGATTGAAGTAATCCGCTTGGCCTTTGATGCTCGGCCTTGACTCTCTAGCATGTTAAGCACTTTACAACGCATTCTGTAATGTCTCTTTTCATATTTGGCCACCAAAAATGTCACCGCAAATCTTGATACATCTTCGTACTTCCTAGATGAATCGAATATCTCGAGTTATGGGCTTCGGTTAAGATGTCTTCTTTAATATCTGGTACTACTGGAACCCAGATTCATCCATACAATCTCAGCATTCCCTCGGTATCAACCTTGTATTTCACTTCTTTTCCCTCACCCACACTTTCTTTTATTTTTCTGCATTCCTCATCATGTAGTTGAGCGTTCTTCACTCTGTCCACCAAAGTTGGACTGGCTTCCATCTGGTAACATTTTTCATCAGATTCTTTTGGAAATTTGATTTCCAATTCTAACCTTGTCATTGTTGAAATAAGCTCCTCCTTATTAGTTAACAACATCAACTTTTCTTTGCCTTTCCTACTCAAGGCATCTGCAACCACGTTTGCTTTGCCTGGATGATAAAAGATCTTACAATCGTAATCCTTTATCAATTCCATCCACCTCCTTTGACGCATGTTCAGGTCTTTCTGACTGAAAATGTACTTCAGACTCTTATGATCGGTGTAGATCTCACATTTCTCTCCATAGAGATAGTGTCTCCATATTTTCAAAGAAAACACAACCGCCGCCAAATCTAAATCATGAGTCAGATACCCTTTTTCGTAGTCTTTCAATTGTCTTGATGCATACGCGATGACTTTGCTGTTCTGCATAAGGACACATCCTAATCCCTTGTGTGAAGCGTCACTATACACCACAAAATTTCCTGTATTATCTGGTAATGACAACACAGGTGCCAGACTTAACTTCTTTTTTAATTCTTGGAAGCTTTCTTCACACTTCTCCGTCCAAACAAATTTTACAGCTTTCCTCATCAAATTTGTCAACGGAGTGGCAATCTTGGAAAGATCCTGGATAAACCATCTGTAATACCCTGCCAATCCCAAGAAACTTCTCACTTCTGATGGAGTTCTTGGTCGTTCCCAATTTATCACAGCTTCAACCTTTGATGGATCCACTGAAATTCCATCCTTGTCAATTACGTGCCCAAGAAATTGTACACGTTCTAACCATAATTCACATTTAGAGAATTTCGTGTACAACTTTTCCTTTCTTAGCGTTTCCAGCGTTAGACGTAAGTGTTCCATGTGTTCTTCTTGAGTTCGAGAGCACACCAGAATATCGGCAATAAACACCACCACAAACTTATCTAAAAATGGTTTAAACACCCTATTCATCAAATCCATGAACGCTGCAGGGGCGTTTGTCAAACCAAAAGACATCACCAAAAATTCATAATGTCCATACCGAGTTCGGAAAGCCGTCTTTGGTACATCCTCCTTTCTTACTTTCAATTGATGATACCCACTTCTCAAATCTATTTTTGAGAAATATCTAGCACCCTTCAATTGGTCAAACAAATCATCTATTCTCGGCAATGGGTACTTGTTCTTAATAGTGACTTTGTTTAACTCCCTATAATCAATGAAAAGACGTATTGACCCATCCATCATCTTTACGAATAACACCGGTGCTCCCCATAGTGACACACTCGGCTGAATGTATTTCTTGTCCAACATCTCCTGCAGTTTTACCATCAGTTCCTCCATCTCTACCGGAGCCATTCTGTATGGGGCCTTTGATATCGGAGCGGTTCCTGGCGCTAAATCTATCACGAACTTGATTTCTCTGTTAGGCGGAAGTCCTGGTAAATCCTCCGGAAATACGTCCATAAATTCCCTAACCACTGGTATTTCTTTTAGTTTCACACTCATATATAAACTAATATTGTTTTTCTTCACAAATTACATACAAATCATAAATTCATTGACTATACTCATATATAAACTAATGAAAATAATTTCACAACACTAATTTATCATATAAAGCCATATATAACAAATAATTCAATTTCTACAAAGATTTTATAGAGAATATTGGAGGAGAAAACAACTATAACTTTTGAAGAATAACAAAGTTTAGATGATACCTTAGAGTTAGAAGATAGTGGCTATCCTTTGATTACAATCTTCTTTTCCCCAATTCTTTTCTCAATTTCTCTAGACTTCTCCCAATTCTCTCTTGTTTTCTCTTTGTAAGTTTTCTTCTTCTCTTCTACTGAGTCTTTCTTTCTCTAGTCTAACATACGTACTAGAATATAACGTATAGAAAATAATATATATTAATTATATAATATAAATATAAGTATAACTGATATCAGTTATAATGTTTTTGAAAATCAAAAGCCATAAGGCTTGTTTGGTTACCCACTTAAAATATAATCATTTAATCCTTATGCCTTGTTTGGTATAACACAATTAGATTAAAGACTTAATAGGCATTAGGCCTTGTTTGGCAAAACTGAATTAAACTCCTTTAATTTATTTTGATAACTCCTTTATAAAAGGTTATTTGTCACACTTTTATTTAACTAAATTTTTCAAAAATTAATTAAATTAATTCTAATAACAATTTATTAAATCACTTTAACACATAAATCAATACCACAAAATTATAGTTTTCTTTACAATTATAACTTTATTTAATCCACTAACACATCCTTTTAATTACGAGATATAATAATTTATTTAATCAAAACTCTCTAACTTAATAATTAAATTAAATTAGAATATACTAATTAATTTTCTTAATTATTTACTTAACAAATAATTAACCAAATCGAATCAAATTTAAACAATTATTTATTCAACAATAAACACATCCATTAAATACTTATATAATTCAATAAATATTTAATATAACAATTTATAAAAATACTGGAATGTTACAGCAGCTTAAAAGTGGATCTGATTCCGGTCATTTATGCTCTGAAGCATCTCTTTTATGATTTCCCTAAGTCGCTTTGTGAGCTCAAAACTTAGGGTGCATAGGAGAGCATTGACAGCATTAATTATATTAGTCAGTCTCATTTGAACAAGTTCAGTGTGATCTTCAAGACTATCTTCTATGTCCTTGGTCACTTTCTTGGTCGCTGCTGACAACTCAGTTTTGGTGGGTAGATCTGAAATGAGTTCAATGAGTTGCGGACTCTTTGGAGGAGGGGCCCTTGCGTATTGATCTTGCAGGGTGTACAGAGCAAGATCAAGGTTGAAATATTCATTTGAGGACGAGGAAGGGATATCTGATGGAGGGGCTGGTGTTTGGGCTTCATAAGGAGGTAACTCTACGATTTGAGCGTGTGACTCTTCGATTCAGCTCGAGTCAGTAATTATAGAGATGATAGGAGATTGGATCAAAGTAAAGTTGGGTAAATTTGGTTCATCAGTTATAAAATGTTGGGATTCTATAATTGGAAATTGATTAAGTGGATGTAGAATCACTTCCAACCATCTTGGCAGTTCATAGAATTGGTTGAAGAATGATGGTGGGCAGTGATTACTTCTGAAAGAGATTAGGATATATTGTACCTCATGCCCATTCTTTAAAGAAGGGACATTTGTGATCAGCTTTCTGGCAAAGTTGAAGTTGCCTAGAAATCCATGAGCTAGGACTGAGATTGCTGGATATGCTTTGAAGCTCCAAAGCATGTGATCCCAAGAGGTGAGAATTTGAGCTCTATGGAAGGACATCATGGGTAGATAGGAGAACAACTAATTTTAGTTGGCTCTCCTATACCCATCACAGTCTATAGCTATAATTTCTATATCATCTTCTTCTTCTTCTTCACTGTCTTCTTTTGAGGACTCCACTACATCAATTACCTCTTTTTGACTTTCTTGCTCTAGGGCTCTCTCATTCTCTTCAGGAGTAGCTTTTTCTGACATAGGGATATCATGAGGCTCCCCCTCAACATGATCATCCATTTGCATTTCGAATGGCTCCCCCTCAGCTGGAGCATTCTCTAGAGTGAGAATTTCAGGTAGCCCCCCCTTAGCTGGAACTTTGCCCTCTTGTCTTGCTTATGATAGCCCCTTCTCAGTGACTATCTTTTTGTCTTCTTCTTTAAGTACTTCTTTATTGACCAAGATGTACTTTTTGACCGATTTCCTTCTTAGTTTCCTGGGCTGATCCATAACCTTAGGACTTTCTCCAGCTTCAGCTCTGATTGGTTGATCAGTCTGAGAATCTGTTGTAGCCTTGAGAGAGTTGTCATGTCTGGTCTCTACGATCGGTAGAGGCTATATGATCGAAGAGATAAAGGGCCTCTTGGATTTGTGAGTGTGTTTACTCTTCTTCAGTAGCTGAGATATGGTAGCTATGTCTTCATTTGCCTCAGCCTGCTATTCTTTCCTTCTCAAGAACCTCAGAGTCTCAATGTCAGAACATTCTTGAGGTACATCAGTGGTTGATCCCTGGGGGTTCCTCTGTTATTTGAGCCTTCAGCTTTCTTTTTCCCTTGCTTTTTCTGACTAAAGCAATGGATTCTTCTTTGTTGATCTCTTCCTCTCCTTTTTCAGTTTCTATGACAACAGACATGTTTCCTGGAATCCCTGATTCCTTTGCATCACTAGTCCTTCCACTGGACTCAGACATCATTCTCACATTCTGTGCTAGATTCCTTTTCTAGTTCTCAAACAGCTGCTGAATTATTCTTCTGTTTGGATTTATAGATTCGCCTTCATCATCCCCAATTTTATCTCCCAAAGCAGACTATAGGATGATGCTGAATCACCCGTAGAGCATATTTCCAGAGCTCTTTGATTTCTTTGAGCTTAGTATCCATTTCCCAATCTAGTCAAGTAGTAGAGCTCCATAATTGAGTTAAATTCCACAACTTATAGCTGTCATGAGCTTGAGCTGTACTTCATTTATAGAGTCATGGCTAGAGCTTTTGCAACATATGCATTTCCCAACAATGTCTGCCAAGAATTTATACCTCTGAGGAAATTCCTTCTTCTTGTATCCTTTGACAGTGGGGAACTTCTTGTTGTGCATTCTCTTAAGTCCTTCATGGAAATCGATGCCATCTATGAACAAAAACCCTTTTGATTTGAAACTTAGGGCTAGATTTATGTCCTCATCCTTGAGCTTGATTTCCACATCCCTGACCCTCGTAGTGATGATGTCATTCTCGAATGCACCATTTCTGTAGAATTCCTTTATCAGCTTAGGGTAGAATCAGGTGCTCATACTCAGAGCCTCTTCAAGACCAGCTTTTTTTATCAGAGATAGAGTTTTGAGAAATTTAGGATCAACTGTCTTGAACTCATCGAAGTAGAGTTTGTAACCAGAGATGGCATTTGAGCCTGCCATTGATTTCTTTGCACTGAATATGGTTGTGTTTGAGTTTTTTGGAAAGTTAGGGTTTTTGCTTGTAGAGAGAGAGAGAGAGATGAGTTGTTTGAACTTCTAATTTCAAAAAGGTGTTTTCCAACTGTACTTGTAACTTCCCTCTCTCTATTTACTTAGTTCCGCATGTGTCAAATTTTGCTTTGCCCTACGAATTTGACTGATGAGGAATGTACTAATTTTCCCTTAGCTCCTTCTGAGCTAATGTGTCCTTACGATCGTTGAGGTAGTTCTTATGATAGTCACGTATGCACTGCAATTGTCGACTCTGTTATGCAATCTTCGAGTCTGCTCTGCATTCATCGAGTCTGCTCTGCATTCGTCGAGTCTATACTGCGATCGTTGAGTCTGCCCGTGTCCTTGTGATGAACTTTTGACTTAGCATTCTTCTCGGTTAAAAGTAGCTCAGGAAGGGCCAACCTCATGGATTAAATCAAGGGTTAGGTTTGTTCCTGAGGTGCTTATCAGAGAGATTGCTTTGTTTTGTTGAACTTTGTCATCAGTAGATGCTCCTTTATTTTGTTGATGGAGCTCTGCCATCTTTGAGTCGGCACTGCGATCATTGAGTTTCATTTCACTCCAGCTCTACAATCGTGGACTTCTTTTGGTCATGTCTACGATTTTGAGCATAGCCTTTATATCTGCATGGTTAGCACATACTAGAGCATAGATTTCATGGTTGTAAATTAAGCATGCCTAGCTCACTTATTAATTTGTTAAACCTGGATTCATCTAGAGGCTTTGTAAAGACATCAGCAAGTTGATTTTCAGTAGAGATATATTGTAAAGATATGGTTCCATTTTGCATATGATCCCTAATGAAATGATACCTTATTTCTATATGCTTAGTCCTAGAGTGTATGACAGGATTATGTGTTATTGCTTTGGCACTTATGTTATCATAGTGAATAGGTATAGATTTGAATTCAAACCCACAGTCTGCTAACTAATTTTTCATCCAGAGGATCTGAGCATAGCAGCTGCCAACAGCAATGTATTCAGCTTCTACAGTTGAAGTAGATATTGAGTTTTGCTTCTTGCTAAACCAGAACAGAAGTCTGTTTCTTAGCAGCTGATGGGTGCCACTGGAACTTTTTTTGTCTATTTTGCAACCTGCAAAGTCAGCATCTCTATATCCTATTAGTTCAAATGAGGACTCCTTGGGATACCAAAGCCCCAAGTGAGGTGTGCCCTTGAGGTACCTGAAAATCCTTTTCACAGCAGTGAAGTGTGATTCCTTAGGATTAGCTTGAAATCTAGCACATATGCATGTTGCAAACATTATGTATGGTCTACTGGCAATCAGATATAGAAGAGAGTCTATCATACCTCTGTATTGAGTTATGTCAATACTTTTACCTTTTTCATCTTTGTCAAGCTTGGTTGCTAGAGCAATTGGGGTTTTCATGGGAGAGGCTGATTCCATGCCATACTTTTTAAGTAAGTCTTTGATGTACTTGGCTTGGTTTATGAAGATTCCTTCATCAGTCTACTTTACTTGCAGTCCAAGGAAGAAGTTCAGCTCACCCATCATGCTCATTTAAAACTTGCTCTGCCTAAGCTTGGAAAATCTCTTGCATAACTTTTCGTTAGTAGATCCAAAAATAATGTCATCAACATATATTTGAACTAATAATACTTTGTCTTTATGCTTTCTAAGAAATATTGTGGTATCTACTCTACCTCTAGTGAACCCATTTCCAATAAGAAAGTTAGTTAATGTTTCATACCATGCTCTAGGTGATTGTTTAAGACTATATAAGGCTTTTTCTAATCTATAGACATAATTTGAAAGAGATGGATTGATGAAACCTGGATGTTGCCCTACATATACTTCTTCTTGAAGTTCACCATTTAGGGATGCACTTTTGACATCCATCTAAAAGACTTTGAACTTCATATGAGCAACAAAGGAAAGGAATATTTTGATGGCTTCTAGTCTAGAAACAGGTGCAAATGTCTCATCGTAATCAATGCCTTCTTCCTGAGAGTAACCCTTAGCCACTAGTCTTGCTTTATTCCTGGTTATTACTCCATCTTCATCCATCTTATTTCTGAAGACCCACTTGGTTCCAATAACAGGATGACTTTTTGGTCTTGGAACCAATCTCCATACTTTGCTTCTTTCAAATTGATTAAGTTCTTCTTACATGGCTTCTATCCAGCTGGAGTCTTCCATAGCATCCTCAATCTTCTTAGGTTCCATTTATGACAGGAAGCTTAGATAGAAACATTCATTTTGGGTGGCAGCTCTTGTTTTGACTCTTGCACTAAGATCTCTAATGATTAAGTCTTGAGTGTGATCTCTTGCCCATCTATTTCTTGTTGGGACATCTGTCTTGATGCCTTCTTGTCTGAGATTTTCAAGAACAATTTCTATTTCTTGATGTGGGGGTTCGTTGTCTTACATAGGCCTCTCTACGATCTTATTTCCTTGCTCAATGATTCTACTGTCTGAAATTACGATCGTAGTGTTGAGCTCGACGACCTCGTTCGTAGTTTCTGAACTTTCGTTCGTAGAGTCTTGAGGCACTGTTTTGTCCAAGTCTGTTTCATCGAAGATGATGTGGATTGAGATTTCAACGATGAGTGTCTTTTTGTTGAACACTCTGTAGGCCTTACTGTCTGTTGCATAACCAAGAAAGATTCCTTCATCTGACTTGGGTTGGAACTTTGTCAAATATTTCTTTCCATTATTGAGAATGTAGTGTCGATGTCGGGATTTTTGAGTGTCCCTTTTCGTTACTTGTTCTTTGGTGTTCTCATGTTAATGTGAGATTTGTTTGAAAAAACAAGTGAAAAAGGTCCGACATGTATAATGTCGACGATTTGACTTTAAGAGTCGCCGCCGTTGGTGTATTTATTTGGTAACGCAATAAGCGAAAAGGTTTGCACATTGACCCAGTGATGTGACACTGCTAAACGGGTCTGTGAAACCGAGATTCATTGTGGGTCCGGGGGCTTGATTATGCGAAGGGAAGGTGTTAGGCACCCCCCAACATCCGTGTTACCACGGTGACTGCCACTTTTCAAAGAAATTGTTATATGAATGTGTGTGTGTATGTGTGGATCAATGTGCAATTATTTGGAAGTAGTGTTGTACCTCGTTCGCACCTATATACATAGGGTTTGAATTTATAGAAAAATTCAGTTTTAAACAAGATATAGCAATGACGTTTTGCAAAAGAGGTTTTTCAAACCCTGTGCTCAATAGTAATTGAGGCATTTGATACTTCCAATTTATTATTAAATGTTCGTCTTGTTTGCTTTTATTTTTGAGATGCGAAGCATTCTCAAGAAAATAATATACAGCAGTGCCGAACTCCTCATGGGCATGACATCCATCCGAGGAAATTCGGACACTGAAAAATAATGTACAAGCTGCTTACAGCTGAAAAATGTCCATCATGGGAACCAAATCTAGATTCAATAGACTGAATCTGTGATCACATGATTCCTAGGCTAACATGATACAACAATTTGTATGGAAAGCAGTAAGCAGTTATATATATATATATAAGCTGTAAAATATATATATATATATATATATATATATATGGACATAATCAATCGCCATCAAGTAAACTCCAGGCGGGACGAAATGTAAATAAATATGTAAAAGCGATCAACTACCACGAAGTAAACTCCAGGCATGACGAAATGTAAATAAAGCTGTAAATGGCCACGAAGTAAACTCCAAGCCTGACATAAATGTATATATATATATATATATATATATAAGCAGTAAACGCACTGGATGTAAATCTAGGCTCATCAGATATGTCTGACAACAGTTTTATATATAAGTATATATATATATATATATATATATATAAGCAATAAAATGCTCCGGATGTAAAATCCAAGCTCATCAGATATGTCTGACAACAATTATATATATATATATATATATATATATATATATAATAAACGCGCTCCTGCAAAGTTCAGGATCAATCGAGGCATAACTCGATAATGTTAGTCCATATATGAAATATATACATATATAAGTATATATATACAGATAGAAATGAACACCATGGACCGAAGTCCGGGCAAACGCACACAACACGACTCTTAATGTGTATAACAGTGTGTGCTAATATGAGAAGAAGCTTTTTATATAATGTGAGAAGGCTAACGGTGAATGCCAATGTAGACTTCTATGACTTTTAAGTGGATAAACACTCGGCTCCGCTTGGATAAAAGATAGCTATATGTGAGCTAACAAGTGTTTAAAGATGAGGAAACACTCAAAAGATGTGTATACAGAGTAAAATGGACAAGGCTTCCTCGCCTTTTCCTCTCCTTCTCCCCTTCAAATGGCTGACCCCAAGGCTCATATTTATAGATGGATGGCCGCAGGTACACTGCGTGCCGTAGCTTGATTGTACTACTGTGGTACTGTGGTGGTCAGTGCATCCGAGCCTCGCGGGTCCCGTCGTCTTGAAGTACATGCACTCATGCACTATAATGTCTACTCGAACTTGCAAAACTTCAATCCGAGCATCCGAACGAGGTATATCTGACCTTCTTCAGACCGCTTGTGTCGAGAGTTATGTAATGACATGGATTAGAGGTTGTACGAAGTCAGGAAGAGGGGTCTATGCCCATGGTCTTCAAGCTTCAAATTCTATCCAAAGTACTGCCATGCGTAATAGTCACTCGGGATTGTAACTCCACGGTTCTTGTGGGACATTGTTAGATGTATGTATGTATGTATGAAGTGTTGAGACGATGCGCAGGTGTTGAAGAGACAAGATGACGTTTGACTCTTCGCCGGGGTTATCGCCTGTTTGAGTTAAAAATAGACGTTGCTCAGGGTTACATCTGAGATTGGACTACTTGTTGGTATGCCACGATATCATCTTGTAAGAGAAAACATTGAGACGGTAAGACGACATTTTGACTCCTCACCGGGGTTATCGCCGGTTTGAGCAAAAAACAAATGTTGCTCAAGGTTATATCTAAGATTGGACTGCTTGTTTGTATGCCTCACTGTCATCTGTGGTTGTGCCTGTCTGCCCGTTGTTTGCTCCGGGTCTGAGGTATGAGTGCCTCGACAGGAGGTTTGAGCTTGAAGCTGATCGCATGTGTTTGAAACAAACATTTTCGGAGTTATCGCCAGAACTGCAATGGTATCCCTTGGGGCTATCACCAAAGATGGAGTCGCTACTCCCAGTGTTGGTTCTAGGACTGGAACTAAATGTCGCGGTTTTATCGCCGAGACAGAACTGTCCTCTCCGGTGTTGTTGTCGGTCTTTTGATCAGCATACCTTAGGGTTATCTCCGAGATTGGAAATGACACTCCCGGTGTGTGTTCCGAATGACGTTCCCAGTTTGTGTTCTGGGTTGGAACTGATGTTCCCGATTTGTGTTCTGGGTTGGAACTGAACTTCTGGTAGTATCCGGAATGGATGTCAGCTGTCTTCCAGGGTTATCTTTGAAAGACAAATTTGCCCTCCTACAATGTCCGTAACAGGCGTGCAGAAAATTTCAAGTGTCTGCAGATGCCCCTCTTTATCATATTCATGCAATGCAAGGCATGGATAGGATAAAGAATCCTAGACACTTGAAATGCAAGCAAGATAAACATGATGCTATATGCAACAACATGATGCAAATGTATGATGCATGATTTTCAGGTAATCCTGTTGGGATGACAATCAGTGATGGCTTGGACATGCGATCCAAGTTTTCAAGGATGTTAACGTTGGGGCTATCACTAATGTCCTAAATCATAGACACTAGCTTATATTCTATAGAGGTACCTCTTGTATATAAGAGATCTGTGGGGATAAAGCTTTGTCTATTTGAGGATGTGTATAACATATTTCCTCATTTTGTCAGAATTACTGCCAACAGTTTGTCGCCGTCAGGGTTGCTCGACCTTTGTTGATGTGTGTATCACCGGATAGATCCCTGCTGGGTGCATTGTCAAGGTTGTTTGACCTTCATTGATGTACGTGTCAATGGTAGCATTGCGTTGTAACCCCCCCCCCCCCCCGCCGGGGATACGTAGATGAGTTGCTTCGATTAGTTTACTTGCCATCAGCTGACATGACGTCAAGGTTGCTTGACCTTCATTGATGTGTGTATCAATAGTTGTATTGCATTGTAACCCCTGCCGGGGATACGTAGATGAGTTTCTTTGATGGGTTTACTTGCCATCGGCTGACATGACGTCAAAATTGCTTGACCTTCATTGATGTGTGTCTTAATGGTTGCATTGCGTTGTAACCCCCGCCAGGGATACGTAGATTCTTGAAGGATGTGTGTTGTGACCCCCGCCAAGGATACTTTATCAGTTGATAATTTTGGCATTATAACCCCCACCAGGGAGGTTTGGTATTTCATGGTTTTGCGTTGTAACCCCCGCCGGGGATGTTTAGTATTTCATGGTTTTGCGTTGTAACCCCCGTCGGGGATGTTTAGGGTTGTGACCCTGCAAATGACAGCATCGGACCTTTGTGGGGTATTTCCAAGCATGATTTGGGAAAGCTGAGCTCATTGGTATAGTATACCCTGCATTCAGGCGAATACCGTTGAGACGACGGGAGTTTAACTCTGACCGACAAGAAACCAGGATTTCATGCTATTCCGCTCAATCGCGTAGCATTTTTATTCCTGATTTGACCTTTTCAGCTTGTGAGACCTCCTTTGCAACTCTAACTGGAGTGAGCTGGAGGTGTGGGACCCATGTAGAAGTGTCGCATGTACACCTGCAGGAGCCGCAGGTGAGCCTGCGGCCAACCGTGCCTATGTATAGGCCAATGGTTGCTTTCATAAGTCATTTTCAAGTTGCACAGCGAAGGAAATCTGAGAGCTCTTCTTCAGATCTGCTGAGTTCGGGTAACTTTCTGCATATTCTGCCACCATACAAGCGTTCTTCACTGTCTTGGTAACGTATGCATTTATTTTTTTTCCAGTTTCTATCCGTTAGAAAATGACTTATCGCATGAAATGCATTTAAACACATAGTAGTGAATATGCATGCTGATATGACTTGATAAAAAATATTCAATATAGTAAATATTAGTATTAAACCATGCTGAACATAATGATGTGAAAAAAATTGACTTTGAAATAATCAAATTGGCACCTTCTACTGTCATTTCTTATCCTATCTTAGGACAAATGAGTAAAGGCATAAAAGTAAAATAATCCTGGTAATTAGACTACACTTATGAATTTTTACTGTGATGTGATTAATACATGTAGGATGTATATGACTGTGTATAGGTATGCTACTGAATGGCCACCTAGTCATGCCAATGTGCATGTGGATAGTCCCATTTACAAAGGGGGCTATGGCAAAATTTTCCCAAAATGCAGGCATTGGGTAATCATACATTTTTAACTCTACTATAAATGTTTGTTAAAACAATGCATGCATGCATGTAATCATAGAATGCATTTTGGAAAAAGACTCCAGGTAAGAAATTACCACACCCTTTCTGAGGTGATTTGGAGACTTGTTGTCCAGATATTATGGATCCAGATCAGCCGAGTAGTTCCCGCAGGACCACTTCTGGTGTACGGAGGAGGGCATCTGAAGAACCTCAACGCCATTTCGTTAGACAGCCTCGTCGTTTAGTGGAGGCGGTAATACGTCCTATTCGGGTTGAAGTGCCGAATGTCGAGGACGAGGAGGAGGATATACCGATCAAGGTTCCTGCTCGTGCTGTACGTGTTCCCCGTAAGGAATTTCCAGGTATTCAAGTGGTGAACCCAGATCTTCTGGGTGACTTAAGTAGGCATCCTTTAGTATACCTGCACGCAAATGAGGTATGAAGTTAGATCTTTAATCTTCCTTTTTTTTCCTATTGATGAGGAGTCAAGGATTCTAATGTTGATCTGCATTTGATGTAGGTTCCCGGTTTCACACAGCCTCGAGGGAACTGGTTCAACATCCACTCTATGTATCAGGCTTTGCATGATGACTACAGAGAAATTGTCCATGGCTGGGGATTCGGGATGTTCTTCTCCATTCTACCCCGTCGCTGTCCCTAGGGTTACCTTAGGGCATTGTCTGAGCGGTGGTTTCACCAGACTCAGTCACTCCATTTGTTGGACTGTGAGGTGATGATGACACCGATGGATTGGCGGTTTATCATAGGTATAGAGTTTGGAGGGGAGTCGGTGCCTTACACAGCGGATATCACCCCTACTGTCGTCAAATCCTTGTTAGAAGTTCCAGCGAAGGCGCTCAAGGGCAGGACTGTTCGTACAGGTTCTTTGAGCATAGATGCTATGAGCGGGCTGTTGAGTGAGCCCATACCCGATGATGTGAGAGGCAGGGATCGCATATTTCGGCGATTATTCCTGTTGATCATTAGGGGCTGCTTCATAGCAGATAACTCTTCTACGGTGTCCTTCGCTTTAATTAGCGCCACTCAACACGTGGAACATATAGGAGAGTATGATTGGTGTTCCTACACCTTTGCCTACTTTCTCAGGGGAATGCGCATGTGATCGCAGGGCTTAACCGAGGCGTGGTTAGGATTCTACCCATTTCTGCTGGTGAGTGTTTCTTTTGTCTTTTCCCATGTATAGGTTAAGAGTGTTGACTGACAGCAGATATTTGCCTTTGTGTTGGCAGTTTTGGGCCTATAAGAGGCTTCCCTGTTTGTGTCCTGTGAGCATGTTAGGTTTAGATACCTATCCACGAGGATAGAGATGGCATCATTCCATACTGGCGAAGGTCCTTGTTGGTGAGGGTTTCACTCATTGTCGCCTACAGTTGGAGTTATTGACAGTTGATGTCATCACATGGATTCCCTACTCTGGAGAGCATTTGGGAGTTAGTTTTGAGGATAGGTACCCGACTGGAGTAGAGTACGTCATTTCCACCCACGGGATTCCTCTCTTCAGAGATGGAGGATGGGAGCTCTACTTAGGAGAGCGTGCTATTAAGAGCACTATAGGAGAGATCCATATACCGATCTTGCCTCCTGCTAGACGTTATTGGCCTGTTTCGCAGTCACCCGTTATTGACATCCGATTGATGGGGATTGACGGTTTTACATTGTCGAGAAGGCCCTGGTCTCAGGAGATGTTCCAGCATTGGTGGATCCCTCGTACTATTGGAGCTCAGACCCGCGCCACATAGTTTATGGGGGATATGGTTCCAGGATCTGTGATGATGACAGATTGGCTAGCCTGTGTCAGAGATCCGACTCATATGACATAGATTGATAGATTGACTCGGCAGCTGGACCGGTCAAATCTTTTCATTTAGTGTTTGGGCAGAGATCCTGCAGAGGTAGATACTTTTGATCCTTCCAGCTCTGGCGCTGGCCCCTCAGGTGACCCATGTGGCTTTGCCAGTGTAGATCCTTCCTTTTATCGACCTGACATCCTTGCAGATAGAGATCCAGTGACTTAGGAGGAGTTACATCAGGTGGACAGGATCGATGATGTAGACATCGACACTATTGACTTTGTCTGATGTATTTCTCGTTATCTCTTTTGATAGGCCTCTGTTAGCTGTTGGGTAGCTTTGGCCCATTCTTGTTATATCTTTTGATAGGCCTCTGTTAGCTGCTGGGTAGCTTCGCCCTATTTCCCTGTATTTTAGTTGTATAGAGATGTATTAGATGATGATATACTTAGGAATATATGTATAATTTTCCATTCCCTATATCATATTGCAATATATTGTATCATACATGTTATTATGTTATGCATATGTATGTATGTCCAGAGATATTCAGCATTAACCTGGATGGTCTTATGACACACGGCCGTCTGAGATGTCTTCTTGATAGTTAGTCAGTATTGATCATACCCCACCATTTTTGGTGGTATCTGGTATGCGCTCATGGTACGATAGTATATCACCATCAGACATGGTGATCGTAGATGATTTGATGCAGCAAACTATGACCCTGTTGATGTTTCAGGTTCCCACAGGATTTGTAGAGAGTATGCTAGAGCATTGGGTATCGGAGAGGCAGGTATTCTGATTCGGGACCCATGAGTTGACTCCTACTTTGGAGGAGTATGCACGGTTGACGATGTTGCTGCTAGACAGACCTTGTGTGCACATGGTGATGGGAGACATGAGCAGACAGTTCATGACCCTTACAGGATTGAGGCGCAGAGTGGTATAGGATGAGATTACATTCGGCCATGTGATATCCCAGCGTTTCCTGTTTGATAGGTTTGGCTCTAAGGATAGCTATGCACGGCATTCCAAGGATTCACCACACCGGAGGACCATTGGCGTTCAGCCAGAGTAGATGTACTGCTACTATGCGTATTGTCATACGTCTTTATGCCGCGGTACATGGATGAGCTTGATATCAGTGTCATCATGGCAGTGAGAGCTCTCAGGGAGGGTCATACCATCATACCAATGATCATTGCAGAGACTCTGAGGTCAGCTACATACTGCTGCACTTATCCGGCAGGAGTGTTCACGGGTAGCTCGGTTATGCTGTATGTGTGGTTTATGTCACACTTGAGACCGATTGGCACATTCAGACGGCATGGATTTTGTTTCACCCATGATATAGCCATGTCGTATTCCTTCCAGCCTACGGAGTGTACATATGTTGCATCTTGGTCAGTTTTTCTAGAAGGGATTGGAGATCCATTTGCTATATTAACATGTTCAGGGCTTAACTCACCCTACAGCTTCATTACTCATGCTCCAGGAATGGATTATCTCCCTCTAGCTTGTTTGAGGGGCATGATCACTTACCACCCATTGGCCGTTATGTATCAGTTTGACCAGTTTTAGGATTTTCATCCGTATGAGAGGGCAGTGAGTCAGCGCTTCGCTTCACACCGTTTATCAGCGGAGGACAGATCCAGGTTGTATACCTATTGGGATCAGTGAGAGCTGGCTGAGTTTTCTGTCAGTCATCCAGATTGTTCTGCAGAGTATTTTGCATGGATGGAGACAGAGACTTCATCGTCTGCGGCAGTATCCACAGTGCAGGGGATTAATTCTGACGATGAGGAGCCTATAGAGGAGGCTGTTATTCCCATCGATGATTTAACTGCTAGGCTGCAAGCATTTGTGATGGATTCTCCCACCCCGAGAGCCACTGTTACTTAGTATCCGACACAACATTTGGAGCAGAGCTTACATCTGATGACCTATGATAAAGATCAGGCTAGGGCCGCGATGTTGACAGCTCTTGATGAGAGAGACGCCGCTCTGTTAGAGAGGGATGAGGCTAGATTAGCCATGGATGCATTGATTGGGGAGCGGGATACCGCCTTATCTGCTAGGGATGTGGCCATTATAGATAGTTCTTCCGTTCGATCCCAGATGACTGTCAGTCTTGCCGACATAAGTGCTTACATTGATGAGCATTATGCCACCATGTAGTTAGCCTCTGATCTGCTAGCTCGTGTAGATACCCTTGGCAGGAGCTTGCAGCGTTACCTCCGTCTTTAGAGAGGGATGCTATGTTAGATCTAATAGTCCGCATACATACACATCTGTAGATAGCTTTGCATTTTCCTGCACAGACTAGCTTAGCCATTTTGTCATGTACAGCACATATGTATATATCAAAGCGATTATTATGTATATGGGGAAATATATTTTGATTCACTTCCCTTTTAGTTATGCCTTGATACTTGCTTGATATTTGCATGTTTCTTCAGGGCCTTGTGATCTTGATGCATTCTGAACTTATCCTTGATAGATGGACATTGAGATGTCGCAAGATCTCTCAGAACGTATCATTGATTTATGTAAATCCCTACCATCTTTGGTGTCTTGGGACTGGTATCTGTATGGAAAAGTGGAGAGGAGGGTGGTTTCTTCCTCTCTGAGATTGACCGCACCACAGATGGTCGTCAGTACTTCTATTTGTGAGAAGCGTAGTTAATTCTATCTCTTATGGGTTGGTATTGGTCTTTGAGGCACGATCGCAACTTAGATGGTCACCGGATCTTCTATTTGTGAGAAGAGGTTGGGTAATTCCATCCCTTTGATCTGAAACCGATGAAATGTGGCGAATTGAAGGCTGATCCCAGTACCGTGTGATAAGTAATTTTGTTCTGGTAGGGGTTAGACTGAACCATGAACGGCTACCTACGTACTCCTATTGAAGAGGAGATCAAGTCTGCGCAGTTCGAACCTGGTGTAAGAGGTTCAATGCTGAATGTGAAAGGCAGATGGGTGTAGAAATATTTTTATTGTTTTTGTATAGAAGGGGCAGAAATGTTTTTGTTGTTTTTCTTTATTGAGACTAGGCCATATAGAATACGGTTGCCTACGTACCCCGGGTATCAGGGAGATCAGGTCGACGTAGTTCGCCCCTCAGGACGAATCACAGCTAAAGAAAAAGCATGAATCCCATGTGCAGGCTATACTGCGGGGAGAAGGAAGTTTGATCCCATAATGGGGATAAACTGCAAGTGTGGAAAAAGTTTGATCTCGTCCTTAGGATAAACTGTAAGCGTAAAAAAGTTTAATCTCGTCTTCAGGATAAACTGCAGGTGTAGAAAAGTTTAATCCCGTCTTCAGGATAAACTGCAGGTGTGAAAGGTTCAATCCTGTCTTTAGGATAACCGAAATTATTAAAGGTTAAATCCCTTCTTCAGGATAACCGAAATTGTATGGAAGGTTTGAAATGAATTGATACCAGACTACTGGTTTGAAGTGTATGTTTCCCCGAGGGGCAGAAGAGTATGCAAAAAGGAGAGGGTTCAAAACCGGAATGACTGGTGATTTGATGATCAAAACCAGGATGTTTGTTTGATGGTAACTCCAGACATAGTACCGTTTCACGGTGTCGACGAGTTGATAAAGTTGTGGAAATTCATCGCCATCCATTTCCTGCAATCTGAGAGCACCTCCTGTCAATACTTCCTTGACAACAAATGGGCCTTCCCAGTTAGGAGTGAATTTTCCCTTAGATTGATCTTGGTTGTCAATGATCTTCTTCAAAACCAAGTCATGTTGTTTGAATTGCCTTAGTCGGACTTTTCTGTTGTAGGATCGTGCGATCCTTTGCTAATATAACTGACCATAGAAGATAGCTGCGGATCGCCTTTCGTCTATTAGAGATAATTGGTGATACATGTCTTGTACCCATTGGTCTTCACCCAACTGAGCATCCATCAATACTCTGAGGGATTCTATTTCCACCTCTATGGGGAGCACTGCTTCCATCCCATAGACTAATGAGTAGGGGGTTGCCCCAGTGGAAGCACGCATGGAAGTTCTCTAGGCTAATAAAGTTAGAGGCAAGAGGTCAGGCCATCCTTTGTGATTGGCGGACATTTTATGCATGATCTTTTTGATGTTTTTATTAGCCGCTTCAACAAAACCATTCATCTTTGGACGGTAGATGACGGATTTAAGGTGTTTGATGTGGAATTTTTTGCATAACTCCTCCATCATTTTGTTGTTGAGGTTCTTAGCATTGTCTGACACAATGACCTCTGGTTGTCCATATCGACAGACGACATTATTTTTCATGAAAGGAATGATGACTTCTTTAGTAAACCTGGGGAAGGATGTTGCTTCTACCCATTTGGTGAAGTAGTCGATCATGGTGAATATAAATCGATGTCCATTACTAGCTTTGGGCTCGATGGGCCCGATCACGTCCATTCCCCACATTGAGAAGGGCCATGGAGAACTCATATTGTGGAGTTCCCTTGGAGGGGCGTGGATAGCATTCCCATGAATCTGGCATTGATAGACCTCTTGACGTGATCATCATAGTCAGCTTTGAGTGTAAGCCAATAATGCCCCGTTCTGAGGATCTTCTTGACAAGTAGGGGTCCGCTCATATGAGGGCCACATACTCCACCATGGATCTCATCCATGAGTCTCTGAGCTTGGTCTTTATCCAGACATCTGAGGAGACCTAATCCTGCATCTCTTTTATAGAGTGCATCTCCGCTCAGGTAGAATTTCATAACAAGTCGATGAATCCGCCTCTTCTCAGTTAGGCTCGCCTCAGCGGGTGTAGATCCATCTCGTAGATACTCCTTGATGTGCTGATACAAAGGGTTGTGGATGGGAGGTAGCTTATTCGATACTTCTCCAACGTAATTCCCATAGACTGGGGCTTTTTTCAAAGTAAACGTGATGCTTGGCATGTTTTCCTTGTCAAGTATGTAAACCAAGGAGGCCAACATTGCTAATGCGTCTGCAAAATCATTCCTATTACGAGGAAGGTGTAGAAAGGAGATTTCTTCGAACTCCAAAGCCATCTGTAAAACTTGTCGATGGTAAGAAAGCAAATGTAATTCTTTGGTTTGATAGATTCCTGTGGATTGCTTGATTACCAATTCGGAATCCCCAAAGACAGTTAACCGCCTAATGCCCATTGAACGGGCAAGTTTTAGGCCCATGATATAGCCTTCATACTCAGTTGTGTTGTTGGTCTTTGACAACCGCAATTGACCGGCGATGGGATCTCGCTCCCCGTCTAGGATATTAAAAGCGCTCTCGCTCCGAGATCCTTCTGTGTTCACAGCTCCATAAAAATACATTCTCCATGTATGGCATGTATCGTACTGATGTTATAGCTGAATGGTCATTACCCCTTTGTCGGGAAAGTATGTTTCCAAGGGTTTGTAGTCCCCTGTAGGTGCAGCGGCCAGTTGATCCGCAATTCCTTGACCTTTAACAGACGTTTGCATCACGTAGACGATGTCAAATTGCTGTAGGATCAACTGCCATCTGGACTGTTGACAATTCAGTATGGGCTTACTGAACACATACTTGAGAGGATCGACTCGGGATATGAGATGGGTTGTGTGACCATGGAGGTAACGTTGTAACCTGATGGAAGCCCATACTAAAGCACAACAAGTCTTCTCGATCAGAGTGTACTTGTGTTCACTGATGCTGAATCTTTTGCTGAGGTAATAGATAGCTCGTTCTTAGCCTCTATTGTTTTTTTTCAAAGTCTGACCCATGGCATTGTCATTTATGGACAGGTACATGAACAGGGGAACATCATCCCTGGGAGGTACCAAAACTGGAGCGTTAATCAGTTGCTCTTCGATTGTGAGGAAGGCTTTTTGACACTCATCATTCCATTTCATGGAGGAGTTCTTCCTTAACAACTTGAAGATTGGCTCACAGGTTGCTGTAAGTTGAGAAATGAATTTGCTAATGAAGTTGATCCTTCCCAAAAATTCTCGTATTTCCTTCTCTGTCTGAGTAATGGGCATTTCCTTGATGGCCTGGATTTTTGTATGATCCAGCTCAATACCTTTGTGGCTGACTACGAAACCTAACAACTTTCTTGACTTAACACCAAAGGCTCACTTAGCGGGATTCAACTTCAAGTTGTACTTACGCAACCTGTTGAAAAGTTTTCTGAGATGGTCTAAGTGGTCTTCCTCCTTTCGGGATTTGACAATGATGTCATCCACGTAGATCTCTATCTTTTTATGCATTAAATCGTTGAAAAGAGCCATCATAGCTCGCTGATAGGTTGCCCCGGCATTGATGAGGCCGAATGACAACAGTCTGTAGCAAAAAGTTCCCCAAGGCATGATGAAAACAGTTTTCTCATGATCTTCCTCAGCGACCATAATTTGATGGTACCCCATAAAGTAATCAGCAAAGGAATACATGCCGTATTGAGAAGTATTGTCAATAAGAATGTGGATAAAGGGCACGAGAAAGCTATCTTTAAGGCAAGCTTTGTTCAAATCCCGATAATCCATGCAGACTCGCACCTTTCCATTTGGTTTAGTCATGCGAACAATGTTGGATATCCACTCCAGATATGTAGACACCATGATAATACCAGCTTGAAATTGTTTCACAATTTCTTCTTTAACCTTTAAACTCCACTCAGGTTTCAATCGCCTGAGTTTTTGCCTAACTGGCTTGAATCTTTCTTTAATGGGAAGGCAATAAAGAACAATGTTAGTGGACAAGCCCACCATGTCTTCATGAGACCATGCAAACACATCCTGGAATTGGGTTAATAGTGCAACCATGTCATTCCGTTGATTTGTGGTAAGGTCTGAACCAATCTGGATTAACCTAGGGTTGTCTAAGGTTCCAAGATTGAAAAAAGTGGTTTGATCAAGATTAGGTTTGGGTTTGTCTACAACCCATTCCTTAATCTCTTGAGGTGTCTCAATGTCCTCTTGTATGTCCATCAAGTCTGAGTCCAACTTTGCATCAAAGTTACAGCCCTTGTGGAGAGAAGGCATCTCATCAGCAAGTACAGGCACATCTAAATTCAGAGTCCTGAAAAAAAATATGCTTTCACTTAATATATGCAACTGTTCGATCATACAAAAATGTTAGCATGTACATGATAAAATGACTGCTAGTACTGTAAAGGAAAGCAAGCAATTAAAGTTATCTACAGAGCAGAGGGATTTTCTGCCTATTTTACCCTCGTCGACCAATGCATGAAGTGTTGCTCCAATTGTTGAGGGCAAAGTCCTAAAGGACTGCAGTGATGGAAGGATCGTCATTGTCCTCCTTTTCCCGAATGATAACCATGACATCTGGGCAATCATCGTCTGGGGTGTATCTGTTTGTATGTTCATCATGAACAATAACGCGTATGCCTGCCATCATCAAGGCAAGGTCATGTTTATATTTCCGTTCCTTTTCTTCTGCTTCGGGATCAAGAATCAGCACCTCTTTTTCTTTGATTGCCACTAGTTTTGGAAATAGCATAGCCACAACATGGGTTAGAACCTTTACTGGAGATTGCATTAACTCATGAGGTAAAGGTATAGAAAATCGTCGTGCAACAGAAGCTTGAGGAACCTGCTTGTTCTTATGAGGATTCCAGTGTCTGGAACTGGCAGAATATCCTAGCCCGACTGTTCCAATTTGACAGGACATTTGGATAGGGTGCTTAATACCCTGCATATCTTTACCAAGCCCTTGTCCAGGTTGATGACCCAATAACATCATTTCTTGAGTGGCCGACATAACCTCGTCAGAAATCTGGGGTATGGGAAGTGGCGCTCCAATAGAATGGTATTGCGTGTTACTCACTTCCAGAGTATGGAAACTGGCCGGTTCAACTTCTGAATTGAAGCTAAAAATTGGTAGAGTTCCTTGTTCAGGACATTCCGGCTCAGCGTTGACAGTGACTAGACTGTTGTTGATAATGTATTTGAGTTGTTGATGTAAGGTGGAGGGAACAACTCCAGCCATGTGTATCCATGGTCTCCCCAATAACAGGTTGTATCCTAAGTCTATCTTGAGGACGTGGAAAGATACATTGAATGTATTTGGACCAATCTCAATTGGCAAATCAATCTTTCCAACGGAATTTCGTCGGGATCCATCAAAAGCTCTGATGACCGTATGGCTACTTTGGATCCGCTTGAGATTGATATTCATCTTCACCAAGGTGGTATAAGGACAGATATTTAGAGATGAGCCTCCATCTATCAAAACTCCAGCTAGCATATACCCGGAAGATAAAACTGCAATATGTAGAGGCTTGCAATGATCGGTCCCTTCGAGAGGTATGTCATCATCAGTGAAGGATATCACATTATTGTTGAAAATGTGATCAACCAAATGTTGAAATTTTTCCACATCCACTGATTTTGGCAAGTAGGCTTCTTCCAAAACCTTTAGTAAGATCTTCCGATGATCCTCAAAAGAGAAAACCAAGTCCAGTATTGAAATCTAGTGTGGAACTTCTCGCAAGCTTAAAACCACTTTGGCTTAATTGTGGCCCATAATGCGGAGGAATTTTTCAATCTTCTCCATGGGCAACTTCCCATTTGCTTCGCAAGTAGGTTTAATGTAAGACCCCAACTTATTATGAATAAAATTAAATTTTCTCTATTTATTATCTTGAAATAATAAGGAGTTAATTTGATATAATACTTTGGTTATGGGTGAAATGTGCAAATTTTACAAAATAAGCAAGTGGTAATAAAATATTCATTTCTGTCGGTAAATATTCGTTTGGTCGTGGAATATTCTTGTTATCGGGGAATATTTGCACGACGGCGGAGTCATTTATGGGCCCCATAACAGAATAACTGTCGGATGAAGAAAAGGACAAGTTTGAGTTTTTATAAATAACGATGTAGTTATTACTGATTAACCTTTGTTGGAATACTCGGTGGTTAAAATACGATGTCTGGCGTAGTTAGCAGCTTGCTGCGCTTACACAGTATTATGAAGTATTTTTGAATTATTGATTTTTACGTAAGAAGGCACTGCTCAATAATTGTTACCGTAATTACTGTTCAATATCCTATTTTATTGATTCAATAATTGTTGCGTTGATATTTTATATTTTTGTTGTTTCAATAATTATCACTGCACAATATTTCCCATTATCAGATCAATAATTCATATTATTTGAATAATATTATTAGATAGCATTATTGGCAATGTCTAGAAAGTTACATCAAGGAGAGGTTTGGTCACCTAATCAAGGGCAAGAAGGAGAAATCCTTAGGAAGCCCCCTTTTTCACAGGAGCTACCGTGGTTGTCATAATTATGATTCTGTAATATTATTTATGAATAATTAATTATTGATTTATATGATAATGAAATATTTATATGATGTGGATATAAATGATGGATTTATTTATGTGGTTATAAATGAAGGAATTAATGTTGAGGTGTTTTATCAGTATTTTGTCGAATTGGAGGTATTAAAAACTCAAATCGGTGTTCTTAAAGCTTTATTGTGTGAGTTATAATTTTAATCCGACCGTTGGATCGTTGTGATTTTTGAATATGTTATACATATATGAGTTGAGTATATGTCCACAAATTTTGAACCGTTAAAAATTAATGTATGATTTGTTATGAATTTTAAAAGGTGTTGAAAATCGTCCGTTTGTGGATTTCGGATATTTTCTATCTGGAATTTGGAAAAATTTAAAGCTACAAAGTTGTAGAGAATTCAATTTCGTGTGGAATGGATATATAATTCATATTTTTCTGATAAAAAGGCTATTTATTATGAATTACTGAAGTTTTGGAAAATAAAATAATTTTTATTAAAATTGGGTGGGACCCATTTTTGTTTGAAAACATGTAGGCTGCAAAAAGGTTCATAAATGGCTGGCTTGACAAAGGTGGAGGCGCGGAAGAAAAAAGAAAATAATAACATTTTATTATTTTAGTCTCCTATGACGTTCTAGCATTTTCCTATAAATAGGCGCTTAGGTTAGAATTGAAAATCACACCAGAAACAAGTTTTCTTTCTCTCTATATTGTCGAGCATATTTTTGTGACTATTTAGATACTTTGAGAGTTACTGTTCGGTACAAGCTTCCTTCGGTTTTATATCAGATATTTCGATTTGATGTACCGTTATTTTGAGGTAGGGGATTATAAGGGTTATTATGTTTTTCAGTTTTTTAATTTTTCCGACCTTCAATAATTCTGGAAAAATTTAAAATGATAATTTGATGAGTTTTCTATATTGTGTCCAAAAATGGCAATTTTTGGCAATTTAAAATCATCCGTTTGTGGATTTCGGATATTTTTAGTCTGGAATTTGGAAAAACTTTCTTCTAAAAAGTTGTAGAGAATTCAATTTCGTGTGTAATGGACATAAAATTCGTATTTTTATGATAAACAGACTATTTTCTATGAATTACTGAAGTTTCACAAAATAAAATATTTTTTATTAAATTGTGGGTGGGACCCACTTATGTTATAAACATGTGGGCTGCTGAATTCTCTTCCAAGATGGCTGCTGGTGGCTTTTTCGATTGGTAGGTGGCATAGGAAATTAAAGGAAATAATATTATTTTAATATTTTAGTCTCCTATGGCGTTCTAGCATTTTCCTATAAATAAACGCTTAAGTTAGAATTGAAAATCACACCAGAAACATAAGTTTTCTCTCTCAATATTGTTGAGCATATTTTTGTGAGTATTTAGATACTTTGAAAGTTGATATTCGGTGCAAGGTTCCTTCGACTTTTCATCCGATATTCCAGTCAGAAGTACCGATCTTTTGAGGTAAGGGATTTTAAGGGTTGTTATGTTTTTCATGTTTCGTAACTTTTCAGACCTTCAAAAATTCTGGAAAAATTTGAAATGATAATTTGATGAGTTTTATTGATTGTGTCCAAAAATGGTGATTTTTGGATGTATAGATTAAGAGTTATGAATTCTATGGGAAAAGACTATTTTAAAAGTAAACTCTTATAACTCCTTGTGGTTAACTCCAAAATTGGTAAAATTTTTATTGGGAGCACATCTATATAACATCAGTATATTCTATAAGTTTCGGAATTTTTGGACAAAAGTACAATTTATGATAAATGTCTAAATATTATTGAGTTTTGACCATGTGAAAAATAGTAAATGAATTTTAAAAATTTTAGAAAAAATATATGTTCAATATGGGACTATATTATGCTAAATCCCGGAAAAGAAATATTTTGGAACTGATTTGGTATTTTTCATAAAAATGGACTATTTATGAATAAATAAATTAAATATGTTATGTAAAGTAACAAAATTGAAAAATAGGATTTTCTGGCTTGGGAATCCTATATATGGTATATGAAGATTTTTGATGAGGTTATTGGTTATTGTTGATAAAATCTTATGAGTTTGGCATTTTAGTATGATTAAATGCATTAATTAGTAAAGTGTAAACAATTAAAATAAATTGTTTATAAGTTTAAGAAATGTTATTCTTTCAATATCATTATACCAAAATATTGGTTTGGATTTTATTGTGGAATTTCTACCTTTTTCATGTCGGGGTTACTATTCATGAGTTACTACTCACGAGTTACTATTCATGACAAAATTGGTTTCTTTTTAAGACCAAATTATCGTTGATTTATGAATCTTACTCTTGAAATTAAATCCATGTTTTGATAATATTTTTTTTATTATCATATATAACATTTTATAATCTCGTGAAAAATTTCTCTTTGACTTAAGTGTAAAGATGGGTAGATTATTGGTATGATCGTGACTATGGGTTCTCTTTGCCGATAAAAAAGATGAATTGTTGATTTGGTATGATCCCGACCATTGAATTTACAATTGAATATTTTTAGCTTAAGTGCAAAGGTGAATTGATCAACATGGGTATAATTATTGTTTATATAAATTCTGAAATGATTATATATTTCTTTGAGATATGAATATCTTTGGCCTGTAGTGCAAAGATGAATTGTTGATGAATATCTTTGGCGTGTAGTGCAAAGATGAATTATTGATGAATATCTTTGGCCCGTAGTGCAAAGATGACATGTTGTTGGATATCTTTGGCCCGTAGTGCAAAGATGACCTGTTGTTGGATATCTTTGACCCGTAGTATAAAGATGACCTGTTGTTGAATATCTTTGGCATGTAGTGCAAAGATGAACTGTTAATGAATATCTTTGGCCATAGTGCAAAGATGAACTTATTAGTATGATTATGAACAGGAACTGTGATTTGGTATAACCATGATCTTTGATGTTTCATGTAAAGACATGTGATGAAAAATATCTTCATCTTGGATGAGAAGAGAAAATTAGAACTACAATTATGATTATGAGTTATTCATACGACCGTGAGCAGGATCTTGATTAATGTTACAGGGTTAAAGCATTGTTGGTGGACTTTTAACATGGAGAAGATAATAGACTTTATGGTCTATTTGACTCTTCTAATGGATTGCTCGTTCCGCTATAATTATGGTTGAAAAGTTTTATCATCTACCATATGTTCTAAATCTCTGATTTATTACTGATGAAGGCTATTAATAATTTAATTATCTTTAGTTATGATATTCTTTACTGGGCTAGTTGTTCTCACCTTTTTGCTTTACAATTCCTTTCAGGTAATAAGAGTGTAGCTGGGTCGAGCGGGGATAACAGGGGAATGGTGTGGTGGTATGAGACTGTCAAAGTTTCTCAACACATTATAAAATGGCATGACATACAATATATAATTGTATTGAGGACCTAAGATGTGTGTGTCGTATATTATACGTCACTTAATAATTGATTTTGGTGAACAACAATAGGGTGAGGTGAACCCAACTTTGGAAGGGTGTTTTGCCACTATCATACAAGATGTCTAATGACATACAATCTCGTGTTATCATAAGACAGGGTTGTGCACATCCACTTGCTGAGTATATCTATGAGCACTACCTATATGATCTTGGAGTTTATTTGAAATATAATCTTCAACTAGAGACAGTGGAGATAGTTATATATTAAGAGAAGTCTCACCATTGGAAAAAACATGATAGTAATCTTCTCGCTTTTCTTTGGGGTCTATTGGGTCAACCAAGGATAATTCTCTGGACATATGATATCTAGCATAACTTAGATTCATGGCCTCCTATGTACGAAGGTTTCCTTAAGCACTTCCCAAAGATTTTAATTTCTAAAACAGTTATTGACTGTACGTTTATGTAATGTATCAATGTGAGGTGCTATCCATAGTTGGGACATGAGTCAAAGTTGGTATTAAAACTCACAGTATATGTGTTGTTGTATTTTGTACGACAATTGTAGTAATAAAGTTGTAGTTATTTTCTGTACCATGTATTTGCTAACTCATAATAGGTTGGATGGATTGGACCTATTTTGAGGGCGTCACATTTAATAACCCGTTGAGGAAGATACAGTGGATTTTCCTTTGACACTATAGCAGTAGTATGAGACATGGATCCTTCAGCTTCTCCATAATTCCATGGAACTTTGTGTAAGCTGAAAATAGGATATTGTGGTCTGAAAGATAAAGAAATTGGCTCTAGTGCGACCACTTTCAAAGGATTGTCAGCTCCTTTGAAGTAAATTTGTTGTATGGGAAATACTTTGACAGTCTCATCATCCACTTCGGATATAACTTCTACTGATCCCTTCCATTTGGTAGGACATGAATTCCGACCTTAAGTTCAAGATTGGTGTAATCATCTGCTATTTCTGAGACACCGCTATCAATAAGATTACGAATGAGATGAGTGCAAAGATGATTCTCCATCTCGTGATGGCGAGAATGTGAATGATATTGGCACACTTCATCAGAATTAAACCGTCCTGAACGGGGATTTATTGGAGGGAGAAGGAAGGTAATTCTTCCTTCGTCGATCAACATCTGCAGTATCTCTTCCATAGATTGGCCCAAATAGGTAAATTCCCTCTGATTGGCAAAATCCCGACGGGCTTTAGCATTTGCTCTCTTCGCAACCTTATCCTCCATAGCTTCGCTTTTTGAAGGTGGTGAGGAAGCATTCATAACAAAAGGAAGGAGATAGGCATGCTCCTGCCTGATTAATTGGCGTGTGACTTGATGCTGGTGGGTCACCAGTTCTGCCAATTACTCAATTTGTTTGCAAAGAGCTTTCATCTATCATTCCATGGTAAACTGGAATTTTGCATAATCCCATCTGTCAACACCGTCTTCGATGGGTTGGGATGATTCGTCATTAGAAATGGAACCTTGTCCAGTGCTCCAACTGATCATGTTGACCTCTTCTTCTTTGTGTTGAGGAAGAGGGTTGTCTTACACATGAGGTTTATCTGGTTTGGTGACCACGATCTCACCGTTGTCTATTAGATCTTGAATCTTGTGTTTCAAGGCCCATTAATCTTGAGTATCATGTCCAGGTGCTCCGGCATGATAAGCACACTTTCGAGTAGCATTAAAACCCCTCCCATTAGGGTTGGCTGGTGGAAGAAGATGTGTAATTTTCTTCTGAACAGTCAGAAGATCAAGAATATTCTCGAGCGAGTCCCCTAAGGGTGTGAACGTTCGAGGTTTCTTTACTTCTCCACTTTTAGGCAATGGAGGGTTTGAAGATTGTGCTGGAAAAGGGGAGTAGTTTCTCCTCTGCATAGGCATACTTTGATTGCCTTTTTATCCTTGTAGTATCAAGGAAACATCCTCCTCTCTTTTTTTATGAACCCTCCGGGGGTTGTTTCCATAAGATCCAGACTGGATGTGCTCAGCAACAGCTTTAAGAGCGGCTAGGTCTTGAATTTTACCAGACTTCAATCCCGTCTCAGCCATCTCTTCGTGCTTGATCATTTCAGAGAATAGTTTGCCAATACCAGCTACAACTCTTTCATAGAAAGGAGCTTCCTGTACATCTATAAAAGTCATGACCATTTCTGATTTTGTCATGGAAGGAATAACTTGAGCAGCAAGGCGCCTCCACCTTTGAGCGTACTCTCTAAAAGACTCATTAGACTGTTTCTTGACCTTGGTGATTTGATACCGGTCAGGAGCCATCTGAGATTGAAAACTGTATTGAGTGAGGAAGGCGTGAGCTAGCTCTTCCCAACTATGGATCTTTGAGTTGTCTAATCTGGTATACCATGGAAGGACTTCTCCAGTCAGACTTTTCTAAAACAGCTGCATTTTGAGCTTTTCATTTTCCGCATAAGATCTGAGTTCTCCAATGAACACCTTTAAATGTGTATAAGGATCCCCTAATCCATCATATTTCTCAAAATTAGGGGTCTTAAATTTCTCTGAATAATGAACACCAGGAAATATGCAAAGGTCTGCATATGAAACACTACCATTTGTTCCAATCCCTTTGAGAATACGAATAGTTTCCTCCATTTGAAGGACCTTCTTCCTGATATCACCGGTGTCTGGATCTCCTTTGAGATGGGTGCTTTCAAGGTCTTTGATGGTCGTATCCAACTGAGGTTCTGGAATTGTTTTTTCCAGACCTTGAACTCCTCCTTGTGTAGAGGATTATGTATGCATAGGTATCTTCATACCCTGAGTAGACTGGTCCATTTCTTTCAGTAGAATAGCCAAGTCTGTGATTTGTTTACTCAATCTGTCAAATTCTTCTTGGGAAACAGGACTAGACTGTTCGGAAGAAGACACAATTGGTTATTGGCTCATGGCCTTTTTGGATTTTGAGCGGGTAACAGGCCCAATTGCTTCCCTACAAAAAGACTTATGTAGTTTAGTCTTAGGGTAATATAAAATTTATCATAACATTTCCGTTTTAGGAATTTTGTCCTAAAAAATCGATTGTTAATTGATAACATGTCATGTATGCACATATATTCTTCATATTTTCCATTACATATGGATGAACATGGAATAAAATTACAAGTAAATGCTTTTACAAGTAATTAAAAAATGGAAAGTATGAAGAGACTTTCCTCCGCGTTTGGTTTATCAGAGGTTGACCTATCTTAGGGTTTCTCTCGTGACTTTTTGGCATGAAGGTTCCCAGAACATCGCAATCTACATGACGGGAAGTTAATCCTGTCTTTCAACTAGAGAGAATCTAGGTGGTGCCTTTCCTGAGCCTCATTGGAATTATTCTCCCTACGAGTCCAGTAATCAAACACCGACAGGATAGCCTCCTGATGGAGGAACCACACAACATACATTCACATACAACGTGTCTCACCGTTTATGCAAAATGATGACATGTGTGAAGAACTAATATCACAGATAGATATTTAACAATGCAATAAATAAAAATGCATTCGTACACATTCATCAAAAATGTAAATGCAACATTCATACACAAGCATATAATAATTTTGAAAAGCTTGTAATAGCGGCTTAAGCCCTCTTACTGGAGTCCCCAGCAGAGTCGCCACCTGTAAACGTCAGGATTTTTGAGTATCCCTTTTCGTTACTTGTTCTTTGGTGTTCTCATGTTAATGTGAGATTTATTTGAAAAAATAAGTGAAAAAGGTCCGACATGTATAATGTCGACGATTTGACTTTAAGAGTCGCCAGTTGGTATATTTAACTGGTTGCACCAACGCAACCAAAAAGGTTTGCACATTGACCCAGTGATGTGACATTGCTAAACGGGTCTGTGAAATCGATATTCATTTATGGTCCGGGGGCTTGATTATGCGGAGAGAAGGTGTTAGGGACCCCCCAACATCCGTGTTACCTCGGTGACCGCCACTTTTAAAGAAATTGTTATATGAATGTGTGTGTGTGTGTGTGTGGATCAATGTGCAATTATTTGGAAGTAGTGTTGTACCTCGTTCGCACCTATATACATAGGGTTTGAATTAATAGAAAAAATCAGTTTTAAATAAGTTATAGCAATGACGTTTTGTAAAAGTTGTTTTTCAAACCCTGTGCTCAATAGTAATTGAGGCCTTTGATACTTCCATTTTATTATTAAATGTTCGGCTTGTTTGCTTTTATTTTCGAGATGCGAAGCATTCTCAAGAAAATAATATCTGGCGATCTGTCAACTCCTCATGGAAGCATGATGACCATCCAAGGAAATTGAGACACCGTAAAATAATGTACAAGTCGCCTACTGGTGAAAAATGTTCATTATGGAATCAATCTAGATTGATGAAATCGAATCTGTGATCACATGATTCCTAAGCTCACATGATATCGCAATTTGTATGGAAAGTCAGAAGCGATTATATATATATATATATATATATAAGTGTAAATATATATATATATATATATATATGAAACATGATCAACCGCCACTAAGTAAACTCCAAAGGACGAAATGTAAATAAAGTCAGTAAAAGCGATCAAGCGCCATTAAGTAAACTCCAAGCAGACGAAATGTAAATAAAAGCGTAAATGGCCCACGAAGTAAACTCAAGGCCTGACAGAAATGTAAATATATATATATATATATATATATGTAAGACCCCAACTTTTATAAATAAAGATGAATTTTTCTATAAATATTATTTTTGAATATTATGGAATAAATTTGATATAATGTTATAGTTGTGGGTAATATTTATAAATTTTGCAAAGTATGCAAGTTGTTATAAAATATTCGTTTGGTTGGGGAATATTCTTTTGTTAGGAATATTCGCACAACGGCTCAATCATTGGTGGACCCCACAATGTAATTATTATCGGATTGAGAAAACGACAAAAATATTTTATAAAAATAACTACGGAGGTGTTCTTAGTTAAAAGCTGTTGAACTACCCTATGGTAAAAGTAAGAATATGCGATGTCTGGCATTAGTTGCATAGTAGCACTACGGTATTGATTATTGATGCTTACGTGAGAAGTCACTCAACTATGCTCAATTATTGCTACGAGAATTCTGCGATCATATCTCTTATATTATTGATTCAATTATTGTCACAAGATCATCTCGTATAATATGTTATAGTATTAAATCAATAATTGAGACGACAAGTTATAAATGATTAATAATTGTTGAAAGATTAAATATGTGTTGATGAAAAAAAAATGATTTGTGGTAAGTTTGATTATTTTATGGGGGGCTCATATGTCATCATCTAAGAGTCTCTTTGTGAATAGTATTTACCTTCGTCAATAGTAATTACCTTCGTCAATAGTAATTACCCTTGTGAATATTATTTACCTTCGTCAATAGTAATTACCCTTGTGAATAGTATTTACCTTCGTCAATAGTATTTACCTTCGTTAATAGTAATTACCTTTACCATACGTCGAACCACTTGTCGTTTCACATTACAAAGGCCGAACCACTTGTCGTTTCACATTATAGGGCAAAACCACTTTTCTTTTCACATCATTAGTCGTCAAGCCACTTGCCTTTTCACACAGCGGTGCTAAGCTAGAAATCTTCTATAAATAGAGGCCTAGGGCTTCATTATTTTCACTTAATTCATTCAAGCTATAGAGAGAAAGTATAGAGAGAATAAGAGAGAAAGAATAAGAGTATTTTGTTACTACTGCTTCTTTGCGAGATTCAATCTCCTACCAAATGTAAGGGGTGTTATTCTTTCTTATTCGTGAAGAAAGCTGTTGTTATTCCATTGCTTATTATTACATTGGAATAACTTTTGTATACATGGTTTACCATATACTTGGTGACATTCTTCTATTATTTCATTGGAACATCACATGCGTGTGTTTTACACGGACTCGGTTCCGTCTTTATTATTATTACGTTGGAACATCACATGCGTGTGTTTTACACGGCACTGGTTAAAATCTTTATTATTATTACATTGGAACATCTTATGCGTGTGTTTTACAGGACCGATTCAAATCTTTATTATTATTCTATTGGAACATCCTGTCTGTGTGTTTTACGCCGGACCTGGTTCCATTCTTTATTATTACATTGGAACATCCCATGCCATGCGCGTTTTACAGGACTGGTTCCATTATTTATTATTCTGTTGGAATAACCTGCCTATGCGGTCTATCGCATGCATGGTGATTTCTTTTGTTGTTCTATTCTTTATTATACCCAGTTGGTTAAAACTTTGACTTCTATACTCCATGAAATTAGTGGAATATCCTTGATATTTGCGTTTCATCCAAAGATCTTTTCATGGAAATATTCTTCCGATCATTCTTTAATTTTACTCTACAAAAACAAGATCATGTTGATAATTTGGACGTTAATAATTCTGGATTAAATAATTCTTGAACTTGTTTTATTGAATTCTTATATCATTGTCATCATCCTCATGTTTATATTATGTTGAAAGTCATCGTGGCTCAGTAGTGCATAGATGGACTTGGTATGATTATGACTGAGAGACTATTCGGTGTAATCATGACCGTAATGTTACAAATGATGTGATAAAAATCCTCGATGGTCAGTAGTGCATTGGTGGATGATTGTTGGCATGATCATGACCATTAATGAATACACAAATATTCTTGGCCCGTAGTGCATGAATAATTGTGGTCGTGATACTAAAGAATATCCTTGGTCAGAAAAGTGCGAGGGGTGATTCGATGATGTGGAATATTTATTAAAGTCGAGTCTCACCTATAATGATGATGAAAAACCTTTTAAAACCTAAAAGATAGTAGACTTTATTTTCTACTTGACTCTTTTAATGGATTGCTTATTCCACCGCATGATTAAACCGGTTGTCTATTGTATTTTATCGGTTTAACATTGTTGAAGACTATTGATAATTTATTCTCGCATTATCTTAGTCATAATATTTCTTCTTTGGGCTAGTTGAGCTCACCCTTTCTTTCACATCGTTTTCTTCGTGAAATGAGAATATAATTTGGGACGAGTCGGGAAACGAGTGATGGTCCGAAGATAGCATTAGTAGTCCTCACTATTCTCGTGAAATAGTGTGATAATAATTGTAATGAGGACTTTTTTTTGAGTTTGTATAATATCTAGTAGATGATATTTGTATTTAAACTCACGATTTATGTCGTATTGTATACCTACAGTTATGTTAATAAGTTGTAATTAAATTACGTACTACCATGTAAGTGGCGACCCAAGATGGGTGATGTATACCTAATTTTGGGGGCGTCACAATATATATAAATATATATATATATATATATATGTACATATATATATATATATATATATATATATATAAAAGCAGTAAATGCACTGGATGTGAATCCAGGTCATCGGATATGTCCGACAACAATTATATATATAAGTATATATATAAAAGCAGTAAACGCACTGGATGTAAATCCAGGCTCATCAGATATGTCTGACAACAGTTATAAATATAAGTATATATATAAGCAATAAAATGCTCTGATGTAAAATTCAGGCTCATCAGATATGTTTGACAACAATTATATATATAAGTATATATATATATATATATAAGCAATAAACGCTCCAGACCGAAGTCTAGGCTCAATCGAGGCATAACTCGATAATGTTAGTCCATATATGAAATATATACATATATAAGTATATATATACAGACAGAAATGAAAACCACGGACCGAAGTCCAGGCAAACGCACACAACACGATTCTCAATGTGTATAACAGTTTGTGCTAATATGAGAAGAAAGCTTTATATAATGTGAGAAGGCTTACAATGGGCTGCCAATGTAGACTTCTATGACTTTAAGTGGATAAACACTCAGCTCCCACCGGATAAAAGATAGCTATATGTGAGCTAACAAGTGTTTAAAGATGAGGAAACACTCAAAAGATGTGTATATAGAGTAAAATGGTACAGGGCTTCCTCGCTTTTTCCTTTACTTCTCCCCTTCTAATGGCTGACCCCAAGGCTCATATTTATAGACGGATGGCCGTAGGTACACCTATGGTAGCCGCAGTTGTACCTGCGGCTGGTCGTGGTGCATTTGAGCCTCGCGGTCTCGTCGTCTCGAAGTACGTGCACTCATGCACTGTAATGTCTGCTTAAACTTGCAAAACTTCAATTCCAGCATCTGAACGAGGTATATTTGACCTTCTTCGGACTGCTTGTGTCGAGAGTTATGAAATGACATGGATTAGAGGTTGTACGAAGTCAGGAAGAGGGGTCTATGCTCATGGCCTTCAAGCTTCAAATTCTATCCAAAGTACTGCCATGCGTAATAGTCACTCGGGATTGTAACTCCTCGGTTCTTATGGGACATTGTTGGATGTATTTATGTATGAAGTGTTGAGACGGCGCGCAAGTGTTAAAGAGACAAGATGACGTTTGACTCTTCGCCGGGGTTATCGCCGATTTAAGTTGAAAGTAGACGTTACTCAGGGTTAAATCTGAGATTGGACTACTTGTTGGTATGTCACGATATCATCTTGTGAGAGAAAACGTTGAGGCAGTAAGACGACATTTTGACTCCTCACCAGGGTTATCGCCGGTTTGAGCGAAAAGCAGACGTTGCTCAGGGTTATATCTGAGATTAGACTACTTGTTTGTATGCCTCACTATCATCTGTGGGTGTGCTTGTCTGCCCGTTGTTAGCTCCGAATCTGAGGTATGAGTGCCTCGGTAGGAGGTCTGAGCTTGAAGCTGATCGCATGTGTTTAAAACAAGCATTTTTGGAGTTATCGCCGGAACTACAATGGCATCCCTTAGGGCTATCACCAAGGATGGAGTCACTACTCCCAGTGTTGGTTCTGGGATTGGAACTGAATATTGCAGTGTTATCGACGAGACAGAACTGTCCTCTCCGGTGTTGTTGCCGGTCTTTTGATCTGTATACCTTGGGGTTATCTTCGAGATTGGAAATGACACTCCCAGTGTGTGTTTCGGGGTTTGGAATGACGTTCTCGGTTTGTGTTCTGGGTTAGAACTAAACTTCCGGTAGTATCCAGAATTGATGTCAGCTGTCTTCCAGGGTTATCTCCGAAAGACGAATCTGTCCTCCTGTAATGTCAATAACAGGCGTGCAAAAAATTTCGAGTGTCTACATATAGCATGCACAACTGAATGCATGGAAGTAGCTTACATTTGGCTTTCTTCCTTTCCATAGTTCGTAGGGAGTCTTCTTAATCATAGAGTGTATCAATGATCTCTGTTCTGAGTGTAGCATGCAGTGTTGACAGCTTCTGTCCAGAAGTACTCAGGCCGATGGGATGTTGTTAGTAGAGTTCTTCCAGCCTCTATTAACGTTCTGTTCTTTCTTTCAGCTACTCCATTTTGTTGAGGAGTTCGTGGAGCTGAGAAGTTGTGGATCGATGCCATTATGCGTGCGAGAACTAGTCCATTTCGGAGAAAGTTCAATTCTCTACCATGATCACTCCTTATAGCCTTAATTTTCTCCCCTTTCTCGTTCATTACTAGTCTGAACATCTTGATCAGTTGGGAGATTGTTTCATCTTTTGAGGTTAGAAAGAACACTCATGTAAATCTGGTATAGTCGTCCACTACGACTAGTGAGTATCTCTTCCCTCCAAGGTTCGTTGTTGGAATTGGTCCAAATAGATCCATGTGAAGCAACTGCAAGGGTTTGTCAATTGAGTTTGTAAGTTTGCTCTTAAAAGAGCTTCTAGTCTGCTTTCTAAGCTAACATACATTACAAGGCCTTTCTTTGACAAAGCTGAACTTGGGAAAGCCTGCAAGTAGATCCTTTGAGGCCAGTTTAGACATGCTTTTGAAGTTAAGATGAGATAGTCTTCTATGCCATAGCCAGCCCATTTATTCAGATGCTTTAGCCAGAAAGCATATTATCTCGTCTGAGCTTAGTTGACCAAGATTTACTATGTAGAAATTTCCTTCTCTTGTTCCGGTCAGATTTATGGCAGATATCTTCAGATCTCTAACTTGACATTGATTGTTGAGGAATGTTACTTGATGACCCTTGTCACAGAGTTGTCTTATGCTCAGAAGATTATGTTGTAGTCCTTCCACATATACCACTTTGCTGAAGGACACTGCACCATTTCCTGCTGAGCCATATCCTCTTGTCTTGCCAGAGCCATTATCTCCAAAGATGACTGAAGGACCCTCTTTTTCTATGTAGTTAGACAGAAGGGCTTTTTTTCGAGTCATGTGCCTTGAGCATCCACTATCCAAATACCAGGTTGTGATCGTGGAGCTTTATTCCTATGGTAACATTAAACTTTCATTTTGGTAGCCATACTTGCATGGATCCTACTTTGTTAGTACCCTTGGGAACCCAAATCTACTTGATTTTGGGTTTCACATGCGTAGGATTATAATAGCATATTGCAGCCTTGTGACCAACCTTATTGCACACAAAACATCTAATATGATGCATGCTTGTGTGTGTATGAGGATTCTTCTTCCATTTGGACTTTTATGGGTTATTAGTCATCCTTCTATTAGATTAATTCTTCTTCTTCAATATGTCCTTGTGTTTCATGATTTGAGATGAGTGTATCTTTCCTCTATTGTTCCTTCCCAGTTGGTTCGTGGAGTTGATTTTACTTGACTCTATGATCCTTTGAGGTTGAAAAGTAGTGGCTGAGTTAATCTTCTCTTTTTTGAAACCCAGGCCAGCATGAGATCCTTTATTCCTTGGAATATGGATTGAATCAGAAGAGCAGGGTTGGACTGGTTCTTCGTTCTGTGAGGATTTTATAAATATAATGCCTCTACTAAAACTTGAAGCATTACTAGTGCTAGTTTCCTTTACCTTTTCCACACATAGCTCTGAGATGGATTCCCCAAAGCCTAATCATGTTCTGTCAGAGATGCTTATCTGGCTAGAGATCAAGGAGTCCATGGATGAAGAGGATTTATTCCATGTAGAGATTGTCCTTTCTAGTTCCTCAATTTTAGAGGTTAGACTTGATTCTGTTTGTGCATTGAGCTCATTGGTCTGTTTTAGAAGCTTATTCTCAGCTTCAAACATGAAGAGAGAGTCCGTACTTAGAAGGGTTGTTTCCAGTTCTTCCTGAACTTTCTCTTTTTTCGTTTGAAGAAGTGAATAATCTTTGGACAAAACTCTGAACCATTTCATGTATTGATGTAGATCAGATGTTATGTCATGCAGAGAAGTTCTTAAATCATCAATGTCTATATCAGGAGAGTTAAAGTCAAATACGTCATTTATACTTACTTCATGAAGGTTGGAGGTCTTTTTTGTCCTTTCCATGCTTGGCCATCAGGCAAAGATTTGCCATTTGAGGATCTTCATTATCTCCAGATTCAGGAGTTGAGTCATTGTCTGAGTCACTCCACGATCCTCCAGCTATAAGACCTTTGTCTTTCTTTTGAGGCCTTTTGTTGCCTTTGAATTCCTTCTTTGGATGTGATTTCTTCATTAGTTCTTCTCTAAGAGGTTTGTTGCAGTTTGCATTGAAATATCTAGGCTTCTTGCAAATGTAGCATAGATCTTTTTCTTGCTTCTGGCTACTGTAGTTGTTGACTTTCTTTGGTTTGCTAAAATTTTCCTTGACGCATGAACCATCTGAGTCTTTTTACCAGCATTGCAAGGTCTTCGTCATAATTTTCATTATAGTTAGAGTCATTTTCAGTGTTGACTCTGGAGATGTTGTCAGTTGCTTTAAGAGCAACTCCTTTATCCTTCTTTCTTCCTTCAGATAGAGTTTCTGCTCATTGAGTCAGCTCCAGTTCATATGTAAGAAGATTGCCATATAGCTGTTGAACAGTCATTTTATGGAGATTTTTTGACACTCTAATAGCAGTGGTTTTGGCATCCCACTTGCTAGGTAAGACTCTCATGAACTTTATGATCAGATCTTTATTTGGATAGATCTTTCCATAGGCTCGTAGAGAGTTGAGTAGTACGTTGAATCTTTCGTAGATGGAAGTGACGTTTTCTCCTTGAACATGTGCAAACATCTCATATTACTGAGTCAAGAGAGATTGCTTGTTTTCTCTGACTTCTTCTGTTCCTTCATGTATAATGAGGAATGCTTCCCAAACCTCCTTTTATGTTATGTTGTTGACCACATTCTTGAACAGGTCATCTTCTAAGGATTGGAACAAAATGTTCTTGGCCTTTTTGTCGAGTTGAACAACTCTCTTTTCGTTCTCTATCCATTCTTCTTTGACCTTGATCTGTATTCTGTTTGGGTCATCTGGAGTTGGTGCAAGCTTTGTAGGAACGTAGGGCCAATTCTGAAAAGTTTTAAATAGATCTTCATCTAGTGAATCCATGTATACTTACATTCGAACTTTCCAGTTGGCGAATTTGTCTTTGTTGCACATAGGTGGCTGGCTGCCTCTTCTAGTCTTTGATTCGCTTATCAGATGTGCCATTGGATCTACTTAAGCTTTGTAGGTTGTTTGATAGAACCTGCTTTGATACCAATTATTAGTTCCCGGAGGCACAATAGTTATCTAGAAGGGGGGTTGAATAGATATTTAAAATTCTTCTTTAAATACTTTGTTAGTTTTATTATTGATTCAAACACAGTGGAATTAAGATTTGTTTGAACTCCTTCTTAGATATGGTGAGTCAATGAGAGTGAGGTAGTTATAACAATTATAGCAGTTATGGCAAGAATGTAATAGACACGACAGTTTTAAGTGGTTCAGAGCACTTAAAGCACCTAATCCACTCTTCTACTCCTTGAGTAGGAAATCCAATAAGGATATCTTTTACATTTTCTGAATCTCACAGATTCCTTCTAGACTAGCAGTTTAGGTACTTCTTAGTTCACTTTTGAACTCTTCAAGTCCAGCAGACTTGGTTCTTCACAGTTCACTTAGAACTCTTCAAGTCCTTCTGACTTGGAGCATCTTACTTCACTTGATTGGTAGTTGATAAGTTCTTGATTGGTGCTACTCAGTTACTGTTAAGCTCTTGTTCGAAAGAACTGAGTAGCTGAGCAAGTTTTCTCTTTTTCAGATCGTAGAGTTGAGAGTTGAGTGTTCTTCAGCGTTTTGTTCAATGCTTGCTTCCCCTCTTTCATCTGTAGATGTTTTGCATATATGTGATCCTTGAAATGTATCTGTTGAAGATATCCGTTAAAGCATTAAATGCATTTGACATTTCTGAACTTTGATGGAGACTTTTCTGCACATCTTCTAGTATTCTGGCCCACTGATGTGACAACCCGAGAATTTAGAAAATTTTTAAAATCATAATTGATGGATTTAAGGTAAAATAATAGACCTAGACAGAAAATAAGTGTATGCATTTGATATTTTTGGGAAGGAATTTTGTGGATTTAAAATTTATGTGGTGAATTATTCAGGATTATGTATATAAGTGAATATGTTCTGTGTATATGAATATTATGTGATGGTTTATATTTGTTTATTATATAAACAAGTAAAAGAAACTAAGGTAATCCTAATTATATATTAGGAATGAAGAATTTAATAACTTAAGGGTTATGATATGGGAGAATATTAGTATATAAATTATATACTAATTTTAAGAGATTTATTTTATACATCTCAATTAATTAATTTTATAACCTAATTATAGCAAATTTAATTGGGTTAAAAATTAAGTGTATGCAAGTAAGGATTTAAATTATAATTGTGTACATGAAAATCATAATTAAATAATTAGGGAATAGTAATATTAAGAGTCTTTGGAATATGTTATTTGTTATGGCCCAAAGAAATTAATTTGTAAGCACAAAATATTAAAAGAATAGTTGAATTAATTATTTAAAGTCCAAAACAAATGGACTATCTTAATTAAATATATAAGGTTATGTAAATTAAATGTATTGGACTATGATATTTTATACATGGCCTACGACAATTATTAGAGAGCCCAAACAAGTAAAGGATTGGCCCAACATTTAGCCTAATTTTTAGCCCAAGTGGTGAGGGACTTGTTAGTCATTTGATTTAAGTATGTTAGCACATGGTTAATTGAATTTGGCAAGATTTGTTTCATATCTCCTAGCCAAGTGTCTCCTAATGCTTTACTCTAAATATTTTGTTGGGATTTACAAGTAAGCTAAGAGATAGGAGAGAGAAAGAGAAAGGATGAGATATAGTGGAGTTATTAAGGCCACATGACCGGTTACTTAAGAAAAGGAAAAAAGGGGGGAGGTATTTGATGATCATGTACCTTTAGTTGGTAGATTACTTTAATAGGTGGCATGTTTTTAATGAGACAACACTTTGTTGTTTCTTCCAAGCAACCTCCTAAATAATTATGAGAGAGAGCACGTAAAGATATGGATGGATTTGAAAAGGCCACTTGGCCGAAAATAATGAGGGAGGGGAAAAGTATGAGCTTGATAGATTAGATATAACAAATATATCTACTAACAAAATTATATTCTTTCATTTTCTCTTTCATCATTTCTATTTCCTTAACTTAGTAATTAAAGCGAACAAGCTAGAGAGAGTGAGAGAGAGTATTCAGTGGAAGAGAGAAGAAAGAGGGTGAGTGTTTTGTTTGTTCAAAGTTCCTTAATCTAAACTTAGGAAGAAGAAGAGAGAAGAACAAGCAAAGGTATAAATTTTTTACTTTAATTTAGTATTATTTCCTTTTTGGTTTGATTTGATTTTTGATAATATGAAGTTATGATCTTGAGTTTTAAAACCTTATATCTATGTTTATATAAGTGTTTCATGTTTAGATCTAACTGTTGGGTAAAATCTAATTACGCACAACACGCAAGTATACGTGGTCAACAAGTAATAAAGTGATAAGTTGAGTATTGTTCCCACAGAGATAAATTAGTAAATACCTTAACTTACAATTACCAATCTTCTATTAACCCTAATTTTATTAAACAAATCAAATTCAATGATTTAAATTAACGAAACTAAAATTAAGAATAATTAAATTAACATAAAACAATCACGAATATCAAAATCTGAATTTTTAAACAATTGATGGAGAATTAGACTTATGATTTCACCCTAAGCTTCACTTTGATTTTAACACCTTTATTCCAATTCAACGCACTATCCCAGTTTATTAATCAAAAACACGAACGTAGTATTAACCACCTCTCAATGCACTAATACCATATTAACTTCAATCCACAATTAAGATAGAAATTCGTTAAACACCTTAATCAACTAACCCACTATATCTCTATGTGAATTACAATTGAAGAAGGTTGAAGAATAAGTTCTCTATCCAATTACATGCGGTGTCAAGCATATCTCTACCTTAACACTCATCAAGTTTAAGCTACTAACAAAATCTTGAACACATGCTATATTAACTAGGTCTAGATTTGAATATCCTCTCTCGATTCCATCCAACTCCACCAAGAATTGTTGATCAAGCAATTCATAGATTCAAGCACAAATTAATATAGATAAACTGGAGATAGCTTATTAAATTGGAAATCAAAGCTTACAAAATCATCAATTTACTTAAGGATCCATCACAAGCCTAAAAAGTGAATTAGTTCATAATAAACGAAATAAACGCTGAATAAATCATAGAAATCATTCTCTCAATTACAAATAATAATCTAACACAAAGAATATTAGAAAACACCCTTCACGTAGACTAAAGTTGCAATCGTCTTGAAAAACTCCTCGAAATACCCCTCCACGCTTGTTCTCTAAAACTCAGCTTTGATCTTCGTTATCTCACTAACTGATATCCCAATTGTGTTTGATAGAGTAGTATATGTCTAGCATAACACTATAGCCGCATTTTCTATCCAATAGAGTTATAATACCATGCAAATAGCTAAAGTTCATGCCCAAAAGGAATTTTAACCATAGCAGGACACTCAGATTTTTTTTTCGCCTCGGTGGTAGTGTAGTTTAGTAATGCCGCATACGGCTTTGTCTCTGATAATCGACTTTGAAGACCTCTCATACCGTGGGTTTGTGAACTGTGCATGCCCGCCCCAGTAGGGGTGTGTTTTGTTATCTAACTTAGCTGCATTACTAAGTTACTTCCAAATATGCTCCATTTAAGTTCCAAATGCACCGAATATCACCAATTGTACATTAAATGCCACAACCACCAACCTACACATAAAATAACATAGAATAAGTAAAAATGCACATAATTACAAGAATATAGCAACAAATAAGCATGAATTAGAAATGAAATCGCGTATATAAAATACACTTATCAAAATATTTAGTCCTCTAGCATAAGACACATACTGCAATGCAATGATATGAATCTTATCCACAATATCCATACCCAAATAAATCCTCATCACAATTATCGATATATTATTTTACAAAAATGGTGAGGACTACTAAACAACTCTCTAGAACCATCATCCCATACCCCAACTCGTACTCGCTACATTCTCGCCTCCTGAGAAGAAAAATGGAACAAAAAGGAAAATGGTGAGCTCAACTAGCCCAGTAAAGAACATTATGACTAAGATAATATAGAACAAATTATCGTTAGTCTTCAACAGGGAAAAATCTGAGATAATATAATAGACAACAAGTTTCAGATCAATATTCGCAGCGAAAATAATAATTCATAGAAGAGTTACGTAGAGAATGAAATCTACTATTATCTATGAATTTAAAAGTCCATCAAAAGTATTTTTATCCCTGTAACATCAATCAATATACATCTTGAATCAAATATTCATCTTTGCACTACAGGCCAAAGATATTCATCAGTTGGTCATGTTCATCTCAACACTTGTTCATCTTTGCACTACGGGCCAAAGATATTCATCATAAAATCATTAATCTTTGCACTACAGGCCAAAGATATTCAATTATATCATCATTTAGGACTGAGGATGATGAAAAATATTTTAAAGAAAACGAATCCAGTGAAACAAAAGAATAAACATTTAAGGATTCGTATTTCGATTTATTCATGTCCAAAAATACCACATAAATAATCATAGTGGAGTAAAATTCAAGAATTATCAAAACATGGATACAATCAAATCTAGTATCTATAATAGATATTTTGGACGAAAAACAAAAATTTAATTTTTTCTGTGAATAGTGACGTATTCGTGAATAGTGTCATATACGTGAATAGTGCCGTATACGTGAATAGTAACCCCGATACTAAAAGACAAGAATTTCACAAGAAAAATACTCCCAATATTCGGGCGTAATGATATTGAATGAAATAATATCATTTAAAAAAAAAATATCCCTTACCTCGAAAAAGACAAGTATTTCTAATGGAATATCTGGATATAGTGTTGAAGGGAACTTGCACCGTATAGCAACACTCAAAGTATCAAAATACTCACAAGAATACGCTCAATATATAGAGAGAGAAACAGAGAGAAAACTTCAGTTTCTGGTGTGATTTTCAATTCTAACCTAAGCACCCTATTTATAGGAAAATACTTAGAACACCAAAGCAGAAAATTTAATAAAATAATAGTATACTTTTTTTAATTTCCTTAGCACACCTCACCAGCTGATTTCAACCATTAACATGTGCCACTCAAATGGAAAAAATGTTATTCTTAATAAAAATAATTAAAACTTCCAAAAATCAATTATTTCGGAACTTCAATAATTCATGATAAATAGCCCTTTTGTCAGAAAAAATTGAACCTCGTGCCTTTTCCATAGAAAATTCCATTATCTACAACTTTGCAGAAGAAAGTTTTTCCAAATTCCAAACAAAAATTGACCGAAATTCACAAACGGGCAATTTTACAGGCTATAATCAAATTTCAGTCAAGAAATGGGGTCCACCGACATGTTTAACATGTTTTTAACATTTATTGTAACAAAAATACTCTTCCTCCTCATATACTCATATATCCCACATTCATTGTAAAAATATCACCATTATTATATTATTAAAATATAATAATATATTTAAATGAATTATTTTATCAGAAAAAGATAAAATGTTAATTTTCAACAATTGTCACATTAAAAATTTTCTCCATCTATATCCACATAAAATTAATATTTTTCTCATCATATAAATCAATAATTAATTATTCACAAATAATATTACGTAATCACAATATCGACAACCAAGCAGCTCCTGTCAGAAAGAGGGGCTTTCCAATAAGGATTTCTCCTTACTGGTCCGCAATTAGATGACCTAACCTCTCCTTAGACAGAACTTTCTAGACATTGCCAATAATGTTATCTAATAATATTATTCAGATAATATGAATTATTGCTCCGATAATGGAAAATATTGTGTAGTGACAATTATTAAAACAACAGTAATATAAAATATCAACGCAGCAATTATTGAATCAATAAAATAAAATATTGACAAGTAATTATCGTAATAATTATCGAGTAGTGCCTTCTTACGTAAGAATCAATAATTGGTGCAATACCGTAAAGCATCGTGTTTTAACCATTTAGTATTTTAACAAGATTAACTGTAAGAATAACTACGCTGTTATTTATAAACAACTTATACTACTGTCGTTTTCTTCATCCAATCGCTTTCGTTATGGGGCCCACATTAAGGTTGTGCCACAAATATTTAATATTCCCCGACAAAGAAGAATATTCCATGACCAAACGAATATTTTATAACCACTTGCTTATTTGAAATATTTGCGTATTTTACCCATAACTATCCACATTAATCAAATCAACCCTTACTATAAATAATAAGAGGAAATTCAATTTTATTTATAATAAGTTTGGGTCTTACAACCTCCCCTCATGAAATTTCATCCTCGAAATTGACATACATGCCTGGTTTTTCGAAAAGGTGAGGGTACCTCGCTTTCATTTCTGTTTTCAACTCCCAGGTCATTTCCTCTATAGCATGGTTCCTCCACAAAACTTTAACTTGTGGTATGACCTACGTGCGTAGAACATGTTCCTTCCTATCCGAGATCTTGACAGGTACCTCCTCATATGTTAAATCTTCGGCAATCTCATCCGGTTCTAACTCAATGACGTGGTTCGGGTCTTTCACATATTTACGAAGCACAGATATGTGAAAAACGTTATGAACACGAGACATACTTAGAGGTAACGCGAGTCTATAGGCTACATTTCCTAGTCGATCAAGAATCTAAAATGGACCAATAAATCATGGATTGAGCTTTCCTCTCTTTCCGAATCATGTAACTCCCTTCCATGGAGCAACTCGCAATAATACATGATCCCCAATACTAAATTCCACGTCCTTTCGATGAAGATCTGCATAACTCTTTTGTCGATCTTGTGCTGTTTGTATACGTTGTCGAATCATTTGGATCTTTTCCGTAGTCATACGTACCAAATCAGGTCCCAACAATGTTGCTTCACCCACCTCATCCCAATATATTGGAGAGTGAAACTTTCGTCCATATAATGCTTCAAATGGAGCCACGCCTAAACTTGCTTGATAATTGTTGTTGTAGGAGAATTCCACCAATGGTAAATACTTATCCCAACTCCCTTTGAAGTCTAGGACACAGAGTCTTAATATGTCTTCAAGAGTTTGAATAGTCCTCTCTCGATTGTCCGTCGCATTTGAGGATGGTATGTTTAAATCGAATCGTAAATCTGCGCTCCATAGCTTTTTTGCAAGCTAACCCAAAATCTTGAAGTGAATCTTGGGTCACGATCTGAAACTATGGATACTGGCATGCCATGCAATCTCACAATCTCATTTACATACATACTAGCAAGACGTTCAAGGGAATAAGTCTCCCGTATCGGCAAGAAATGAGCAGACTTGGTTAATCTATCAACAATAACCCAAATATCATTTATGCCTTGAGAAACCGTGGGAAGACCCGTAACAAAATCCATGGTAATGTGTTCCCACTTCCATTTCGGAATCTCAAGTGGTTGCAATGGACCCTTAGGCACTTGATGCTCCGCCTTTACACGTTGACAAGTTAAACACCTCGAGATAAACTTCGCAATCTCTCTCTTCATATTGTTCCACCAAAATGTATGTCGAAGATCACGATACATCTTGGTACTTCCAGGATGAATTGAAAATGGTGTATTGTGTGCCTTCATCATGATCTTGTACTTCAAATCAGAATCATTAGGAACACAAAGTCTAGAGTGGACTCGAAGTATTCCTTCTTCATCGATTCTTGCTTCTGGAATAACACCTTCTTGTACTTTCTTCTTCATACGCATCAGCTCCGGATCGGTGGCTTGAGTAACTTTAACTTTTTCTATTAAAGTTAGCTCTATGCGTATACTTGACATCATCGCACTCGCTCCTCGTGATATGATCTTCTACTCAATGCGCCACCTACCACGCTTGTTTTTCCAGGATGGTATTGAATAGTGTGGTCGTAATCTTTCAATGTACTCGAGCCAACGTTGTTGCCGCATGTTGAGTTCTTTTGGGTGAAGAAATATTTCGAGGCTTTTATGGTTTGAATATATCTCCACTTTCTCCCCAGATAGATAGTGCCTCCAGATCTTTAGCGAAAAAACGATCGGGCCGCTAACTCTAGATCATGAGTAGGATAATTCCTCTCATACTCTTTTTAAGTTGTCGCGAGGCATAGGCTATGACTTTCCCACGTTGCATGAGAACACATCCTAACCCTTTGCTCAAGCATCACAGTCAGATAACAAATCCATCCAAACCAGATGGTATTATCGTAACAGTGCCAAATAAGTCTCCTCTTAAGCTCTTGGAAACTCTTCTCGCATTCCTCGCTTCCATACTTAATTTTGTGTCCTTCCGAAGTTAGTTGAGTTAATGGAGTAGCAACCGAGAAAACCCTTCCACGAATCTTCGATAATAACCAAACCTAAGCCCGTAAAGTCTGCGACTTTGGTCACCGTCTTTATTTTCTAACTTTGTATTGCTTCAATCTTCATTGGGTCAACAGATAATCCATGTTTTGACACCACATGCCCAAGGAATGCTACTTCCTCAAGCCGTAACTCGCATTTCTTCAACTTTGCATATAGTTTGTTTTTTCGAAGCCTTTCGAGTACCAAAACTTCAAATGGTGCTCATGATCTTCACGACTTTTGGAATATATGAGGATGTCATCAATAAAGACAACAACGAACTGATCCAAATAATCCTTGAATACTTGGTTCATCATATCCATGAAAGTCGCAGGAGCATTAGTCAATCCAAAAGACATGACTAAGAATTCATAATGCCCGCATCAAGTTCTCAAGGCGTCTTTTGAATATCCTCGATTCTAATCTTCAATTGATGATATCCAAAATGAAGATCGATCTTTGAAAAGAATTATGCTCCTTGTAATCGGTCAAACAGGTCATCAATACGAGGTAAGCGATACCTATTCTTGATGGTGACATGGTTCAATTCCTGTGTAATCAATATAAAGTCGCATACTCCCGTCTTTCTTCTTTACTTAATAAAACAGAGCACCCCAAGGAGATGTACTAGATTTAATGAAATCGATGTCCAACAACTCCGTAGTTGGACCTTTAACTCTCGAAGTTCAATAGAGCCATTCGATATGGGGTTTTGAAATGGGCTTTGTACCGTGTTCAAGATCAATAAAGAATTCAACTTCACGCTCCGGGGTAGACCGAGGAAGTTCTTCAGAAATACGCCAGAAATTTACTAACAACAGAATATTATTCAAATCGACGTGTCTTTATTCAAATCCATAACATGGGCTAAGAAAGCTTGACATCCGCTTTTTCAATAAACGAATAGCTTTATGACTTGATATGACAGTTGATTGATTTTAGTGGTTTAGTTACTTGATTCATACAAAGTTGGTTAGGAATATGAAAACTAACAACCTTACGAAAATAATCAATTTTGGCATGATGAGTAGTTAACCAATCAATCCCTAAAATCACATCAAAAGCAAGTATCTTTAAAGAGATAAGGTCAATAGGTAAGGTGATGGTGCCAACTTGGATCAAACAAGATTTATAAACAGTGGATGTGATGAAAGTTTCTCCTAATGGAGTCTCCACAGATAAATCAAAGATTAATTTCTCCGGAGTCAAGTTTAAACGTTGAGCACAAGGTGGAGAGATAAATGAATGGGTAGCACCCCAGATTCAGTAATGTATAAACTTCGCAAGAATTTACGATTAGCTTACCCGTGATCACCTCGCTTTTGGGTTCCTCAGATTTTGACCGACCACGATAAACGCTCTTTTCAGAACCGCTGACTTTGACTTTTCTGGGGATGACCTTTTGAGTCACCATCGCCATTGGACTTGGTTTTACTACCGCATAATCTCGAGCGATATGTCCTTCCTTTCCACAATTATAACATACCTTGAACTGTTGTGGGCAGTTTGGGCTGATATGTCCTTTTTTCCCGCATTTGTAGCATACGACCGGTGGTCATTCTCATCCCTTAGAACCAGCTGCTGCTGGTGCTGACGTCTTTGCATTGTCATTGTTGAATCTCCTCTTTTTAAAATCCCCCCCCCCGACTCACTTCTTCAATTTTCATGGCCATGATTACCACCAGAGTGGTTGCCGTTCTTGTCCAGTATTCTTCTTTCTCCGCTTAGTTATCATTGTTTCGATGACTTCTCATCACCCAGATGATCCCGGTTGTGGTCCTTGGTTGAACGTACTTCGTTATCTCGCTTCTAATAATTGAGCCCCATTGACAACATCCGAATAGAGAAAATTTATGAGAAATGAGATATTGACGTATGTCGGGTTTCAAACCTCTTAGAAACATCCGCGTCATACGTTCCTCATTCTCCACCAAATGAGGTGCAAACCTGGATAACTCTGCAAACTTCGCCTCGTACTGGGACACCGTCATGTTATTCTACTCCAGTCTAATAAACTCTACCTCCTTCATATGACGAATACTTTCAGGAAAGTACTTGTCATTGAAAAGTTTCTGAAATGTTTCCCAAGACATGCTAAGTGTGGCTAGATGGGTACGCTTCACAGATTCCCACCAGTAATCTGCTTCATTACGGAACATAAAGGTGGTGAATGGAACCTTCTGTTCCTCCATGCATCCCAAGACGTCGAATATCTTGGTAATCTGTTTGACCCACGTCTCCGCCTTAATCGGATCCGACTTTCCCCAGAATTCTGGTGGTCCCAACTCCTTGAATTGCTTGGCTGTGACAAACCGTGCATTGTTATCATTTCCTCCTGTATTTTGAACACGAGTCTCCCTCGTTTGATTTTGTATGAACTGCAAAAAGCTTCTAAACATTGCGTCGTTCACCGTCTGATCAGTGCTGTTGTTACAGGAGGAACATTGCCGGCCTGTTGCACGTTTTCCTCGTTGGTGAGTACAGGCATCTCCACGGTCTTATTTACTCCACTGTTAACATTCTCAGTTGCCATTCTTAAATACTGCCATAAAACAAGGGTTAATTAAACCAATTAACATATCACATAATGTCCATATATTATGACCGACCAACAAATAAGCTTAGGTAGGACACACTAGCAAAGGATTTACTCGTCTCTCCCCTCCTAGTTCTATTCCCCGATCTCCGCCAGAGATCATATCCCTAAGCTCGATATTAATCATGACGCCCCAAAATAGGTATACATCACCCATTTTGAGTCGTCAATAACATGGTACAGAAATAACTACAACTTTATTAATATAACATAAAAACTGTGAGTTTAAATACAAATATTGTCATCTAGACAATATCCATACCCAAATAAATCCTCATCACAATTATCGAAACATTATTTTACAAAAATGGTGAGGACTACTAAACAACTCTCTATAACCATCATCCCATACCCCGACTCGTACTCGCTACATTCTCGCCTCTTGAGAAGAAAAATGGAACAAAAAGGAAAAGGGTGAGCTCAACTAGCCCAGTAAAGAACATTATGACTAAGATAATATAAAACAAATTATCGTTAGTCTTCAACAGGGAAAAATCTGAGATAATATAATAGACAACAAGTTTCAGATCAATATTCGCAGCGGAAATAATAATTCATAGAAGAGTTACGTAGAGAATGAAATCTACTATTATCTATGAATTTAAAAGTCCATCAACAGTATTTTTATCCCTGTAACATCAATCAATATACATCTTGAATCAAATATTCATCTTTGCACTACAAGCCAAAGATATTCATCAGTTGGTCATGTTCATCTCAACACCTGTTCATCTTTGCACTACGAGCCAAAGATATTCATCATAAAATCATTAATCTTTGCACTACAAGCCAAAGATATTCAATTATATCATCATTTAGGACTGAGGATGATGAAAAATATTTTAAAGAAAACGAATCCAGTGAAACAAAAGAATAAACATTTAAGGATTCGTATTTCGGTTTATTCATGTCCAAAAATACCTCATAAATAATCATAGTGGAGTAAAATTCAAGAATGATAAAAACATGGATACAATCAAAGCTAGTATCCATAATAGATATTTTGGACGAAAAAAAAAAATTTATTTTTTTTCTATGAATAGTGCCGTATACGTGAATAGTGTCGTATACGTGAATAGTAACCCCGACACTAAAAGACAAGAATTTCACAAGAAAAATACTCCCAATATTCCGGCGTAATGATATTGAAAGAAATAATATCATTTAAAAAATAATAATATCCCTTACCTCGAAAAGACAGTACTTCTAACTGGAATATCGGATATAGTGCTGAAGGGAACTTGCACCGTATAGCAACACTCAAAGTATCAAAATACTCACAAGAATACGCTCAATATATAGAGAGAGAAAGAGAGAGAAAACTTCAGTTTCTGGTGTGATTTTCAATTCTAACCTAAGCACCCTATTTATAGGAAAATGCTTAAAAACACCAAAGTAGAAAATTTAATAAAATAATAATATATTTTTCTTAATTTCCTTAGCACACCTCACCAACTGATTTCAACCATTAAAATGTGCCACTCAAATGGAAAAAACATTTTTCTTAATAAAAATAATTAAAACTTCTAAAAATTAATTATTTTGGAACTTCAATAATTCATGATAAATAGCCCTTTTGTCAGAAAAATTCGAACCTCATATCTTTTCCATGGGAAATTCCATTATCTACAACTTTGCAGAAGAAAGTTTTTTTAAATTTCAAACAGAAATTGACCGAAATTCACAAACGGGCGATTTTACAGGCTATAATCAAATTTCAGTCAAGAAATGGGGTCCATCGACATGTTTAACATGTTTTTAACATTTATTATAACAAAAATACTCTTCCTCCTCATATACTCATATATTCCACATTCATTGTAAAAATATCATCATTTTTATATTATTAAAATATAATAATATATTTAAATAAATTATTTTATCAGAAAAAGATAAAATGTTAATTTTCAACAATTGTCACATTAAAAATTTTCTCCATCTATATCCACATAAAATCAATATTTTCTCATCATATAAATCAATAATTAATTATTCACAAATAATATTATGTAATCACAACATCGACAACCGTGCGGTTCCTAAGAAAGAGGGGCTTTCAATAAGGATTTCTCTCATCATGGCGCAATTAGATGACCTAACCTCTCCTTAGATGTAACTTTCTAGACATTGCCAATAATGTTATCTAATAATATTATTCAGATAATATGAATTATTGTCGATAATGGAAAATACTATGTAGTGACAATTATTGAAACAACAAAGAATATAAAATATCAACGCATCAATTATTGAATCAATAAAATAAAATAACAATAATATCGAATAATTAGAATTATACGAAAGAATCAATTATCGAGTAGTGTTTTAACCACGTAAGTAATCAATAATTGGTGTAATAGTACGCTGTTATTTATAAACAACTTATTTTAACCAATCGCTTTCCATTAAGTATTTTAACAAGATATTCTTGACAAAGAAGAATATTCCACACCAAACGAATATTTATAAACTTATTTGAAAACTTATACATAACTATCCACATTTTCTTCATTCAATCGAAATTCAATTTTATTTATAATGGGGTCTTACACACACAAGGTCACTCAAATTCAATACATCGCATTTAATATTCCAAAGACAAACAAAACTTAAAAAGAATATTTCACTAAAATAACCAAAAACGAATATTTTATAACCACTTTTTGTATTCATTTTTTTTCTTTTTATTTGAAATATTTTAGGTATTTTACCCATAACTATTCACATTAATCAAAATCAATCCCTTACTATTTCAAAATAATAAATGGAGGAAATTCAATTTTATTTATAATAAGTTGGGGTCTTACATATGTTAAGCGTACTATCCTTTTATACAGATTTCAAACAAACTCAAGATTCAATTCATACACGATTATTGTGTCATAGTTCTAATACTCAATACTGTATTTGCTACTTATTTGACAATCACATCATAGGCCCACAATAACATGAAACACAACATTGAAGGACTAAAGTAACACAATAATTACTAATTAACATATTTTTATTTTTTTATATAAATATGGATGGATAACAAAATGCATTACACTATTCTCTACTATGCAAACCTAAGCTACCATGAATGCCCTATGCTATCATGCGATACTGAAAATAAAATGCAATACATAAATTTAATTGCCTAAAATTTAAAATGAGTCCTAAAAACTAAAATGCATGCAAAACATGTATTTAAATCCCCCAAACTTAAACAATACAATGTCCTCATTGGATAAATGATCAAAATAAGTACGTGAGGACTTCCCTGTCAATACTTAAGCTTGAGGAGGTTGTTGTTGTTCTTCTTCATCGGAATCACTCGGTGGGAACCTTGGCATTGGACCGGGCTATTGATATGGAAATTGTGCTGTCGGGTTGAAACTTTGAAGTGTTTTGTTTAATGAGGCAAAAGAGGTGTGCATAGCTTCAAACATGTGCTCTTGCCTCATCGCCAATCGGTGCATTTCTCAACGAGTTGCCTTGGTGTGTACATTCAGTTGATTTTGGAGATCAAAGAATTGAGATCTGGATATAGCCTCGGTCCTCGGTACCTGCTCATCCCTTTGATTGCCCATGTCGTCGTCTTCATCCCCCGATGTCTCTGTAGCCTCCGCATTGTCTTCCGAAGATAATGGGAAAATGAAACCCAATCCCCGCGGATGTGACTCGCCTCCTGCCCACACAGAGTATCGCGCAATCATTCTTGAATCAAGTAGTGCGAGCGAAATTTGAGTGGGTTCGTCATCCGACCATCTAACTCCTGCTTGACGGCACAACCCACATATAAGTGACGGGTGTGGCAATCCTCCAGAAAAATTCCTACGTAGGCACCGGCGGATAGAGAAGCAGATGATAGCCCCGACGTCAATAATAAAGTCTTGCACAATGGCGAACAAAAGCAACGCCTTCTCCTTGGTGACGTCTGAAGTGTGTTGGGACGGAAGAAATTTCGCGTAGAGGAAGGCATACCAAATTTTTCCATACCGGCTAAGGTTCTTGCTGGGGAACACGGTGCCTCCCTTTCGACCTTTCATCCATGACGTTTCTGGCTTTATCATTTCCATGATAACTTCATCAAAATCCGGAACAAAATTATGGAGATGCTCGTACTGGCAGTGGCGAGGCACCCTCAGTTGGTAGTACGTATTGATGGCGTCCGCACTGAATGGGACCAACCGTCCTCGTACAAAAGCGTGGAATGGTTCTTTGTCCTCAGCATTTTCATAAAACTCCTTGACAATATTCACGACGGCTGGTTCCGGCTCTTCGGTGAATTTTACCCATCCCTTTTGGTAAAATTGCGGCATGAGCTCCCCATCATTAGCATCTGGTGCCAACCCCCGCTCCGGTGTAAGGGCTTTGGTGAGCATGTAGTCATACCAGTCGGCGGCGACGACACTTGCAAATTTTCGACGATCGAAGGTGCGGATAGGTTGGGATGGTCATGAACTCTCCCCCCATTGGCGTTTAGATGATGATGATGAAGCCATTTCTCCCTATTGCTGGTTTTGCCCTAACTCTCCCCCAAACTCTACAATTGTATCTCTCTAGCTCATAATTATGCTATCTTGATGCCTAATATGAAGTGTGGTGGAGAGGTTTGGAAGAATTGGTGTGATATTTATAGATGGGGAGGGTAGTCTAGCATTGGTCGAATGAGAAGGTGAAGAAGTGGGGAAATGGAGAGTAGTAATACAGTCTTGGGAATGTGGGGAGAGTGGGTGGTAGTTATGGAGTAGTGGGGAATTATAAAAGTGGGAGTTATTGGGAAGGAGAGAAGACCAGCAAAACTGCCACGTCTATCCACATTTCTGGACCCCTGCCCCTGGCGGGGGGTAATGAGCTAAAAAGGCCCACCCCGACGGGCATAGTCCCTGACTTCTGATGTTGAGTACCCCCGCCCCGGCGGGGGTTGTAGTGTTTTAAGGGCCAACCCCGGCGGGCTATGTCACTGTCTAGAAGTCATGTTTTGCTTTAGCTTTAGCTTACTCTGCTGCAAAATACTCGCTTGACGATCCTTTTTCCAGCCTGCATGGCATGAAACATGAAAATTAGTGAGTTGTGGATGTCATGTCATATTGTGGAAAGATTAACGAGATTTTATTTTATTCTTGTACCTAATAATGTAATAAAAACTATGATTAAGCAAATATGAATGGAAAATACGATAAAGAAATAAAAATTGGGTTGCCTCCTAATGAGCGCTTGATTTTAAGTCATTCAGCCTAACTACTTCCTGCTTAAGTTGTATTGGCTAATGTGATAGCGATCACGTCGGTGTTGGCTTCTCCTCCCCAGTAATGCTTTAGATGGTGTCCATTGACTTTGAATGTTTCAAGAGGATTGTGACTATAAATTTCAACGGCCCCGTGAGGGAATACTTGCTTGACTGTGAATGGTCCCGACCATCTTGATTTAAGCTTTCCGGGGAAAAAACGCAGCCTTGAGTTGAATAATAGTACTGATTGGCCAGGCTCGAATGTTCGACGCAAAATTTTCTGGTCGTGCCATCTTTTGACTTTTTCTTTGTATATCTTGGCATTCTAATAGGCATGAAGGCGAAACTCGTCTAGTTCATTCAACTGAAGTAGTCTCTTCTCTCCTACAGCTTTTTGATCAAAATTGAGTTTTTGCACTGCCCAATATGCCTTATGTTGTAGTTCCACCGGTAAATGACATGCCTTCCCGTACAACAGTTGATATGGTGACATCCCAATTGGCATCTTGTATGCTGTCCGATAAGCCCATAAAGCATCATCCAATCTAAGTGACCAATCTTTCCGACTCAAATTCACCACTTTCTCCAATATCTTTTTGACTTCTCTGTTCGATACCTCCGCTTGTCCACTGGTTTGAGGGTGATATGTTGTAGATATCTTGTGGTTCACCCTATACTTAGCCAAAAGAGCAGTAAATGGTTTATTGCAAAAGTGACTACCTTCGTCACTTATAATTGCTCTTAGTGTGCCAAACCTAGTGAAGATGTTCTTTTGCAGGAATTTGAGGACCACTTTAGCATCGTTTGTTGGTAGAGCTGCAGCTTCAACCCACTTTGACACGTAGTCCACTACGAGGAGAATTTATTGATTGTTCATGGACGATGAAAATGGTCCCATGAAATCGATACCCCATACATCAAAAATTTCCACTTCCAGAATCGTTTGTAAGGGCATCTCATTACGTTTCAAAATGTTGCCCACCCTTTGACACCTATCGCATTGTTTGCCAAATAGGTGGGCATCTTTAAATAATGTGGGCCAATAAAAAACATATTGCAACACCTTCGCTGCTGTTCTCTCACTCCCATAATGCCCACCATATGCCGATGAGTGACACTCAGGCAGAATATTCTTCACTTCACTATATGGGACGCACCGTCGAATCACCTTGTCGGCGCACTGCTTGAACAAATATGGATCATCCCACATGTACCACTTTACGTCGTGAAGAAATTTCTTTTTTTGTTGTCTTGTGAGGTCAGGTGGTAGAATGTTGCTCACAATGAAATTTGCATAATCGCCATACCACAGAATCTCTGCTGACATCCCAAAAAGTTTCTCATCCAGGAATGATTCATTGATTTTGCATTTGTCATCTTTTTCTTTCCCGTGGTTTTTCAGCCTCGACAAGTGGTCGGCTACTTGGTTCTCCGTCCCCTTTCTATCCTTTATTTTTAAATCGAATTCTTGCAGTAGGAGAATCCACTGGATAAGGCGTGGCTTAGCATCCTTTTTCGCTATTAAGTACCGAATCGCTGTATGGTCTGTATAGACTATCACCTTAGTCCCGATTAAGTAAGCACGAAATTTGTCAAACACATATACCACGGAAAGCAAGTCCTTTTCTGTGGTTGTGTAGTTCAATTGAGTTTCTGTAAGTGTTTTGCTTGCGTAGTATATAGCATGAAATACCTTGTCTCTTCGCTGACCCAAAACAGCCCCAACCGCGAAGTCGCTTGCATCACACATAAGCTCGAATGGCATGCTCCAATCCGGTGCAACTATAACGGGGGCTGTAGTCAATTTCCTTTTTAATAACTCAAACACTGTCTTGCAATCTTCATCAAAGCTGAATGTCGCATCTTTCTCTAAAAGACTGCATAGGGGTTTTGCAATTTTAGAGAAATCCTTTATAACCCTCCTGTAGAACCCGGCGTGTCCCAAGAAACTCCTAATACCCTTCACTGAGGTTAGTGGAGGCAATTTTTTAATTGTTTCCAAATTTTCTTTATCGACTTCCAGCCCTTGAGCCGATACCTTATGGCCCAAAATTATGCCCTCTTTAACCATGAAGTGGCATTTTTCCCAATTTAGAACGAGATTTGTGTCCTTGCATCTTTGCAGCACCATGAGCAGATTCTTCAAGCAATTATCAAAGCTGTCCCCATAAACTGAAAAATCATCAATGAAGACCTCAACGTTTTTCTCCACCATGTCCGAAAAAATGGCCATCATACACCTTTGGAAAGTTGCCGGTGCATTGCATAGTCCGAATGACATCCTTCTGAATGCAAAGGTGCCGTAAGGGCACGTAAATGTGGTCTTTTCTTGGTCCTCTGGAGCGATGACTATTTGGTTGTAGCCTGAATACCCATCCAATAAACAGTAATACTGATGTCTCGCCAATCTATCTAACATTTGGTCAATAAAGGGCAGCGAAAAATGGTCTTTACGAGTTGCCTTGTTCAATTTTTTGTAATCCATGCAAACCCGCCAACCCGTCACTGTTCTGGTTGGGATTAAATCGTTGTCGTCATTCTGCACCACCGTCATTCCTCCTTTTTTTGGTACACACTGGACTGGACTAACCCATTTACTATCGAAAATTAGATAGATGATGCCAGCGTCTAACCATTTTAAAATTTCCTTCTTAACCATTTCCTTCATAATTGGATTGAGTCGTCGCTGTTGTTCCACCATTGGTTTTGCCTCATCTTCCATCAGAATTTTGTGCATACATAATGAAGGGTTGATCCCCTTTATGTCCACAATTGTCCATCCAATAGCTAATTTGTGTTCCTGAAGCACCCTTAGCAACTTTTCTTCCTGCAATTTGTTAAGTGCAGCTGAAATAATAATAGGTAAAGAATTTAAATTTCCTAAATACGCATACCTGAGGTGCTTAGGAAGTGGCTTAAGTTCCAGCTTTGGTGGCTTTTCCAATGATGGTTTCAGTTTTTTTGCATTTACCTCCTCCGTGTGCAGTGGTTCAAATGGGGTTCTAAATCTTGGTACTCATGGCAATGAGTCTAGCAATTGAAGGTAATCCACCAATTCCAGATCATCGTTCTCTTCATCTCCCAATAATGTTGTTTCTAATGGATCGTTCACCAAACTTTTGCTCATGTCATCACTAATGATTTGCTCAATTAGGTCCATTCGAAAACATTCTTCCTCATCCGTAGGGAATTTCATGGCCTTAAACACACTGAATTTTACTTCTTGATCTTGGACCCTCATCGTGAGTTCTCCCTTTTGTACATCAATGAGTGTTCTCCCAGTAGCCAAAAATGGTCTCCCTAGGATAATTGGGATGTTCTTGTCCTCCTTAAAATCCAGAATTATAAAGTCCGCGGAGAATATAAACTTATCCACTTTCACTAAGATGTCCTCTACTATGCCTCTCGGATACGTAACTGACCTATCCGCCAAATGTAAGGAGATGTTAGTAGGCCTTGGCTCGGGCAAACCTAATTCTAAGTACACTGGCAATGGCATAAGGTTTACACTTGCCCCAAATCACATAAACACTTGCTGAAATGCCTCTCCCCGATCGTACATGGAATAGTAAAGCTCCCCGGGTCCTTGAGTTTTGGTGGTAATTTCTACTGTAATACGGCACTACACTCCTCTGTTAATGCCACAGTCTCAAAATCTTCCCATTTCTTTTTCCTTGATAGAATCCCTTTCATAAATTTTGCGTAACTAGGCATTTGTTCTAAGGCCTCTGCAAATGGTATGTTAATTTGAAGTTTCTTGAAAACTTCCAAAAATTTTGAAAATTACTTGTCTAACTTTTGTTTTTGAACTATTTGCTGGAATGGTGGGGGAGGATAAACAGCTGGTTCGTTGACTGGTCTATTCTTTTCCATCTATTTTTTTTCCCTTGCTTTACCTCACCCACTGTAATTTCCATCTCTGGTTCATTCTCCTTTGTAACAGAAATTTCTAGCTCTTGACCAACAAGCTGCTTTCCACTTCTCAACATAATGGCTTGACACTGCTCATGATTACCCTTAAGATTTTTCTCAGTGTCACTCGGTAGTGTTCCTTGTGGTTTACTATTCACTGCCAACGCTATCTGACCCATTTGATTTTCTAGATTCTTGATCGCCATCTCTTGTGCTTTAAACATCAAGTTGTGATTTTTTATAGCCAACTCGGTGGTAGCTATGAATTTATCCAACTTTTCCTCCAAATCGGGTTTCCTTTCTTGATATTGAACTTGTTGTTGCTGATTCTGGAAACCTGGAGGGTATGTTTGACGTGAAGCTTGATTTTGCTGGTTGTTGCTCCATGAGAAATTCTGATGATTCCTATTTCCTTGATTGTATGTGTTCTAATATGTGTTTTGTGGAATTCTGTTGTAATTACCGATGAACTGCACAGCTGCTAGATTGCGCATTGCTCCGTTGGGTGTTCTCCTGCGCACAACTCACATACTATTATCACTTGCGGTGCTTGCTGTGTTTGTTGTGTTTGTGCTGCTACCACTTGCTCCAACTTCTTTTACATTGCAGCTATCTGTGCTTGTATTGTTGTCATGTTAACTACTTCTAATACCCCAGCTGCCTTCGCTTGTGTCATTCTCGTTGTGGGCCATTGATAGTTATTAGCAGCCATGGTTTCAATCAACTCATATGCTTCCTCGTAACTCTTAGCCATGAACGCTCCGCCCGATGCTGCATCGATACTTGTCCTAAGATTCCCATGTAGTCCGTTGTAAAAGGTGTTCATTTGTAGCCACTGGGGCAATCCATGATGTGGGCATTTTCTGAGCAGTTCTTTGTATCTCTCTCATGCCTCATATAATGACTCCCCATGCTGTTGTTCAAACATTGTAATTTCATTCCTCATCTTTACAGCTTTTGCCGGTGGGAAGAATTTTGCAAGGAATTTCTGAGCTAAATTCTCCCAAGTTGTTATCGAACTAGACGGTAGGGAATGCAACCAACTCTTCGCCTTGTCCCGTAGAGAGAATGGGAACAATCGAAGTCTCACCGCCTCATCTGAAACTCCATTAAATCTAAAAGTGTCGCACATTTCCAGAAAGCTGACTAGATGCTCGTTCGGATCATCGTTTACAAATCCCCCAAACTGAACTGAATTCTGAATCATTTGTATCATCCCAGGCTTAATCTCGAATGTATTTGCTGCTATTGCTGGCCTGGTGATGCTTGAGTACAGTTCCGTCACCTTGGGTATTGCAAAGTCCCTTAACGCTTTCCGATCTTCGGCCGCCATTACTATTTCCTCTTCCTTTTCAGGTAATTCAAATTCTTGCCTCGTTTCCTTGATCCACTTACTTAACCTCTGAAACCTTTTCTCAATGTAGTCCTCAAAAGGCAGGAAGTCTGGATTTTGGGATTGAGTTCGCATAAACTATGTCCAATATCTAAAATAAGAAGCACGATGCAAAAATAAAAATGTCTAAGTAAAACTGGATTAATTAAACTGATATTGTAAAAATATTAAGAATTATACTAAAAATATCCCCGGCAATGGCGCCAAAAACTTGTTGGGTAAAATCTAATTACGCACAACATGCAAGTATACGTGGTCAACAAGTAATAAAGTGATAAATTGAGTATCGTTCCCACAGAGATAAATTAGTAAATACCTTAACTTACAATTATGAATCTTCTATTAACACTAATTTTATTAAACAAATCAAATTCAATGATTTAAATTAACGAAACTAAAATTAAGAATAATTAAATTAACATAAAACAATCACGAATATCAAAATCTGAATTTTCAAACAATTTATGGAGAATTAGACTTATGATTTCACCCTAAGCTTCGCTTTGATTTTAACACCTTTATTCTAATTCAACGCACTATCCCAGTTTGTTAATCAAGAACACGAACGTATTATTAACCACCTCAAAAACAGGACACTCGGGATTTTTCACCCCACTTCCTGGGAGTTTAGATAGATTGGACGCTTGCCCGTGGCTTTGCTTCTGTCTTGATCGAGTGAAGACCCGCCTTCGTGACGGGGTGTGTAACTAGTAATGCCCGCCTACCGACCAGACTTTGTCTTTGTTAATCGACTTGAAGACCCCACTTCCCATTTGGGGTTCATGAGTTGTGCGTACACTTTACGGGGTGTGTTCTGTTATCTGACTTAGCTGCATTACTGAGTTGCTTCCAAATATGCTCCATTTAAGTTCCAAACGCACCGAATATCTCCAATTGTACATTAAATGCCACAACCACCAACCTATATATAAAATAACATAGATCAAGTAAAAATGCACATGATTACAAGAATATAGCAACGAATAAGCATGAATTAGATATGAAATCATGTATATAAAATACACTTATTACTAACCCTTTTGAGGATCAAAAGTTAGATCTAAAGTATGAAATGGAAGGTAGGTTTTTCAAAATGTAAAAAATCATAATTTTCATAGCCTTGATGGTGTTAATCTTGTGTTTGATGATTGTTTGATGAAATAAATCATAAATCATGGTAGAATCATGAGTATATGAGGTATTAGTAAGTGTTATGATGATTTATGTTGGTTATTATATGAAAACATGAAAGTTTTCATAGAAGACACCAAGAGTTAAAAATCAGATTTTTGCAAAAACGAAACACGAAATTCAAATGACCATATCTCCTTTTATATTTTGAACTTTTGAGTGTGGTCAAGTCCTAGAGTTAGATCTATGAGTTTCCTAACATCTCCAAGTCGAATCATTAAAAAAGAAATTGTATATTTCCGAATGGATTATTTTTAACAAAGTAGGAAAAAGTGAAAAATGATAAAAAACTACTGCCTAGAAATTTTAAAGGGCATTTTCAGCCACTTAATTTGTGAAATAAATTCATTCCTTTTGGGACATGAAAATATATGGTATAAAGTACCTCTTGTCCAAAAATGAACTCATTCCGACTTAAAATGACCAAGTTATGACCCTTTCAATTTTTGTGATTTTTGAAGAAAACGGCTATAACCGGAGTTATATAACTTCGATGACCATGAAATTTAAACTAGAAGTTCACGTTAACACGTATAAGATTGTGTCAAGAGATGGGAATTTTTGGAGTTAAGCATGATAGGGCTAATTTCTTAAGCTTCGCACTAAAAATGATTTTTGAAAAATACTAAAGAAAGTTGGAAATTTTTGGAAAAATACTTTTTGTGTATGAAATATATGTATATGTTTTTGGGCAAAGGATAGAAAAATAATAAGATGATTTCATATTTTCGTGGATAGTATATTTCAGCTTCCTAAAATGAACATTTCAGGTTCCTGAGTTATTTGATATGAACTCGAAGCTGATATGATGAATAATTATCCTGAGTTATTTGTTTAGTTTGTGTCTTCGATTCTGGGGACAGAATCTTTGTAAGTAGGGGAGAATGTGACGATTTGATTGTTTGAATTGTGATTCTGGGGACAGAATCCTTGTAAGGAGGGAAGGATGTAACGATCCGAAATTTCAAATTGTAATTTAAATATTTATCAGAGTTATATAAATATTTATTTGATGTGTCTATTGTTGAATTGATAAAATAAATATTTTATTGATGTGATGGTTGTTAGAAAATATTTATGAATCTAAATTTATTAGATTATATTCTACATTAAATTAATTTATAATTTAGAGAATTGTAGTATAACATGAGATATATTTATGAATCTAAATTTGTTAGATTATATTCTAAATTAAATTAATTTATAATTTAGAGAATTATAGTATAACATGAGATGTTATATTGTTGTTTTGATTTAATAATTTAGATAGTATATTAAATTATTAAATAAAGTTATAATGGAAATTATAATTTTGTGATATTTGCTAAAAAGTTATATTTAATTAAAATATAGTACGTGATTAATTTAATGGGTTAATGTTGGATATGAAAATCCAAATTAATAGTATGTGATTATAATTATAAACTAAAGTGTTTATTAAAATAAATTAAAAAAGGATTTAATTTTTTTTTTTTTTTGCCAAATAAGGCTCAATATATTAATTTTTAAAATTTAAAGGGTTTTTGCCAAACAAGCCTTATGGCTTTTGAATTTCTAGTTTTTGAATTTAAATAGAATAAATAAATTAAATTAAAATAATAAGTATATTATAATTATAATATATACGTTAGTTTTGTAACTGTCATTATAATTAAGTTGGCATATTAAGACTATCAGTTTATTTCCTACGCTGGCTATCAGTTGATTTTTGGCTTAGCTTTTGTTCACTATACGCATTCTAGTGGCTGAGTTTTGTATTAGTTGAGAGAATTTGAGAGAGAAGGATTTTAGAGCATTTTACGGTGTTTATCAAAAAGGATTGCAAGCAATTTGAAGGTACTTCTTATACAACCTTAATATATATGTATATGTCTACATATGTGAACTATGACAAAGTTTTGCTATGCTTTGTGAATTCTATTTCTTCCGAATTATTGTTATTTAACTAAGTTATGGTGGTTATACATGCTTATAATGATTAGATATTATGTTTAAACAATAATTGCATGCTAATTTCGATTTACAGTAGAAGAAAATTTCGACAGTGTATGTTTGTATGTATTTTTTCATATGGTTCATGGAAAAGTGTCAATTTTAGTGGCCAATTCATATATGAAACTGTAAATTAATGCTTGCATATGTTAGTTGTAAGACCCCAAAAATTTTTTTAAATAAAAAGGAATTTCCTTTATTTATTATTTTGAAATAGTAAGGGTTGATTTGATTAATGTGGATAGTAAAGGGTTAAATACGCAAATATTTCAAAATAAGCAAGTGGTTATAAAATATTCATTGTTGTTTGGGGAATATTCGTTTGGTCGTGGAATGTTAAATCTTGTCGGGAATATTAAATGCACGACGCGATAAACCATGTGTGGGCCCCATAACTGAAAGCGATTGGATGAGGAAAACGAAAAATATAAGTTGGTTAAAAATAACTACAGAAGTTGTTACCAAGTTAAGATCATTGGAATACCCTTAGGTGGTTAAAATACGATGTCTGGCGTGGTGGTGCAGACAATAAGCAGTTACGGTATTGACAGACAAGATTGTTGAATTATTGATTCGCACGTAAGATGGCACTACTCAATAATTTTCACGTGAGTTACCGCTCAATATTTTATTTTATTGATTCAATAATTCTTTGCGTTGATATTTTATATTATTGTTGTTCAATAATTGTCATCGCACACGATATTTCCCATTATCGGATCAATAATTCATATTATTTGAATAATATTATTAGATAGCATTATTGGCAATGTCTAGAAAGTTCACAAGGAGAGGTTTGGTCACCTAATTGCGCGCCAAGAAGGAGAAATCCTTATTCGAAAGCCCCTCTTTCTGAGAACTACCTGGTCATCATAAATGTGATTTCGTAATATTATTTGTGAATAATTAATTATTGATTCATATGATAAGGAAATATTTATTTTATATGAATATAAATGATGGATTTATTTATGTGGTTATTAATGAAGGAATTAATGTTGAGGTGTTTTATCGATTATTTTATCGGATTGGAGGTATTAAAAATCAAATCGGGGTTTTGAGATATATATATGGGGTTATAATTTTAATCAAAATAGTTGGATCGTTGTAATTTTGGATATGTTATACATACATAAGTTGAGTATATGTCCACAAATTTTGAACCGTTAAAAATGCACGAATGATTTGTTGTGAATTTTAAGAGGTGTCCGATTTGAAATTAGGTTTATAATTGATTTTGGTGGAAAATTCTAGAATTGAGTGGGCCCCACTTGTGGTTGGTGAAAAATGTGCTGAATTTTATTTTAAATGTGGTGGGTGGCAATAGTAAAAGTAAAGCCATTAGGTAGCAGTGTCAAGTATGCTTCGGTGGGCTAACATTTTCCTATAAATAGAGAGGGCTAAGTTAGAATTGAAAATCACACCGAAACAAAGTTTTTCTCTTTCTCTATATTATTGAGCGTATTTTGTGAGTATTTAGATACTTTGAGAGTTCTTTGTTTTAGTACAAGTTTCATTCAAAGATCACTTGAGACCTTTCCTTCCGGCAAATCGATTCTTTGAGGTAAGGGATGTTATTTTCTTCTCAAATGATATTAATTCTTCAATATCATTATCTTTGAAATATTGGTTGGTACTTTTATCAAATTTGGAATTTTTTTTCATGTCTGGGTTACTATTCATGAGTTACTATTCACGAGTTACTATTCATGAGTTACTATTCACGAAGTTACTATTCACAAGTACTATTCATGAAGGCGTGAAGATGTTTTTGTGGAATTTCTATCTTTTGGTGTCTGAGTTATTATTCACGATATCAAGACTATTCATTTAATACTAAGACTATTCAACCGAAAAATGAAAATTTTTCTTTTCGTCTAAAATATCTATTCGGATACTAGCTTTGATTGTATCCATGTTTTGATCATTCTTGAATTTTACACCACTATGATTATTTTTGAGGTATTTTTGGACGTGGATAAAACCAAGTATGAATCCTTAATCCTTAATCCTTGTCATTTTGTTTCCTTTGGATTCGTTCTTTAAAAATATTTTTCATCATCCTCGGTCTTAAATGATGATATTATTGAATATCTTTGGCACATGTAGTGCAAAGATGAATGATTTGAAAGAATATCTTTGACTGTAGTGCAAAAGATGAATGATTTGAAGAATATCTTTTGGCTCTGTAGTGCAAAAGATGAGCAGTGTTTAAATGAACATGACCGATCGATGAATATCTTTGGCCTTTAGTGCAAAAGATGAGCAGTGTTTAAATGAACACGACCGATCGATGAATATCTTTGGCACATGTAGTGCAAAGATGAATATTTGATTTGAGATGAATATTGATTGATGTTACAGGGATAAAATATTGATGATGGACCGTTAAATTCATAGATTATAGTAGATTTCATTCTCTACGTAACTCTTCTATGAATTATTATTTCCATGCGAATATTGATCCGAAACTTGTTGTCTATTGTATTCTATCGATTTTTCCTGTTGGAGACTAACGATAATTTGTTGTATATTATCTTAGTCATAACATTCTTTCTTGGGCTAGTTGAGCTCACCCTTTTCCTTGTTGTTCCATTTTTCTTCTCGGGAGGCGAGAATGTAGCGAGTACTAGTGGGGTATGGAATGAAGGTTCTAGAGAGAGTTGTTTAGTAGTCCTCACCATTATTGTAAAATAATGTATCAATAAATGTGATGAGGATTTATTTGAGTATAAATATTGTCAGAAGATAATATTTGTATTTAAACTCACGCTTTATTGTTGTGATAATAAAGTTGTAGTTGTTTACGTACCATGTATTTGGCGACTCGAGAATGGGTTGGATGGAATGGACCTATTTTGGGGCGCCACGGTTGGTATCGAGCTTAGGGATATGATCTCTGGCGGAGATCGGGGAATAGAACTAGGAGGGAGAGACGAGTAAATCCTTTGCTAGTGTGTCCTACCTAAGCTTATTTGTTAGTTGGTCAAGATATAGGGATATTATGTGATTGATTTCCTTAATTAACCCTTGTTTTTTATGACAAAGATTTGAGAATGTCGATCGAGAATATTATTAATGGAGTAAATGAGACCGTGGAGATGCCTGTACTTAACAACGAGGAGAACGTGCAACAGTGGTGGCAATGTACCTCGTGAATAACACCACCGAAAGCGAGATGATGAACGAGGGGATGTTTAGAAGCTTTTTGCGTTCATGCAAAATCGACGAGGAGACTCGTGTTCAAAATACTGAGGAGGAGATGATAGCAATTCACGGGTGGTCACAATGCAAGCGCTTCAAAGAGTTGGGACCACGAGTGCTGGGAAAGCAGATCCGATCATGGCGGAAACATGGGTCAAGCAAATTACCAAGATATTCGATGTCTTAGATGCACGAAGGAACAGAAAGTTCCATTCGCTACTTTTATGTTCCGTGGCGAGGCAGACATCGGTGGGAATCGTGAAGCGTACTCCATTCACCGCACTCAAAGATGTCATGGGAGACGTTTGAAAGCAGTTCAATGACAAGTACTTCCTCGAAAGTATTCGCTATATGAAGGAAGTGGAGTTTATTAGATTGGAGCGAATAATAACATGGCGGTGTCCCAAAGACGAGGCGAAGTTCATGAGTTATCCGTGTTTGCACCTCATTTGGTGGAGAATGAGGAATTATGACGCGGATGTTTCGAGAGGTTTGAAAACCCAAGATACGTCCAAGATCTCATTTCTCATAAATTTTCTCTATTCAGATGTTGTAAATGTGGCTCGATTGTTAGAAGCGAGATAACGAAAGTACGTTCAACCGAGGGACCATAACGAGGATCATACCAAAGATAGCAATACCATCGAATAACGATAACAAGTGGAGAAAGAAGAATACGGACAAAGGCGGTAGAACTCACTGGTGGTAATCGTGGCCATGAAAATAGAAGAAGCGAGATGGGAGGAGATTTTAAAAAGAGGAGATTCAACAACGACCATGTGAAGACGTCAGCGCCAGTGGCAACTGGTTCCAAGGGAGGAGAAAGACCATCGGTCGTATGTTACAAATGCGGGAAAGAGGGACATATCAGCCCAAACTGCCCACAACAGTTTAAGGTATGCTATAATTGTGGAAAAGAAGGACATATCGCTTTCGAGATTATACGATATCGAAACCCGATCCAATGTAGAATGGTGACTCAAAAGGATGTCCCAAAAAGTCAAAGTCAGCGATTCTGGAAGAGCGTTTGTCGTGAATTCCATCAAAAATACGAGGAACCCGAACGAAGTTAGCACGGGTTAGTTAATTATAAATTCTTGCGAAGTTTATACCTTACTAGATACCGGTTCTACCCATTCTTTTATCTCTCTTGTTTGAGCTCAACGTTTGAACTTGACTACGGAGAAATTAGACTTTGACTTATTTATGGAGACTTCGTTAGGAGAAACTTTCATTACATCCGTTGTTTAAAAAATCTTGTTTGATTCAGGTTGGCACTATCACATTACCTGTTAACCTTATTTCTATAGAGATATTTGCTTTTGATGTGATTTTAAGGTTAACTACTCATCATGCCAAAATTGATTGCTTTTGTAAGGTTGTTAGTTTTCATATTCCTAAGCAACCTGTTAATCGAACTCAAGCAGTCAAACCATTGTAGTCAAACATTTTCATATCAAGCCATGAAGTCATTCGTTTATTACGGATGTCAAATTTTCTTAGTCCATGTTATGGATTTGAATAAAGACACGTCAGATTTGAATAATATTCTTGTTGTTATTGATTTTTCCTGACGTATTTTCTGAAGAATTTCTTGGTTTACTCCAAAAGATTGATATTAAATTTTGTATCGACTTTGAACCCGGTACAAAACTCATTTCTAAAATCTCATATCGAATGGCTCTTATTGAACTTCAGGAGTTAAAAATTCAACTATAGAATTTGGTACATGAGCCTTTATCTTGTGACTTCCTTTGTGGAATTCACCTAAGCCAGACTCTCTGTAGGGGACGTCATATTCGTGCGATAGTAAACTGATAGGTGTCATTGTGAAGTGCTATCCAAGATTGGGATATGAGTCACAGTTGAGAGCAACCTAAGTCAGTAATCGAAATACGTAGCTTTCTAGGCTTAGTTGGTTATTATCGGAGATTCGTTGAAGGATATTCTCGAATCGCTATTCCATTATCTTGGTGATTTCGTAGAGATACAAAATTCGAATGGAGCAAGGAATGTGGGAAGAGCTTGAAGAACTCAAGAGGAGACTCATTTAACACATATTCTAACCATGCCATCCTCGGAAAAGCGAACGTGGTAGGCGGCGTGTTGAGTAGAAGATCGTATACAATAAATGCGAGTACGATATTGTCAAAGACTAATTTCAGTATAATATACAAATAATAGAGATGGAGATGAAAACTCTAGGTACCCACGTGATGATATACGAGTGCACGTACGATGATGATATCTGAGTATAATCGACTTTAATCGAGTAAAGTTAAAGTCGCTCAAGCTACACACCGGAGTGATGAATTTGAAGAAGGAGGTGCAAGAGGATGTTATTTTAAAAGCGAGAATCGGTGAGGTGAGGAAAGCTCAAACCTTCGATTTATTAATCCATTTGAAATTCTCGATCGAATAGGAATCGTGGCCTATAGACTCGTTTTACCACCAAGTATGACGCGTGTTCATAACGTTTTTCACGATCGATGTTACGTAAATATGTGGACGACCGAAACACGTCATTGAGTTAGAACCGGACGAGATAGTTGAAGACTTAACGACGAGGAGGTACTGTCAAGATTTTGTAGAGGAAAGAACATGACCTATGTATCGAGGTTATACCATAAGTTAAAGTTTTGTGGAGAAACCATGCTATTGAGGAAATGACTGGGAGTTGGAAACGAAAATGAAAGCGAGGTATCTTTACCTTTTGAAACACTGTGTGTATCGCACGCCAATTTCGAGGACGAAATTTCATAAGGAGGGAGGTTGTAAGACCCCAAAAATTTTTTAAATAAAAGGAATTTCCTTTATTTATTATTTTGAAATAGTAAGGGTTGATTTGATTAATGTGGATAGTAAAGGGTTAAATACATAAATATTTCAAAATAAGCAAGTGGTTATAAAATATTCATTGTTGTGGGGAATATTCGTTTGGTCGTGGAATGTTGTTAGATCGCTTGTGGGAATATTAAATGCATTTACTAGCGACCATGTGTGGGCCCCATAACGGAAAGCGATTGGATGAGGAAAACGACAAATATAAGTTGGTTAAAAATAACTAGGCGTAGTTGTTACAAGTTAAGATCGTTGGAATACCCGGTGGTTAAAATACTGATGTCTGGCGTGGTTAAAGAAGATACCAGATTGCGACAAAGATTGTTGAATTATTGATTAAATACGTAAGATGGCACTACTCAATAATTTTCACATGAGTTCTTGTTCAATATTTTATTTTATTGATTCAATAATTCTTTGCGTTGATATTTTATATTATTGTTGTTCAATAATTGTCATCGCACAAGATTTCCCATTATCGGATCAATAATTCATATTATTTGAATAATATTATTAGATAGCATTATTGGCAATGTCTAGAAAGTTACATCAAGGAGAGGTTTGGTCACCTAATTGCTGCGGCCAAGAAGGAGAAATCCTTATTGGAAAGCCCCCCTCTCTGGAAGCTATGCGGTCGTCATCATAAATGTGATTCGTAATATTATTTGTGAATAATTAATTATTGATTCATATGATAAGGAAATATTTATTTTATATGAATATAAATGATGGATTTATTTATGTGGTTATTAATGAAGGAATTAATGTTGAGGTGTTTTATCAAGTATTTTATCGGATTGGAGGTATTAAAAATCAAATCCGGGGTTTTGAGATATATTGCGGGGGTTATAATTTTTAATCCGACCGTTGGATCGTTGTAATTTTTGGATATGTTATACATACATAAGTTGAGTATATGTCCACAAATTTTGAACCGTTAAAATGCACGAATGATTTGTTGTGAATTTTAAGAGGTGTCGATTCGAAAATTAGGTTTATAATTGATTTTGGTGGAAAATTCTAGAATTGAGTGGGCCCCACTTGTGGTTGGTGAAAAATGTGCTGAATTTTATTTTAAATGTGGTGGGTGGCAATAGTAGCGGTAAAGCCATCGGTGTGTAGCAAGTCAAGTATGCTTGATTGGGCTAACATTTTTCTATAAATAGAGGGCTAAGTTAGAATTGAAAATCACACCGTAAACAAAGTTTTCTCTCTCTCTCTCTATATTATTGAGCGTATTTTGTGAGTATTTAGATACTTTGAGAGTTCTTTTATTTAGTACAAGTTTCATTCGGCATCACTTGAGACCTTTCCTTCCCAAGAAATCTTGATTCTTTGAGGTAAGGGATGTTATTTTCTTCTCAAATGATATTAATTCTTCAATATCATTATCTTTGAAATATTGGTTGGTACTTTTTATCAAATTTGGAATTTTTTCATGTCGGGTTACTATTCATGAGTTACTATTCACGAGTTACTATTCATGAGTTACTATTCACGAGTTACTATTCACGAGTACTATTCAAATGAAGCGTGAAGATGTTTTTTTGTGGAATTTCTATCTTTTGGTGTCTAGAGTTACTATTCACGTATACGACGACACTATTCACTTAATCTGAGACTATTCAATTGAAAAATGAAAATTTTTCTTTTAAATCTAAAATATCTATTCGGATACTAGCTTTGATTGTATCCATGTTTTGATCATTCTTGAATTTTACACCACTATGATTATTTTTGAGGTATTTTTGGACGTGGATAAAACCAAGTATGAATCCTTAATCCTTAATCCTTGTCATTTTGTTTCAATCTTTGGATTCGTTCTTTAAAATATTTTCATCATCCTCGCCTTAAATGATGATATTATTGAATATCTTTGGCTGTAGTGCAAAGATGAATGATTTCTGAAGAATATCTTTGACCAGTAGTGCAAAGATGAATGATTTCAAGAATATCTTTGGCTTCAGTAGTGCAAAGATGAACATGTGTTTAAATGAACACGACCGATCGATGAATATCTTTGGCCTTTAGTGCAAAGATGAGCAGTGTTTAAATGAACACGACCGATCGATGAATATCTTTGGCTGTAGTGTAAAGATGAATATTTGATTTGAGATGAATATTGATTGATGTTACTGAGGATAAAATATTGATGATGGATCGTTAAATTCATAGATTATAGTAGATTTCATTCTCTCACGTAACTCTTCTATGAATTATTATTTCAGCAATGAATATTGATCCGAAACTTGTTGTCTATTGTATTCTATCGATTTTTCCTGTTGGAGACTAATGATAATTTGTTGTATATTATCTTAGTCATAACATTCTTTTCTTGGGCTAGTTGAGCTCACCCTTTTCCTTGTTGTTCCATTTTTCTTCTCGGGAGAGGCGAGAATGTAGCGAGTACTAGTCTGGGTATGGAATGAAGGTTCTAGAGAGAGTTGTTTAGTAGTCCTCACCATTATTGTAAAATAATGTATCAATAAATGTGATGAGGATTTATTTGAGTATAAATATTGTCTAGAAGATAATATTTGTATTTAAACTCACAGTTTTATTGTTGTGATAATAAAGTTGTAGTTATTTCTGTACCATGTATTTGGCGACTCAGAATGGGTTGGATGGAATGGACCTATTTTGGGGGCGTCACATTAGTTCATTGAGATACGAGCATAACGTAATTTGAATGAGGTGATTTGGCCAAAAAAATGAATTTATAGTGATGATTTTTGGGATAGACTATCAAAAATGGAGTTTTATATGAAAAACATGAAAATTGAGAAATTAAAATAGTTTTACTTGTTGTTAAATTGTGCTAAGTGGTTGAATATGTTAGCAATCATGTTTATGATAGTTGTATATTTATTTTACGTGTTAATTTCACTGTCTATTGGGTGAAATTTGTGTTTATTGGGCTAAAGTCGGCTACTGTTCATTAGCCTTCTCTGTGTCTGTCTAAACACCGGCGCAGCTGCGCCAGTGCCAAGACAAACAATGGTGCAACTGCGCCCGTCCTAGGCCTTTGTGTGGCGCAGCTGCGCCATACCCTAGTTTGAGATTCTGGTTTCTACTGTTGCTGCAGATTTGAGATAGCAATATGGCATGGACTGAAATTGGGTTAGCATGTTAAACGTGTAATGTTAAGGTTAACATAACATAGTGAATTGTTGTTAGTAAGTTCAAAGTTGCAAAAATGATTAGTAAATCGAGAACGCGTTATGTGATAACTTAGTATACACGATAAACGTTAGATAAGTGTTGCGAAGTAAAACACTTGGAATTTCTGAAATATAAATGGTAATGAAAGACTTGTGCTTCAATGATAAGTTTACATAGAAGTGTACATGTTTTGGTATGTTAGCATATCTAATAGGTATTGTGGTTCTAAAATTATGTGTAGGTGATCGTGAGTTTAATTTTATAGCTTACGCTCAAGGCAAGTTTCTAAACCCTATCTTTTTACATTGAGAAAATTTTCTAGCTCTACACTTTCGTTGAGTTAGTTCTATTATTTCATTGTGTAACTGTTATTGAATAAGTGAATTGTTCCTAAAATTCATTTGAGCAAACTTCAACTCTAATGTTATTTGAAATTCTCATTTGATTGCTTCATTCTAACTTGTTTATAGTTAAGCAAGTTTCTTAAGTTCTATTATTGTATAATGAACGTAGTTTTTGAACTCTCATCTCTATTATTGAACTGTTTTAATTCTTTGCATGAGTTAATACCCTGTTGGGCAAGTTTTTAGTTTCCAGCTTGCTATCAGATAATGTACATTCTGTAATTTCATTTCTAATGTTATAATACTCTAACCTTAGCTTATTTACTGTTCAAGCAAAGGTTAACCATTTTATTCATTTTGTTGAATACTTATGCTCTATAATTATTTCAAGCATGAGTTTAATATGTACAATCAGTTCATTTATGATTCTCAATTGTTCTATGTTATGTTATTATTAAACATCTGTTGTGATTATCAAACACTATTGATTCAACTAGTCCTCTAGTTGATGTTTGTTAAACTTCAAATTACCCTTGAAAGTTTATCCAAACCAAACTTTCTTTAGTGCGGACTTGTACTCTAAATACTAAGATGAACAACCCTATTAGTAATAGGGGATAATTTACGCTTAGCGTTGAAATGTTTGTGCATAATACATTGTACGAAGGGCTGATCCCCCTAAGTACGAGGAGTCCTTATAGTCTTATGACTGTTAAAGTTGGAGTTGAAAGATTACTCACAACTGTGGACATAGTTCATGGTCTTATGACCCTCAGTTAGATATATTCCATATTTTGGATTTCAGTTTCTGATTATAATCATTAGAGTACTATTAAGTTTTTGTTGAGCCTATTGTTGGCAGTTATTATTATTATTATTCTGTTAATTCATTGTTATACCTAGTGAGTAATTGTTTTGCTCACTCTTACATATTTATATACTCAGTGCAACTAAAGTTGAGAAGGTAGATGAGCCTTCAACTAGCAAAGGAAAGGGAAAAATGTACAAGTGATGCAGACTTGTAATCTTGTTTATTGTGATGGTCATAGACTTTTTAATAATGATGTAATGTAATAATTTTATTTCCGCACTTGAATGATGATTAAACGTTAGACAACCTGGGAAGATTTTTATTTAATGATGTAACCCTATTTAAAGGAAAGATTATGGTTTAAATATTATTTTATTTAGGTAGATAGTATGAATGTATGAATAGTGAGCACCAAATCTTATGGAAACGAAGTACCTAGATTTGGGGGTGTCACAATTATTATGCAGTAACCATTATAATGTTACACAGTAACCAAGTCAGCATTAGTCAGTAACCATTATAATGTTACACAGTAATCAAGTCAGCATTAGTCAGTAACCAATATAATGTTACACAGTAATCAAGTCAGCATTAGTCAGTAACCAATTCAACATTAGTCATTAATATTACGCAGTAACCAAGACAGCATTAGACAGTAACCAAGACATCATTAGACCGTAACTAATTTGTATATACTTAGTAACCATAATATAAAACATGTTTTCAAATACATTTTGCAATCAAAACATTCAGTATTCTTACTTTGTTACCATTTTAAGTTCGCAAAACTTAAGAAAGGTAACCAATATAGTAATTCGTAGTAACCATAGGTAACTATATGCATATAAATTTTAAACTCACATACCACAGTATTTGTATCGAAGTTGATGTTGATCTTGTATTCAACAATCACTACAGTACTTAAGTTTTTGGTTACTGAACATGAAGGTGGCGTTAATTTTGTATGCTATTTTCAATCTTAGAGTTGCGTCGCGTCAACAGGTTTCGTCTTCTCCGATTACGAGTTGCGTCGCGACAGAAGGCTTCATCTTCTCCGATATCAGAGTTATGTCGCGATAGAAGATTTTGTCTTCTCCGATTGATTTGGTGTTAATCTATTATTCCGATATCAAAGTTGCATATTTCTTTAGTTGCTTGAATTTAGGTGCGGTTAGTTACAAATATGAATGTCGTTAACTAACGTGTAGGAGTTAATGATACGTGATTTTAGCAACGTAATATATTGTGTTTTGTTATTTTTGTAATTATTTTGTGTGTGTTTTATTTTTGTAATTACTTTTTAATTGTTGTATATTAGTGTTAAGGACCCTTAAAATAAAATAATTAAGCTAGGATAATAGGGTGCAAAGTTGGTAGTATTTGGTGAACCACTAAAGTAACTAAATAATTTACATCACGTGCTTCTCCCTCTCTCTATTTGACCGGATACATGCTCCATCTTGGCCAATTTCATTTATTGATTTATTTGTTAATTAACCATCTAGAAGGTCCATATAAATTGGGCCATAACTTGGGCCATTTGATTTCTTGTTTGGGCTCTCTAATTAATTTGCTTGGGCCATGTCAAATATTATGGGTCCATCACACTAATTTTACATTACCCTAATTATTTAATTAGGGTTTCTAATTCACTCATTATGAAATTTAAATACTTAGATAATATTATTATGCAACCCAATTAAGCTAGGCTTAAAATAATTAACAAATTGAGATAATAAAATTAATCTCTTAGGTTAGTATAAAATTTAAATACTAGCACTTTACACTTGTTATAACCCTTAGGTTATTTAATTCTCATTCCTAATATATAATATTATATTATATAACTTTCTCATTCATTCTATTTATATATTAAATAAATATATACATATTTACAATATATATTTATTTAATCATTCACATACTTCACATAAGTCACTATACACAAAACCACTTAAGTCCTTCATAAAAAATTTAAATTCACAAAATTCCTTCTCAAAAATGTCAAATCCATTCACTTATTTTCTGTCTAGGTCTATTATTCAACCTTTAATCCATCATTTAAGATTTAAACAATTTTTTAAATTCTCGGGTTGTCACAGTTTTACATGTTGCGAGAGTGGAAGAGTTGGTTTATAAGGTAGCCTTACCTCTATAGTTAGTATTCGCAATGTTTTCATGTTTTATGGCTATAACCGTGGGCAGACCTAAGGCTAGGGCAGGGGGGGCACCTGCCCCCACTGGATTTTCACCTTTTCATATTATATATATACTATAATTATTAATATATTCACAAATTTTAGAGCATGGTGAAACAAAATAAGTAGAATACTACAGTTATATTAGTACACTACTATAATGTTATTGAAAAAAAATAATATACTACTATATATTGTTAAAATAAAATACTACTATAAGAACTTAAGTATTTTATTGTCTTGATCAATTTACTTCTCCTGAATACCAAGAAGGTAAAAAACAGAGGAGTTACAGTTACTAAAAATTATGAAATATTTCGTTTATAATTTCTATAATTTACCCGAATTTTTCAACAAACAAAAAACAATGACTAGTAAATATTCCAATATTATGTAGACAGGTGTCATTTCATTAATAGTAGTAGTAGTATAAAATTTGAGATCAACATCATTATATTTATCTTCTCCCAATAATGTTATCGGTTGTTGTTGAACAATCCACCAATCACTTAATCAAATTTAAACATTTTAAAGTATATTAAAATGTTTATCTATCATATTAACAAGATAGTAGCATATTCTTTTTTTCAGTAACATAATAGTAGTGTACTAATATAAATGTAGTCCTCTACTTATTTTGTTCCACTAAGCCTTAAAATTTGTGAATATATTAATAACTATATATATATATATATATATATATATATATATATGAAGAGGTAGAGGAATTGGAAGAAGGCACGTACATGTTATTGAAATATGATATTTTTGTAACTATTAAAAATGAGGCTATCATGCAATAATTTCAAGCAATAAAACCTCAAAAAATATTATTATGAACAATATTTGAGGATTATTTAGTTTTGTGATTCATTTTATTAAATTAATTTTTATTCTTAATAAATTTTATTTTTAAATTTGACCCCACTGAATTTTCAAGCTGGATCTGCCCCTGGCTATAACCGTACATACCTTATTATAAACATGTCATAAAGTATGAACTGTTGCAATTTTAAAAGATTTAATTTATGAAGAAGTACTTATTCGGATAATTGACATAACAGAGCTCTTTCTCAGAGATAAAGTGATACTGTCTGTTAAGATAATATGGAGAAACCACAAACGCTAAAGAAGCTATATGGAAACTTGAAGATAAAATGGTGAAAGTTGTACTCGTAATTTTGCTTAATCTTAGTATAGCGATTCTGAGGGCAGAATCATTTTAAGGGGGTTGAATGTAACGGACAAAAGTAATTTCAAAATTAATTGCGTTGTAATTCTGAGGACAAAATCTTTGTAAGGAAGGAATGATGTAACGACCAAGCTAATTTTTATATGCAATTTAAAATATTTATTGAATTAAATAAATATTTAAATTGATGTGCTTATTGGTTAAATAAATACTAAATTGATTGATTTATTTGTTAATTAAATATTTAATTCATGAATTTTTGTGGACTAACTTAATTAAGTGTAATATATTAATTAAGTGGGTTAAATGCAAAGTCGACCACTGAACTTTTCTGATATTTGGGTATTGAGCCCCTTTCTTCCGGTCAACGCAAACTGAGCCCTTTTCTATTCAAAAATTTGGACTTTGAACCCCTCAGCGCATACATGCCGTTGACACGCTAACGTGGCACATGCAAGGTGTCCGATGTGGTATTTAATATTATAAATTGACATGTGTCCGATGCTGACGTGGCATCTCTTTTGAATTTTTTCCAAAAATTGCTTCTACACAAATTTGAACCTATGTCCTATTGTTTGGAACTTTGGTCATATGACCGCTGGAGCAACACAAGTTATCTGTTAATATCTTGCAAGGATTAATATTTAAATCAAAACATGAGATTTTCCCAATATATTCCTTTCTTCTCCTTCACTACATACAACAAGCCTTTTTGCATGTGTCTCCACTATGTTAACTATGCATATCCAGTATACCTCCTCTACAATGTAAAACTAATTTTCATCGATATATACCAACATATTGGTTTTATGTACCTTTATAGCAAATAGAGGTTCTTGAAATTGATTTACATAGGACTGATTGAATCATAAATAAAAATAAACAAATGGAAAAGTATAAGTCTAGTGGAAACAAAAAAAAATCAAAGTTATCAATCAACTCCAAAAAAAGATCAAGTCAAAAAGAATAAAAACAAAATTTACTCCACCCTAGGTGGCAAACAAGCAATGCATGTATAAAAGCAATTAAATGGCCAATAGCCAAATCAAGCAAGAAGAAATGAAACTTTTAAAAGCTCAAAGATTAAGGCAATATTTATGAACCTACATGTTAAACCTAAACTACTAACAGACATGTACCAAAATCTTGCCACAACTTTAACTCATATCTCAATTTCATACCATTCGAAACCTTCAAATCATGCTTGGGAACTCTATTCCGACAATTCCAATGCTTTCAATTATAGTCATATGTTTTTTTTAATTAGATTATTCATGAGATAATTTAAAATAATCTCATGTTATGTTTGTTATTTTCAGGATTAATTAAAAGATTAGATAAAAAAATAATTTGAACTATTATATCCTTACCGATAATAATATTTTAAAATATAATTTAAACTTATTTATATATTAAAAATGATGAACAATTTACCAATTTGTGTTCCAGGTAACCGCTTTGACATTATTTTGTTTTACATTAGTTCTGCAGTAAGTTAGGCTAGACCATGTTATGGAAAAGGGTGTATAAAATTACAAAATAGCTAATTGCAAGATCACAAATATTTTGTACATATGTGGGCACTGCATTTATTGATCCTTGTAATATCAGGAAACTACATTTATTAATCATGTACATTACTTGGACGTTGCAGACTGAATTTATTTATTTATTTATTAATCATGTAAATTGACACACACCATTATTATTATTATTATTATTATTATTATTATTATTATTATTATTATTATTATTAGGGCTATATGTATATATATAGCTGTGTATTACACAGTAGAGTTATGGCGACAGATTTTTTGGGCTATAGCGACGGTAAACTGTCGTCATACCCCAGAATAGCTATGACGACGGGTAAAACCGACGCTATAGCTCAAAAAACCGTCGCAATAGTCTACTATGTAATACACAGCTGTGTACATACATTTTTCCCTTATTATTATTATTATTATTACTACTACTATTATTATTATTATTATTATTATTATTATTAGTACTATTATTATTATTTTTATTATTATTGTTATTACTATTAGTACTATTATTATTATTATTATTATTGTTGTTGTTGTTGTTGTTGTTGTTGTTATATTATGTAGTGAAGGAGAAGAAATGCATATATGGGAGAAATCTCATGTTTTGGTATAAATATTAATCCTTGCAACGATTAATAGATAACTTTTGTTGCTCCAGTGGTCATATAACTAAAGTTCTAAACAATAGGTCATAAGTTCAAATCTGTGTAGAAGCAATTTTTGGAAAAAATTCAAAAGACATGACACGTCAGCAGCAGACACATGTCAATTTATAATATTAAATATCATGTCAGACCTGCCACATGTGCCACGTCAGCAGGTTAACGCACATGTGGCGCCTGGGGGTTCAAAGTCCAAATTTTTAAATAGAAAGGGGCTCAGTTTGCGTTGACCAGAAGAAAGGGGCTCAATACTCAAATATCAGAAAAGTTCAGTGGTCGACTTTGAATTTAACCCTTAATTAAGTTGATGTTTGGTAATTTTATAGGTTGAAGTTTTAATTTAATAAGTTAATTAAATTAAATGATTTGTTAACTAATTATCATATTATATAATGGTAATATTCTAATTTAATTTAATAATTAAATTAGAGAAAGTTAGTAATGATTAAATGAATTGTTGAATAATTATGTTCTAATTTAATTTAATAATTGAATTAGAGATTAAATGAATTGTTAAGTAAAATTATAATTTTAAATGATTAATTAAAATATTAAAATTTAGTTAATTATAGTGTGACAATTGAACCATATTAAATAAGTAATATAAAAATAAATTAAAGAAAATGGGTTTAATGGTGTTTTGCCAAACAAAGCATTATGGCTTTTGAAATTTAAAACTGATGGAATTGATTTTCTAATTATGTAACTGATAAAACATAGGTATGCTTTATGTATTTTATCAAGTTTTATATTAATATGTAATATCTATTATTACTATTCAAAAATCGATTGTATATCTTGATATTGTTACAAGCATTGAACTTATTGTTCCTAAATGCATTATAAAAGTTTTCTAAGCCATTGATTCGGCTAGACTATTATCACGTGTTAGAAAGATATCCAAACCAATTGACTTGGTGTGGACTCTTGTAAATCTAATGAGATGAACAACCCTCATTGAAGGGGAAATTATATAACTATCGGGGAACCGACGTGCGCACATACTAGCATGTTTAAATGTTATGTATAACGTAAGGTACTTAGGCTGATCGCCTGTTATACTTGTTTATATTGGATTTTTAGTATAATACTGTAAATTCTAGTTGGAGTTCTTAGTCACTAGTGAATGCTCATTGTTCATTATTCCTGAAATATTGAAATGATGAAATCTTTGAATCTTGTTAACATCTTTCAGTCCATAGAAACATTTACTATGAATTTTTGATAATTCCTGAACTATTATTCACTATTATACTCTTCAGATTTGAACTTATAACTGTTCACCCTTATTGTTATATCACTTCCAGGGCAAATTTGTTGGTCATTCTCGCTTTCCTTAAAACTTTCAGTTAAAGCAGAATGTGGTGAACCTTCGAGCAAGGTCAAGGGTAAGGGCAAGGGCAAGGCTACGGAATAGCTTTATTCCTTTGCGCTAGAAATTTAATATTTTTATGTTGTATTAAGACTTATATATTATGATGTACCAAGTGATGTTTAAAGTTAAGTTATGTAATGCTGTAGTAACGATTATGAAACTTTGGGACGAGAATATTTATGTTATGACAATGTAAATTATTCTATTATTTTGTTGTGTGAGATTTTGATTTGTTATTAGAGTTAGCATTTGATGTACCAAATTTGAGATATGAGTGTATGAATTTGGGGGCATCACCGGGTATTTGAAACACGTACCTGGTGCTCGACAATACCATTCTTTAAACTACTTGATATATTAAATAACTAATAATATTACATCAAAGTTGTCTATTCCCCAGTTTCGATAACCTTTAAGTACTTCATTACATGTTAAATAATAAATTATCATAATACATAACTCCAGTTATTACAAATAACACCTTATAACTTATCCCTTCAGCTTCCCATTTCCATTGTCCTTGCTAAAACCTTTTTTTTGATCCCGCTTAGCTGAAAACATTTAAGTTTAAAGGAAGAATGAGCATTTAATTGCTCAGCAAGTAATATCAATTAATAAACATTAGCTGAAAGAAATAAATGTTTTCTTTGAACTATACTTCTACAACGAATCATTAGTTATGAAATAAACTGAAACAATACTGGATAACATATCAAATCATTTACGTTTTTGAAACTACGTACTGACTATAAATGTTGAGCGGTCAATAGACCATGAACTTTCATTTTCAAGTTTGAAAAGGTTTGTACAGAAATTCATCTACAAACCGTCATGACTTAAGGACACGTTGAGTGATCAGCCCGTATGCCGTGTATTGATTAACAATACATGCTATAACGACGTATACATTCATCATAACCACCTTGGCCGCATAAAAATTTCCCAATTTTGGGGTGTTCATACTCAGTCTGGAGTCCGAACGAAAGCAATTTAGTTGGACGACTTTATCATAACCAATAATATTCAAGAATACTTTTCAAATAGCTTATATAGCTTTTAAACCATGTACACATACCAATATTTTTGATTATATATGAATCATAATGAAATACTTGTAATCAATGAACGAGTTGAATAGAATTCGAGAACTTGCAAGAATATGAATGAATTAGGAATATTTGTTAAATCACAGAGCCATTGCATGAATGCAAATGTTCAAATACATATCGCATATGTTTAACATATTATGGATACAAATAATTATAATAATTAAAAAAATAATTAAACAAAAATTCATTCGTAAAAATATAGTCGTTTAAAATTCTCGGTCATTAAATTCTCTCCTCCTTATAAGGATTCCGTCCCTGGAATCACCATTACCTTACATTTAATTTTTATGTTTATCCTTAGAGTTTTATTTATTAAATTTTTATTGAAATACTGTATTCTCCCCTTCGTATAAGATTCTATATTACGAGTTCGGAACTGCTGCGTGTCTTGATCTATTTTTTGTGATTTGCTTGCACCAATTATGGTAGTTCCCAACGGAACTCCAATTCCTCCTTCAAAATCCTTTTATTAACAAGTTATTACTATAATATAAATCTTTTCTCGAAAATCTTTTTCTTATATCTATATTGAAGGGTTTCTAACGTAAATGTATTTATCTTAACAAACTCGTGGTAAAGAAAATAGGTTATATCTGAATCAAGCATATATATTGATATCATTGATCGAAATCATACATGAAACTCCATCTCCGCCTGCTACTATATCTTGAACCTTCATATTGAAGGTCCTTACAATTGGTTTGTTTGGTGGAGTTGGACCAGCTATTGTTAGCGTTACGTTTCTTTTCCCTGCATTCGCATTTCTCCCATCGGCTCTCCTTTTTGGAAAATCCCTCACCATGTGATCTGTTGTTCCACAGATAAAACACCTATTATTCTTTCTTGGATTGGGGCAGTTAGGAGAGATGTGTCCCTCCTTCCCGCATTTATAGCACACAAACTTCTCTTTCAGACACTCACCTGAGTGATTTTTCCCAAAATTTCCACATTATTCAACCTGCTTCCTTATACCTCCCTGCATATTATCCGCATTCCTAGAATTATTCCACTTCCTTTTCCCACTTCCACTGCTTCCTTCCACCTTGATAGATCCCTCGACCTTAACCTTATTCATCTTTTCTTTATTGTAGAGGCTTATGGCCTCACTCTCTCCTTCAGCTATAATAGCCTTTTCCAATAGTGATCCAAAAGAATTAATCTACAACACCGCCACCTTATTGTAGACCTAGGGTTTTAGGCCCTGCTCAAACCTTCTTACCTTCCTTGCTTTCGTATCCACTTAGTGTGGAGTGAATCTAGCTAACTCATTAAATTTTGAGGCGTATTCTGAAATGATCATATTTTCTTGCTTCACTCTAAAAATCTAATCTCCATCCTGGCCTGCATACTGGACCAGAAGTAATTCTCAAAGAACAGTTCTTCAAACCTAGTCCATGTCACCTCTCCTTCTCCTTCCCTAGTTTAATTTGTCTCCCACCAGAAATTCGCCTCCCATTTCATCATATACGCAGCAAAAGTCGTCTTTTGCTCTTTCACTACCCTAGAATTAACAAAAGCCTTCTTCATCTCTTTTACCCAAGTTTGGGCTTTTATAGCGTCAGTAGTCCCTTTAAATTCTGGTGGTCTTACTGCCTTGAAGTCTTTGAAATTCTCCAATCGATTGTTTGTCCAATTTCTGGCTGCTGGTGCTCCATTCTACATAGCTTGAGCTAATATATTATCAAAATTCTGCATTGGGTTTGCTTGACCTTCTGCATTATTAACAGATTCTTCTGCTCTTTGGTTTCGATTTCGTCTTCTTAGTGGCATTATCTAGTTAAACAAAACAATAAATTATTCTTTATTTTTTACATTTTATCCTCATCGTATAAGTGTTAACATTGTAATGCGTAACTCAAACAATTTAACATTTACTAAGTTAACATTTTGGTTTACTAAGTTATCAAATTATCAGATAGACACTTATTATCTTAATTTTCAAAACTTATTTACTTAATCAAACATATATTCATATTCATTCAACTAGTTTATAGTACTCTATATCATATGCACATATTGCTATAAACATCTACTATCCCTTTGTGACTACAAAAGTCAGGAATCACTGCTACAACTTATACAAAAGTTGAGATTATTACATTACACACATATATATATCATATACACATCATACATGTTCATAAAATGTTAATCCTACTTGTTTCCTACACCCTCCCTTGATTCTGGACAACCTTTCGTCTGATGACATACTAACCCACATATAAAACATGCACCTTGCTTCAGATTGGGACAATAAGGAGAGATATGTCCCTCATGTTCGCAATTGTAGCATACACTTTCCCCTTTCCTGCATATACCTTCATGCTTCCTTTTACAGTTTGTACACTTTCCTATCCTTTTAAAGTTCCCTTGGTTATAATCAGAATTTTCTATATCACGATCATTCATCTTTCTTTTCCCCTTCTGGCTTGGAGCTGCATGCGATATGCTGTATTTGGCTCCCATCTGATCAATTTAGATTTTCAGCTTATCATTTTCTTCCATTATTTTGATTAACGCCTTTTGCAATTGACTATTTAATAGCCTTTCTATTTTTCATAACTTTTCTAGAGAAGAAATCTTATTCTTCAAATTCTGCACTTCAGTTGATGCCTAATCAAGTCCAACTTCCATTTCTGAATCACTATATGACAGTACCACCACTTCTGGTTCCGATACTACATTTTCCAATATAATTACCTCTTCAGGGTTGCTTTCAATGTGAGCCTCTATTTCAGCTATTGGCTTAGATATTGGCTCAGTTAGAGTGATTTGCTCCTTCTTCAAGATATGAGAGTCTCCTAATCCTTTTATGCCTGACATATATACATAAATTGTCTTTATTAGTACATAATACATATTATATACACACATTAAATAATAGTTTTATATAAGTTACTTTTATTTTATTTTACGATGAATTTATTTAATTAATCTTCTTTAAACTCTATTTGAGTTTTTTATGTTTTCAACTCTTCTATCTATCCTAAGGTTATATCAAGGTATCCCCACCTAAGGTTTCTAACTTAAAGCTTTGATACCATGTTATGACGCGCCTAAATCTGGGTACTTGAAACCCGTACTTGGTGCTCCACGATATAATTCATTAAACTACTTGATATATTAAATAACTAATAATATTACATCAAAGTTGTTTATTCCTCAGTTTCGATAACCTTTAAGTACTTCATTACATGATAAATAATAAATTATCATAATACATAACTCCAGTTATTACAAATAACACCTTATAACTTATTCTTTCAGTTTCCCCTTTCCCTTGTCCTTGCCAGAACCTTCTGTTTGATCCCGCTTAGCTGAAAATATTTAAGTTTAAAACAAGAATGAGCATTTAATTGCTCAGCAAGTAATATCAATTAATAAACATTACCTGAAAAAAATAAATGTTTTCTTTGAACTATAATTCTACAACTAATCAATAGTTTTGAAGTAAACTGAAACAATACTAGATAACATATCAAATCATTTACATTTTTGAAACTACGTACTGACTATAAATGCTGAGCGGTCAATAGACCATGAACTTTCATTTCCAAGTTTAAAAAGGGTTGTACAAAAATTCATCTACAAATCGTCATAACTTACGGACATGTTGGATGATCAGCCTGTATGCCCTGTATTAATCAACACTACATGCTAGAATGACGTATGCGTTCATCATAACCGCCTTGGGCGCATAAAAATTTCCCAATTTCTGGATGTTCATACTCATTCCGGAGTCTGAACCAAAGAAATTTAGTTAAAAGACTTTATTATAACCAATAATATTCGAGAATACTTTTCAACTATGTCTAGCCGAATCAAATAGCTTAGACAGCTTTTAAACTATGTACACATACCAATATGTCAGGAATAAACATGTGAATGATATTCCTATTTTTATATGATTTGATTATGATATATATATATATATATATATATATATATATATATATATATATGAATGAATATGCAAGTATGCTTGCATTAAGAAAAGTCGTAAAGTCCTTTGATAGATAATAGAAACATATTTACAAGGACTTAGAATGAATTGATCAAATATGTTAGGTTGATCCTACATAAGCAAAACAGCCTTGTAAAGTCCTTAAAAATATGATGTACAAGGACTATAAATATAGAAAGATCAAGCATGTTAGGTTGATCTTATGATGTAATAGATAGGCATGTCTCGATCGTCGATTGAGCTAATCGCACGAAGAAATCGTGAGTCCGCCGGGAGAGTCGAGGAAAACTCGAGAGCTATCGAGGCAGAATCGTAGTCTGCAAGATAGTAGATCTCGGAGCTCGTAGACTTCCAGGAGAGACGAGGAAGGATCGTAGTGTGTCGAGGAGAACTTCCTCAGGGTCGTAGTCTGCTGAGGAAGTCATGTTCAGAATCGTGAGAGACAAACGCCACGAAAGTAACCGAGTATCTGCCAAAGCCAAGTCAAGAATCGTAGACTACACTCAGAGTCGTAGAGTCTACTAATCATACCAGAGGCAGAAATCGTAGTCGAGCAAGATCAGATGAAGATAACAAGCACAACGACAGAAATCGTAGAGTGTCAAGATTTGATCTCAGAGTCGTAGTGTCTGCACAGCCAAAGCTGAATCGTAGAGTGCAGAACTAAGACCTCAACAGATGTGCTCACAATGCCAAGGCAGAATCTTAGAGCAAATATGATTCTCAACGAATGAGCACTCCCAGAATATCCAAAGGAATGAAGCCTCTAGTTGGCACTGCATAGATACGTCCCACTTGAAGGAAACCAGAGAGCACTCAATGAATGGCATGCAAGCTAACAGAAGATCTAAGAACCAACCCAATAAGCATCAAGATTGAGTTGTGAAGCCATTCGTGATGAAGTCTTCCACAAGGAGATCAGAAGAAGACTTTCAGAATCGACTAAGGAAAGTCGAGAAAGTGCGATGTCATCAGCGAGACAAAAGACAACGATCTTGGAAGTTACCAGGATCATAGTGTTTGCCAAACAAAGAAAGAACTGATTTAGTGCATACAAAGATACTAGACAACTTCTGAAGAACAAGGCTAAAGTTATTAAGCATTGGGTCAGTCCATTGATGATAAGTGAACGGGAGATCACAAGGAGAAAGCGAGCTGGACACGCCATAAATCTGAAGTGTCTTGCTATTCAGAAGGGGCCAGAACAAAGAAGTCAAGCCATCGAGATATCGAGAGTCAGCCGAGGCAAAGCGAAGTGTTGAAGCACTGCAAAAAAGAAGGAAGAGGTGTTCTACATTGAAGATCCAATCAACACTCTTCAAGATCGTAGTGTTGTCTCTACTAGTTAACAAGACACTACGATCAGGTCCATGAAGACATGCATCAGAATCATAGAGTTTGAATAGCTGAAGACTGAAGCATTGGCATTGGTTTAATCTGAAGGGTAATATTCGAACAAGAGCTCATTGAGATCATCGATGCAAGGACAACCTCTTATCGAGAAATCAGAGGGGAGAAATAAAGTCGTCGACCTGCCCAAGATATCAAAGTGTCATATCTGACAGGGTTGCTGAAATAGTAGACTGCAGTGTCAGGAAGTCAGAAAAAGATGTCATGTCACATCTGCAGTCTGTACCAAATAACTAGAGATCTGTGAAGCAATTTGAATAACTTTCAACGGCTACTTTCCAATGGGAAGATTGGGAAGTAGTATAAATCAACAGAGCCTCAAAGATCAAGAGCTGCTGATGACTGTGAAGTTGCAAAATCGTTGAGTTGGTGAATGCTATTGTTGACTCTACGAGTTCCACCAAAGATCAATAGAACATGTCTCAGTGACAGTGAGACTACCAAGGTGGAAGTGAAGCAGCTTTGAAGAAGGACTCATACAGATCAAAGCTTCACTCAACAAAGATGAGAATGCCACTAAAGATGGCAGCCAAGCTGAGAGCTGAGAAGGCAAAAAGATAACATTCAGAAAAGTGGATGAGTACAAAGAAGATCAAGAGAGCCACTCTACAGATCACCAAGAACCAAAAGCTAAAACTGAACAAGTGCAGAACCATATCTGCAAAGTATTCAAGAAGGGTTCAGGGATTGCTAAGTGCCAGATGAAGATAACTAAAAGCATAGAGACTTAGCAATCCAAGATGGTGATGGTGCACAGCTGACATCAGATGAAGATAAGCTGAAGAGAGTAAAAATCAGCTGTACCAAAGAAGATGTGGTCCAAACTCGAAGTTGAATGCAAAGAGGACCACACCAAGCTGCTAAGAACAAAAGATGCTAAAAGCTTAAAGACATCTTAGCAGCTCAGCACCAACAACATCAACAACAACTACAACAACAAGAAACCAGGGCTTGAGGGGTCCTTGTCCAGAGGGACTAAATAAAGTTCCAAGCCTACTGGGCTTGAAGAGTTCCTAAGGAACTAGAGGAGTTGCAAGGCTGCTGGCCTTGAAGAGTTCTTAGTGAACTGAAGTCCCGAGGCTGCTGGCCTTGAAGGAATCTAAGTGATTCAGGGTGCTGCCCTTCCTTAGTGGAAATCCTGCTAGTTGAAAGCAGAAGAGTGGATTAGGAGCTTGAGTCTCTGAACCACTTAAAACCCCTTGTGTCTTTTACTTTATGTCATTTACATTATGTACATTAACTGCTATAACTGCTATGTATGTTTTAACTGCTTACCATTGGACTAAATCTACGAACAATGTATGTATGATTATGATCAAATCAATGAATGGGATCTTTTACTTATTCCGCTGTGCTTGAAAAGATTCTTATGTTTGTCATTTGCTAAATTATTAGCAATACGAAAGAAATTAGAAAAGTATTTGGAATTAAAAAGGATCTATTCAACCCCCCCCCCTCTAGATCTATTGTGCCTACTGGGAACTAACAATTGGTATTAGAGCAGGTTCTTATGCTACATTCAAAAGCTAATCGTTTTGAGTCTGATCCTAGGCACAAACATTGTTCTAAACTTAGTTTAGTAGTAAGTCACTTATTATATGCAGATGAGCTCATACGTTGGAAATATTGTGTACAGGTAAATGTTCATATACACCTAAAGCTGCTCAGATTGGTCCATGTCTTTAATTATCATATTAACAAGACCAATCCTTACTCGATGTCAATCTTGTTGACTGAAGATCAGGCTAGAAAGCTCAAGAGATGTCAACAGGAAAGATTCAAACATCCACCAGCCTGAAAAGATAAAAAGGCCATACATGCTAAGTAATGCTTATCCAGAGAAGAAAGAAGAACTTCTCAACCACATGCTTGGTCAAACTGCAACTGGATGTAAATCTTATGAACTCAAATATGTCAAAGAATTAGAGATACTGACACTCTCTTAGCTTATATCTTCAAGACCACGACTGATTAACTGAAGATCAACTAGAGCAACTGGTTGTCAGAAGCAAATGGGACAACATGCACATCAATGCCTAAACTCAGTATATCTAAGATAAATGACTGTTAAGAAATCAATAGCAAAAAGGTACGGTTCCTCGCTAACGTAGATATGAACATCATATTTGCATCTTATTCATGAACTATAACAGTTTTCCTTCAAATATTCATAATCTATCTAAAAAGGTGAAGAGAGAAAGTACACTAATGATAGAAACTCAAATGTCTATAAACTTTCTCTCCATCCAAGTTTTAGATTGAAGATGATAACTTGAAAGAGATCTGAAATAGTTTCAAGAGCCTCACAGGTCGATTGAATGTGAAGAAGTCTTTGCTGATGGGTTAATGTGCTTTGTACATCCTATGGTCTAAGTTTTTAAACACAGAACATGATTAGATCTACAAGAGAATCTTGAAGATTCATAGAAATTGATCACCTCCATGAATCAACCAGATGCTAATAAATCGTAGAGCTGATTCTCACTCTATGAATAGTTAAACTCTGTAATCATAACTTAGCATATGATGAAACCATCAAGGAAAAGAGTGTTTTATTAAAATGACAGATTTCTCTCACACTCACCACTATGCATCTCAAAATGTATTATCTAAATGAAGTACATACATGGATACGACTGATGGTGGTCAATGTGATGTTCATCCAAATATATGAGGAATAGGGGTTTTAGTAACTAACCTAGCAGGACCCATCTAACCATGGGTACCAAATATTAGAAATGAATAACCTGTAGGTACTTGGTCTATCTGACCACACTAAGGAATGCTAAAGCAAAAGACTTCAGTAAAGAAGAGTCAACCAGCAGAAGGCTTAGGACTGTTCAGAAACAATTCTGACAAAATTCCTATATGTCAAAGCCTATCCTTGAAGACCTGTTGAGCTAATCTAAATGAAGCTCAAAAGGCAGCATATCTTTATATGGAAGCAGGTCAACAAAAGAAGAAAAGGGTCTTATATGCTCAATCATGCAAAGCATGTCATAAGAGAAGAATCCTCAAGGAAGCTAACTACAGAGGATCATCGAGCATCAATCATGAGGAACTCACTATGGGAGTAGAACTCAGCAAGCACAAACTGACAAGGAATACTACGTTCGTAGTGCTGTCGAAGGATCGTAGAATGATCAACCCTGAAAATGTGCATTCCTATGAAACAAAGAGATTTAATGACTTCAGCTAGAATGAGATATGCATGGTTGCCTTCTGCTACACATGAAGAAGAAGAACTTAGGTCTCTCACGAGAAGACGAAGATCAACTATGGGGGAGCAAAGAATCGCTAACAAAGATGTAAGCTCTAAACCATCAGAGATATACTATGAAGTTGTGTACCAGCTACAGAGTCCCAAAACTTTGTGGCTGATGAACCAAATAAAGATCCATAGTCAGTAGGAACGTCTCAAAACATACTACTGATAACCATTCAGCCACCCAACTCAAAATTGTGGAGTACCTACGATCAAACATCTGATTGTAGTGCAAGAGCAGGAGGACACCACAATTGCAGCCAGTGCAGATGTCTAAAGTTGGAAGAGGAACTCCCCAACAGAAAAGGTCAAATGAGATATCAGTGCAAATCACTTCTAAAGTATTTCATCTGGAAAGCGCCTCAGGGACAAACCTGACCCTTAGCTCACTCTAAGAGGTTAGCCCTTCCTGAGCTACCTTATCCCAGAAGGAATGCTTAGTAAAGGTCATCTCAAGGACCAAGTCAGTCAACAATTGTAGAATAGAGTTTTGAGAGAACTCAACGATCGTGATGCAATCTACATGATCGTAGTGAAAAACTCAACAATCGCAGAAGCAGACTCGACGATCATAGACTTAACAAAAAGGCACTCTAGCTCATGAGGAGCTTGGAAGAACGAGATAATTGCTCTACCATTCTGAAGTATGAAGAGATTAGTTCAAATACAGTTTGGAAAGACATCTTGCAAACGCACATCAAAAATTAAGTACCCAAACTAGCTTGGGGTACATCAGTGGTTGAGTTATGCATTTTCAACATAACGAGAAATGTCAAAACCATCCACTACAACATCTTTCAGAGAATTGATCGTTGAGTCAACAAAGGAAAACGTAGAGTCAATAGATGTCCTATCATGCTACTCTACGAACTCAAGAGGTCAAAGGTCAATACACTTCAATCAAACGTCCACTCTTCTAAAAGAGACAGCTAACTGACAAGTTACTGGGAAACTACAGCACGTTACTGGGCATCGTGCAACCAATAACTAGTTGACACGTCATAGCGTATACAGTGTAAGAAGGAACTACCATAAAGAAAAATTCAAAATCTGCAAACAGTTACCAAAATCCATTGAACCTCTCTCCCTCCCATTTTTAAACCCTAGAATTCTCTTCGAAGCCAAACCACTAAAATTTCCAGAGTTCAAATCACAATCGGCCATACTTCATAAATCTCCCTGAATCAATATCCATATTTCTCAAATCCTTTAAATGGAAGATTGGCGAGTAATCACTGGCATTCAACTCGGAACCAAGTCATTTGAGAAATCCAAAAAAAAGTTTAGAGACATTCTTGAACTCGTGAAGAAAGCTGGATTCTCATAATGTCTTGAGGCAAGCACTCGAGTATACACTAAACTGGTTAAGGAATTCTAGTTAAATGCATCCATGAATGCCGAAACTCTTTCAACCAAGGTTAAAGGTCAGTCTCTAAAACTAAAATCATCCGATATCAACCAATTCCTAGATTTTCCTGACCTAGGACTGAAAAACCTTGATGAGATTGACACTGAGAAAGCAAAGAAGATTATGGGGTACCAAAGAAACCCTAGTCTGAAGGACATGAAGAAAAGGGAGTTTCCAGAGGAATTCAAGTTCCTTGCTGAGATAGTGGGAAAATGTATATTGTGCAAAGACACTGCACACACGATATAACGCATGCTTCGACCAAAGAATTGAAGATTATGTCCTCGCGATAGTTTCAAAAAACCAATCAATTTTGGAGCCATCTTGTTCGACCAAATCTCCAAATGGATAGAAAAGGTTGAGGTGAAGAAATCTACAAACAAACAACTTACAAAAAATTTTCATGGAAGACTACTAAGCATAATGATGAAAAAGAAGCTAGGAAGCAAAATCAAGGATAATGAGGGAGAGCCCTTAAATGTTCATAAAGTAATGTCTCCACAACTGTTCGTGAACTAGAAGAAGAATCCCAAGGAAAACAGGAGGCTGACTACTGGGAGCAGCAGCAAGGCCTCTGCAAGGAAGAGGAAGGCAAGAGAGTTAGAAAGTTCTAAGGCTGGTGACTCTAAATCAGCAGAAATCACACCAGTCAGAAAGAAATCTAGAGGTGTGAAGAAAACCAAGTCCCCACCAAGAAGTCTCTCCACCAAAAATAAGGAAGAAGAAGAAAAAGTCTTGACTGCTGAAACCACAAAGCAAAGAAGCAATAAGCTGCTTCTAGAGCCATTCAAAAAGAAAGCTAAAATGGTAAATAGACAAGTTCCAGTTCCCCAAGGAAGCATATCTAACAAAGAAGAGGACGTAGAGTCAAAGGAAGAGAAGGGAACTGATAATCTCAAGACTGAGTCCCCTGAGAATGGATCCAATGATGAAGGTGAAACTGGACCCATAAAAGAAGATGTAAACTCAGCTGATAAAGAAGAATATGTAGGCCTTATGGCCAACTCTCAGAGTACTCACTTTGAAATTAAAGAAAAGCTGCAAAATAACCCATCTGAATGTTCAGATGCAAATGATCCAATAAGCTCTCATCATGGATCAAATAATGATGAGGTTGAAAAAGAAATATCTGCCCCTGCTAATGATGAACCTCAAGAAAGCTTGTATGTTGACTCAAAGATCTCAGAGTCTGAAAAAGAAGAAGTATCTGAAACTCCTATTGTTGAACTTCCAATAAGAATAAAGAGCTACAGACTACTTGCTCAAATTACCTCCAAAAGGAAAAATGATCACTCCAATGTTGTCGTTGAATTGAGTGATGATGAGTCGGTATCACAGGAAGTAAGCGCTAAGGATGGATCCAGTGATGAAGAAGATAAATCAAAGGAAGATCTTGCTGAAGAAGATTCTGGAAATGAAATGCAGCAAAAAGAATTCATGGATGAATCTGATGAAAGGTGTAAGCAAAATTCAAGTTCAAAAAGGGAAGAAATGGAGAAAGATTTCAATTCTGCACATCAGGAATCTGACGAACTAGAATACTATGTTGTTCTCTCCCCAGCCAGAATTAGCAGAAGAATTATAGTGGAAGTCTTTGATGAGCCACTAGCAGAACCACCAACAAGATGGATAAATCAAGGAAATGAACAACTTCGAGTTGTAAGAATGACCACAGATGAAGTACTTCACAACTGGAAAAACATGGAATTAGACTGCACAACAATACTATATGACTCTGAAGACCTTCTGATGAGATGGTTCTTCCCATGGATGCCATGGTTGAAGGCACATACTAATGCTGATGAGAGCTACTTCAGTTGGTGCTATTCTCAGTTTCTAAATCTAGAGCTAGTGTCACAAAACTTCCCAAGGGTAAAGAGTTTTGCAACAATGATGATCAAAGACTAGCCTCACTACAAAGTCTACAGACATGCTGGCAACCATTATATTCCCTACGATCATAGAATGGGCTCTGACGGAAGAAGGATTATGAGCAAGGACACAATTGTAGAGTCTTTTCCCTCTATTACTAAAAATGATCAAGATCAGGTTGAAGAGCTTCCCTCTGCTCATGCACAAATGTCTAACATGCCATCATCCTCCAATAACAATTGTCACTAAATGATTTTTCAGATTCTCAACACTTTCGAAAATCTGTCCAAGGATGAAAATCGTAGAGTCCAATCTAGTGTTCAACAAGAGATTGCCCAACCAGATGACCATATTCCCACAGAGCAAGAGCTACTAAAGAATTCTGATGAGTTGGTCAAGAAGATGTGTATCATCACTGAAGAAGAAAAGGTGTTGACAGAAGCAAGAAATAATGCGGTTCAAAGCAGACTCCACACTGCTGTGTCTAACATATCTCTTAAAGTCAAAGAGAGAGATCAAATCTATTTAAGGATCATAAATAAAAAGAAGGAAGAAGCTCTACGAGCATAGAAGGATAACAAAGAGCAACTGGAGTTAGTCTTTCTATATGTAAAATTGACAACATGAATCAGTCTTTCTCTATGCAACTTGAGTTAAGTCAACAAAAACTCAAGATTGAAGTTGGTAACTCCTCTTACCTAATGGAGCAGTTTATGTCCAACATGGAACAGCTCTCCCAAATGATTAATGACAAAAAAGGGGAGAAAAAGAGGCATAAAAAGGGGAAGAACAAGAGGCACTCTAGAAAGAGCAAGGAGAGCAAAAGGAAAGAAAAGAAGAAGACAACTCAGGGGAGTGAATCATCATCTAAGGGGAGAGCAAAGAATGATGATTCAAAGGCCGAGGGGGGAAGCGAGCGAACCGTAAGAAGAAAATTGAATAGCTCCACATCCCAGGGGGAGCAAAGGAATCAAACAGATGAATAGCTGATCAAAAGACATCCTGGAAGCATACATGGAGCCAAAAGAGGTACATCTCTAACTAGTTAGGTATGTTCTGGATCCATGATGTAAAATGTCAGTATATTAAATTTCACATCATTATAAATGACATTCATGATTATCTAGTTTAGAAATACAGCTGCTCACTGTATATAAGATTCATTCTTAATTTGCATATGCACTTATTATTTTTGTCATAATCAAATAGGGGGAGATTGTCAAGAATAAACATGTGAATGATATTCCTATTTTTATATGATTTGATTATGATATATATATGAATGAATATGAAAGTATGCTTGCATTAAGAAAAGTTGTAAAGTCCTTTGATAGATAATAGAAACATATGTACAAGGACTTAGAATGAATTGATCAAATATGTTAGGTTGATCCTACATAAGCAAAATAGCCTTTTAAAGTCCTTAACAAGAAATGATGTACAAGGACTATAAATATAGAAAGATCAAGCATGTTAGGTTGATCTTATGATGTAATAGATAGGCTTGTCTGATCGTCGAGCACTGCACCAGAAATCGTAGTCTGCCAGGAGAGTCAAGGAAAACTTGAGAGCTATTGAGGCAGAATCGTAGTCTGCAAGAGAGTAGATCTCGGAGCTCGTAGACTTCTAGGAGAGATGAGGAAGGATCATAGTGTGCCGAGGAGAACTTCCTCAGGGTCGTAGTCTGCTAAGGAAGTCATGTTCAGAATTGTAGAGACAGCCTGCCTACGAGCCGACCGAGTATTTGCCAAAGCCAAGTCAAGAAACGTAGACTACACTCAGAGTCGTAGAGTCTACTAATCATACCAGAGGCAGAAATCGTAGTCGAGCAAGATCAGATGAAGATAAAAAGCACAACAATAGAAATTGTAGAGTGTCAAGATCTAATCTCGGAGTCGTAGTGTCTGCACAGCCAAAGCTGAATCGTAGAGTGTAGAACTAAGACCTCAACAGATGTGCTCACAATGCCAAGGCAGAATCGTAGAGCAAATATGATTCTCAACGAATGAGCACTCCCAGAATATCCAAAGAAATGAAGCCTCTGGTTGGCACTACATAGATACGTCCCACTTGAAGGAAACTAGAGAGCACTCAACGAACTAACAGAAGATCTAAGCACCAACCCAATCAGTATCAAGATTGAGTTGTAAAGCCATTCGTGATGAAGTCTTCCATAAGGAGATCAGAAGAAGACTTCTGTAACTGACTAAGGAAAGTCAGGAAGTGCAGTAGCTGTCAAGAAGACAAAAAGACAACGATCTGGGAAGTTACCAGGATCGTAGTATTTTCCAAACAAAGAAAGAACTAATTAAGTGCATATAGAGATACTGGACAACTTCTGAAGAACAAGGCTAAAGTGATTAAGCATTGGGTTAGTCCATTGATGATAAGTGAACGGGAGATCACAAGGAGAAAGTGAGCTGGACACGCCATAAATCTGAAGTGTCTTGCTATTCAGAAGGGGCCAGAACAAAGAAGTCAAGCCATCAGTATCTGAGAGCTGCTGAGGCAAATAGAAGTGTTGAAGCACTACACAAAAGAAGGAAATGGTGTTCTACATTGAAGATCCAATCAACACTCTTCAAGATCGTAGTGTTGTCTCTACCATTCAACAAGACACTACGATCAGGTCCATGAAGACAAGCATTAGAATCGTAGAGTTCGAATAGCTGAAGATTGAAGCATTGGCAACGGTTCAATCTGAAGGGTAATATTCGGACAAGAGCTCATTGAGAGCATCGATGCAAGGACAACATCTGATCGAGAAATCAAAGGGGTGAAATAAAGTCGTCGACATGCCCAAGATATCAAAGTGTCATATCTGACAGGGTTGGTGAAATAGTAGACTGCAGTGTCAGGAAGTCAGAAAAAGATGTCATGTCAGATCTGCAGTTTGCACCAAATAACTTAAGATTTGCGAAACAATTTGAATAACTTTCAACAGCTACTTTCCAACGAGAAGATTGGGAAGTAGTATAAATCAACAGAGCCTCAAAGATCAAGAGCTGCTAATGATTATGAAGTTATAGAATCGTTGAGTTGGTGAATGCTATTGTTGACTCTACGAGTTCCACCAAAGATCAATAGAACAAGTCTCAGTGACAGTGAGACTACCAAGGTGGAAGTGAAGCAGCTTTGAAGAAGGACTCATACAGATCAAAGCTTCACTCAACAAAGATGAGAATGCCACTAAAGATGGCAGCCAAGCTGAGAGCTGAGAAGGCCAAAAAGATAGCATTCGGAAAAATGGATGAGTACAAAGAAGATCAAGAGAGCCACTCTACAGATCACCAAGAATCGAAAGCTAAAACTGAACAAGTTTAGAACCATACCTGCAAAGTATTCAAGAAGGGTTCAGGGATTGCTAAGTGCCAGACGAAGACAACTAAAAGCACAGAGACTTAGCAAACCCAGATGGTGATGGTGCATAGCTGACATCAGATGAATATAAGCTGAAGAGAGTAAAGATCAACTGCACCAAAGAAGATGTGGTCCAGACTCGAAGCTGAACGTAAAGAGGACCACACCAAGCTGCTAAGAACAAAAGATGCTCAGAGCTTAAAGACATCTTAGCAGCTCAGCACCAACAACATCAACAACTACATCAACAAGAATCCAGGGCCTGAGGGGTCCTTGTCCAGAGGGACTAAATAAAGTTCCAAGCCTGCTGGGCTTGAAGAGTTCCTAGGGAACTAGAGGAGTTCCAAGGCTGCTGGCCTTAAAGAGTTCTTAGTGAACTGTAGTCCCAAGGCTGCTGGCCTTGAAGGAATCTAAGTGATTCAGGGTGATGCCCTTCCTTAGTGGAAATCCTGCTAGTTGAAAGCAGAAGAGTGGATTAGGAGCTTAAGTCTCTGAACCACTTAAAACCACTTGTTTCTTTTACTTTATGTCATTTACATTATGTACATTAACTGCTATAAATGCTATGTATGTTTTAATTGCTTACCATTGGACTAACTCTACGAATAATGTATGTATGATTATGATCATATCAATGAAGCGGATCTTTTACTTATTCCGCTGTGCTTGAAAAGATTCTTATGTTTGTCATTTGCTAAATTATTAGCAATACGAAATAAATTAGAAAAGTATTTAAAATTAAAAAGAATCTATTCAACCCCACCCCCCCCCCCCCTTCTAGATCTATTGTGCCTATTGGGAACTAACACAATATTTTCGATTATATATGAATCATAATGAATTACTTGTAATCAATGAATGAATCGAATAGAATTCGAGAACTTGTATGAATATGAATGAATTAGGAATATTTGTTGAATCATAAAGCCATTGCATTAATGCAAAGGTTCAGATACATGCTCAATAAAGTAGAGTTTGGATACTTGCTCAATATAAAGTAGAGTCAAAAAACTTGTTTAAATGAATAACAAAGATCATTATCAATGTGAATAATCAACTATAATTATTCACGAATATGCTTAGTCAATAATAATTATTCACGAACTTGCATAAATATATACCTGTTTGCACAATATAAAAGTAGTCCGTAAGGTTTAGATACTTGCCTTGATTGTTGCTTACTGTTACACAAGTTAGTTTTATCTTTTATACAAAGATCTATCATTAATAAAAATATTCTTTCAATTAGAATAATACATCATATTGTATAATACTATTATTTATAGTCATCATACAGCTTAAACACATTATCATGTATCCAGATAAGTCATTGGAACATATAAAAACAATTATCTAGTCAAACTATGTAAGTCTGGATTGATTTCGGTATCAATTTAGTGTCCCGATTATTTTATCTGATAATTATTGAGTTTATTTTCAATTAAACTCTATTTGAAAGCTTCAATATTATTTTAGATAATTTAATTATCATTTATAATATTTTTCGTAAGCTTATAATAATTTTTAAATAATTTTTATCATTTATTATGAATTTTAATCATTAATATCATTTTTAAATGATTTAATTATTAACTAATTTTATTATTATTAATATTTAAATAATTTAAAATATTAATGAAATCCATGTCAAAATATTAAAAGTTTTTTATTATAACTTAAAACATTAATATCACCTTCAAATGATTTTTTAAAGTATTAAAATCACTTTTAAATAATTACCATTAATATTAAAATATTTTTGTATTTCATGTCAAAATATTAAAAGTTATTTATTATAACTTAAAATATTTTAAAAACCTTAAATCATTTTTAACTAATTTATTTAATACAATTATTAAATAAGTTTATAATCATTAATATTAAGTTATTAAAGAAATTTATATCAAAATATTAAAAGTTATTTACTATAACTTAAAATATTTTTTAACACTTTAATACCATTTTGAAATGATTTTTAAAATATTAAAATTATTTTAACTAATTTATTTAATATAATTATTAAATAAAGTTAATATCATTAATATTTAAATAAATTAAAATATTAAAAAAGATTATGTCAAAATATTAAAAGTTAATTTATATAATTTAAAATAATTTTTTTAAATTAAATATGAATTTTTTAATAATTATTTTCTATTTTTTTCTATTTATTTAAATTAATTAATTAATTTTCATTAAAAGTGCCGCTAAAGGGCTTTAGTGACAAAATCTGTCGTAATATGTGTTCTTCATCAACGAAGAACAGCCTTGGTTAATGCCCTAAGGGCTATTTTGACCATGAATAATTTCCATTTGGTTATGTTTCTGGGAATGAGAGTGTATCAATGATATTGTACTAATGTAATACTATAAGTATGTAACAATTTCTGGGTTTAACTACATCATATCAAGAAGTTATAAGTGGTCAAACTTGTTGTCAGAACTGTTCTTAATTTTCTGGAAATTCTAGAAAATACAGTCAGTGTTGGTAGCCATATTGGAGCTTTAATAACTTGGATTCTGCGCATAGTTCAAGTGTTATAGTGTCACACTCTTGTAGTAGACATGTTAGGCTACAAATGTGATACACCGGCTTAGCCTAACAACATCATATAAGCATGATTTAGCTGAAAGTAGTATGCACACAAGCCAATCATATTGATGATAAAGCATATACTTTGTAACAATCTTATTCGTTTATTAATAAAAGTATTCATTTAATTAAAAGCTTTTAATTTAACTACATGATGTTGTTTTAATAATATGTGATAAACCCATAGTTTTAAGCAACGCTTTTAGAATAATGATGATGATCATTCTAATGAGATCTAAATTCTTAGAAAGCTTAAAACTAAAATAGTTCCCAATCGTTTGATTACTAAATTAGGGATTAGTGAATCCGGATAGATTGGTACATATCTTGCTTGCTCATTGGATGAGGATGATTGATCTCATGATCATTTGTGTGGAGACACTAAAACAAGTATGTAGGTGATTATTGGAGAATAAGTTCACTGAACGTGGCTCGCTAAGGAATACCTAATGGAGTTTTACTTGCCTATCAATAGGAATTCCTATAGTGATAGTAGTACAAGTAATCCTTGGACTTGAGATTATCATAGTATCTTGTGTATGATGAGTTATACTTCTTTTTTTTTTATAATGTGGGGTTTTCCAACCATGATCGGACTAATCCCAACAGGACGACCTTTTCTTTTGAACTAGCTTCATATTAAGATCGATGTGGCCACCATGAACAACATGATGCCTTAACACTTATTGCTAGCAGGAGTCGAACTGAGGATGTCCGGGTTTACGGCTCATCCCCAGTCGGCCTTGAACCGCTGTGCCAAATGTTGGTGGTTTGATGAGTTATATTTTGACTTATTCCTTAAGACCCTTAGGGTATATCAAAGGGTATGCTTGGATATAATAAGTTGTACATGGAGATAATGTATGATCAATAAAGAATCTACCACTTCTAGCAAAAGAAGAGAAATGTCCTATGTGATTCGATAAATGACAACCCAGTAGTCCTTGGCCAAGGCAGAATGAAATTAGAAAGGAGTTTCTAATTTGTATTATTTGGATTTGTGCATTTAAGAATCGAAATACATATAATTAAACAAAATAAGACTTGTAAGTAATTCCATGTCTTATATTTAATTGGGACATTGTATGGTGGAAGGATTGAATTGTACAGTAACTGTAATGCCCCAAAATCTGGTCTATCTTCATACCCGGATTCCGTACATCACAGTTCCACTTCTTTCCAAACATACATCATTATATACTGAAATATAACAACATACATTCTCAATTCCCAGTTTCTAAAACCTTATAACCTCTTTCATTACAAATAATGTTAATTACATTATTCCTTACATCTTACACGAGTGACTTTTATCCACCACCAAGGATACATAACCGTTCATTAAACTATTCTATAGTTTAATTACAACATTCTATATTACAAGTCTTCACTTGATCTTCACATTCATTCATCTAATGAATGTCACTTCTTCTGGATACCGAACAACTTGATCTTTACGGGATCCTTAAGTTCTTCTAAAATCGTACGCTGAAAATGTTTTTCATTTAAAGCAAGTGTGAGCATTCAATTTCCCAGCAAGTCATAACAGTTGAACAAACAACTTTAAGAATTCAAACATTTCTTTAAAACTTTAATAACCGAACAAAGTGTTAGGTTTTTAATATTCATGAACGCAATCAAATTGCACAAAGTAAGCGAAAACGTGTAAAAATTAGAGTTTAAAATTTTTACAAACCATATACCCGGATCACCCTTTATGCACAATTATTAATTAAACGAAAAAGAAAGAACAAGAATCATACCCTTGAAGATCCCAGCTTCCTCAGGTACAAGTTCACCTCCAATCCTTTTCGCGTTCAACTTGAATCAACCGGGTTTGGTTCCTTCCTTTGATCAACGTTAGCCACCCAAGTGTTTGGCCTCTAGAGGTGATCCACCAAGGAAGAAGAAGAATTCAAAAAGATGGGTATTAGGCAAAACCCTTATTTTCTATCTCTATGGAAAAGGAGCGTGCTCTCCAACAATTGAAAATAAATTATTATAGATATCTGATATAAGACTCCTCTTATAAAGACATCAAGTAACCCTATTAAAATAAGGTATTATTTAAATAAACTCTTTTAATTAAATGGGCTCCCTAATCTTATTAGGGATAATTAATTAAACTCCTTTAACTAATTTTACCTCCTAATCCTATTAGAAATAAATGAGAGTACTTATATTAAATTAATTCCTAAACTCTTTTAGAAATTAAAATAATAATAATTATAATAATATTAATAAGACTCCTCTTATTAATTTGTATTTAATATTTTAAAATATTAAATAATAAATATTAAGCTATTTAATTTATTCTATCACCGTAGATTAAATTAAATATACTTAATATATTATTACGATTATGCCATTAACTTCTTAAATAATTATTCTTCCTTTTATGGTGTGACCCTTTAGGTTCTCCATATTAAACCGGTTGTGAATAAATCAATTAGAACAATTCTAATCTCATTTAAATAAATAAATTAAACAATTAATTTATTTAAATAAATAATATTTATTCTACAATAGGGATAAGCCTCCCTAGCGATCAACAACTTTCTAGATAATATAGATTTCAACATTAATCATAAAAGAACCTTTGAGTAAATAGTTACCGTACAATTCAATCCTTCCACTATACAATGTCCCAATTAAATATAAGACATGAAATTTCTGTCAAGTCTTATTTTATTTAATTGTATGTATTTCGACTCTTAAATGTACAACTCCAAATAATGCATATTAGAAACTCCTTTCTAATTTCATTCTGCCTTGGCCAAGGACTACTGAGTTGTCATTTATCGAATCACATAGGACATTTCTCTTCTTTTTCTAAAAGTGGTAGATTCTTTATTGATCATACATTATCTCCATGTATAACATATTATACCAAAGCATATCCTTTGATATACCCTAAGGGTCTTAAGGAATAAGTCAAAGTATAACTCATCATACACAAGATACTATGATGATCTCAAGTCCAAGGATCACTTGTACTACTATCACTATAGGAATTCCTATTGACATTCAAGTAAAACTCCATTAGGTATTCCTTAGCGAACCACGTTCAGTGAACTTATTCTCTAATAAGCACCTACATACTTGCTTTAGTGTCTCCACACAAATGATCATGAGATCAATCATCCTCATCCAATGAGCAAGCAACGTATGTACCAATCTATCCAGATTCACTAATCCCCAATTTAGTAATCCAACGATTGGGAACTATTTTAGTTTTAAGCTTTCTAAGAATTTAGATCTCATTAGAATGATCATCATCATTATTCTAAAAACATTGCTTAAAACTATAGGTTTATCACATATTATAAATCAGCATTATGCAGATAATTAAAAGCCTTTAATAAATAATACTTTTTATTAATAAATGAATATGATTGTTACAAAGTATATGCTTTATCATCAAACATGATTGGATTGTGTGCATACTACTTTCAATCTCCCACTTGCACTAAAGCCAATCGTCATGGTATCTCATAATCTTCTTCTCTAAGTGACGATTATCCTGCTGTTGGATAAGCTTCAGTATATGGATATGTAATGTTGTTCTTGAGAGTCCGCTATCTCTATAGTGATTTCCCATCTTTCATTGATTCTTATAATCAAATGAAAGTACCACAACACATGTTTAGATCCAAGATGAGACTTAGGAACTATTCCTAGTTCTGTAATGAACTTTTATCCAAACAGTCAACTTGTAGCTTCATTTATAGCTATATACATTGTCTTTATCACTAAACTAGCAATTCTTTACTGTTTGGAACCTTTTCAATTTACTGCACCACCATTCAAGGTAACGCTTTACCTTAAAGTGGATTTTCTGTCGTCTTGGTCTGTCTAAAAAACTTGAGTCTATTAAGCCCTCTAGTTTTAATTTAGACCCACCAAGTATGATCACATCCTTAGTGCCGGTTAAGTACTTTAGGATGTTTTTCACTTTCTCACAGTGAACTTTTCCAGAATATGACTGATCAACATCAGGTCTCGTATATTTCATTGCATACATGATAGTTACTCATGCGATCTCTCTTTTTGGAGTCTATGGGGACTATTAAGAGAGATACACTCCATGGCTCATCAACATGAGACATCTATTGGAGTTTGCCATGCTAAACGACTTTAGCATCAAATGAATATACGTTCTTTGGGTTAAGCCGAGCATCCTTTTAAATCTATCTATATAGATTTGCATCCCCAATTAAGATACTCTTTCCAAATCATTCATGGAGGAATGTTTAGACAACTTTATCTTTACTGATTGTAGCATTGGTATGTTATTCCTCATCCGTAGTATATCAACATATAATACTAGAAATTTCATGACGCTCCCACTGACCCTTTTGTACACACTAGAACTCTTACATCATCGTATGTAACTCTGAATCATCATCTTTTATGATGTGTACCTCATCATCATCATCCATGATAAATCCATACCTCCTAGGTATCTTTGGTACTATTCCAGATTTACGATTTGGTTGTGGTACAACAGGTTACATCTACAGTTCCTCTTATTTGACTTATAGTGCTTTGTGGTTCTTGAACTCTTCAAGATGTATTATCCTCCCACTAGCCACTTCAATGATAAACATCTTTATCTTAGAAGGCAGCGTGTTTCGCAACAAACACCTTTTGCTAAGTAGGATTATAGAACATATACCCTAAACTTACTTTAAGATGTCCCACAAATTTACACTTGTCAAATCTTATCCCGAGCTTATCCTTTGAAACCTTTTCACATAAGTTGGACAACCCCTTATCTTAACATACTCAAGATTAGGAATCCTCCCTGTCCATAACTTTTATGGAGTCTTGGGGCCGGATTTTGAGGTTACCTTTTTCATAGATATGCAGCCATTTCTAGGGCATTATCCCCGAAGGATACTGGAATGTCGGTAAAATCATTATGGACCGCACCATGTCCAACAAGGTACGATTTTTCCTTTCAGCTACATCAATCAATTATTGCGTAGTAGGAGGCATCCATTGTGAGAAAACCATTTGAGATTATCTAAAAACTTATTGCACAAGTATTTATTCCTTGATCTAATCAAAGAATCTTAATACTTTGCCAATTTGTTTCACTTCTGAATTCTTTGAACCTTTCAAATAATTCACACTTGTATTTCAACAAATACATACATTCAACTCTTTGAATGATCATCTCCTTTTCTTATACTAGTTTGTTCAATTTGCAAAATTATTTTCATGTAAGTCAAGTATATAAAATCCATTAAGTAATATTCCAGTTCTATACAAAACATTATTATTATTATAAATAGAACAACAATTGTTCTTAAATATAATACCAAAGATTTCATTGTCTAACAATAAAATGGAAATAATGTTTCCAACAAGTACTGGAATACAATAACAACTTATTGACTTAATAGATTTGCCCGTAGGGATTGCTAAACTATAAGTTCCTGTGGCTAATGCAGCAACCTTTGCTTCATTTCCCACACAAAGGATTGCTTATTTTTGTTTAGCTTTCTACTTCTGCTTGGTCCCTTCATAAATCAATATTTATGATAACCAAAGCCAGTATCAAATACCCAAGTAGAACCTTGAATTAAAGAAAAATGTATTTTAAATCATGAACAAAATTATATTTATAACCGAAACTTCACTAAGCTTCTTTGGTTAGCCTCTGCAAGATGCTTCTCTCATGCTTTCTTTCAAAGTGTCCAAAGCTTATTGCAGTGGAAGCAAACTCCTTTGCTATCCGTATCGATCAGTTTTGTTCTTATTATCCTTTGTTTTTTCCTTTCTATTTACCTTCTTAGAATCGTTCTTCTTTTCAGAAGATCCTTTGGCCCCTACCAGTAAGACATAGTCTTTCTTGGTTGGAAAGTGACTCTCAACATTTTTCAACATGTTAAGCAAATCAGCGAGGCTGATCTTTAGCTTGTTCATATGAAAAATTCACAACAATTGTGAAAGGAGTCCGGGAGTGAGTACAAGATCAAATCTTGGCTCAACTCTCCATACATGACAAAACCCGTTGTCCTAATTGATCAATCAAATTGATTATGTTAAGGACTTTTATCTGTATTGTAGTGTCATCGGTCATTCTAGATCGGAAGAGCTCCTTAGATATCTGATATCTATTAGTCCTACTTTCCTCACCATCAACTACTTGACGTGCAGGAGTATAGTAGGAGTATCCATAGTTTTAGGCTGACGCTGAAGCTTGCTACTCAAGGATATGAGCATGATGCATTGAGCCAACTGTGCATCATCTTGCCACTTTCTAAAAGTAGCAATCTCTTCCTCAGAGGCATTATCTACAACCATTGCAGGGATAGGCGTATTAAGGACATAAGATAGCTTTTCAGCCATGAGAACTATTCTCATTTTCCTTAACCAATCCGGTTAAATAGCATCTAATATGCTTCGCAGTGATAGTAATTTAGACATTGTAAAAATCTATAAATGAATTTGTAATTAACAACATTTTAACATACATTCTTTTATTAATTACCAAAATAAATAGGTCTTTTTTTAAATTGGTATCTCCCACTACTTTTTTTAAACTATATTACCCTCAATATATAGTTCGGCAATATCTAATTAAAGATATGCTAGTGAGAATAAGGATCCCATTTCAAATGTATAAAGCCTTATGGTGACACAACAAACTATATATAAATAAATAGGTAGACAACTCTTGTCAATTACATCAACTATGTAACTCCTTGTATTTTGCCTCTTAAATCATAATGGTCAAGTGTGTGCACATCCGAACTAAAATGATTTAAGTTAAGTCCAACCTAGCACTCCATACATTCAAAAGAGAAAAATATCATCCTTGTGGTGACACAACAAAACAATATTGTTCAATTTTCTTTATAAGCATCAAATGTGACAAATTAACATCTTAATTACTCAATACTTGCCTTGTGGTGACACAACAAACTCATATTAAATATTTAATACTCTATTAATTTTATCATGCTAGAAGGCGACGTTCGATATTCCAAATATCTTAGAACGCTTAGGACTTAATATAAAATATTTGAGGGGTTTGTTATTAATTTGTCTCATCTTGTTTAGCGCTCATGCACATAAATATATAAAATATGCGTCATATTAATTAACATACGAAGCATGTTTGCATAATATATATTATATATAGTATAAGCATGCACATATAGAATACTATATTCTAGTTTGGTTCACTAGAGCCACCAAGTGAACCAAAAGGTCAAACCCTAGAGGTGCAAGAATTAATATTTAAATATAACTATTACATTTAAAACCCGGACTCCATTACAAACGGGTCTTCAAGCGCTCCTTGCTCCTTGATCTCCAATTCTTCAAAAATTAATTTTAACTATTCCTATTACAAAACTATTTAAAATAAATAGAAACCTTGATCAGCAGTCAAGGGGAAGTACATAGGAGGGAGTTAGAATTTACATTAAGAAAAATTAGAGAAGACGAGGTATGCAGACCCCATTTAATAAAACCCATACATTCATGCATCCAACTAAAATAAAATCCAATCACATTGGTCAATAGTCCATAATCAATCTCATTTATTATCATACACATCACCATATGCATCAATAAATAATATTCATCTCATGAATAATAAACATTCAATATATATATTGATATCATTTAATGGGCAAATTTAGTTAGTATAAAATCTAATTTTGAATCAAAATAAATTCCTTTATTTTAATCCAAATTTAAATCAAAATAAAACTATTTTATTTTAATATATCCAATTTTGAATAAAATAAACTATTTTATTTTAATTAAAATTATTTAATCAAAATAAACTCCTTTATTTTAATTAATTATGGAATCCAATTCCATGTAAAAAATAAAAACTCCTTTTATTAAAGGAAACAAATAAACTCTTTTATTTTGAATAATATAAAATCTTATTTCATATTTAAATAAACTCCTTTATTTAAGGAAAGACGGATTTACTTCCCTATTCACAAATAAACTCCTTTATTTTAGGAAAAATGAAATCCAATTTTAACTCCAATTAGTTATCATGAAATCCAATTCCAACTCTAATTAGTTAGCATGAAATCTAATTTTAAAATTAAAATAAACCTTTTATTTTAAAATTAAAATAAACTTTTTATTTTAAAATTAAAATAAACATTTATTTTAATAATAAAATAATTAAGATTATATATATATATATATATATATATATATATATATATATATATATATCCGTTCCTTTTGTTTCAATAATTCAAGTATGCTAGTTAACATAATCCTTTAACTTTCATATATCAAAATATATATGAAACCAAAAATATCCTGTTAACTTTCATTAATCCATGTTGCAGGGAAAAACTTTACATAAACAAAAGTAATCTCCTTTTTTAATCCTGCAACATATGATTCACTAGGACGCAGATTCGGGGAAAAAAACGGCCACCTTTTTTGTTTTAAACCCACGTGAATGACATTCATAACCTTTTATGAATCAGAATCATAAGTGGCAATACCGAAAGAAAGAAAAAAAAAAAAACCAACGCAATTTTTTTAAAATAAATTTTATACAATAAAATTATGCCCAATTAAATTGTTCTAAACACATATCAATATACATATGAAATCAAAACAATTAATAATTTGCATAAAGGTTTGGCTCTGATACCACTGTTAGGTTTGTAATATTCATGAACGCAATCAAATTGAACAAAGTAAGCGGAAACGTGTAAAAATCAGAGTTTAAAATTTTTACAAACCATATACCCGGATCACCCTTTATGCACAATTATTAATTAAATGAAAAAGAAAGAACAAGAATCATACCCTTGAAGATCCCAACTTCCTCAGGTACAAGTTCACCTCCAATCCTTTTCGCGTTCAACTTGAATCAACCGGGTTTGGTTCCTTCCTTTGATCAACGTTAGCCACCCAAGTGTTTGGCCTCTAGAGGTGATCCACCAAGGAAGAAGAAGAATTCAAGAAGATGGGTATTTGGCAAAACCCTTATTTTCTATCTCTATAGAAAAGGAGCGTGCTCTCTAACAATTGGAAATAAATTATTATAGATATTTGATATAAGACCCCTCTTATAAAGATATCAAGTAACCCTATTAAAATAAGGTATTATTTAATTAAACTCTTTTAATTAAATGGGCTCCCCTAATCTTATTAGGGATAATTAATTAAACTCCTTTAACTAATTTTCCTCCTAATCCTATTAGGAATAAATGAGAATACTTATATTAAATTAATTCCTAAACTCTTTTAGAAATTAAAATAATAATAATTTTAATAATATTAATAAGACTCTCTTATTAATTTATATTTAATATTTTTAAAATATTAAATAATAAATTTTAAGCTATTTAATTTATTCTATCACCATAGATTAAATTAAATATACTTACTTTATATTATTACGATTATGCCATTAACTTCTTAAATAATTATTCTTCCTTTTATGGTGTGACCCTTTAGGTTCTCCATATTAAACCTGGTTGTGAATAAATCAATTAGAACAATTCTAATCTTATTTAAATAAATAAATTAAATAATTAATTTATTTAAATAAATAATATTTATTCTACAATAGGGATAAGCCTTCCTAGCGATCAACGACTTTCCAAATAATATAGATTTCAAGCATTAATCATAAAAAGAACCTTTGAGTAAATAGTTATCAGACAATTCAATCCTTCCACCATACAATGTCCCAATTAAATATAAGACATGGAATTTCGTCAAGTCTTATTTTATTTAATTGTATGTATTTCGACTCTTAAATGCTAACTCAAATAATGCAAATTAGAAACTCCTTTCTAATTTCATTCGCCCTTAAAGGACTACTTGAGTTGTCATTTATCGAATCACATAGGACATTTCTCTTCTTTTACTAGAAGCGGTGGATTCTTTATTGATCATACATTATCTCCATGTATAACTTATTATACCCAAGCATATCCTTTGATATACCCTAAAGGTCTTAACAAATAAGTCAAAGTATAACTCATCATACACAAGATACTATGATGATCTCAAGTCCAAGGATCACTTGTACTACTATCACTACAGGAATTCCTATTGACAGGCAAGTAAAACTCCATTAGGTATTCCTTAGCGAGCCACGTTCAGTGAACCTATTCTCTAATAAGCACCTACATACTTGCTTTAGTGTCTCCACACAAATGATCATGAGATCAATTATCCTCATCCAATGAGCAAGCAACGTATGTACCAATCTATCCGAATTCACTAATCCCCAATTTAGTAATCCAACGATTGGGAACTATTTTAGTTTTAAGCTTTCTAAGAATTTAGATCTCATTAGAATGATCATCATCATTATTCTAAAAGCATTGCTTAAAACTATGGGTTTATCACATATTATAAAACTGCATCATGTAGATAATTAAAAGCCTTTAATAAATAATACTTTTTATTAATAAATGAATAAGATTGTTACAAAGTATATGCTTTATCATCAAACTTGATTGGCTTGTGTGCATACTACTTTCACAAAGGTTATGAAGCATCATGAATAATAGGAATAATCTCTATTCCTATCATTTTAAAACATTAGTCACATTCACTTTGAAATACTTTCATTCTCTACTCTTTTCATATATTACATTAAATTCTGCTAGAATCAATAGCACAGACTTATCAATAACGGTTCATGTATAAACAGAACATTCTCATCTCATAGAAATACCGAAGTGTTCACATTGTGGCATAAGGACTCATACGTTTTACCACCTTGTACAAATATCACACATTTGCACATAGACAGAACTTCTGAAGTTCAACATCTGAGAAGTTTTAGAAACTAGCATTCATTTAAAATATGAATGAAGTTAGGAAATTTGCCTTACGCACAACTACAGCTTACGCTAAACTACTCATTCCAATTCCTATAAAACACATAAGGAATACATACACCAATTAGTCATGTATATTGACTTAAGCATTGGTTTTCTTAACTTACTTCTCAGGGTTCGCGTTCTTGCAACCTAAGTTTACACAACCAACTTTCATTACCGGTTTACGGCTTTATGACATACGGAGATGTCTTACTTAATACGTTCATCATCTTTGATGATTTATATTCTTACCTTCTTCTTATAACTTCTCTAGGACTCAGCACACATCGCTTCTCTACTAGTAGTCCATATAGTACTCTGAGTGGTTTCCCACAAATAACCAACAAACAAGTTCCCATCTCGTCTACACTGCCATCACAGTGAGTTAGATCAGTTCCCAGTTTTGTATATACCTTCGCTCTCTGAAGGAATTGTTTAGCCCATCTACCATATGTAAACCATCAAAGGTTACGATTGCACCACAACCTAACTTATCTTAACTTATCCGAACTATTAAACTATAATGTTCGTTAAGTTAATTTCTCATTCCTTATGGCTTTCTGGCAACTAAATGTCATACCTCAGGATTTATTCATTATCATCTAAGTTATACAGTCTTTTGTATACTCAGAACTATCGTTCAAGTTAATCATTAACTCGGCTTCTTTACATTAAACGTCATTGTCTTTAATTCAGTTCTTCACCGTTCATGGTTTAATCATTGGTCTTCATTATCTTACGGTCAAAGCATACACGGGGTGTAGGTTCTATCCGTTTAATATTTGCGTACACTCAACCCTTCACGCCGGTTAAAGTGTTCAACGCTTACATTTCACTCTAACATTCTCCATCTGACCCACATTCGGCTTTCATTAATCTTATTACCGTTCATTATGACTTTTTTGATACTTCATATCTTACTTACTATCTTTCGTTATCCATTACATGAACCCCATGTTCATTACTCATTCTTAATGTCAAAGCCATACCGTTCGTTGTATGCTAAGACCAATCGTTCATCGCAACAGCGTTGCATTCACAGCGTCTATATGCTTATCACTTATCCCTCATTACCTCAACATAACATCAAAATTTTATTAATTACCCTCATCACTCAACATCTAAGGAATCACAATCATAGCAATCCCCCACATTCGTTTATCGCGACTACGGCTCCCGGATATCGGTTCTGTAACCCGCGTTCACATTCTTTGTCTTTTAATCTAATTTAACCTTTTCATTCAACCTTTATTAAAGGTTTAAAACACTTGATTAAGTGTTACATTCGATGAACTACATGTTCATTAGATTTCGGTACACTTCCCCCAGGTTTTGAGAAGTTAAAAGCTCATTACTAGCTTTTTCCCTACACCGGCTCTGCTGTGCCGGTTCCTTCTTTATCACTCGCACTGCAGTTCCTTCTTTTTCCCTACACCGGCTCTGCTGTGCCGGTTCCTTCTTTGATTAAGTGTTACATTCGATGAACTACATGTTCATTAGATTTCGGTACACTTCCCCCAGGTTTTGAGAAGTTAAAAGCTCATTACTAGCTTTTTCCCTACACCGGCTCTGCTGTGCCGGTTCCTTCTTTATCACTCGCACTGCAGTTCCACTCTACAGTGTCTAACTACCGGGGTTGCCACTACAACATTGCCTCCCAAGGCACAGCTCGCGTCGCGGTGTCGAGCCTTAGTCCTTGAAAAATTTTCTAAGTCTTGAATCCATTTTGAGACGATTACTTCCCGAACTCATAACTTCTTCATTATATATCAGAACGAGGTCATTCCAAAGCCATTCCCTTCCTTATCTTATGTGCTTCGATTACATTTGGACAGAACTTCATTCTGAATATGTTAACATGTCATTCAATTAGCTTAATCTTCGTTCTTTGTTCGTTTTACGTTTTTAACGTTCTTCGTTCGTTCTTCTGTAATTTGGTCATTCGAACTTAGAATTCATTCGTTCTTAAGTCCACGACTCACGTTTTCTACGTTCTCTTACATTCTTATGAAACCCCACCCGTTCGAGTTCATTTACTAACTTTCTAATTCTCGTTCGTCTTTTATGAAATTTTTGCCATAACTTCGTTATAACTCAATTTTAATCCATTCTTCATGAACATTTCTACCGTTCGTAACCAAGCAATAAGCATCTAACTTAAACGTGATGGTTTTAAACTTTTCCATCAAAAACAATTACACTACGATGGTTTTAAATTTGTCCATCAACAACGTTCTTCGCGTTCTTCGTTCGTTCTTCATTTTTTAATCGATATTTTGATTACAATTTCACTTTTTCTTGAAATTTGATGTTATAAAACATCATTCCTTACCTATTTCACCGAATTATTCATATGATTCATTCGGATCGCTCAAATTCATTACGAATCTTATACTTCTTTCAGAAATTTATAAAATAAATTTCTAATTCTTATTTCCTTCTTTTCTCAATGATTTCAACCATATGAAATCATTCTTAACATCATTTACCTCATATTCTCATTAAGCTATGTTTTAACATAGAAAACTTAAAGAAATTTTTTTAGAAGTTAGGTTTTCAGATTACATCTCTTCTTTAATCTTTCTCCGTTGGAGAAAGCGTGCACTCGGGCTAGCTTTTCCTCTTTCTCTCCTTATTCATCTGAATTCTCTCTCTCAAGTGTTGGTGATTTTCAAAATCACCAACAAATGAATTAAGCTCTCCTTTTATAGATTTTCAAGGCTAGGGGCATTTTGGTCATTTGGCCAAACTGCCTTACTATTCACGAAACTTCCCTTGGAAGTTTCGTGATTCCATCTTTCGGGTTTCGTCCGACAGTTTTAAAAATTGTAATTCTTGGAATCCAAATATTTTTGGATATTTCGTCTTTTTTTTACAGATTAACTTTTACGTATTCTTCGGATCTCCAAAAAACTAAAAAACACTTTTCGACATTAACTGTTATCCTTCACGTTTTCCCCTAATGTAGTTAAACGAGTGAAAAGTACATAACAGTTCTTTTCATCGTTTTTATTTTGTCCGATTTCTGCACGTTTTTCAAAAAAAACTTTTATCGACTTACTTAACTTTTCATGATATATTATCGTCAAATCTTTCGACGGAATGTCATTTCGACATACCGAACTCTCGGAAAGGCTTAAGTTATTCAAACCCTAACCCTTAGGGTTTCGTCAGGTGAATAATGTCTATTTCGTCTTTTTCTCTAGAAATATTTTGTTTCCGAAAAAATATTATTTTCGACTTGAAAATTCTTACTCGTTCAGTCTAGCTCGTAGCTAGAATCCTCCCGTATTATAATCATCCTAGGTTCTAGAACAATTAATAAACACATAACACATAATATTATTAATAAAAATTTATTTAATTAATGACTAATTCTTTAAATCTTAAATTCTGAACAATCCGGATTCTCCGGGTTGTTATAGTAACTATTTACTCAAAGGTTCTTTTATGATTAATGTTGAAATCTATATTATCTGGAAAGTCGTTAATCGCTAGGAATCTTATCCCTATTGTAGAATAAATATTATTTATTTAAATAACTTATTAGATTGATTTATTTATTTAAATAAGATTAGAATTGTTCTAATTGATTTATTCATAATCGATTTAATATGGAGAACCTAAAGAGTCACAATCAGAAAAAGAAAGAATATTTATTTAAGAAGCAAATGGCATAATCGTAATAATAAGTTAAGTGTATTTAATTTAATCTATGGTGATAGAATAAATTAAATAGCTTAATATTTATTATTTAATAATTTAGAAATATTAAATATAAATTAATAAGAGGAGTCTTATTATTATTATTATTACTATTATTATTATTTAATTATTAAAGGAGTTTTTGAATTAATTAATAAAAGTACTCTCATATAATCCGATTAAGATTAGAAGGCTAATTAATTAAAAGAGTTTAATTAATTATTCTTAATAAGTTAGGGAGCGTAATTAATTAAAGGAGTTTAATTAATTAAATAATACCATATTTTAATTATATTAAAAGGGTTAACTAATATCTATATAAGAGGAGTCTTATGCCAGATATTAGTAGACGTAATTCCAAAAGTTAGGAGAGTACACCATTTTCTATGAGAGATAGAAAAAAACTAGGGTTTTGCCAAACACCCATCTTCTTGAATCTTTCTTCTTCCTTGGTGGATCACCTCTAGAGGCCAAACACTTGGGTGGCTAACATTGATCAAAGGAAGGAATAAAACTTGGTGGATTTAAGTTGAACGCGAAAAGGATTTGAGGTGAACTTATACCTGAGGAAGCTCGAATCTTCAAGTATAATTCTTATTCTTCATCTTTTCGTTTAATTAATAATTGTGCACAAAGGATGATCCGGGTATTTGGTTTGTAAAATTTTAAAACTCTGATTTTTCATGCTTCCGCTTACTTTGTGCAATTTGATTGTATTCATGAATCTTACAAACCTAACATTAGCTTGGTCAAAGTACCTGCCAAAAAATGTTCTTGAACTTTCTTGAAATTTTAGAAATTGATAATTTTAGTTTAGTCAACCCATATTTGACCATTAATAATTTGGATTCTAGTTATGATTTAGGTGTAATAGTGTCATGGTTTATTAGTCCATATGTCAGAATATTAAATTTATACACTTACATGACATAACAACAAAACCAATGAGAGATCTAAGCCTTTCAAAAGCTTGCCAGACATTCTGGGCAAAAATCTGGGTTTTCCATAAAAAATTTCATGACTAGTCAACCATGTTTGGCCTTGAATAACTTGAAATCTAGACATGATATGGACATGATTCCACTTCTAGTTTACTCTCCTCATGACATACTGTCAGGAATAAACATATGAATGATATTCTTATTTATATATGATTTGATTATGATATATATGTGAATGAATATGCAAGTATGCTTGCATTAAGAAAAGCTATAAAGTCCTCTGATAGATTATAGAAAGAAATGTACAAGGACTTAGAATGAATTGATCAAATATGTTAGGTTGATCCTACAAAAGCAAAAAAGTTCTATAAAGTCCTTAAAAAGAAATGATGTACAAGGACTATAAACATAGAAAGATCAAACATGTTAGGTTAATCTTATGATGTAATAGATAGGCTTGTCTAATCGTCGAACACTGCACCAGAAATCGTAGTCTGCCAGGAGAGTCAAGGATACCTCAAGAGCTATCGAGGAAGAATCGTAGTCTGCAAGATAGTAGATCTCAGAGTTCGTAAACTTCTAAGATAGACGAGGAAGGATCGTAGTGTGTCGAGTAAAGCTTCCTCGGAGCCGTAGTCTGTTGAGCAAGTCATGTTCAGACTCGTAGAGACAGACTGCCTATGAGTCAACCGAGCATCTGCCGAAGTCAAGTCAAGAATCGTAGACTACACTTAGAGTCGTAGAGTCTACTAACAGCCAAGTCAAGGATCATAGACTACACTTAGAATCGTAGAGTCTACTGATCGTACCAAAGGCAGAGATCGTAGTCGAGCAAGATCAGATGAAGACAAGAAGCAAAACGACAGAAATCGTAGTGTCAGGATCTAATCTGAAGTCGTGAGTGTTCTGCGCGGTAGAAAGTCGAATCGTAGAGAGTACAGAGCTAAGACCTCAACAGATGTGCTCACAAGGCCAAAGAAGAATCGTAGAGCAAACACGATTCTCAACAATTGAGCACTCCCAGAATATCCAAAGGAATGAAGCCTCTGGTTAGTACTGCAAAGATACATCTCACCTAAAGGAAGCCAGAGAGCACTCAACAAATGGTATGCAAACTAATAGAAGATCTAAGCATCAATCCAATCATCATCCAGATTGAGTTGTGAAGCCATTCAAGATTTAAGTCTTCCACAAAATGATCATAAGAAGACTTCAGTAGCTGACTAAAGAAAGTCAGCATATGCAGTAGCTGTCAAGAACAAAGATGACAATGATCTTGAAAGTAACCAGGATCGTAGTGTTTGCCAAACGAAGAAGGAACTGATGGAGCATGCACAAAGATACTGGTCAGCCTCTAAAGAACAAGGCGCTAAAGTGATTAAGCATTGGGTCAGTCCATTGATAATAAGCGAACGGGAGATCACAAGGAGAAAGCGAGCTGGACACGCCACAAATCTGAAGTGTCTTGTTATTCAGAAGGGGCCAGAGCAAGAATTCAAGCCATCAGCATCTGAGAGCAGTCGAGGCAAACAGAAGTAATGAAGCACTGCACGAAAGAGGGAAGAGTTGTTCTTCACTAAAGATCAAGTAAACACTCTTCAAGATCGTAGTGCTGACTCTACATGTCAGTAAACATCAGTCAATAAGACACTACGATCAGTTCCAAGAAGAAGTGCATCAAAATCGTTGAGTTCGAACAACTGAGGATTGAAGCATTGGCAACGGTTCAATCTGAAGGCTGGCATTCGGACAAAAGCTTATTGAGAGCATCGATGCAAGGACAACCTCTGATCGAGAAATCAGAAATGGAAATGAAGTCATTGACCTTCCTGAGACATCAAAGTAACATATCTGATGGGGTAGGTGAAACAGTAGACTGCAGTGTCAGAAAGTCATGTTATGTCACATCTGCAGTCTGCACCAAACAACTCGAGATCTGCGAAGCAATTCAAAAAACCTTTAACGGCTACTTTCCAACGGGAAGATTGGGAAGGAGTATAAATCAACAGAGCTTCAAAGATCAAGAGTTGCTTATGATTGCTATGTTGCAGAATCGTTGAGTTGTTGAATGCTATTGTTGACTCTACGAGTTCCACCAAAAGATCAACAGAACAAGTCTCAGTGACAGTGAGACTACTAAGGTGGAAGTGAAGCAGCCTTGAAGAAGGACTTAAACGGAGTAGAGCTTCACTCAACAAAGATGAGAATGCCATTGAAGATGGCAGCCAAGTTGAGAGCCGAGAAGGCCAAAGAGATAGCATTTAGAAAAGTGGCAGAGTACAAAGAAGATCAGGAGAGCCACTCTACAAATCACCATGAACCTAAAGCTGAAACTGAACAAGTGCAAAACCATGTCTGTAAAACATTCAAGAAGGGTTCAGGGATTGCTAAGTGCCAGAAGAAGTCTACCAAAAGCTCAGGGACTTAGCAAATCCAGATGGTAATGATGCACAACTGACATCAGATGAAGATTAGGAGAAAAGAGTAAAGATCAGCTGCACCAAAGAAGATGTGGTCTAGACTCGAAGCAGAATACAAAGAGGACCACACCAAGCTGCTAAGTACAAAAGATGTTTAGAGCTTAATGACATCTTAGCAGCTCAGCACCAACAACATCAACAACTACAATAACAAGAAGCCAGGGCCTGAGGGGTCCTTGTCCAGAGGGACTAAATGTAGTTCCAAGCCTGTTGGGCTTGAAGAGTTCCTAGGGAACTAGAGAAGTTCCAAGGCTGCTGGCCTTGAAGAGTTCTTAGTGAACTGAAGTCCCAAGGTTGCTGGCCTTGAAGGAATCTTAGTGATTCAGGGTGCTGCCATTCATTAGTGGAAATCCAGCTAGTTGAAAGCAGAAGAGTGGATTAGGAGCTTGAGTCTCTGAACCACTTAAAACCCTTTGTGTCTTTTACTTTATGTCATTTACCTTATGTACATTAACTGCTATAACTGCTATGTATGTGTTAACTGCTTACTTCTAAATTAACTCTACGAACAATGTATGGTTGATTATGAATATGTCAATGAAGGGGATCTTTTACTTATTTCGTTGTGCTTGAAAAGATTCTTATGTTTGTCATATACTACTTAATGAGCAATACAAAATAAATGAGAAAAAGTATTTGAAATTCAAAGGATCTATTCAACCCCCTCCCCCCCCCCCCCTCTAGATCTATATTGTGCCTACTGGGAACTAACAATTGGTATATGAGTAGGTTCTCATGCTATATTCAAAAGCTAATCACTTTAAGTCTGATCCTAGGCACCAACATTGTTCTAAACTTAGTTTAGTAGTAAGTCACTTGTTATTTGCAGATGAGCTCACACGTTGGAAATATTGTGTACAGGTAAATGTTCATATAAACCTGAAGCTGCTCAGATTGGTCCATGTTCTTGATTGTCATATCAATAAGACCGATCCTTACTCGCGGTCAATCTTGTAGTCTGAAGACCGGGCAAGAAAGCTTAAGAGACATCAACAGAAAAGAATCAAACATCCACCAGCCTGAAAAGATGAAAAGGCCATACATGCTAAGAAACGTTTGTACTCAGAAAAGAAAGAAGAACTTCTCAAACATGTATTTGGCCAACCAGCAACTGGATGTAAGCTTTGTGAACTTAAGGATGTCGAAGAACTAAAGATGCTAATATTTTCTTAGCTTACATCTTCAAGACCACGACTGATTGATTGAAGATCAACTGGAGCAACTAGTTGTCAGAAGCAAATAAGAAAACATGCACATCAATGCCTAAACTTAGTATATCTAAAGATAAATGATTGTTAAGAAACTGACAGTAAAAAGGTACAGTTCCTCACTAATATAAAAATGAATATCATTACTGCACATCACTTATGAAATATAACAGCTTTCCTTTAAGGAGTCATAATCTACCTAAAAAGGTGAATAGAGAAAGTACACTAATGATAGAAACTCAAATGTCTATAAACTTTCTCTCCATCCAAGTTTTAGGTTAAAGATGATAACTTGAAAGAAACCTGAAATGGTTTTTAAGAGCATCTTAGGTCGAATGAATGTGAAGTAATCTTTGCTAATGGGTTAGTGTGTTTGTACATCCTATGGTCTAAATGTTTAATGACACACAGAATATGATCAGGTCTACAAGAGAATCTTGAAGATTCATAGAAACTGATCACCTCCATGAATCAACCAGATACTAATAAATAGTAGAGTTGATTCTCACTCTGTGAACATTTAAACCTTGTGAACATAACTTAGCATATGATGAAACCATCAAGGAAAAGAGTGTTCCATTAAAATGGCAGATTTCTCTCACACTCACCACCATGCATTCTCAAAATGTATTATCCAAATTAAGTATATGCATGAATATGACTGATGGTGGTCAATATGATGATCAACCTAAGATATGAGGAACATGGGTTTAAAAAACTAACCTAGCAGGACCCATTTAACCATGGGTACCAAAAATTAGAAATGTATAACCTGCAGGTATTTGGTATATCTGACCACACTAAGGAATGCTAAAGAAAAAGACTTCAGTCAAGAAGATTTAACCAGCAGAAGGCTTAGGACTGTTCAGAAATAATTCTGACCAAAACTTCTACATGTCAAAGTTTATCCTTAAAGACGCTAAGCTAATCTAAATGAAGCTCAAATGGCTGCTAACCTTTATATGAAAGCAGGCCACTCAACTAAAGATAAAAAAGGGTCTTAAATGCTCAAGCATGCAAAACTTGTCCTCAAGGAAGACCACATCAGAGGACCATCAAGCATCAAACATGAGGAACTTATTGCGGGAGCAGAACTTCACGAGCACAAGCTGACAAAGAAGACTACGTTCGTAGTGCTGTCAAAGGATCGAAGAACAATTAACTCTGAAGATTTAATGACTTCAGCCATAAGGAGATATGCAGGGATGCTTCCCAATGTACATGAAGGAAAAGAATCACACCTCACTGAAAAGACAGCATCAACCATGGGGGAGCCGTGATCTGTTAAGGAACAACAGCACTGAAATATTCTATAAGGCAATGTACCAGCTACAGAGTCCCAAAACTTTGTGGCTGATGAACCAAATGAAGATCCATAGTCAGTAGGAACGTCTCAAAACGTACTACTGATAACCTATCAGCCACCTAACTCAAAATCGTGGAAGTGCCTACAATCAAATATTTGATCGTAGTGTAAAAGCAGGAAGACACCACGATCACAGCAAATGCAATTGTCTGAAGTTGATAGAGGACCTCCTCACCAGAAAAGGTCAAAAGAGATATCAGTGCAGATTACTCCTAAAGCATCTCATCTGGAAAGCTCCTCAGGGACAAACCTGACCCTTAGCTCACTCTAAGAGGTTGGCCCTTCCTGAGCAACCCTAACCCAGAAAATTTGCTTTATTAAGTTCATCTCAAGGATCAAGACAGTCAACGATCGCAGAATAAAATTTGAGAGAACTCAACGATCATGATGCAACCTCTCTGATCGCAGTACAACCTCAGCGATCGTAGAAAAAGACTATGTGGTCGAAGTCTTACAAGAGGCTACTCTTAACTTATAAAGAGCTTGGAAGAACAGGACAAATGCTCAAACATTCAGATTATGGGAGAAAATTTCAAAGACTGATTAGAAAGATATACTATTGAAGAAACGTGCCTAAGGCTTCATGAAGTACATCAGTAGTTGAACCTTGCAGGTTCAAAATGAGAAGAATGTCAAAACCATCCAATACAACATCTCTCAAGTGTTGATCGTTGAGTCAACAAAGGAGAACGTAGAGTCCATAGCTGCCTTATCATGCTACTCTACGAACTCCCTGCATCTATCCATTTTAATACTTCCTTCTTGACCACTTCCTTCATGATTGGATTAAGTCTTCTTTGCTGTTCCACCGAAGGCATGCTATCATCTTCCAGTAGGATCTTATGCATACAGAAGGATGGGCGGATACCTTTTATATCTGCTATAGTCCATCCAATAGCTGACTTGATTTCTCTAAGGACTCTTAGCAGTTTTTCTTCCTAAAAAGATGTTAGTGCAGAAGAAATAATCACAGGTAATTTTGAATTTTTATTTAAAAACGCATACCTCAAATGATCTGGAAGTGGTTTCAACTCAAGTTCTGGAGGTGTCTCAAGAGATGGCTTCAATTTCACTGATGACTCTCCTACTTTCTTTAATGGCTCAACAGGAGTCTTGAATTTCCTAAACTGTGGAGTTGTGTCAAGTAAATGAACAAGTTCTTCAGTCTCCTCATCCTCTATTTCTGAATTTCCCACAATAGCACTTCTCAAAGGTTCTTGATTCACCAAGCTCTCTATTTCATCATTTATAATCTTTTCCACCAAATCAACCCTGAAGCATTCGTCATCTTCTGTCAGAAATTTCATTGCCTTGAATACGTTGAAAGTAACTTCTTGATCATGTACTTGCATTGTTAGGTCCCCTTTCTGAATGTCTATCAAGGTTCTTCCTGTAGCTAAGAATGGTCTTCCAAGGATAATCAGTATATGTATGTCTTCTTCATAGTCTAATATGGTGAAATCAGCTGGAAATATGAATTTATCCACTTTAACCAGTACATCTTCCATAATACCCCATGGATAAGTGATAGACCTATCAACTAGTTATAAAGAAATATTTGTCAGCCTTGGAGCCGGTAATCCAAACTGATTGAATACTGACAAGGGCATCAAATTGATACTTGCCCCAAGATCACACAAATATTTTCTGAAACTCATCTTTCCAATTATGCATGGTATTGTGAAACTACCCGGATCCTTCAGCTTTGGAGGTAATTTGCGTTGAAGCACTGCACTGCATTCTTTCGTCAAGGCTATTATTTCAAAGTCTTCTAACCTCTTCTTCCTTGACAAGATACCCTTCATAAACTTTGCATAACTAGGCATCTATTCTAATGCCTAAGCGAAGGGTATATTGATCTGCAGCTTTTTAAATACCTCCAAAAACTTACTAAATTGCTTATCTTCCCTCTGTTTATGTAATCTCTGTGGGTAAGGAATAAGAGGGTGAACTATTGGTATCTTATTCACAGGCTTCTCAAAAGAACCTTCTTTATTCTTCTCTTCTTTTTGCGACCGTGCGTCTTTCCTTTGCAAATGTGGCGTAGGTGCGCCATGGTGATTTCCTGCAATTTGTTTCCCAGACCTAAGTGTAATTGCTTGACATTGTTCCTTCCCTTCCCTTCTTGGATTGGCCTTTGTTGTACTTGGAAATGAACCATATGGTTTGTTGTTAAGCATACTAGCCATCTGACCCATTTGAATTTTCAAATTTTTGATAGCCACTTCTTGGCTTTTAATCATCACTTCAGTATTTTCCATTTACTTCATCATCATCTCCTCCATCTCTGACTTCTTTTCTTGTTGAGGTGCAGGTGGTGGATGATGTTGTTGTTGAGAAAATCCAGGTGGATAGGGTGGTCTTGGTGTAAACTATTGCGGAGATGATTGTGATTGAAATTGATTTTGTGGTTGAAATTGACTTTATTGATTTCTTTGGTTATTTGACCAACTGAAATTTGGATGGTTGCGGTTGTTGGAGTTGTATGTATTCTAAAATTAACCTTGATCCTTCCGGTAGTTGCTCACATATTGTACAGACTCTGAACTGATAGCACATTGGTCAGTTGAATGTGGCCCTGTACATATCTCACACATAAAAGCAACTATCTTCGCCTTAGTCTCCGCCAAAGAATCAATTTTATTTTCCATGGATGCCATCTGGGCTGACAATTGAGTGATAACATCCACCTCTAACAAACCTGCAACTTTGGGTTGTGGCATCCTGGCTGTAGGATTTTGGAAATCATTAGTTGTCATCGTCTCAATAAGATTATAGGCTTCTTCATAGCTCTTTGCCTATAAAGCTCCTCATGCAACTGCATCTACAATAGGCCTTAACTGCCACCCCAGTCCATTATAGAATGTATTAATCACCATCCAATTCGGCATGCCATGGTGTGGACACTTCCTTAGCATCTCCTTATATCTTTCTCAGGCTTCATATAGAGATTCACCCTGTTGCTGCTCAAACTGGGAAACTGCTGTCCTCATTTTCGCAGTCTTAACCATTGGGAAAAGTTTGGCTAAGAATTTTTATGCTAGGTCCTCCCATGTTGTGATAGATCCTGAAGGTAAAGAGTGAAGCCAACTTCTTGCTTTATCCCGTAATGAAAATGGAAATAGTCTAAGTATGATTGCATCCTCTGTCATCCCGTTGTATCTGAAGGTTTCACATATTTCAATGAAACTTAATAGATGCTCATTCGGATCATCTATAGCAGCACCCCCAAATTGTACCGAATTCTGCACCATTTGAATAGTGCACGACTTTATCTCGAAAGTGTTGGCTGCTATAGCTGGCATGACTATACTTGACTGTAATCTATTGATGTTCGACATCGAATAATCTCTCAAAGCTCTATACTCCTCTCTTTGCTCTTCTGCTATCATGTTGTATGTTGTGATCTCTAAAGCTGCTTGTAAATTTCTACGCACTTTTGTTTTCCAACCTCTTCCGTTAATGTTATCCTGAGCAGGTGTCAACTCAGAATTGGATGACCGCGTGTGCATAAAATATATATAAGTACCTGAAACACAAGCAAAAATCAAAAATAGAAATGAGATAAGATTAGATTTGTCTAAGTCATATAAATTTAGCTTAAAATTGATGATAATAATAATAAAATTAAACACCTTTCCCCGGCAACGGCACCAAAAACTTGTTGCCTCCTTTTTATTCTTAAAAAAAGGACTCTAACTCATTCAAGCATACATGGGTCAACAAGTAGTACAGAGTAAGAAAAGAATCGATCCACGGAGAAAGGTTTTTAAATCTAAAATATCATACATCAATCATATCACTATTTTCATATGCTTTAACGAATACTCACAATTTTAAGTTAAACTAAACTCAACTGATGAATAAAAATATAATACTACAGTAATGAATCAAATTTAGAAAGAATGGGATTCTAACTTCATTTAATATTTCATCTAAATATTACCATCATGTAAGCTCATATATTCATCATGGAAAATTTAGCCAAGAGCACAAAGGTAGAGATAACCATTTTTTTAATGAATTATGACCTATTTACATAATCTCCACATTTGATAAAAATCATGTAATCAACAATATTACCAAAATCACTATATGTCTATGTGAAATTGCAGCGTTAATGAATTAAAGTGCATGCTCTTACATTACTACATACGGTGAAAGAGTATATTTCTATCTGGTTCACGAAATACAAAGCTAAACATCTCAGCCTCATAAACGTATGCTATTATGATTATATCCATACTCATATTTCATTTTTCAATTCCATATAAGTAAATAATATGAACGGTGATCAAACATTCATTCAATTCGCTCAATCATAATAGATAATTCGATGATAAGCATACAATCAAATAATCAGGCATATAATTATAGACTACATATCAAAATCTGTTAGAATCTTATAATGGAGTTTAGTTCATTTCTAATCAAAAACCATTATGGGATTGTAGTAACACATGGAATTAAATAGCAGAAATGAGAGATGAAAGAGAATTGATTAAACCCAATTGTAGAATCTGTTCCAATGTGCTGTTCTAAATCACCTATAATCTCCACGAAATGAAATGATTAATTATTCAATAACTAACTTCAAGAGAGGATATAGAATATTTTCAACTTTTATCCAAACCTCTCTAGCACTAGTTCAAAAACTAAGAACCCTAATTACTTAGATGAAAACTGATATAAAAAAAACCCTCATACACGTCTGGTACCAACCAGTATTGTTCAGATAAGATCAAGCGCTCAAAATTCAAATTTAAAAATAAGTCAACAAACAAACTTATATGATTTCGCATGCCAATGTGATCCCAAAAGATAAAATAATGTGGTAGCCATGAATGTATGTCTGTCAAGGCTTCAGCGCAGGCGCGCGATGTTCCTTCTTGTTTTATGCATGGCACTGCTGTGGGTGAAATTTTAGCTTCCTAGAGACGATATGCCACGGACATGAGAATTGCCTTTTTAGCAGTATGACAATGAAGTTGCTTCCGTGTGTCCGTCCTCATCGCTTTTGTTGATGTTGCTTGTTCGTTGTCTTTCCTTCATATTTCCTTTTCTGCATAATGCTCATCCACTACTTTAGTTCCTCATCTACCCATGTCCATCATGCATATTCCTTGTTAGCTCATGTAACCATGCTCATCCACGTCTTTCCTTGCCTTAGGATTTCAACTACAAGAAATGCTAAACAAACATAAAATGCATAAAAATATAGTAAAATCTACTTGAGATGAGCATAATTCTCGTGAATTGATATATAATAAGTAGGTGTAAAACCTGCATATCTACATGTTTATTCATCATAGAAATATATTAGTAACTTAATCAATACAATGGTCGTGTAAGTTACCTTTTTCCAGTAAAGCTCTGACATATAGATGAATGGGAAAAAAGAAGAGTTAGAAACAATTCCCTGTTCCAAAAAATAAATTTCAAGTTTTCATTTTCTTTATGCAAGTTTTTATGAAATGCAATCCAGATTTGTAGTAAACATGAATTAATGCATGCTACATAATTTATGATTAATTAAGAAATCTACTAAATCTATTATAGCACAACAAACCTCAACAAAACTAGAGTACCAATATTATTAGATCCTAAGGATTTAAAATTTTAAGATTGCAATTACTTGGTCATTTTTGATAAATAAATATAAGTGAATTAGTTGAGAACCTATACACATGATCAGGCAAGGCAGCCAAGACTAGAAACTGAACGAGAGAATAAAGCAAAAATTCCCTCTCTTATTTTTGAAATCTAAGAATAACATACAGTAATTTGCAGTTTTCATGCCTTTGGGCCCTTAATGTGATGCACCACTCTATAGATTAAACCTTTCAATTTAAAAGTTAAAGTTTGAAATAGTATGAATTTGGAATGAACATGCAGAATCTTGAATCTCCTCCTTTACAATGTAAAATGGATCGTGGCTTAAAGACATTTGCGTAGCTTAAATGCACATTGTTGCACTACTATCCAATATTCTTCCATTACTATACCAAGTCAAAACATATACCCAATTTAATTTAAAACTAAACTCACCTTCCAAATCAATTAGATGTTCCAAAATATTATATAATTTACATCTCGATGAGTTAATTTTCCAAAATATAATTTCAACCCCCAATTTTTCACTCATTAGATCCCTAAAATAGTTAAGAGTTTCAAAAATACCCAAATCAATTCGAAATTCCATAAAATTAAAAAAATAGGGCATTAAGGGACTCACCCAAGAAAGGAGGTAGGAAAAGATGGCGGTTACCAGCGGCAAAGATGGAGATGGAGATTGTAAGACCCCAACTTTTATGAATAAAGAATATTTTTCTCGAAATATATTTTTGAATATTATGGTGTGGATTTGATATAATGTTATAGTTGTGGGTAATATTTATAAATTTTGCAAAGTAAGCAAGTGGTTATATAATATTTGATTAGTCGAGGAATATTCGTTTTAACAGGGAATATTCGTACGACAGCACAATCATTGGTGGACCCCACAACGGAAGTATTGTCGTAGTAAGAAAACGACAGAATTATCTTTTTATAAAAATAATGACGAAAATATTACCGTTAAAACTGTTGAACTACCCGGTAGTAAAAGTATAGTAATACGCGTGGTTGCATAGTAGCACACGGTATTGGTTATTGATGCTTATATGAGAAGTCACTCAGTTATACTTAATTATTTCTACAGTACTTACTGCATCATATCTCTCATATTATTGATTCAATTATTGTCACAGTATCATCTGCATAATATGATATATTATTAAATCAATAATTGAGACGACAAAGTTATTCAGATTATTAAATTACAATATTTACAATGTCTAGAAGTTACAAGGAGAGGTTCGTCATCTAATCATGCTACCAATAAGGAAAAATCCTTATCGGAAAGCACACTCTTTCCTGGGAACGACCTGGTTGTTAAATATTGTGAATTATAATATTAATGATGAATAAGTCCGTGTTGATTAAAGATGAATTTGATAGTTCCATTGTGTTGGAATTATTAGTATTAGTGAAAATCGACATTTATTTCGATAATAATTGATGTCTGGGGGTTATATTGACCTATCGGGTAATTAATCGGATAAATGAGAAATTAATTGCTATTAATTCACATGATTATAACTATTTGTTCACATGTGTGTACTATTAATTCACATTCTTGTACTATTAGGGGAGTTGGTGCAAGATTGATAATACTTGCATGACTAAGTTAAAAATAGAGGTATAGATGGAGGTACTATACTGTAATTCATATTTTCACATGTCTAGAACTATTGATTCACATGATTTACTATTGATTCACATTATTTACTATTAAGGGAGGTGGTGCAAGTTTGATAATACTTGCAGGACTAAATTAAAAATGAAGAAAAAGTGGAAGGTATTATACTGTAATATTTCGAGCCGCAAAATGTGCAATTATCGAAACTATATTTTCCTATAAATAAAAGCTCATTCTTCCTTCATTTCTCACCAATTCACAAAAAGCTATAGAGCAATTATTATAGAGAGAAAATATAGAGAGAAAGGAGAAGAGAAGTCTGCTACCTCACTATTCTAGCATATTCATAAAGAGAGTTATTTTCTTTCAATACTCGTAAGGGTTGTTATTCCATTCTTTATTATTCTGTTGGAATAACCTGTCTATGCGAAGTACCGCATACATGGTGAAATTCTTCTGTTATTCCATCCTTTATTATTCTGTTGGAATAACCTGTCTGTGCGGTCTATCGCATGCCTGGTAAATTTTGTTGTTATTCCATTATTTATTATTCAGTTGGAATATCCTGTCTATGCGGATTAACATGACCTGATTCCGTTCTTTATTATTCTGTTGGAATATCCTGTCTGTGCGGATTACGCATGACCTAGTTCCATTCTTTATTATTCTGTTGGAATAACCTGTCTGTGTGGTCCACTGTTCTAAAAATCCCCACCTAGGCCCCTCCTTGGCTCCCCACCTAGGCGCTTAGCCCCCTCGCTCCCCTCACTTTAGGCGCCAGCCCTCGGTGCCTCACCTAGGCCCAAGGAAAAAAATCCTTCAGAGCCTGGGACGGAGAGTTTTTTCTTTATTTTAATAACTACCCAAACCAGATTTTGATATATTTATTTTTTAATGATTTACCATATTCATAATACATGTTGTAGTATATCAAATCATAATAAGAAGTGAACAATATCAAGTCAAAATAGATAATTTTATTATAGTTGTAATTTTTAAATTTGTGCCAATTTCAAATTATATAAATGATGATACATTTGTAATATTTAGTTTAATTTAATGTAATTCTTAAATTTATGTTTAGTTTCTTAAGTTTTAATATTGGATTAAACTCTTGAAATTTTAAATTTTATTATTTAATAGCAATCATGTGAGTAAAACTAATACGTTAAAAATATGTTTCAACTTTGAATAATTGCATGTTCGTGTTTGACCTTTGACATTAGCAATATGGATATGTGTTTGAACTTTAAGCAAAGACCTTTATTATCTTTAATATAGATTGTTTTGCTTTATATTATTGTTTTATTTGGATAAATGTGAGATAAAATATTAAAATTGGCTTAAAATAAAAAATCCCACCTAGGCCCCGCCAGTGCCCCGCTTTAAGCCCCCTAGCGCTAGGGCCCCCTACGCCCACCTCCCGCCTAAGCGCCTTTTTAGAACATTAGTGCGATCTATCGATGCTCGGTGAATTCTTCGTTATTCCATTCTTTATTATTCATTTGAATAACTTACTACATGTGGATTACCACATGCACGGTGAATGATCTTTATATTGATTCCATATTAAATTGTGGAAATGATCTGTCTACGTGGATTACCGCATGGCGGGAAAAAATCCATTTGCAGTTTCATATATTCTATTATACTTAGTTGGTTAAAGCTTTAGCTTCTATACTCCATGAAATTAGTGGAATATCCTCGATATTCAAGCGCTTCATCCAAAGATCTTTTCATGGAAATATTCTTCTGAGCATTTTTGAATTTTACTCAACAAAGCAGTATCATGTTGACAATTTGGACGTTATTGGTTCCTGGATAAATTAATTTATAAACCTTTAAAATTTATCCTTAAATTTGTTTTATAGAATTATTATGTCATTGTCATCATCCTCATACTTATATTGTGATGAAAGTTATCTTAGGCTTACGTGCATAGATGGACTTGGTATGATTATGACCAAGGATTATTCGGTATAATCATGACCGTAATGTGACGAATGATGTGGTGAAAGTCCTCATTGGCACCTGTAGTTCATTGATGGACGTGTTGTTGGTATGATTATGACCGAGGATTATTCGGTATAATCACGGCCATTGATGATTACATGAATATCCTCGCCGTAGTGCGGTGGATGATTTAATTTAATTTATTAAGCTGAGTCTCAGCGATAAAGTTGATAACAAACTTTTTAAATCATAGAAGATAGTAGATTTTATGCTCTACTTGACTCTTCTAATGGATTGCTTGTTCCGCTGCAGTTAAACTTGTTGTCTATTATATTCTATCAGTTTAACATTGTTGAAGGCTAATGATGATTTATTCTGCATTATCTTAGTCATAATATTTATTACTGGGCTAGTTGAGCTCACCCTTTTGCTTTCATTGTTCTCTTCAGGAAATGAGAACGTAGCCGGGACTAGTCGGGGAATCAGGTGATGGTCCGAGATGGTGTTATAGTAGTCCTCACTATTCTATAAAATAGTGTGATAATAAATGTAATGAGGACTCCATTGAGTGTGGATATTGTCTTGATGACAATATTTGTATTGAAACTCATAGCATATGTTTTGTCGTATTTTACACGGCAGTTGTAAGACCCCAAATTATTAATAAATGAAATTTATTTTCCTCTATTTATTATTTTGAAATAGTAAGGGTGGATTTGATTAATGTGGTTAGTTATGGGTAAAACGCATAAATATTTGAATAAGCAAGTGGTGATAAAATATTCATTATTGTCGAGGGAATATTCGTTTGGTCGTGGAATATTCAGATCGCTTGTGGGAATATTAAATACTGACAGCGATCTTTTGTGGGCCCCATAACTAAAAAAGCGATTGGATGAAGAAAACAACAAATATAAGTTGTTTTTAAATAACTAGCGTAGTTGTTACTGCAATTATCTTGTTGGAATACCGGTGGTTAAAACACACTAATACGCCGTTGTTGAACAAGAAGAGTACACCAGATTGCACCAATTATTGATTCTTACGTGAAGAAGACACTACTCAATAATGGTTACAAAGTAATTATCGCTCAAAGATTTTATTTTATTGATTCAATAATTGCCGCATCGATATTTTAAATTGTCGTTGTTTCAATAATAATTGTCATTACACGATTTTTCATTATCGAAGAAATAATTCATATTATCTGAATAATATTATTAGATAACATTATTGGCAATGTCTAGAAAGTTTTGTCTAAGGAGAGGTTTGGTCACCTAATTGCGCCAAGAAGGAGAAATTCTTATCGAAAGCCCCCTCTTTCCAGGAGAACTACTGGTCACAAAGATCGTGATTCAAGAATATTATTTGTTAATAATTAATTATTGATTTATATGATGAGAAAAATATTGATTTTATGTGGATATAGATGAAGAAAATTTTAAAATGACAATTGTTGAAAATTAATATTTTATCATTTTTGATAAAATAATTCATTTAAATATATTATTTTAATAATATATTAACTGGTGATATTTTTATAATGAATGTGGGATATATTAGTATATGAGGAGGAAGAGTATTTTTGTGGCATTAAATGATTAACACATATTTTTGTGTGTGGTGGACCCCATTTCTTGGTGAAATTTGATTATAGCACTTTGTAAAATCGTCTGCTTATTAATTTGGTCAATTTCGCTTGGAATTTGGAAAAACTTTCTTCTGCAAAGTTGTAGAGAATTGAATTTCCTATAAAAACTACCGAGATTCGAATTTTCTGATAAAAGAGCTATTTATTATGAATTATTGAAGTTCCGGAGTTCTGAAATAATTGATTTTTGTGAGTTTTAATTAATTATTTTGAGTAAAACGTTTTTGGTGAGTTTGTGAACCTCATTTAACATGTGCTATGGCTGAAATCAGATTTCAAAGGTGGGCTAAGGAATTTTGTTTATAAATAATATTATTATATTCAATTTTCTACTTTGGTGTTCTAAGCATTTTCCTATAAATAGGGAGCTTAGGTTAGAATTGAAAATTACACCAGAAACTGAAGTTTTCTCTCTATTTCTCTCTCGATATTTTGAGTGTATTCTTGTGAGTATTTTGAGTATACTTTAAGTATAGCTATACGGTGCAAGTTCAAGTCATAGCATATATCCGGTGTTTCAACTAGAAGTAATGTCTTTCGAGGTAAGGGATGTTATTTTCTTCTCAAATGATATTATTTCTTCAATATCATTATGCTGAAATATTGGTTGGAACTTTTTATCAAATTTAGAACTTTTTCATGTTGGGGTTACTATTCATGAAAGTTACTATTCACGAGTTACTATTCATGAGTTCTTATTCACGAGTTACTATTCATGAAGTTACTATTCATGAGTTACTATTCACGTAGTACTATTCATGAAGCGTGAAGATGTTTTTTTTGTGAAATTTCTATCTTTTGGTGTCGAGTTACTATTCACGATACTAAGACTATTCACAAATACGACATAATTATTCAATCTAAAAATGAAATTTCTTCTTTTCGTCCAAAAATATCTATTATGGATACTAGCTTTGATTGTATCAATGTTTTGATCATTCTTGAATTTTACTTCAAGATGATTATTTATGAAGTATTTTGAACTCCGATTGTTTAAAGTACTAATCCATAATACTTGTTCTTTTGTTTCACCGGATTCGTTTTCATTGAAATATTTTTCATCATCCTCTACCCTAAATGATGATATTATCAATATCTTTGGCCCAGAAAGCAAAAGATAAATGATTTCTTGATGAATATCTTTGGCCCAGAGTGTAAAAAGATGAACAGTGTTGAGATGAACACGACTGATCGATTAATATCTTTGGCCCGTAGTGCAAAGATGAGCAGTGTTTAGATGAATACGATTAATCGATGAATATCTTTGGCTCAGTAGTGCAAAGATGAATATTTGATTCCGTATATATATTGATTGATGTTACAGGATAAAATATCGACGATGAACTTTTAAATTCATATATAGAAGATAGTAGTTTGCATTCTCTACTTAACTCTTCTAATGAATTATTATTCCACTACTTAAGATTGATTTAAAACCTGGTTGTCTATCAGTATTCTATTAGATTTTTCCTCGTTGAAGACTAACGATAATTTGTTGTATATTATCTTAGTCATAATATTATTCTTTATTGGGCTAGTTGAGCTCACCCTTTTCCTTGTTGTTCCATTTTTTCTTCTCGGGATGCGAGAATGTAGCGAGTACTATGGGTATGGAATGAAGGTTACAGAGAGAGTTGTTTAGTAGTCCTCACCATTTTGTAAAATAATGTATCAATAATTATGATGGGGATTTATTCATGTGTGGATATTATCTAGATGGCAATATCTCGTATTTAAACTCACAGTTTATATGTTGTAATAATAAAGTTGTAGTTATTTCGTACTCATGTATTTGGCATTTACTCGTAATGGGTTGGATGGAATGGACTTATTTTGGGGCGCCACAAAGCAGTTGTATAATTAAGTTTTTATTTGTATTTTGTACCATATATTTGGCGACTTAAGATGGTCGATGTATACCTATTTTGGGGCGCCACGGTTGGTATCAAAGCTTAGGATATGATCCCCGACCGAGATGTGAGACAAGAACTAGGGGGAGAGACGGGGAATTCTTCGCTAGTATGTCCTACCTAAGTTTATTTGGTATTTAATTAGTCACGAGTATATAGGATAATATGTGATATGTTAATTAACCCTTGTTTTGTGGCAGTATTTGAAAATGGCATCTGAAAATGTTGAGATAAGTAATGAAGCACATGAGACCATTGAGTCACCAACGATCAATACCCAGGGCAATGTACAACATGAAGACAATAATCCTCATGTAAATAATAACACCGATGAAATGGTGAACGATGGGATGTTCAGAGGCTTTATGCAATTCATGCAACATAAGGCGAGAGCGGCTCCTGTCCAAAATGCAGGTGGAAACACTGACAACTCTCAGACGGTCACCGCTAAGAAGTTCAAGGAGCTGGGACCATCGAAGTTTTTTGGAGAGCCAAAACCACTTAAGGCAGAGACGTGGATAAAGTAGATCAACAAGATATTTGATGTCTTAGGATTCTCTGAGGAGAAAAAGGTTCCATTTGCCACCTTCATGCTGCGAGCAAAGGCAAATTACTGGTGGGAATCTATAAAGCGTACTCAACCTACCGCACTGAAGATGTCTTGGGAGAAGTTCCAAGAACTGTTCAACAACAAATACTTTCCTGAAAATATTCGTCACATGAAGGAGGTAGAGTTCATCAAGCTTGAGCAAAACAATATGACCGTGGCGCAGTACGAAGCTAAGTTTGCTGTGTTGTCTCGGTTTGCGTCCCACTTGGTTGATAATGAGAAGAGAATGACATGGATGTTTCTAAGAGGTTTGAAACCCGAGATACGTCAATACCTTATCTCTCACAAACTTTGCTTGTATTCAGATGTTGTGAATATGGCTCAGTTATTGGAGCGCGATAATGAGTTAACCCAACCAAGAGAGAGCAGTCGACAAGTCGACAATACCAGTGGTAGCAGTCATCGAAGCGGTGACAACAAGCATGGAGGGAATCAACATGCCAGACAGAAATGGTAATCACTTCGGTGGTAATCATGGCCATGACAATAAGAGTGGACATTTCAAGAAGAAGAGATTCAACAATGATGGAAAGACGTCAGCACCTGCACCTGTTGTTAAGGAAGGAGAACGACCGCTGGTCGTATATTTCAAATGCGGAGGGGAGGGATATATCAGTCCAAACTGCGTGATGCAGTCCAAAGCTTGTTACAATTGTGGAAAAGAAGGTCACCTAGCCCGATTTTGTCGTGCACCAAAGTCAAGTCTAGCTGGGATGGAGGCATTAAAGGGTGTTTCAGACGAGACAAAATCGGTAGTTCAAGGGAGAGCGTTTGTCGTAACCTCCCAAAAAGCGAGGAATCTAAATGAGGTGATCACGGGTAAGCTAATCATAAACTCTAGCGAAGTTTATACTTTATTTGATACCGGTTCTACCCATTCTTTTATTTCTCCTACTTGCGCTCAACGTTTAAATTTGACTCTGAAGAAATTAGACTTTGACTTATCTGTTGAAACTCCGTTAGGAGAAACCTTCATCACATCCACTATTTATAAGTCTTGTTTGATTCAAATCGGTAACCGCACGTTACCCATCGATCTTATTTCTTTGAAAATACTTGCATTTGATGTGATTTTAGGGATTGATTGGTCAACTACTCATCATGCTAAAATCGATTATTTTCATAAGGTTGTTAGCTTTCATATTCCTAACCAACCTATTATGCGAATTCAAGCAACCAAACCACTAAAATCAATCACTGTCATATCAAGCCATAAAGCTATTCATTTATTGAAAAGCGGATGTCAAGCTTTCTTAGCCCATGTCACGGATTTAAATAAAAATACGTCCAATTTGAATGATATTTCTATTGTTAATAAATCTACTGACGTATTCCCTGAAGAACTTCCTAGCCTACCCCCAGAGCGTGAAATTTAATTTTGTATCGACCTTGAATCCGGTACAAAACCCATTTCCAAAGCCCCATATCGAATGGCTCCTATTGAACTTCAGGAGTTAAAAACCCAACTACATGAATTGTTAGACATTGGTTTCATTTATCCTAGTACGTCTCCTTGGGGTGCTCCTGTTCTATTTATGAAAAAGAAAGATGGAAGTATGCGACTTTGTATTGATTATCGGGAGTTGAATCATGTCACCATCAAAATAATAGGTACCCATTGCCTAGCATTGATGACCTGTTTGACCAATTGCAAGGAGCCAAATTCTTTTCAAAGATTGATCTTCGTTCTGGATATCATCAGTTGAAGATTAAAACTGATGACATTCCAAAGACTACTTTCAGAACTTGGTACGGGCATTATGAATTTTTAGTCATGTCTTTTGGATTGACTAATGTTCATGCTGCCTTCATGGACATGATGAACCGAGTCATGACAAAATATCAAAAGTTATATTTTATATCTTAAAATATTTTTATAACACTTAAATCATTTTTATATGATTTTTAAATTATTAATACTATTTTTCCATATTTTATTTAATATATTTATTAAATAAATTAATTATCATAAATAATAAATTATTAATGAAATTCATCACAAAATATTAAAAGTCATTAAAAATAACTTAAAATATTTTCTTATACCATAATATTAAAATCATTTTTAAATAATTTATTTAATATTTTAATTAAATAAATTAAATACCATTAATATTCTAAAAATATTAAATATTAATGAAATATATTCAAAATTATTAAAAACCCTTTTTTAGGCTTTAAAATAATTTTTAGGAATTTAATAAGAATTTTTAATAATTAAAAACTATTTTTCTCTATTTATTAAATAAAATAATTCATTTTTAATTCAATTGTCGCTAAAGGTGGCTTTAAGCGACAAATTCGTCGCTATTGGTGTTCTTGGACAAACCTAGATGTTCATAAATAGTTTGCAGGGTACTACATTGACCAGTTAATATTTTATGATTTTGATGTTATCTGGGTTGTATATTGTGTTAATATTGTAGTACTGATGTAGTACTACAACCACAAACAAGTTCCATGGCTAAAACATATCAAACCTGCAAGATCTATGCTCCAGAAAATGTTGTTAGAGTTGTTCTTCATTTCTGGGTTTTCCAGAAATAAAGAACTGTTGCAAGGAACCAATTTTCGATCCTCATAACTTTCATTCTGGATCTGCTTTGTGTGATCTAAAGTTTCACACTTGTAGTACTTTTGTCAGGGTACAATAACATAACACTAGATAAACTTAACAACATCATTTATGACAGATCAAGGCTGGTCAAAGTATGTCAGAAAACTGGGTCTTGAACTTTCTGGGTTTTCCAGAAATGTTCTAAAGGCTGATGGTCAACTCAAGTTTGACCACTCATATCTTGGATTCTGTTATGGATCTGGGTAATCTAGAGGCATTTATATTCAATTCATATACCATTCTACAACATCAAAACAACAACATAGCTTAACCACAAAACACAGCAAGATCTAAGGCCATGGAAATGACTGTCAGACAATTCTAGAAATCTGGGTTGCCCATAAACCAGTTGATCATGGCCGGTCAATGCACTTTGACCCTTAATAACTTGCAATCTATACATGATCTGGGCTTGATTCAAGTTCCAGATCAAAGCCCTTACAACATACTACAAGTACAAACTTTTAAAACACTAAAACACATAACAAGAACATATCTATGACGCCTGGCATTTGGTTGTCAAACTACATTTTCAAACTTTTCCATATTTTTGAAAACATCTATTTCATGTATCTAGATGTTATGGATTCACTATATAGCAACCCAGATCACCTATTTACACTCCATACAACATAATACAACACAAAAACACAAGATCGAACATAGCCTTAAAGATCATATTTTTAAATTAGGGTTATACCTCCTTTAAAGCTTGATCTTGACCCTGATCTTTATGATCTGTTTATGTCTTGCTAAGTATCAATCTAGGGACTGAAACACTTTAGTATTTCGTAAGTTTAGAGAGAGAGAGAGAGTTGGTTGAGTGTATGTTGAACAAATGAGCTATTTTTGTGACTTTTCTCTCACCTAATCTATATATATATTATAATGTAATATAAAAGGCTGGCATTAGAAGCTAATTTGCTGAGATTAAAGTCACATGGCTGAGCTTTAGTTGGTCACCAACTAAAGTTTTGGAAATATTCTCAAGTTAGCTAGTAAAGAAATGTAAAAAGGGCAATTTGGTCATTTGGCTTGTAAATTTAAGGGTAAACTAGTAACTTAGATAACCCTTAGGGTTTAACCCTAAGGTTTTGTACATTGATTTTCTAGGATTTCTTATTAGGCTAAAAAATTAAAATTTAAGCTTTCTAAAAATGTAAATTAGGGTTTCCTAATTACATTTAGTTTTCTAATTACATTTAGCTTGAAAATTAAGTTTAAGATCCACTAATTAGCATTTAGCTTTCTAATTTAGCAATTAGAAATTAGGGTTTCTAATAATTAGGGCTTCTAATTATTAGGGTTTCTAATTAATCATTAGGGTTTTTCCTAATTAGGTTTTGTAATCAATACACTTAAGCTTTAAAATGTACTCATCACCACATGCTACCCGCAACATCAATCACAAGATTTAAAATTTTGAAATCGTGCTGAGGAGTCATATAGACCATGAGCTTTCATTTTCAAAAATGTTTTACAGAAATTCATCCGCAAACTGTCATAACTTACAGTCACAGAGGGTGATTAGGCCGGTATGCCATGTACTGGCAAAGTACTGCTGGTTGGAACAATTTTTCCCGGTTCCTCTTATCCTATCCGCCTTGGGCACACAAAAATTTTCCTAAATCTGCGATTCTTACCTCAGTCTTATAGGATTCCACACCAAAACAATTTGGTTCGGGAAAGTTTTCAAAGAACGCTTAGAGTTTTATAAACGTTGGTCTAGCTGAATCAAATAGCTTAGACTCATATCAAGAATTTAATTTCAATCGAAATATTTTTGTATAGCCAAAACCACGTTGGCAATTAATTATTTTGAAAATAATTTTATGACGTCATGATACCGTACTGTATTAACAACCTGCTTGAGGATTCTGTCATTGAATGACTTTGTCATAACACATCATACAATAGTGGGACAACTATTTTTTGATCGAATTCAACACTACGTATTCCTGTAGTTACAACTCCATCAACTTTTATCATCTTTGCACCAGGTTACATGATACAATAATGATAAATAAAATAAATTTTGATGTTTCAAAATATTGTCGTCTAGCCGAAACAAGTAGCATAGATTATTCTTTAAATCGTTCAAAAATCATTGCAAATCAGTTTTATCATCTCAACAGGTAATGATGTGTCAGTGTCCCAAATTCCACACATACACAAGGGTCACCAGAAGTTGAGAACAAAAATTCATTTTTCAAAAATACATAGTGCGTATTTAGCTTGATGTCAATAATTTTGAAGTCTAGCATAGTTAGCAGATTTGGAAAACCTATGTCTCCACTAATTATCAATTGCTTAGTAATCTATCTATTGCTATTATCCACACATACTTCACTGACTTCCTCGTCAAATTCGTCAACAAAGTAGCTATTTTAGAAAAGTCCTGAATGAACTTTCTATAGTATCCCGCTAACCCTAGAAAACTCTAAACCTCAGTTGGTGTTTTCAGTGGTTCCCAATTATTAACTGCTTCCACCTTCGCTGGATCAACGAAAATGCCATCTTTATAAATAACATGTCCTAAAAACTGCACTCTTTCAACCCAAAATTCACACTTAGTGAATTTCTCATACAACTTCTCCTTCCGTAGTGTTTCTAACACTATCCTTAAATGTCCAACATGATCTTCTGGCATCTTAGAATAGACTAGAATATCATCAATGAACACTACGACAAACTTGTCCAAATACTGCTTGAACACTCTATTCATAATATCCATGAATGCGGCCGGCGCATTAGTCAACCCAAACGATATAACCAAAAACTCGTAATGACCATAATGAGTTCTGAACGTCGTCTTAGGTACATCCTCCTTCCCTAATTTCAACTGATGGTACCCCGTACGTAAATCTATCTTAGAAAAATACTTTGCCCCTTTCAACTGATCAAATAAATCATCGATCCTGGGCAATGGGTATTTATTCTTATCCTTCATTTCCATCGACGCCATCCCATACGTTGCCTTAGAAATTGGTGCCATACCCGGTAACAGATCAATCACAAACTCGACCTCCCTATCCGGGGAAGACCTGGTAATTCATCCGAAAACACATCCGCGAATTCTTGAACTATAGGTATCTGTTCAAATGATTCTCCCACTCTTTGGGTATCCACAACATGGCATAGGTATCCTATACAACCCTTCCTCAACATTTTCCTAGCTTGTGTCATGGTTAGACAACAAGAGCGTCTCGGTGATTTACTACCATAGAACACTACCTTGGTTTTCTTAAAAAGCCGAAGGGTAACACTTTTCATATGACAATCTATTATAGCCTTATGGTTAATCAACCAATCCATACCGAGAATTACATCGAATTCTCTCAACCTTATCGGTATTAAATCTACCGATAATTTGTTACCTCTAATATCTACACATCAATTCCTATGAATATGTTCAATGGGAATTATCTCCTCGTTTGCTACCTTAACGTTTAAAGGTGTCTTTAATTTTTTTGGGAGTAAACTTAATCGCTTAGCAAATTCACATGCTATAAAAGAACAAGTACCACCCGAGTCAAATAACACATAAGCATTTATTTCATTGACTGGAATGATACATGCTACTACATCCATCGATGCAACCGCATCTTGGATAGTCATATTAAAATGACGGGTCGTGGGTCTACCCGACGATGGTGTTGGTCCAGTAATGGCTAACTTACCACTAATAGTACCCTTACTACCCTCTGACCCCTTCTTTGGACAATGTCTTGCCATGTGGTCCATCGACCCACACACAAAACAACCCTAGGTCTTCTTGAGATTAGGACAATTGGGTGATATGTGACCCTCCTGCCCATAGTTATAACAAATTGATTTCCCTTTCAAATAGACTCCTAAGTGAGTCTTCCTGCATGTCTTGTATGCCTCCATCCTACGCTTAGGATCCCCTTATTTCACTCCAGTATTCCTGGAGTTAAAACTTTTCCTCTTGGACAGACTTCCACTTCCACTAGCTCCTTCCGCCTTGGGTCCTCTTTCTTCTTTACCCTTATTCTTCCTCTCTTTGTGGTATTGGTTCAAAGCCTCACTACCACCCTTTGCAATGATTGCCTTCTTCAGAATGGTCCCATAAGAGGCACTTTGGAAAACAGAAATCCTACTATAGAGCCACGGTTTCAATCCCTGCTCAAACCTATGAGCCTTCCTCTCCTCAGTGTCCACTTGGCGTGGAGAAAATCTTTCCAATTCATTGAATTTGGCAGCATATTGGGGAACTGTCATGTCCCGTTGTTTAAGTTCTAAGAACTTCATCTCCATCCTCCCCTACATGCTGGTAGAAAAATAGTTCTCAAAGAATACCTTCTTAAACTGTTCCCACGTAATCGCATCAGTTCTAGCCCCACCTTGGTTAGCCTCCCACAAGAAGTTGGCTTCCCCTTTCATCATATAGGTCGCAAAAGAAGTCTTTTGCGCCTCAGCTACGTTTGTAATAACAAATACCTTTTCTATTTCTTTTACCCATGTTTGGGCCTCAATTGGGTCCGTAGTTCCATTGAACTCCGGCGGACCTACGCTTTTAAACCACTTAAAGGTAGTCGTTCTGGCTACCCTAGGTACTGCGGGTGCTCTACCCCCAGTTTGGTTAAATGCATCCGTTAATAAATTAACGAACTCTTGCATAGGGTTATTCTGACCCCCTTGATTATCATTATGCGATTCAGTTTCCTGATTATGTTGTCCTCTTCTTGGCAGCATTATTCTGATTAAAAAAATAAAGTTTCATTATTATCTATTTACTTACTTCGTTATTATTCATCAAACAATAACAACTCACACCACAACAAAGCACATCAATTAAAAACTTCTTTATATTAATATGGTTCTTCATAGTTCAAAACTATTTATAATTTGATTCCATAGCCAAAAGCTATTACATTACCATCCCGCGATTAACTTCTACAAAAATTGGGATTTACAAAAAGACTACCCTTCATTATACAAAAGAGGGTTTTACGTCACTACACATATACAAAAAGATCTACCGATCTACTAATACTGCATCACAGCATTCGCATGCTTCTGATTCGCTAGAATCGACACAATATCCCGACAAATATTATGTCGAGTCTGTCTTGACTCAATGGAATAACGAGTATTTTTTAGCTTGAAATCCGCATGAGCACTGTTATGGATATAGGACATACGTGCTATTTTCTGGTTCTTCTCAACCACTTCATTACGGAGCTCTACGGTTTCATTCTTATAATCCCTCGCTTTATTCATCATAAGCACCTTCTCGTTGTGCTCTAATTCAAAATCTGCTTCTACAGACTCCTTCGCCTTATAAAGAGCACTAATCTCTTCATTCTGGTTCTACACAACAGTGTGCAGTTGCACATTTCGGTCAAGCACTGCCAGATACAATGCCATCATTTCATTTGGAGGTGTTGGCTCTAATGCAGGTACCACCGTATTCAACTATGCTACCTCCATTTCCTCATCCCCATCGACCACCATATTGAGATATGACGCCGATCCCATGTTTTCCATGTCTCCCTCAGAGTAATCCTCCTCCGAATAGTCCTCCTCTGGCTCGAACTCTTCTAGGATCATTAATGGTACTCCCACCACGGGCATAGGTACAGTCTCTACCCAATTCACGGACTCTTCGCTCACCATGTGCATATCCCTATACATGGAGCTATCGATGGACATCTACAATAACACATAACATGTCGATTAGTACATAATACACAATAATATAAGCACAAATCACATTTAGTTTATTTAAGGTTAATTTCCATCTTTTAAATCTCTTAGTACGGATTTTCCTCAATACTTAATTAACTCATTCGACTCAAGTTCAATTCCTTCTGACTTCTCCTTTCCTAACGAGGTTATTAGCCCAAGGTTCTTCCCACCTTAAGTTTTATAACTTAATGCTTTGATACCAATCTGTGACGCCCCCAAATACGGGTACTTTCAACCCACAGATATGGTGCTACATGGTACTCATTACTGTACATTTGTTCCATTGAAACAACATCAAAATGAACATAATTACTAAATTCTTATTACAATGTAAATAATAAATCCATTCCCAGGTTCTGAAACCGATACATTCTTTGTTTATCATAATATGATTCTTACAACATACTAATCAATTACAAGATAATCTATTTATCCATCTTAGCTTTGTCTTTATCCTTACTGGGATCCTCAATTCTTTCGGCCTTAGCTGCAGTCATATAATTCAAGCAAGGAGTGAGCATACCTAGCTTAGCAAGTCTAGCAAAAGATAATACAAATACCACGTCGAGAATTATATGATTATCTTCAATAATTGTACAAGTAGTTAAGAAGTACTATGAAACATTAAATAGCACTTTTCACAGAAACTTGGCTAACACGAAGGTTTGACAAGCGTTAAGAAAACTTGCCTTCAAGCGTCTTCAAATAAAAATAATCAACAATTCTTTATCTTTACAGTATCTACATGATATATTCACATAGCACACTGTAATTAGCTACTAAATAATCTAATCACATTATTTTTACCAGCTTCTTTCTCTTCTATGTCTTAATTGAATTTATTTCATTAATAAATGTCAATTCGACTTACTATTCTTCCTTATGGCTTGTTTACATTCTCATGTTCCTTACGTACTATTCAATGACCCTCGGTTAACTACCAAAAGTAATTGCATACGACTCACTTATACATACCTTTCTTTCTTCGTTTAATCTCTATTAAACAATGCTCAAGTTCCTAAAGTCATCAATACTTAAGTGATTTAAGATTAATCTTATCATATATATTATGTATATATATGTCCCATAATTTCCTTGTAATAACTGGGTTTGAAAAACAACTTGGTAAACAAATCTCCCTTACCAGTGACATGCGGCTTGGACATCAATACACTATTGTATTATTGGCTGCCAACTAACAAATAAGTTTTGTTTTTGTCTACATTTGTGTGTTGAGACTTCTTGTATATAAGTGGTGCTGTGATGCCACTCTCCAGTAGCTAACTTTCCCTCATCCGGTGCTACAGAACAGTGATTAAAGCTTGGGGTGGCGCTGTGGCGCCCACCCTGAACCCTTGAATTTTTTTTCAAATTTTAAATACGATTCTTGTCGGACTCACAACTTAGTCGTTTTAAGTCGGATTTGGCTCATTCAAAAGCCGTTTTCTTACACGTTCCATGTACTACGATTTCATCCAGACAAAAGTTGTTTTTAAATCCGTTAACGATGAATTCACTATTAACGTCCTAATAAGCGGTCATTAAACGTTCTTGAGCGTTCATAGCTCGTTTTCTTCATTCTAAATCAGAATTCGACCGTTCTTGAGTCCACAACTCTTGAATACATTATACTACTCTATGCCATCGAAAACTAGGGTTTCAAAACTAAACAAAAAGTTTTGACTACTAATCCGAAATTATACGATTTTAACGTTTACCGTCTAAATCCGTAAATTTTACCATAATTTTTGTTACACGTGTTTTATACGACAAATCAAATGGAATCAATCCATTAATTCATTGTCTATATCCTAACCAAGCAATATTCACATACCTTATAAATGATGATTTTCAATTTGTCCATCAACAACCAAGTCAAAACTTAATGATTTCTCATCGATTAAACTTACTTAAACGCTTACGATTCCTACTTATACATGGCTTGTAAATGGTTAATTCACTAATAGCCATCCTTATTACTCTGGAAGAGACATGCTCCACCAATTCATGATTCTCTACGAAAAATAAATTTAAACGGATCAAAGACTGGGGTTTTATAATTATTACCTTTATGTTCTTCGCGTTCTTGCTTAAAACTCGTATGATTTTCTTCAAGCTCACTTTATTACTTGTTTCTAGCTCTTTTCTCTCTCTCAAATATATTGGTCAAAGTTTGTAAAACAACAAATGACCAAGCTAAGCTTTCTTATATAGGCAATTCAAATAGAGTGTATTTTGGTCATCCGGTAACCTCTTTACTATTCACACCTCCATTACAACTTAGCCACCAAGTAACCACTTTACTTGGCCACCAAGTGGCCAGCCCACATGGCTTTGTGGGTCCCCCCATGGGTTGCCCCATGGGTTTTACCCATCTGGTGACCCATCAGTTCAATTTGTGGTTCGGTTTCATGGATCAGGCCTTAGAATTAATTCATATTGGACCTATCTTGGGCTTGATTTTACAATGCATTGGGCTTGATATAATCCAAGTCTAATTAGATTCTACAAAGTCCATAAACTCAAAGTCCAATAAGAACTAATCATATTCTACGCGTATAACTCACGTATTCTCTTCGTATAGTATTAGTATTAAACGTCATAATAATCTTCATACTATACTCATATACTAACTAGTATCATACTCATATATCACACGTATAATAACCCTAGTCATTATACGTATTCATTTCCTTATTGGAAATCACTTTCCCTAACCCTTAGGTTTTAAGTCCACAAGCGAAAACTTCGTTTGTCATAACTGAAATATCATTGGATATTCCAACTTATCTTAGAATTATATCATTACGCGTTTCTCGAAATTTCAAACTTAATTCCCGAGCAGAAACGGATGAATAATATTTTTACAGAATTTTCTCGGAAAACTTTTATTTTCATCTTGGAAATTCAAAATAATTAATTCTAGCACATAGCCAGATTCCTAAGCTCATCCGCACATTCTAGGTCATAGAATGACCTTCATACGGCTTAATCACATAAATAATCAATTAAATTCATTTAATCCATATAATCAAATAAAAATTTAATTGATATAAAAATCTAATTTTCTCGGGTGTTACAGTGTGTGACTTAGTAATATGGTAAATATATTAAAACATATTTGCTATATAAGTTGATGGAAACAATTTATCATAATAAGAAATAAACTTATTTTTATATATAGTGTGTGTACATGTGTCATGCATGTAAATATTTTAATAATGCATAGATATTATATTAAGAGTAATATCTTGAGAAAATATGTGAACCTATATTTAGAGAAAATATGATAAAAACATCTTATGTTATGTTATGGTGAAATACATAATTTTGCTTATAGTAATTTATTTCTAAGAGGGTTAAAGTTATAAAAGAAAACAAAGTTATTTTAATAACTTGAGTTATTATATTACCGCATGAATGTTATAAAGAATATTTAAACATTTTCATTCACGATATATTTATATATGTGAACCTTGTGCTATAATAGTTTGTGCGAGACCCCGAATTTTATGAAATGAAAGTATTCAATTTTCTTATAATTATTCTATTTAGTAAATGGTTAAATTGATAAAAGGTTAAAGTTACGGGTGATATGTGAAAATTTTTCAAAATATACAAGTTGTTATATTATATTCGTTTGGTCGGGGAATATTCTTTTTGTCGGGGAATATCCGTACGACGGCACAATCATTGGTGGACCCCACAACGGAAGTATTGTCATAGTTAGAAAATGATAGAATTATCTTTTATAAAATAACGGTGAAAGTTTTACCGTTAAACCATTGAACTACCCTTAGTAAAAATACGTAATACGCGTGTGGTTGCAGTAGGTAGTAATACCGGTATTGATTATTGATGCTTACGTGAGAAGTCACTCAATTATACTCAATTATTGCTACAATTAATTCTTGCATCATATCTCTCTATATTATTGATTCAATTATCACATAAAGATTATCTCGCATAATATGTTATATTATTAAATAGATAATTGAGACGACAAAGTTATTCATATTATTAAATTGCAATATTTACAATGTCTAGAAGTTCTATCAAGGAGAGGTTTGGTCATCTAATTGTGCGCCAATAAGGAGAAATCCTTATCAGAAAGCCCCCTCTTTCCTGGGAACGACCTGGTTGTTAAATATTGCGAATTATAATAATAATAATGAATAAATGTTATTAAAAATCAAATTTGAGTTCGGAGTTGAATTTGGAGACGCAAACGTGATATTTGAGTTCGGAACGATGAAATTAGTAAAAATAAGCTATAAACACAAAATTTTCCGGGGTTGACTTTTTGGTCAAAAAGTCAACAGTTGATTTTTTTCATAAAAAGTCAAACTTCGAAATTTTAAAAATAATTTTTTTAATAAAAATAGTTCCATTGTGTTGGGATTATTAGTTTTAGTGGAAATCGACATTTATTTCGATATTAATTCATGTCTGGAAGTTATATTGACCAATCGGGTAATTAACTGGATAAATGAGCATTTAATTGCTATTAATTCACATGATTATAACTATTTGTTCACATGTGTGTACTATTGATTCACATTCTTGTACTATTAGGGGAGTTGGTGCAAGATTGATAATACTTGCATGACTAAGTTAAAAATGGAGGTATAGATGGAGGTACTATACTGTAATTTGTATTTTCACATGATTATAACTATTGATTCACATGATTGAACTATTGATTCACATTATTTACTATTAGGGGAGGTGGTGCAAGTTTGATAATACTTGCAGGACTAAATTAAAAATGAAGAAAAAGAGAGAGGTATTATACTGTAATATTTCGAGCCCCAAAACGTGTAATTATTGAAACTATATTTTCCAATAAATAGAAGCTCATTCTTCCTTCATTTCTCACCAATTCACAAAATCTATAGAGCAATTATTTTAGAGAGAAATTATAGAGAGAAAGAAGAAGAGAAGTATGTTACCTCACTATTCCAGTATCCAGTTTTCATTTAAGGTAAGAGATATTATTATTATAATAAGGGGTATTATTTCTTTCGTATTCATGAAGAGAGCTATTGTTATTCCATTCCTTATTATTCTATTGGAATAACTCAGATATGCTGTGGACTACTAGTATACATGGTGAAATTCTTTCTGTTATTCCATTCTTTATTATTCGTTAGAATATCCGCATGCATGCGGATTACGCATGATGACTGGTTCTATTCTTTATTATTATGTTGGAATATCACATTTATGCTGTATTACGCATTGAATTGGTTCTATTCTTTATTATTCTGTTGGAATATCCCGTCTGTGCGAATTACACATTATCTGATTCCGTTATTTATTATTCTGTTGGAATAACCTGTCGGTGTGGTCTATCGCATGCCTGGTAAATTCTTCTATTATTCCATTCTTTATTATTCTGTTGGAATAACTTGTCTACGCGGACTACCGTATGCATGGTGAATTCTTCTATTATTTCATTCTTTATTATTCTGTTGGAATAACTTGTCTATGTGGATTACCGCATGCATGGTGAATGATCCTTTGTATTCATATGAACAATATTTTCATTCAAAAGGGGTTTCTGCCACGGGCAGTTTTGTAATTTTTCTGACCCTCAAAAATTCTAAAAAAATTTGAAATGATAATTTGATGAGTTTTCTAGATTGTGTCAAAAAATGGCGATTTTTGGATGTATAGATTAGGAGTTATGAATTTTATAGTAAAAGACTATTTTAAAAGTAAACCCTTATAACTCCTTGTTGTTAACTCCAAAATTGGTAAAAACAAATTTGGGAGTACATGTATATAACAAGAGTATACCCTGTAAATTTCAGAATTTTTGGACAAAAGTACAATTTATGATAAATGTCTAAATGTTCGGCAGTTTTGGCCATATGAAAAATAATAAATGAATTTTAAAAATTCTGAGAAAAATATATGTTCAATACTAATCCGTACTAGCAAACACATAATTTAACACATAAGCATATAAAGTCTTTTATTATCTTCAATGAATTAAGAAATTCATTTCCTATAACTTGATAAGAGTTTACCACCACTATGTTCTCGATCTCCTACAAGGCTACTACCTAAGGTTGTTCCCCCACCTAAGGTTCATAACCTAGGGCTTTGATACCAACCTGTGACACCCCCAAATCCGGGTACTTCCATTTCCGTAGGATTTGGTGTTCACTGTACAAATATCATCTATCTATCTACCCATAAATAAAAGCAAACCATGCAATAGATAAAAATAAATAAATAAATCTCCCCTTATGGGGTTACATCATCTGAATAAAATACAATCCCAGGTCACTCTAACCTTAAACAGATCTCTAACCTTAAACATCTGTGTGGAATCATAAACAATAACAAGTCTTAAATAACATCAAGTCTGTAAATAAATACTCATCAAGTCTTAAATAACAATAAGTCTTCTTCATTTGTTAACCTTTCCCTTGCCTTTACTAGTGGAAGGCTCGTCTGATCTTTCGTTCTTAACTGCAATGTTATTATTACGCAAGAGTGAGCACGATTGCCCATAAGTATAACAATATAATAAAGAAATAATAACATGCGAATAAATCAAAGGCTTCTGAAGAATGAGAACTCAGCTTTTGAATCAAGAATGAATAACAAGAAAAAAAAGAACTTCTAAGGGTCATCAGACCTTGAACTATATCTTAGGTTGTCAAGTGTTTATACTTAAAACCTTTAACAGTCATAAGACTATGGACTCTTCTTCTCGTACTTAGGGGGATCAGCCCTTAGTACCATACTGTGTACAATATCTTAACGCTAACGCATAAGTAATCCCCTATACAGGGTTGTTCATCTCAGTTTGATATTCGATTCCGCACCGAAGGAAGTTTGGTTTGGATTAGCGCAACAAGGGTTCTGAATTTAGAACATTCATCAACTATGGACTAGTTGAGTCAATAAGGTTCCGCTAGTCTTACAAGGTTCAAAAATAACTGATATTTAAATTGAATAATAATCTCGAGAAGTATACAATAGAATAAATATTGTATAACAAAAACATGCTTTGATAAGAATAATAATCTTTGATATAACAAATTGAACTTGATCAATAATAACGAGAATTTATTCGATGTAGGTTCATAACTTGAATAACAATAACAAGTAGGGTTAGGAAACTTGCCTCGTGCGTAGATTACACGTTAATTTATACACGTTCCTTGATTTAATCCTACATACCATTTACATTCACAATACCAGTCAATTATAACGTAATTAATCATTATACGTTCATTCTTTTTGTCTACTCGAATTATGACTATACTTAGTCAAACTACTACACTCATTGTCACATAATTTACACTTTATGAACAATAAGCTAACTATGTGTTCAATCATTCAATTCACACATAATTGTGTTATTAACATGTTAAGAATTTATCTTAACGTCTCATTTTATGTCTAACATAATTTTATGTTCCTTAGATTTGGTTACTATCACATTTTTATACTTGAACACTTAAAAAAATTGCATTTATGGACATTACGCTAAGTAAATAAGCTGCTGGCCATCTGTTAGGCTATTCTTGGCATCTGCGGCAAGCGTGGTCTTTAGTATTGCAAGTATGAGTATTAAGGTATAGAGTTGGCGCCGCAGCGCGAGACTCTAGTTTCAGTTCTGCAATTCGCGAAAATTGCAGATCATGGCCAAAAACTCCAATTAACTTATTTTTACACGAATTTAGACATACCCAAACATCGTAATACACAAATAACTAATACTCAACCCTTCAAGCATGATTTTAACAAGTTAAAACACATAATTACAAAATTAAAACATGCAAATTTTACTGTTCTTGAAGGTTTTGAACATAAAACATGAAAATTAACACTACGGATTCGTTATAACACCAAATCCATCCATTCAAGTTTTGTTTTTCTTCGTTTTAGCATGCATAATTATATAAAAGTGGGAATTTTACAAAACAATTTATGTTTGACATATTAAATTCACATATAAGGGCCATATGGCCATATTCTATACTCTGTAACCATATACCATATAATATTATGAAACTGATGATATGGAAACATACAATATATATGAAAAAACATTATAATAATATCTTAACACATATATGCACATAATCATTATTCTTTCCAATTGTACGAATTTAACAGAACTTGAAAGCCAAAACTTAAACAACGTAATTTGAAATTTGGGGAAGAAGAGTTTACCCTTGATTTCTCTGCTTGGATTACACAGGGTGATAACAACTCCCAATTTTCTCGCAGTTCTTCTCCTTTAATCTTACTGATTCTCAAAACTCTCTATGTTTTTGCTTTGCCAGACTTAAAAAAATAAAAGAAGGAAAACGTATATAATGAAGAACTGACGCGTTGTGGAGGTCAGTTACCCATCATGGGTAAACTGCTCCCAACCTCCACTAATGTCATGTTTGGCTAGCCTTAAAAGGCTTATACCCAATTAATTTAATTAAACTTTTATCATATAGTTTAAATAATGTCTCACCCCTTTATAAAATAACTCTAATATCTTATTTAATTTATTTTAAATAACATATAATAATTTCTCATTAATTCACAAAGTCACATAATTAAATTTCTCATTTATTAATTATGTCAAATTATTAAATCTCCAATTAATTATTAAATTAATTAAAATATCATTAGGCTTATTAAATATTTCTTTTAATTCAATAAGCTCACATAAATACATACTTGAATAATAAAATTCTTCACATTAATTTAATAAATATAACACATATAATTAAATTAATCTATCACAACTTCATCAATTAATTATTTAATCTAATAATTAATTCATCAAAAAATATTTATTTAATCCAATAAATATTAAAATTGAATTACAAAATCTCGATTGTCACTATTTGTGATCATTGGTGATGAAATCTTATGAGTATGACATTTTTGAATGATTAAATGCATTATTTGGTAAAGTGTAAACAAATAAAATAAATTATTTATAAATTTAAGAAGTGATTAAAATATTGTTATAATATTAATAATATCAGATTATGAGTTTATTAAGTGATTGATAATATTTGGTTAAATTTAAAGTCTTTAATATTTATCCTTGTTTTCGTTTGATTAATGCTTATATTATTGTCATCATCCTCATGCTTATATTGTGATGAAAGTCATCTGTGGCTTACGTGCATGGATGGACTTGGTATGATTATGACCAGGGATTATTCGGTATAATCATGACCGTAATGTTACAAATCATGTGGTAAAAGTCCTCATTGGCCCGTAGTGCATTGATGGACAGTTTTTAGTATGATTATGGCTATGGATTCTCTTTGGCCAAGGGTGCAAAGATGAATTGTTTTATTGCATGATCAAGACCGTTGATGAAAACACGATTATCTTTGGCCCGTAGTGCATAGATAATTTGTGGTCATGATATTAACGAATATCCTTGGCTTGTAGTGCAGGGATGATTCAATGATGTGGATTCATTATTGAGCTGAGTCTCAACAATGAAATATTAATTCATGGATGTGATAATAATGAATATGATGTGGATTATTTATTAAGCTGAGTCTCAGCGATAAAATATTGATAATAAACTTTTAATTCGTAAAAGATAGTAGATATCATGCTCTACTTGACTCTTCTAAAATATAGTTGTATGTCTTTGGCCTGTAGTGCAAAGATGAATTGTTAATGAATATCTTTAGCCGTAGTGCAAAGATAAATTTATTAGTATGATTATGAGCATGAATTGTGATTTGGTATAACCATGATTTTTGATGTTTCAAGTGAAGATAGGTGATGAAAATTATCTTCGTCCTGGGTGCGAAGAGGAATTTAGAACCACAATTATGATTATGAGTTATTCATATGATTGTGGACAGGAACTGTTGATTAATGTTACAGGGATAAAACATTGTTGGTGGACTTTTAACATGAAAAGATAATAGACCTTATGGTCTATTTAACTCTTTTAATGGATTGCTCGTTCCACTGCAACTATGGTTGAAAAGTTTTATCATCTACCATATGTTCTAAATCTCTGATTTATTATTGACGAAAGCTATTGATAATTTAATTATATTTAGTCATGATATTCTTTATTGGGCTAGTTGTGCTCACCTTTTTGCTTCATAATTCTTTTCAGGTAATAAGAGTGTTGTCGAGTCGAGCGGGGATAACAAGGGAATAGAACGGTGGTCTATAGCTGTTGAGGATCTCCCTAAATCGTATGGAAATAATTTTGTTGAGAACTTTAGATAAGTGTGTTGTATTGTATACGTCATTTGATATTTAATTTTGGTGAACCGAATAGGGTGAGGTAAACCCAACTTTGGAAGGGTGTTTTGCCACTATCATACAAGATGTCTAATGACATATAACCTCGTGTTATCATAAGATAGGGTTGTGCACATCCACTTGCTGAGTATATCTACGAGCACTACCTATATGATCTTGGTGTTTATTTGAAATATAATTTTCACTTAGTGACAACGGAGATAACTATATGTCAAGAGAAGACTCACCATTGGAAAGAAGATGATAGTAATCTTCTTATTTTTCTTTGGGAACTTTTGGGTCAACCAAGGATAATTCTGTGGACATATGATATCTATCATAACCTAGACACATGGCCTCCCATGTACGAAGGTTTCCTTGAGTATTTTCCAAAGATTTTAATTTCTAAAACAATTATTGACTGTACCTTTATGTAAGGTACCATTGTAAGGTCTTGTGGTAAAGGCACCACGAGAGTTATATATATTTGTATTAAAACTCACTTATACATTTGTCGTATCGCATGCTTACAGATTCAACGAAATATATAAATGAAGTTTATATTTGATTTTTATAGTGCAATATCTGGTGACTCAGAATGGGTCGCGTGGACCTATTTTGGGGGCGTCACAATTTGATGTAAATTGAACATGTTATAAATTGTAATGTTGTGGGAAATGAATAAATAATTAGAATGATAATAAGCTTAATGTAAGCTTGTGAGATATGCCTAGTGTGGCAAAGTGATGGAATAAGCATTCATAAATAATTTAATGAATGAATAATTGAAGGAATTAATTTGTATGTGCAATGATTATATATTATATAGTAGTTACATCTATATGATACGAAATGAAGTGTGACACTTCAATTCTAACAATCCGAAGTTTCAAATTATAATTTTAAATATTTATTTAATTATATAAATATTTATTTGAGGTGTTTATTGTTGAATAAATATTTTATTGATGTGATGGTTGTTAGTAAATATTTATGAGTTAAATATTATTAGATAATAAGCTAAATTAAATTAAATTAGGCGATAATTTAGAGAGTTGTAATATAACATGAAATGATATATTGTTGTTTTAATTTAATAATTGAAAGTGGTATATTAAATTATTAAATAAAATTATAATGAAATTATAATTTTGTGATATTTGTTAAATTAGAAAATTTATTTAAAATATAATATGTGAGATTAGTGTGGATATGTAAATCCAAATAAATAATATTTGAGTATAAATTATAACTAAATAATTTAATAAAATAAATTAAAGGAGTTTAATATAGTTTTGCCAAACAAGGCTTAAAAATATTAAGTCTTTAATATTAAAAGGGTTTTGCCAAACAAAGCCTTATGGCTTTTGGATTTTTTTAAATTTTTAAATTTAAATAATCTAAATAAAATAAATAAATTAAATTAAATAATAAATATAATATAATTATAACCTAAACGTTATTTTCTAACTGATATTCTAATAAGTATGCGTATTAAGGTTATCAGTTTTATTTTTACGCTTGGCTATTAGTTGAGTTTTACGCATTATAGCTATCGGTTTTTTTACGCATTCTAGTTGTTAAGCCTCAGAGAGAATTGAGAGAGAGTTGAGAGAGAGCTTAAGAATTTCCAAAGCAATTTCCAGCGATTTTAGCAAGGATTATCAAGCTTATTGAAGGTATTAAGCTTATTGAAGGTATTGTTACGACATAAAATTCTATCCTCTATGAATTCCATATTTTTGAATTATTGCTATACAAATGAATTGTGGTGATTATTCATGTTGGTGAGGTTTTAGTTTGTATATAAACAAGAAATTTTATGCTAATTACAGTTAAAAGTAGAAAAAGTTAATGACAATATATATTTTGCATTTGGCTTATGAAAATACCAAATTTAGTGGCTAGTTTTTATGTTAAACTCTAAATTGAGGCTTGATTATGCTAGTTCATTAAGAAACGAAGATAACGTAATTTGAACGAAGTAATTTGGACAAGAATTGAGTTTACAGTGTTGATTTTTGGTATGAATGTCAAAAAATTGAGTTTTATATGAAAATGTGATATTTGAGAAATTAAACTAGTTTTAGTTGTTAAATTGTTCTATGTTAAGGAATATGTTGGCAAACATGTTTATGATAGTTTTATATCAATTGTTTGTGTTAATATTACTGTTTAGTGGGTGAAATTCATGTTTGTTGGGCTAAAGTCGACAATTGTTCATAGCAAGTTTTACGCTTCAATGCATGCTGTAGGTACCAAGCAGCACTACTGGCCGGTGCTAAGGCTAAAAGCTGCTGCAATTGCGTTGATGATCGTGGCTTGTGTATGGGCGAATTGTGCCATACCTTGTCCTCCTGTCCTAAGACAGTGAGGTCTGATGCTGCTGCAGACCTTGGATGCCATTGTAGCTTAGCTTTATGATATGTTAATGTGTCCCATGTGTAATAACATGGTTCAAACAGAATCGTGCTATGTGTTTAGTAGTTTCAAAGTTTCAAATGATTAATAAGTAATGAACGTGGTATATTAGAACTTAATGAGCATGATGAATAGTAAACATGTGTTGTGAAGGTTAACACTCATAAATTTCTGATATTAGTATAGTAGCGTAAGACTTGTGCCAAAATAACAAGTCTAACTAGAAATATGTATTATGTTGGAACGTGAATGTTAGTATATCTAATAGATGGTGGTTCTAAACCTATGTGTAGGTGAACGTGAGTTTAATATTATAGCTTATGCTCGAGGCAAGTTTCTAAACCTTATCTTTTTACATTAAGCAAGTTTCTTACTTTAAACTTTCATTAAGCGAACTCTTGTATTCCTAATCATTATTTGAGCAAGCTAGCTATGACTTTAACTTTATTCGAACAAGTTTTGAATTCCAATATTTATTGATGTATTCTAACTTGTTTATTGTTAGACAAGTTTCTTTATTGTCATTCGTGTATTATGAATGCAACTTTCTTGAATTCTAATTTCTAATGTTGAATTATCTTATTTCATTTACTTGACACAAGCTATTTTATAATGAGCAAGTTTTATTTTCAGCTTGCTATTACTTAATGTATATTCAATAATTCATAGTCATAGCTTAATATTATTCAAGCAAGGTTTATTGTCATTCAATACTTATGCTTTGTAGTTGTTTGTAAGCATGAGTTCAAGATATAGTTAGTTCGCTTACACTTATTCATTGTTCCATATTATGTTATTATTGATCAACTGTTATGTTATCAAACACTATTGATTCAACTAGTCCTCTAGTTGATGATCGTTAAACTTCAAATTACCCTTGAAAGCTTATCCAAACCAAACTTTCTTTGGTGTGGACTTGTACTCTAAAAACTGAGAAGAACAACCCTATTATAGGGGATACGCAATGCTTTTAGATGTTTGTGTACAATACATTGTACGAAGGGCTGATCCCCCTAAGTACGAGGAGTCCTTATAGTCTTATGACTGTTAAAGTTGAAGTTGAAAGATTACTTACAACTGTGGACATAGTTCGTGGTCTTATGACCCTCAGATATATATATTCCATATTTTGATTCCAGTCTTTGGTTATCATTGATAGAGTACAATTCGGTTTTGATGAGCCTATTCATTGGCAGTTATTATTATCTTGTTGATTCATTGCTATATCTTGTGAGCATTTGTTTTGCTCACTCTTGCTTAAATATAATTTTGCAAGACTAAAGTTGAGAAGATAGATGAGCCTTCAACTAGTTATGAAGGAAAGGAAAAATGTACAAGTGATGAAGACTTGTAATTTTCATTTATTGTTATGATGATAGACTTTTAATTAATGATGTGATGTAATAAATTTATTTCCGCACTTATATGATTATTAAGGTTAGACAACCTGGGAAGATTCTTCTTTAATGATGTAACCCTATTTAAAGGGAGGATTGATGATTTAATTTTATTATACTCGGGTAGATAGATATGAATGATTGGATAGTGAACTCCAAATCTTGTGGGAATGAAGTACCTAGATTTGGGGGTGTCACGGGTTGGTATCAAAGCTTTAGGTTATGAACCTTATGTGGGGAAAAGCCTTAGGAAGTAACCTTTGAAAGATAGTGGTGATAAACTTTTATCGAGTTTTAAGGAAAAGGTAATAAAATACTTATATGTTTATGTGATTATAACTTATCTGTTCGTGAGTGTCGAGTAGTAATGATTAGTTATTAAAACTTAAAATTTGGTTGACAAGATGGCTAATATAGAAGGATTCAGTCAGGCTATGGAGGAAGGATCCCAGATGCTTGGAGAGGAGGATTCTCGAGATATTCAGGTGGTTTGGGAACAGCTACTGCCACGGGAAACAACTCCGTTGGTCACAGTAGTTGAGCAGGAGAGAATACCTGATGAGGATGATGAGATAGAGATGGATGAAGAGGATCCCGTTGAGCTGCCACAGTCGGATGAGGATGAGGAGGACGAGGAGGAAGAGCTTCCACTTAACTCGATAGCTGCCCATATGTACGACGAGGTATATGACCGCAATGTGGAACTTCAAGATACCGTCGAGGATTTACAAGAGATAGTAGCTGAACAACAGACCTCGATGGCACAGAAGAACGACGAGATCCAGGATCGAGAGGAACGTCTGAATAATGTTGAAGAGAAGTTGGTCCACACTGAAGAAGAGAACGAGTGAATGATAGCAGAGTTTGCAGAGTTGAAGAACAAGTTGAAAGAAGAAGCTACGAAGAGGGTAAGAACCGAAGACGCGTTTGAGGAAGCTTACCAACGAGCCAGAATAGCAGAGAGGGACGCACAAGCAAAGAGGATAAAGATGGAAGAGATGAATAACGTATTCAACACCGTGATCAATCGAGCTCAGGATTGGGTCATGGGTTATCCAATTCAGTTCGAGACGCTACCATCATACATATTAGATCGCCGAACAATGTTCCGAATTATGGAAGATGAGGCTATGCAGCATTTTAATAGAACGTTATAAATGCAATTATTATGTGATTAGTGAGTAATTAAGATGTAAATCCCGGGTATGATATAACCAATGGGATGTGATGATGATGAAGTAATCCTGCAACTTTTGTAGTTCAGGAAAGTGATGATGTAGATAGTATGAACGCTATCATTATTATGTTTTAAAACATTATGAATAAATAAAAGTTACTATTTATTCAAGATATTGTGTGTTATGTGGTAATTTTTGCGATGTGCAAGTTGAGTATATAATACTTAAAAGGTTGAATAGAATCTAATGGGTGTATTTTAATAGAAAATGCCTCCAAGACGCCAACCACGACAAAGGAACCCTGAGAATAACAACAATGCTGAGGATAATCCAATTCAGCAATTCGTAACGCTACTAACGGGAGCATTACAGAAGCAGCCACAGAATCAAGCTACAACTTTTAAGGATTTCAAGGTGGTTGGGCCACCAGGATTCCATGGTTTCTTGAATCCGGTTGAGGCACAGACTTGGATTATGGAAATAGAGAAGGTTTTCGATGTTGCTAGGGTAGGGGAGAATCAGAAGACTGCTTTTGCAACATTCATGTTGAAAACAGAGGCGAGTTATTGGTGGCAAGCCAATAAAACCCGAGGTGGTCAAGGGGTAATGTCTTGGGAAAGGTTCAAGGAAATATTCTTTGAGACCTATTTCCCAGAAAGCTCAAAGAATCAGATGGAGGTACAGTTTCTGGAACTGAAGCATGGAACAATGACAGTGTCAGAGTATGTCGTAAAATTCAACGAGTTAGCAAGGTTTGCGCCATATCCGGTGAATACTGATGAGCGCAAGGCAAAGAGATTCGAGCAAGGACTGAAGCCATGGTTATACAGTAGAATTTCCCTGTTCCAGTTAAAGACATTTGCGGCAGTGCTTGAGAAGGCAATTCTCTCTGAGAATGGAGGTGAGGATGTAACAAAGCACAATCAAGAGCAGAGGAAGAAGAAAACTGAAGGAGAAGCTAAAAATGGTGGTGGTGGTATCGATGGAAATGGCAATAATAATTTGAAGAGGAAGTGGAATGCAAATGTGGGAGCTAGAAATCAGCAAGGTAACCAGCAGAAGAAGAAGATGGACGCATGTGCTACATGCGGGAAGTTTCACATGAGTATGTGCTTAAGGGAAAGCGGGTATGCTTTAACTATGGCCAGGAGGATCACATTGCCCCAAATTGCAATCAACCCAAGAAGAATACTTGCTACACCTGCGGGTCAAAGGATCATTTTGCTCATGAGTGTCTAAAGAAGAAATTCGGTGAGACAAATGGAAGCAAGGGAAATGCTAGTGGAGGTACACTAACTATTGTTGGACAAACGTCAACAAATAAGCCCACAGCCAGAACGTTCAACATGACGGTGCAGGACGCGGTGCAATCAAAAGATATCGTGTCAGGTATTATCCCAATCAATTAAATAAATGCATATGTATTTATTCAGGTATTAGAGGTTAGAAATGCATAATAAATGCATATGTGAAGAGTTGAATTTCCCTTTAAACATAGAAATTGCGAATAGGGAAGTGATTCCTGTTAGGTTCGTATACAAGAACTATAGGGTGAATATTAAGGGGAATGTTATGAAAGTAGATTTAATCCCGATAAAACTTGGAAAGTTTGACGTTATATTGGGAATGGATTGGTTATTCAATTATAGAGCAATAATTGATTGCCAAAAGAAGTGTGTAAACCTTATGACTTCGTCAAAAGTAGTTTTTCATGGTAGCAAGTCGCCCAGACAAATGAGATGTCTGACGATGATGCATGCCAAGAAGTTATTGAGTCAAGGCTGTGTAGGATACCTAGCCTACATAGTCGATACTCAAAAGGATGGTGTAAAACTGGAGGAAATACTAGTGGTTAGGGAATTCGTGGATGTGTTTCCGGAAGATTTTCCAGGACTTCCACCTGACCATGAGATTAAATTTGTGATCGACTTAGCGCCAGGAACCGCTCCGATATCGAAGGCCTCGTACAGAATGGCTCCGGTAGAGATGAAGGAACTGATGGTACAACTACAAGAACTGTTAGATAAGAAGTACATTCAGCCGAGTGTGTCACCGTGGGGAGCGTCGATGTTATTCGTGAAGAAGAAGGATGGATCAATGCGTCTTTGCATTGATTATAGGGAATTAAACAAAGTCACTATTAAAAACAAATATCCGTTGCCAAGAATAGATGATTTGTTTGATTAGTTAAAGGGTGCTAAATATTTCTCAAAAATAAATTTGAGAAGTGGGCATCACCAATTGAAAGTAAGGAAGGAGGATGTACCAAAGACAACATTTCGAACTCGGTATGGACATTACGAATTTTTGGTGATGTCTTTTAGTTTGACAAACGCCCTGCAGCGTTCATGGATTTGATGAACAGGGTGTGTAAACCATTTTTAGACAAGTTTGTGGTGGTATTTATCGATGATATTCTAGTGTGCTCTAAATCTCAAGAAGAACACGCGGAACACCTATGTCTAACGCTGGAGATGCTGAGAAAAAAAAAGTTGTACGCAAAATTCTCTAAATGTGAATTTTGGCAGGAACGTGTACAATTTCTTGGGCATGTAATTGATAAGGATGGGATTTCTATAGATCCATCAAAAGTAGAAGCTGTAATAAATTGGGAACCACCAAGAAATCCATCAGAAGTAAGAAGTTTCTTGTGATTGGCAGGTTATTACAGATGGTTTATTCAGGATTTTTTCCAAGATTGCCACTTCGTTGACAAATTTGACGAGAAAATCTTTAAAATTTGTTTGGACGGAGAAGTGTGGAGAGAGTTTTACGAAATTGAAGAACAGGCTCAGTGTGGCCCCTGTGTTGTCATTACCAGATAATACAGGAAATTTTGTGGTGTATAATGATGCTTCACATAAGGGATTAGGACGTGTCCTTATGCAAAATGGCAAAGTCATCGCGTATGCATCAAGGCAATTGAAAGACTAAGAGAAATGGTATCCGACTCATGATTTAGAGTTAGCGGCAGTAGTGTTTGCTCTGAAGATATGGAGACATTATCTCTATGGAGAAAAATGTGAGATATACACAGACCATAAGAGTCTAAAGTATATTTTCACTCAGAAGGACCTGAACATGCGTCAAAGGAGATGGATGGAATTGATAAAAGATTACGATTGTGAGATCTTTTATCATCAAGGCAAAGCAAACGTGGTTGCAGATGCCTTGAGTAGGAAAGGCAAAGAAAAGTTGATGTTGTTAACCAATAAGGAGGAGCTCATTTCAGCAATGGCAAGGCTAGAGTTGGAAATCAAATTTCCAAAAGAATTTGATGAAAGATTATACCAGATGGAAGCTAGTTCAACTTTGGTGGACAGGGTGAAGAGCGCACAACTATATGATGAGGAATGCAGAAAAATAAGAGAAAGTGTGGTCGAGGGTAAAGAAGTGAAGTATAAGCTTGATACTGAGGGAATGCTAAAATTCGAGGGACGAATTTGGGTTCCAGCAATACAGGATATTAAAGAAGACATCTTGACAGAAGCTCATAGCTCAAGATATTCGATTCATCCGGGAAGTACGAAGATGTATCAAGATTTGCGGTGACATTTTTTGTGGCCAAATATGAAAAGAGACGTTGCAGAATGCGTTGCAAAGTGCTTAACATGTCAGGGAATGAAGGCAAAATATCAAAGACCAAGCGGATTACTTCGACCGTTAGAGATACCACAATGGAAATGGGAGCATATCACAAAGGATTTTGTGGTAGGTCTTCCAATGACTTAGAAATGATACGATGCGATATGGGTGATAGTGGACAGATTGACAAAATTTGCACACTTTTTGCTAATAAAGATTAGATTTAATCTTTATCAGCTGGCGAAACTGTATGTTAAGGAGATCGTCTCAAGACATGGAGTTCCAATATCAATAGTGTCAGATCGAGACCTAAGGTTTACATCAAATTTTTGGAGATTACAAGAATGCATGGGAACACAATTGAAGATGAGTACAACATATCATCCACAAACTGATGGGCAAAGCGAACGAACAATCCAGACGCTAGAAGATATGCTTAGAGCGTGCATCATGGATTTCAAAGGAAACTGGGATGATCATCTACCGTTGGTGGAATTTGCATACAAAAACAGTTAACATGCAAGCATTGGCATGCCGCCATACGAGGCGTTATACGGTAGGAAATGCAGAACTGCACTATGCTGGGATGAAGTTGGTGAACGTCAACTACTAGGACCCGAATCGATGCAATGCAGACATCGCTAAAATTATCAAACTCATCAGAGCAAGACTAGTAGCTGCTCAAGATCGACAGAAGAAGTATGTTGATCAACACAGGCAGAATCATGAATTTGAAGCAAGAAATTTCGTGTTCCTGAAAGTTTCTCCTTGGAAGGGAAAAATTCATTTCGGCAAGAAGGGAAAGCTAAGCCCAAGGTTTATTGGACCTTTCGAGATACTATGAAGAGTGGGAGAAGTAGCTTATGAGGTAGCTTTACCTCCGAGTTAGAACGTGTGCTAACGTTTTTCATGTAATATGTGTTTGCGACCATATAAACCCGATTACAAACATGTGATTGAGTATGAACCATTGCAGTTCAGTAAAGATTTGTCTTATGAGGAAATTTCTATCCAGATAGTCGACAGGAAAGAACAAGTGCTCAGGAATAAAGTGATACCTTCTGTGAGGGTGATATGGAAGAACCGTAATGTCGAAGAGGCTACGTGGGAACTCGAAGTAGAAATGATGAAGAATTATCCTAAGTTATTTGTTTAGTCGAGGCCTTCGATTACAGGGGATGAATCTTTGTAAGAGAGGGAGAATGTGACGATTTGATTGTTTGAGTTGTGATTCGGGGATGAGAATCCTTGTAAGAGGAAGGATGTAACAATCCTAATTTCAAATTGTAATTTAAAATATTTTTTAATTATATAAATATTTATTTGAGGTGTTTATTGTTGAGTAAATATTTTATTGATATGATGGTTGTTAGTAAATATTTATGAGTTAAATATTATTAGATAATATGCTAAATTAAATTAGTTTATAATTTTGAGAGTTGTAATATAACATGAGATGTTATATTGTTATTTTAATTTAATAATTGAAAGTGGTATATTAAATTATTAAATAAAATTATAATTTTGTGATATTTGTTAAAGTGAAAAATTTATTTAATATATAATATGTGAGATTAGTGTGGATATGGAAATCCAAATAAATAATACGTGAGTATAAATTATAACTAAATAATTTATTAAAATAAATTAAAGGAGTTTAATTTAGTTTTTTTACAAACAAAGCTTAAAAATATTAAGTCATTAATATTTAAAGGGTTTTGCAAAACAAAGCCTTATGGCTTTTGGATTTTTTTTTTATTTTTAAATTTAAATCATCTAAATAAAATAAATAAATTAAATTAAATAATAAATATAATATAATTATAACCTAAACGTTATTTTATAACTGATATTCTAATAAGTATGCGTATTAAGGTTATCAGTTTTATTTTTACGCTTGGCTATCAGTTGAGTTTTACGCATTATAGCTATCAGTTTGTGGTGGTATTTATCGATGATATTCTAGTGTGCTCTAAATCTCAAGAAGAACACGCGGAACACCTAAGTCTAACGCTGGAGATGCTAAGAAAAAAAAGTTGTACGCAAAATTATCTAAATGTGAATTTTGGCAGGAACGTGTACAATTTCTTGGGCATGTAATTGATAAGGATGGGATTTCTATAGATCCATCAAAAGTAGAAGCTGTAATAAATTGGGAACCATCAAGAACTCCATCAGAAGTAAGAAGTTTCTTGGGATTGGCAGGTTATTACAGATGGTTTATTCAGGATTTTTCCAAGATTGCCACTCCGTTGACAAATTTGACGAGAAAATCTTTAAAATTTGTTTGGACGGAGAAGTGTGGAGAGAGTTTTACGAAATTGAAGATCAGGCTCAGTGTGGCCCTTGTGTTGTCATTACCAGATAATACAGGAAACTTTGTGGTGTATAATGATGCTTCACATAAGGGATTAGGACGTGTCCTTATGCAAAATGGCAAAGTCATCGCGTACGCATCAAGGCAATTGAAAGACTAAGAGAAATGGTATCCAGGCTCATGATTTAGAGTTAGCGGCGAGTAGTGTTTTGCTCAAGATATGGAGACATTATCTCTATGGAGAAAATGTGAGATATACATGGACTATAAGAGTCTAAAGTATATTTTCACTCGGAAGGACTGAACATGCGTCCAAAGGAGATGGATGGAATTGATAAAAGATTACGATTGTGAGATCTTTTATCATCAAGGCAAAGCAAACGTGGTTGCAGATGCCTTGAGTAGGAAAGGCAGAGAAAATTTGATGTTGTTAACCAATAAGGAGGAGCTCATTTCAGCAATGGCAAGGCTAAAGTTGGAAATCAAATTTCCAAAAGAATTTGATGAAAGATTATACCAGATGGAAGCTAGTTCAACTATGGTGGACAGGGTGAAGAGCGCACAACTATATGATGAGGAATGCAGAAAAATAAGAGAAAGTATGGTCGAGGGTAAAGAAGTGAAGTATAAACGATCATCGAGGAATGCTAAAATTGAGGGACGAATTTGGGTTCCAAGAATCTGAGGATATTAAAGAAGACATCTTGACAGAAGCTCATAGCTCAAGATATTTGATTCATCTGGGAAGTACGAAGATGTATCAAGATTTGCGGTGACATTTTTTGTGGCCAAATATGAAAAGAGACGTTGCAGAATGCATTGCAAAGTGCTTAACATGTCAGGGAATGAAGGCAAAATATCAAAGACCAAGCGGATTACTTCAACCGTTAGAGATACCACAATGGAAATGGGAGCATATCACAAAGGATTTTGTGGTAGGTCATCCAATGACTCAGAAAGGATACGATGCGATATGGGTGATAGTGGACAGATTGACAAAATTTGCACACTTTTTGCTAATAAAGATTAGATTTAATCTTTATCAGCTGGCGAAACTGTATGTTAAGGAGATCGTCTCAAGACATGGAGTTCCAATATCAGTAGTGTCAAATCGAGACCTAAGGTTTACATCAAATTTTTGGAGGAGATTACAAGAATGCATGGGAACACAATTGAAGATGAGTACGACATATCATCCACAAACTGATGGGCAAAGCAAACGAACAATCCAGACGCTAGAAAATATGCTTAGAGCGTGCATCATGGATTTCAAAGGAAACTGGGATGATCATCTACCATTGGTGGAATTTTCATACAAAAATAGTTAACATGCAAGCATTGGCATGCCGCCATACGAGGCGTTATACGGTAGGAAATGCAAAACTCCACTATGTTGGGATGAAGTTGGTGAACGTCAACTACTAGGACCAGAACTGGTACAGCAGACCGCTGAAATTATCAAACTCATCAGAGCAAGACTAGTAGCTGCTCAAGATCGACAGAAGAAGTATGTTGATCAACACAGGCAGGATCATGAATTTGAAGCAAGAAATTTCGTGTTCCTGAAAGTTTCTCCTTGGAAGGGAAAAATTCATTTCGGCAAGAAGGGAAAGCTAAGCCCAAGGTTTATTGGACCTTTCGAGAAACTATGAAGAGTGGGAGAAGTAGCTTATGAGGTAGCTTTACCTCCAGAGTTAGAACATGTGCACAACGTTTTTCATGTGTCGGTGTTGCGACCATATAAACCCGATTACAAACATGTGATCGAGTATGAACCATTGCAGTTCAGTAAAGATTTGTCTTATGAGGAAATTTCTATCCAGATAGTCGACGGGAAAGAACAAGTGCTCAGGAATAAAGTGATACCTTCTGTGAAGGTGATATGGAAGAACCATAATGTCGAAGAGGCTACGTGGGAACTCGAAGTAGAAATGATGAAGAATTATCCTAAGTTATTTGTTTAGTCGAGGCCTTCGATTCTGGGGATAGAATCTTTGTAAGGAGGGGAGAATGTGACGATTTGATTGTTTGAGTTGTGATTCTAGGGACAGAATCCTTATAAGGAGGGAAGGATGTAACAATCCGGAATTTCAAATTGTAATTTAAAATATTTTTTTAATTATATAAATATTTATTTGAGGTGTTTATTGTTGAGTAAATATTTTATTGATATGATGGTTGTTAGTAAATATTTATGAGTTAAATATTATTAGATAATATGCTAAATTAAATTAGTTTATAATTTTGAGAGTTGTAATATAACATGAGATGTTATATTGTTATTTTAATTTAATAATTGAAAGTGGTATATTAAATTATTAAATAAAATTATAATTTTGTGATATTTGTTAAAGTGAAAAATTTATTTAATATATAATATGTGAGATTAGTGTGGATATGGAAATCCAAATAAATAATATGTGAGTATAAATTATAACTAAATAATTTATTAAAATAAATTAAAGGAGTTTAATTTAGTTTTTCCAAACAAAGCTTAAAAATATTAAGTCTTTAATATTTAAAGGGTTTTGCTAAACAAAGCCTTATGGCTTTTGGATTTATTTTAATTTTTAAATTTAAATAATCTAAATAAAATAAAAAAATTAAATTAAATAATAAATATAATATAATTATAACCTAAACGTTATTTTATAACTGATATTCTAATAAGTATGCGTATTAAGGTTATCAGTTTTATTTTTACGCTTGGCTATCAGTTGAGTTTTACGCATTATAGCTATCTGTTTGTTTTTTTACGCATTCTAGTTGCTAAGCCTCAGAGAGAATTGAGAGGGAGTTGAGAGAGAGCTTAAGAATTTCCAAAGCAATTTCCAACGATTTTAACAAGGATTATCAAGCTTATTGAAGGTATTGTTCATACCTTTAATATTATACATATATATATATATATATATATATATATATATATATATGAATTTACGGCATAAAATTTTATCCTCTGTGAATTGCATATTTTTGAATTATTGCTATACAAATGAATTGTGGTGATTATTCATGTTGGTGAGGTTTTAGTTTGTATATAAACAAGAAATTGTATGCTAATTACAGTTAAAAGTAGGAAAAATTAATGACAATATATATTTTGCATTTGGCTTATGAAAGTACCAAATTTAGTGGCTAGTTTGTATGTTAAACTGTAAATTGAGGCTTGATTATGCTAGTTCATTAAGAAACGAAGATAACGTAATTTGAACGAAGCAATTTGGACAAGAATTGGGTTTACAGTGTTGATTTTTGGGATGAATGTCAAAAAAAATTGAGTTTTATATGAAAATGTGAAATTTGAGAAATTAAACTAGTTTTAGTTGTTAAATTGTTCTATGTTGAGGAATATCTTTGTGCAAAACATGTTTATGATAGTTTTATATCAATTATTTGTGTTAATATTCTTTGTTTAGTGGGTGAAATTCGTGTTTGTTGGGCTAAAATTTGCCATCGCTTTGCTCATAGCCATTTACGCCTCATCACGTACCAAGTAGCAATTTGCGTTGGTGCTAAGAGCTAAAATCTAGCGATTCTTGCCGGCCCCGAGCTTGTGCATAGCTCATTGTGCATACCCTATCCGAGACGGTGAAGTTGCACATGCAGAATGTAACGACCCCAAAATTCATACAATTCAACTATCAACTTCGGTCGTTAATAATACGTCTAACTTCTGATTTTACATCCTTATTCGATGTTAAACTTAATAAAATGCGGAATAATTAAAACTTTTATGTCTTCTTACTTTAATTATCTGAATCAAAACCTTTATCATTTACACATCTCCAAATCAATTTTATTTTATGATTCGCTTCATCAAAGTTATTATATAAAACTTTACATTTCAATCTGATAACCTTTGCATATCAGATAACTAAAACTTTACATATTTATTGTGATTTATCAAGTACATTTCTTAAAACCTTTATCTTTACCTACCTTTGAACCATACTCAGTTTATTACTCACTTTATCAGAGTAATAAATAAAACTTACATCCAGGTTCAATACCCTTTATACAACTGATAAAAACTTAAACTTTAAAATTTAACATCTATTAAACATCATACATTATTTGGAACACTAAACATGGTTCAAATAATAATAATTCAGCCAAAATCTTCAAGTATCACATAACTTTACCTTGAATCTTTAACCTGCAAAAGTGGTTATTTGCAAGGTTGAGCTCGACAGCCCAGCAAAATCTAACAGTTTTCATGCATCACATAGCACATAATAACATGCTTAACATGTATCTCATAAACATTGGACTAACATACATACATGTTATAGTTCATATAGCAAGTATAAAGATTGAGTTCCTTACTCAATCATCATGCTTTACTTAATCAACGTAGTTATAAATTGACTTTAACATTTCATACTTTCAACATATATATAACACATCATGCTCTTTACAATAAAGATTTAAAATAGTTAATCATCAAATTCACATAGCAAATAGGAACTGAAAGACTTGCCTTGATCGTTGTTTACCAATAACAGTTTAACAACTTACAGATATCTGCACTTCATGTGCCCTACACAATTATATAATCATTCACATTAACTATTAGTTACATAGAAATAAATGGTAGTTATAATGTAAACTTTAATCTACATCCTATAACCCTTCCTATTAATCAATACACAATGTTCAATTTGATTGTGTTAACTTTAGACTTATAACTCACTATATTTCTTCTTAGTCAAACTCGAAATTCATTTAAGTGTTTAAGTCTTGCTAGGACTAATTATTGATTTTATATTAACCCTATTTAATATCTTATAATATTCATTTCATTTGATTTAAAACACTTTTTACGTTCATTAACACTTATCACGGTGTTTCGACGTTTGTTCGTCACACGCCCAATTTGTCTCTCTTGTGTGTGCTTAGTATGCGTATAAAACTTCTCTAATATATCATTTATTAATGTTAAGCATCATTATATTTCATAATATTCATGTTCTATAACTTAGAACAACATCTATTATCGTCGGCATCACTATACTTGTGTATGTGCATGTCTGACGCCCTCTGATTGCCTCTGAATACGCATCAGTCACAAAGATGACCATTTTGGCTACTTTTTCCGACCTCAAATTGAAAAACTTAAAGAATAAAAGTTGTAGGTCTATTCGTCCTCGTTTCGGATCATTTTGAAACGCCTTAATCGGAGTTTGTATGAAAATGTTATGCCTATTTTTACTTAAATAGGTCAAAACAGTCACACCTGACATAGTTTGGGCGCAGCTGCACCCAATTAAGCCTTGGGCATAGCGCAATTGTCCCCAAATGACTTAGGCACAAGTAGAAGCTATTTTGCTTTAGCGTAAACAGGGACTGAAAAGTTATTCTCGCGATTTTCGACCCTTTTTCTACTACTAAACTTCATAACTTGAGTTATACACATCCAAATTAGTCCGTTTTTGATTCTATGGATTCGTAATTTATAGAAGTACAACATACTAGAATTATAACAATTTACAGAAACACTAGCTAGCCTAAATCTTAACCCAAAAATCATATTCATACTAAACTTTCATATTTTAACATGTTTAGCAAATTCATTCACTACGAATTCGTTTCATAACCAAATTGATTCATTCAACTTGCGTTCTTTTCGTTTCTTATCATATTAACACAATCCATCACCAATTTTACAATTATAACATATAATCCTAACCAATTTTAGTCTCAAAACGGACCCAAAATACATATTTGAAGCCAAAACCAAACTCTTCTTATTTATCATCAACAATATGAATTTGTTTACCGAAAACTCAACAATAAACAATATAGAACATATTATACATACTAAAAACATATATAACAAATTCCTTAATAGATTAACTATAGAAATTCATTTTTAGAGAGGTATACTTTAGAAAATAAATAAAAAAAAAAAATTAGAACTTGCCTTTGATTCTTCTAAGCTCAATTAGATGATATTAATTTCCTTCTTCTTCCTCCTTAGATTCTCAAAACTCTCTCAATTTCTCAGAGAATCTATCTCTTCTCTCAATTCACTGCAACTTTCTTCCTCTTAGTGTCAATATAGGTTAACTATTACAATACGTAAAAAAAAACTGATGGCCAATCCATTATATGCACACTTAAAATAGCAGTTACAAAATACAAAAGGTCTCTAGGCCATGTTTGGCTAGAACCCAATTTTCTTTTTAATTTATTTTAATAATCCCCCTTATCATATGGTTCACAAATGTCACTCTTTATTTGATTAAATTACTTAACCAATATAACTCTAATTTTAGTTAATAAATCATTAATCCTCTAAATTAATTATTTAATTAAATTAGAATATTTCTCATTCCATCAATACTATCACATTTTAAATAAATTAACCCATAACAATTCCCATAAAATATTTATTTTATTCCATAAATATTTTAACTATATACGAAATTCACAATCATATTACATTCACATTATCTTCTTATTTTATTAAAACAAATATATTTACGTTGTTTCACTATTTTAATTAAGTGAATCACCCACATAATTTATGAAACTTAATTCATAATAATTTCCATCGTCACAATAATAATTAAATTATACTCTCTCATAATATAATTTTAACTTAATCAAATTAACTAATATTACTCACTTAATTTCCTTTTCATAACAATTACATTAATTTCTTCAATAGTTTAATTAACTATTGGACCTCTTTTTCCCAATACATGAATATACATAATTTTCTTCAAACCAAATATATATTCACAATATATAACACATATATACACATACTCAAACTCAAAACATCTTATAATAAGAATTTTATTTATTAAATTCTTATTTAAATAATTTCTGAAAATTTGGGTTGTCACATTCTTCCCTCCTTATAAGGATTCCGTCCTCGGAATCACCGAAACCCTACCTTACTCAGGTTTTTACCAAATCTCTTTGTTGAATAGCTTCAACACATTACCTTAATATATGTTTTATTTATTAACACTCCACCCATTCTTCACAATAAATTCTTATAATTTTTATTTCATAAACTTTACTTATACTCAATTATATTTGAGTATTACATATTCTTTGATCTATTCATTATCCTTCTCTAAGGATCAATATCAGAAATACTCGGGATATCATAGCAGCAAGTTTCGCAACAAACACCTTTTGCTAAGTAAGATTATAGAATATATATCCTAAACTTACTTTAGGATGTCCCACAAATCTGTACTTGTCAAATCTTGTCCCAAGCTTATCCTTTGAAACCTTTTTCACATAAGTTGGAGAATCGTTCTTCTTTTAAAAGATCATTTGATTCCTACCAGTAAGACTTGTTCTTTCTTGTTTAGAAAGTAACTCTCAACATTTTTCAACATGATAAGCAAATCAACGGAGTTGATATCTAGCTTATTCATATGAAAAATTCACAACAATTATGAAAGCAGTCCGAGAGTGAGTGCAAGATCGAATCATGGCTCAACTCTCCATCCATGACAAAACCCTCCTTATTATTCAATCAAATTGATCATGTTAAGGACTCTTGTCTGTACTATAGTGTCATCGGTCATTCTAGATCGGAAGAGCTCCTTAGATATCTGATATCTATTAGTCCTACTTTCTTTACCATCAACTACTTGATATGAAGGAATATAGTAGGTGCATCCATAGTCTCATGCTGACGCTGAAGCTCATTACTCAAGGATGCGAGCATGATGCATTGAGCCAACTGTGCATCATCTTGCCACTTTCTAAAAGTAGCAATCTCTTCCTCAGAGGCATTATCTGCAACCATTGCAGGAAAGACGTATTAAGGACATAAGATAACTTTTCAGCCATGAGAACTATTCTCAAATTTCCTTAACCAATCTGTTTAATTCGATCCGATTAATTTAACATCTAATATTTTACGCAGTGATAGTAATTTAAACATTGTAAAATTCTGTAAATGAATTTGTACTTAACAACATTTTAGCATACATTCTTTTATTAATTACCAAAATAAATTAGGTCTTGTTTTAAATTGGTATCTCCCACTATTTTCTTTAAACTATATTACCCTCAATATATATAGTTCGGAAATATCTAATTAAATATATGCTAGTGAGAATAAGGATCCCATTTTAAATGTATATATAATACAATGTGTGCATAACAAACTATATATAAATAAATAGGTAGACAACTCTTGTCAATTACATCAACTATGCAACTCCTTGTATTTTGACTCTTAGATCATAATGGTCAAGTGTGTGCACATCCGAACTAAAATGATTTAAGTTAAGTCAGACCCAGCATTTTCATATAAGTGAAGAGAAAACTACGACCCTTGTGTGCACAACAAAGCAAAGAATGTTCAATTCCTTATAAACATCATATGTAATAAAAACATCTTAAATATTTAATACTTGCCTTGTATGTGCACAACAAACTCATATTAAATATTCAATACACTATTGTCTCTATCATGCTATAAGTCGACGTTCAATATTCTAAATATCTTTAAATGTTATAACTTAATATAAAATATTTGAGGGGTTTGTTATTAATTTGTCTCATCTTGTTTAGCGCGCATGCACACACACACACACACACACACACATATATATATATATATATATATATATAAAATACGCGTCATATTAATTAACATGCGAATCATATTTGCATAATATATAATATATATAGTATAAGCATGCACATATAGAATACTATATTCTACCTGAAATGATTATGGACTTTATTCTTGTTTGGTTCACTAGAGCCACAAAGTGAACCAAAAGGTCAAACCTAAGGTGCAAGAATTAAATTTAAATATAACTATTACATTTAAACCCAGGCTCCATTACAAACGGGTCTTCAGGCGCACCTTCCTCCTTGATCCCCAATTCCTCAAAATTAATTCTAACTATTCCTATTACAAAACTATTTAAAATAAATAGAAACCTTGATCAACAGCCAATGGGAAGTACATAGGAGGGAGTTAGAATTTACATTAAGAAAAAGAATTAGAAAAGACGAGGTACGCAGACCCCATTTAATAAAACTCATACATTCATGCTCCAACTAAAATAAAATCCAATCAGATTGGTCAATAGTCCATAATCAATCCCATTTATTATCATACACATCAACATATGCATCAATAAATAACATTCATCTCATGAATAATAAACATTCAATATATATATTGATATCATTTAATGGGAAAATTTAGTTAGCATAAAATCTAATTTTGAATCAAAATAAACTTTTTATTTTAATCCAAATTTAAATCAAAATAAACTCTTTTTATTTTAATTTATCCTATTTTGAATTAAATAAACTATTTTATTTTAATCAAAATTTTTAATCAAAATAAACTTATTTATTTTAATTAATTATGGAATCCAATTCCAAGTAAAAAAAACTCCTTTATTAAAGGAAACACGGATTCTCTTCCTATTCTCAAATAAACTCCTTTATTTTGAATAATATGAAATCTTATTTCATATCTAAATAAACCCATTTATTTAAGGAAACATGGAATCCAATTTCAACTCCAATTAGTTATCATGGAATCCAATTCCAACTCTAATTAGTTAGCATGAAATCCAATTTTAAAATTAAAATAAACTTTTATTTTAATTATAAAATAATTAAGGATATATATATATATATATATATATATATATATATATATATATATAATCACAGATAGATTGCGAATTGGAAAAGCGAAAAAAAATCGGGATTACCGATTTTATAAAAATAGCTTTCGTTTTTTTTCTTTTTTTTAAAAAAATTTTTATACAACAAAATAATGCCTAATTAAATTGTTCTAAACACATATCAATATACATGTCAAATTAAAACAATTAATAATTCGCATAAAGATTTGGCTTTGATGCCACTGTTAGGTTTGTAATATTCACGAACGTAATCAAAGTGCACAAAATAAGCGGAAGCATGGAAAATCAGAGTTTTAAAATTTTACAAACCATATACCCGGATCATCCTTTATGCGCAATTATTAATTAAACGAAAAATATGAAGAACAAGAATCATACCCTTGAAGAGTCGAGCTTCCTCATGTACAAGTTCACCTCTAATCTTTTTCGCGTTCAACTTGAATCCACTGGGTTTGGTTCCTTTCTTTGATCAATGTTAGCCACTCAAGTGTTTGGCCTCTAGAGGTGATCCACCAAGAAAGAAGAAAGATTCAATAAGATGGGTATTTGGCAAAACCCTAATTTTCTATCTCTATAGAAAAAGAGTATACTCTCCCAACTATTGGAATTACGTATTCTATGAAAATGTCAACCACCACTCACACCCATAATAAGACTCCTCTTATTTATAGATGTGGGCAACTCTCCTTAACAATTAAGGAATTGTGTTTTATTTTAATTAATTAAATTTCTTTAATTAATTAGGCTCCCAATCTAATTAGGAATAATTAATTAAACTCTTTTAATTAATTAGCCTCCTAATCTTATTAGGATATTTGAGAGTACTTTATTAATTAATTCCCAAACTCTTTTAGGAATTAAATACTAGTAATAATAACAATAATAATAAAATTCTATTATTAATTTATATTTAACATTTCCAAAATATTAAATAATAAATATTAAGTTATTTAATTTATTCTATCACCATAGATTAAATTAAATATACTTAACTTATTATTACAATTATGCCATTAACTTCTTAAATAATCATTCTTCCTTTTTTGGTGTGACCCTTTAGGTTCTCTATATTAAACTGGTTGTGAATAAATCAATTAGAACAATTCTAATCTTATTTAAATAAATAAATTAAACTATTAATTTATTTAAATAAATAATATTTATTCTACAATAGGGATAAGCCTCCCTAGCGATTAACGACTTTCTAGATAATATAGATTTCAACATTAATCATAAAAGAACCTTTGAGTAAATAGTTACCGTACAATTCAATCCTTCCACCATACAATGTCCCAATTAAATATAAGACATGGAATTACTGTCAAGTCTTATTTTATTTAATTAAATATATTTCGATCCTTAAATGCACAACTCCAAATAATGCAAATTAGAAACTCCTTCCTAATTTCAGTCTTCATTGGTCAAGGACTACTAGGTTGTCATTTATCGAATCACATATGACATTTCTTTTCTTTTACTAGAAGTGGTAGTTTCTTTATTGATCATACATTATCTCCATGTACAACTTATTATACCGAAGCATACCCTTTGATATACCCTAAGGGTCTTAAGGAATAAGCCAAAGTATAACTCATCATACACAAGATACTATGATGATCTCAAGTCCAAGGATCACTTGTACTACTATCAGTATATGAATTCCTATTGACAGACAAGTAAAACTCCATTAGGCATTCCTTAGTGAGCCACGTTCAGTGAACTTATTATCTAATAAGCACCTACATACTTGCTTTAGTGTCTCCACACAAATGATCATAAGATCAATCATCCTCAGCCAATGAGCAAGCAACGTATGTACCAATCTATCTAGATTCACTAATCCCCAATTTAGTAATCCAACGATTGGGAACTATTTTAGTTTTAAGCTTTTTAAGAATTTAGATCTCATTAGAATGATCATCATCATTATTCTAAAAACATTGCTTAAAACTATGGGTTTATTATATATTATAAAATAACATCATGTAGATAATTAAAAGCCTTTAATAGATTAATACTTTTTATTAATAAATGAATAAGATTGTTACAAAGTATATGCTTTATCATCAAACGTGATTGGCTTGTGTGCATACTACTTTCATCACCATCTAGCTAGACATGAATTAGACCTTTCGAGCATGGTTTAAAATAAATTTTCAAGTAAATGAACTATGCTATGTCTTTGTAAATGAGATAGATACATGTGAACATGCGTATTAAAGGCTTGTTAGTACCGATATAAGGTTTAAAAGCTTATAAATATTGAACATTTGTTAAAAGAAGTTGTTAAGCGTTGTTGATATAACTAATTCAACATAGAGCTATGTAATTCAAAACTAAATGATTTAAAATGTGAAATTGAAGAAATAACATAATCTACTTAATGTATGTTTATAGTATGTATCAGAATGAATAGTATTTTAGGATTAGACTGAGCAATGAAAATATTAAGTATGGTTTTGGTAGGGAGTAGCGCAGTCGCGCCACTCCCAAGCTTATATGCAGCGCGGTCGCGCCGTTCTGCAGAACTACCAAAAGCAGTTTGTTAACTGTCTGGTCTTAAGTTATGTTTATATGTTTTCCTTAAAGACCCTAAGGACGGAAACAGTATGGTTTCAATATAATAAGTATGATGTCATAACATCGTGTTTATCCTAAGGTGGAGTGTGTTAGGAATATATATGAGAATGTTATTCCTATTTATTTATGATTTGATTATGATATAAATGAATTAATATGCAAGTATGATTGCATTATGAAAAGCTGTAAAGTCCTTTGATAGATAATAAGAACATATGTACAAGGACTTCTAATGAATTGATCAAATATGTTAGGTTGATCCTACATAAGCAAAACAACTTTGTAAAGTCCTTAAAAAGAAATGATGTACAAAGATTATAAATATAGAAAGATCAAGCTTGTTAGGTTGATCTTATAATGTAATAGATAGGAATGTCTGATCGTCGAGCACTGCACTCGAAATTTTAGTTTGCCATGAGAGTCAAGGAAAGCTCGAGAACTATCAAGGCAGAATCGTAGTCTGCAAGATAGTAGATCTCAGAGTTCGTAGACTACCAAGAGAGATGAGGAAGGATCATGAACTTCCTCAAAGTTGTAGTCTGTTGAGGAAGTTATATTCAGAATCGTAGCGACAACATGTCTAAGAGCCGACCGAGCATCTGCCAAAGCCAAGCCAAAAATCGTAGATCACATTTGAAGTCGTAGAGTCTATTGATCATATTAAAGACAGAAATCATAGTCGAGCCAGATCAGACGAGGACAAAAAGCATAAAGACAGAAATCATAGTTTGTCAAGGTCTGATCTTGATATCGTAGTGACTGCAGGACCAAAAGCCAAATCATAGTGTGCAGATCTAAGGTTTAAATAGAGGTGCTCACAACGCCAAGGCAGAATCATAGAGTTAACACGATTCTCAACAAATGAGCACTCCCAGAATATCCAAAGGATAATGCCTCTGTTTTGAGCTACAAAGATACATTCCACCTTAAGGAAACCAAAGAGTACTCAACGAATGGCTTGTAAGCTAATGAAAGATCTAAGTACCAACCCAATAAGCATCCAGATTGTGTTGTAAAGCCATTCAAGATGAAGTCTTCTACAAGTAGATCAAAAGAAGACTTCAGTAAAAGTGACTTACTAAGGAAAGTCAGCAGATGCAGTAGCTGTCAAGAGAATAGAAGACAACGATCTTGGGATCAACCAGGATCGTACTGTTTATCAAACAAAGCAGGAACTGATGCAGTTTACACAGAGATACTAGTCATCTTATGAAGAACAATGCGAAAGTGATTAAGCATGGGTCAGTCCATTGATGATAAGTGAATGGGAGATCACAAGGAGAAAGCGAGCTGGGCATGCTACAAATCTGAGGTGTCTTAGTATTCAGAAGAGACCAGAATAAGGAGGCAAGCTATCAGTTCCTCGGATCAATTGAAGGCAAACAGAAATGTTGAAGCACTGCACAAATGAAGGAAGAGGTATTCCACATTGAAGATCCAATGTACACTCTTCAGGATCATAGTGTTGTCTCAATCAGTAAATGAGCAACATTCAACAAGACACACTACGATCAGGTCCAAGAACATATGCATCAGAATCGTAGAGTTCAAACATCTGAAGATTGAAGCATTGGCAATGGTTGCATCTGAAGACTGAGATTTGAACATTGTTATTTGAGAGCATCGATGCAAAAGGACAATTTCTAATGTTCTAATCGAGAAGTCAAAAAGAAGAAATAAAGATGACTACCTGTCTGACATGGAAAGGTGATAACTCTAAGGCGGTAGGTAAGGTAGCAGACCGCTATGTCAGTAAAGTCATAAAGGAGCTATTATGTCACATCAAGCAGTCTGAACCAAATAACTTGAGATCTATAAAGCAATTCAAATAGCTTTCAACGGCTATATTCCAATGAGAAGATTGGGAAGGAGTATATATCAGCCAGAGCTTCAAAGATTAAGGGTTGCTGAGTTGAAGGATCGTTGAGTTGTTGGAATGTTATATTGTTGACTCTATGAGTTCCACCAGAACTAAACAGAACAAGTCTCAGTGACAGTGAGACTACGAAGGAGGAAGTGAAGCAGATTTGAAGAAGGACTTGAACAAACTAAAAGCTTCACTCAACAAGGATGAGAATGTCATTGAAGATGGCAGCTAAGCTGAGAGCTGAGAAGGCCAAGAAGATATCATTCAGAAAAGTGGCAAAGCACAAAGAAGATCCTGAGAGCCACTCTACGAATCACCATGAACCAAAAGTTAAAACAGAAGAGATGCATAACCATGTCTACAGATCATTCAAGAAGGGTTCAAGAAATGCTAAGTGCCAGAAGAAATCTAACAAAGACTCAGAGACTTAGTAAACCCAGATGGTGATGGTGTACAGCTGACATCGAATGAAGATGAGATGAACAAATTGAAGATCAGCTGGACCAAAGAAGAAGTGGTCCAGACTCTACGTAGAATGCAAAGAGGACCACACCAATCTGCTAAGTATAAAAGATGTTCAAGCTTAAAGACATCTTAGCAGCAGAGCACCAACAACAAGTAGCCAGGGTCTGTAACGACCGAGAAAATCAGATATATTGTAAAATAATTTTATTTGATTAAATATTGAATAAAATTATAATATATGAGTAAGCAAGATGAAGGTTGTTCTATAACCTAAAAGTGTCATAATAGCTTAGTATTCTGGCTACGTGAAGGAATTAAAATGTTTGAATTTCCAAGATGAAAATAAAAGCTTTCTGATAAATTTTCCAAAAAATAATATTCATCAATTTCTACTTGGGAATTATTTTAAAATTTTCGAGAAATACGTAATAAATATGATGATAGTATAATACACAAGTATTATATGAAGCAATGAATACGAGTATGATACGAAGTATTATATGAGTATATGGAAGATAGTGTATCATATATGATGAATGATTATACGAACTAGTATACGAGAAGAATATGTAGATTATACATTATAAGCTTTAAACCAATAGTAATGGACTTGTAGGATTTGTGTAAGAATTGGGCAAGCCCAAGTGCAAACTTGTTTAAGCCAAATGATATGCAAGCCCATTGTAAAGCTAAAGTAATTAAAACCTAAGCCCAAACCAAGAACCATGTTCGTGGATTGAACTGATGGGTCACCGAGTAAGAAAAACCCATGGGGCAACTCATGTGGGCCCCATGGAGCACATGGATAGCCATCTTGTGGCCAAGTAAAGTGGTTTTACTTGGTGGCTAAGTTAGGAATAGTAAGGAGGTGGAATTAAGGAGGTGGGATGGCCTAAATGACCATTGTGCCCTAACTTTGAAAATTTTATAAATAAGAAGCTTGCTAGTTCATTTTTACGTTGTTCATTTTCCACCAACATCTTAGAGTTTACATATTGAGAGAAAAGTGAGAAGTATTTTGCTAATTCAAGAAGAAAGAAGAAGAACCAAGTTAAGAACTTCAAAGGTAATGAATCCTTAGCCATTAATCTCCATCTATTCATCATTGTTTTGATAGAGAAGTGAGTATTGGTGGTGCATATATCATAAGGTGTATAAGGATGGTTATTAATGGATGTAAACCTTAATAAACCATGTTTTAAGTGAATCATAATCATAAAAGTTATGAACTAATGAAGAACATTGAAAATTTGTCATTTTGTTGTTGATGGATAAATTTAAAACCATCGTGTTTATTGTTAATGGACAAGTTTAAAACCATCGTGTATAGGATTAGATGAAATATATTTTGCTGGTATGTTAGAATGATGGAATGAATCCATTTTGAACGATGTAAAAATCTCAACTAACGAAGTTATGGCAAAATTTATGAGATTAGACGATAATCATCGAAATCGTTAAATTCTCGGAATAAAAGTCAAAACTCACCATTAAACTCAGAAATGTTGGTTTTCGATAGAGAATAGTTTAAGTTTACATTTTAGAGTTGCGGACTCGAGAATGGTCAAATTCTAACTCAAAACGAAGAAACGAGCTTTGAACGTTCACGAAAGTTTAACGAATTTGTAATAAAGAACTCAAATGGTGAATTCCATGTTAATGGATTCAAAAATGAAATATTTTCTAATGAAATCATAGTACACGTAATATATGAGCTAACAGCTTTTGAACGAGCCAATTCAGACTTATAATGAACAAGTTATGAGCCCGAAAAAATTTATCAAGAAGAAAAGCATCCAATTTTGTTCGAGGCATGTGGCGGTAAAGACTGCAGTGTGCCCAAAGGTTATAATGTTGGTCTTTGTAGCACCAGGATGAGGCCAAACCTACTACTGAGTTACGCCGCAGTGCATGGTTTATTAAAGGAAGCTGGCGCCGTAGCGCCAGTACTAAAAAGGAGACAATAAAGAATGTATATGAATGTGAAGAGTTTAGAAGTTAAATGGTGGTGAATTATATACTTACTAAACTTAAAGTAATGTCCTTAAGGATGATAATAACCTTGTGAATGACAACTAAAGGTTGATGAATGATTACTTGAATGTAAACACAAAGTAATGCGATAAACCGTAACGAATGTTAACCAATCTAAAGAATGATTAGATTGAGAGGAAGGGTAAGATACATTAGTGATTATACATGATTGTTTATGACCTAATGTGGTATGTTATGTGGTTATGTATTATAGAAACCTTAAAAACTCAAAAGGAAAGTGTATTAATTATAGAAGACGTTGAAGGCAAGTATTCTAAACCCTTGTCTATGTTCTTCTGGACAAGCTTTGTGATTCATGTATCTTACGCATGAATTGATGTGTAATGAAGTCAAAGCCAAATTCTTTGGCTAGACTTAATGTATTCGGTGGATTTCCTTATAATCTATCAAAATGTTATCAATGTTGCTATCTTTTACCAAACTATTTTGCTATGGATTTCAAAGAAAGACTGAGTATTAGTAAACAATTGTTATGTCGTCAAACAACAGGCACGTGAGGTTGCCAAAACATAAACGTAGATACATTTAATGAAGTAGTGTTGTACAACATAGAGTACTATAGGCTGATCACCTAGACGTGCTCGAAAAATATGTCAAACTTATGGACTTGGTGCCAGGTTGTCCTTTTCAAAGAAAGAACGAAATGTTCAAGGTCTTGGACCAAAATTTATGTTAAACGAATGTTGTTCATTATTAAACATTTTAAAGAAAAGAGAAGTGCTATTTTGATTTGTTTATAGTACTTCATAACTATTGATTCAATTATTGAAGATATATCATTCATGTGATTCAAGCCTATTACTTAACTGAAATTGTCATACTTGATGAGCTAGTTATGCTCACTCTTGCTTGAACCATATGAATGCAATTAAGACCAAATGACCTGAAGTATCCAGTAAGGATAAAGGCAAGGCTAAGGCAGACAAATATGTTGTCTTTGTAATAGTAAAGTATCAATGTTGTAATTATTTGATATTATGAAAAAGAACATATGTAATGGTTACAAAGAACCTGGGAAAGGGAATATTGTTTTGGAATATATAGAGGACATATTCACTCTTTTGAGTTATTTCAATTGAATGTATGTGTGAACTGTAGCACCGTGTAGCACCATCTGTCGGGTTGGAAGATACCCAGATTTTGGGGTGTCACAAGTTGGTATCAAAGCTAGGGGTGAGCATTCGGTTATAACCGAAAACCAAAATATCGACAAAACAACTATCCGAAATACTAACCGAATTATAGAACTAACCGAATTACCGAATGCACAATTCGGTAATTCGGATAATAACCGAATAGACATTTGATTAAAATTAAGCATGAAACAACATCCAACATAAACATTAAAAAAAACCGAACCAAATAATTAATAATTAATAATTATTTTTTTAAATATTACAATTCGGTTATTCGGATACCAATATAATCTTTTTGAAAACCGTAACCAAAACCGAATATTGAATAATAATTCGGATATAACCTAAATTCTAAAAAAAAACTGAAAACCGAAATAATTCAGTTAAAATGGTTCGGTTCGGTTCAGTAGTTCGGTTTTATCCAATTTTTGCTCACTCCTAATCAAAGCTATAGGTTACAAAACTTAAGGGGGGGGGGAAAGAACCTTAAGCCATAACCTTAAGAAGAGTTAAAAAAAGTAAAAGATGAAGTTAACCCTAAAATGCATTAAATGTGATATGTGTTTTTACTATTCTAATGATGTGTATTAATTAAACTAATTTGTTTTGTTGTAGATGTCAGGAGATAACATGATATATAGGGATATATATGTTGTTAGTGAGGAATCTATGAATCAAGTAGAGATTTTATCGACACCTGTAGCTGAGTTTCCAAAAGTAGTGGTTGTTGAGTCAGAGGACTCGAAAAACTTGGAATTCATATGCTTATTTGATGGTATTGCAAAGGAGGAGATGGATGTGGTATCATTTAACACGGTAGCACCTGCAGAAGAGATGACTCCTGGGGAGTCAATGAAGGCGTTGTTCATGACGGTGTTAGATAGAATAGGGGAAAGATGTGAGAGAGCTGAAGGAAGAAAATCATGATATCTTGGAGGTCAAGAAAAACATGGAGACGATGTTGGAAGAAGAGCATGATGAGAAGGTTTTGGTGAAGGACAAGGTCCATGAGGTAAAACATGAGGTCTTTGAGCTCAGGAAAGAGCTAAAGACCAAGAAGTAGAAGGTTAGTAGGATGTCCAATATACATAGGAGTTTGCATGGGGATTTTCAACGACAAGTGGCTGAGTATCCTGTGGAGGCAGGGCAGACTCGGCATACTATTAGTCAAGATGTGATAACCGGTCTTGCCAATGCAGAATATGAGAATGCCATAAGGCAAATGTAATCTAGTTACTAGCTAGAGTAAAATTAGATATGTAAATATGCTGTATCTATGTAGTGACATAAAACCCTCTTTTGTATATCAAAGGGTCGTCTTTTGTAAATCCCAATTATTCGAAAGCATTTACGGGAAAATAATGTAATCAGCTATGGTTGTGTAATGAAGAATGATGTAGCATTATACTACAAGGAAGAACATATCAATATAAGCCTTTTATTGAACATGTTGTGCAATGAGTTTGAGTTATTGTTTAATAATGAATAATAACTAATTAACAAGAAGAAAGTAATAATGAAGTGTTTTTTATGTAATAGAAAGATGCCGCCAAGAAGTAGACAACGAAATCAAGGAGTGATCTTGAATCAACCGAAAGGGGGATCGGTTAACCCGATGCAAGAGTTCGTTTATTTATTAACGGCTGCTTTTAACCGAAATGGGGCGAATATACCTATAAATCCTGCAGTAGTATGGGCTACTACGTTTAAGGATTTTAAGAGTGTAGGTTCACCGGAGTTCAAAGGAACTATGGACCCTATATAAGTAATGTAATCAGCTAAGGTTGTGTAATGACGAATGATGTAGTATTATACTACAAGGAAGAACATATCAATATAAGCCTTTTATTGAACATGTTGTGCAATGAGTTTTGTGATGAACGAGATTTTTGTAAATTAATTTTAATATTTAATGAATTAAATAAATATTTTTCGATGATTTAATTATTGGATTAAATAATTATTTGATCTGATTGTGGTAGATTAATTTAATTATGTGTTACATTTATTAAATTAATGTAGAGAATAATTATTATTCAAATATGTAATTATGTGAGCTTATCGAATTAAATGAAATATTTAATTAAGCATGATGTTATTTAATTAATTTAATTATTAATTAGAGAGTTAATAATTTGACATTATTTATTAATGAGAAAATTAATAATGTGACTATGTGAAATTATGAGAAATTATTATATTTTATTTAAAATAAATTAAATAAGATATTGATTTATTTTATGAAAGAGTGTGACATTAATAAAACTATATGATAAAGTTTTATTAAATTAAATGTTTTTTAAATCTATTTTGCTAGCCAAACAAGGCCCTATGGGGAGTTGGAACAGTTACCCATTATTGGGTTAACTGACCACTCAGTGCGTCAGTTCTCTTATTATATCATACGTCTTCTTTTCTTTCTTCATTTTTCCTAAGTCTAGAAAAGTAGAAACAGAGAGAGTTTCAAAGAGAGATTGAGAAGTGTTGAGAAAGAATTTTTATTGAAGAAGAGTTGAGAAGAAATTATTCCCTACTAATCTATACTTATTCTCAGGGTAATCTCCTCTTCCCAACTTCTAAATTTCACGTCATTAGTTTTTATAAAAATGGCTTTCATACATTTTGTAAAATCTTTGTAATTGAGAAAGGGTTTGATTATGAGTTTATATATGGGTTAGGATGTATCAAATCGTATTTGATTATATATATATATATATATATATATATATATATATATATTATGTGAATTATCATGTCATTAGTTTCATAATACTATGAATTGCTATTTCAAAAATTTACAGAGTATGGGTTTTGGCCTTATGGCCTTATACGTGATATTTTATGTATTGATCGTATGTTATCCTAAATTTTACACTCGTATATTATTATGCATGTTGATATGAAGAGACCAAAGTTTAAATAAACGAATTGATTGTTATAACGAATCAGTAGTGACTATTTTCATGTTTTATTTTCAAAACCTTCAAGAACATCAAGAACGGTGAAAGTAAATGTGTTGATTTTGCAAATTATGTGTTGTAACTTGTTAAAATCATGCTAGATGGGTTAAGTAATGATTTATATATGTATTACAATGATCGGGTAAGTCTAAATTATTGTAAAAATAACTAATTGGAAGTTATGGCCATATTCATGTATAATTTTACGTGATTGATTTTTGGCCTAATTTGGCCTTGTTATGTTCAAGAATCGCAGACTATGCAGAATGCAGAAAATGAACACGGTAACCCCACCCCCCGTGGCGTTACCTAAACTAAATTACCCATACAAACAATAAAAAAAATAAAAATAAATAAATAAATAAATATTTGATGAAAATTATTATTAAAATATTTATAAAATAAATTAAATATTTTAATTGAGATATTTATGGAATTAAATAAATATTTGATGAAAATTATTATTAAAATATTTTTAAAATAAATTAAATATTTTAATTGAGATATTTATGGAATAAAATAAATATTCGATGAAAATTATTATTAAAATATTTATAAAATAAATTAAATATTTTAATTGAGATATTATGAAATAAAATAAATATTCGATAAAAATTATTATTAAAATATTTATAAAATAAATTAAATATTTTAATTGAGATATTTATGGAATAAAATAAATATTCTACGAAAATTATTATTAAAATATTTATAAAATAAAGTAAATATTTTAATTGAGATATTTATGGAATAAAATAAATATTCGATGGAAATTATTATTAAATAATTTATTCGAGTGTAATAATAGTAAGAGAATGAAAATATTCTAATTTAATTAGGTAATTAAATTAGAAGGGTAATGATTTGTTAAATAAAGTGGAGTTTATATTAAATAATTAAGTGAAAATGTAACTAATGAATGTCGTGAATACATATGGTATGTGTGTAAGATTTGTGGTAAGCTAAGTAGTAATCGTTTAGCTTCTTGCGAGACAAGTTTCCTAACCCTACTTGTCATTATTGTTCAAGTTTATTAATTACCTCGAGTAAATTATCATTATTATTATTTATGTTCAAATGTTATATTAAAGATTGATTATCTTTTCAAAGCATGATTCAGTTATACAATAATTGTCCTATTGTATACTTCACGAGATTATTATTCAATTTGAATATCATTATTATTGAACCTTATTAGACTAGCGAACCCTTATTGATTCGACTAGTCCATAGTTGATAAAGCGTTCTAAATTTAGAACCTTGATGAATTGTCCAAACCAAACTTCCTTTAGTGCGGACTCGAATGTCAAACCGAGATGAATAACCTCGCAAAGGATTTACTTATCGTTAAGCGTTAAGATATTGTGCATGTGATTGTACTAAGTGGTTGATCCCCTAAGTACGCAGTAGAAAAGTCCATTGTCTTACGATCAATTAAAGGTTTTAAGTATAACCCTTGATAACCTAGGACATAGTTCAAGGTCTTATGACCCTCAGAATTCTTTTATTTCTTATTATTCATTCTTGATTCAAAAGTTGAGCTTTTATTAGGATGTCTTTGATTCACTCGCATATTATTATCCGTTATTTCATTATTATACTTGTGGGCATTAGTGCTCACTCTTGCTTAATAATAACATTGCGATTAAGAACGAAAGAACCAAGCGAACCTTCCACTAGTAGTAAAGGCAAGGCAAAGTTAGCAAGTGTTGAAGACTTGTTATTTTATTTGATGATGTATTTATGTTAGACTTAAGTTAATGATGTTGTTTAAGACTTAATTGTTTATGATTCCGCATAGATGTTTAAGGTTAGAGTAACCTGGGATTGTATTTATTATGTAGTTGATGTAACCCCATAAGGGGAGATTTTTTTTTATTTCTATCTATTGCATGGTTTGTATTTATTATGGGTAGATAGATAGATGATATTTGTACAGTGAACACCAAATCCCGTGGAATTGAAGTACCCAGATTTGGGGGTGTCACAAGTTTGAGTTATTATTTAATAATTAATAATAACTAATTACCAAGAAGGAAGTAATAATGAAGTGTTATTTATGTAATAGAAAGATGCCTCCAAGAAGAAGACAACGAAATCAAGGAGCGAACGTGAATCAACCGGAACGGGGACCGGTTAACCCGATGCAAGAGTTCGTTAATTTATTAATGGCTACTTTTAATCGAAATGGGGCGACTATACCTGTAAATCCTGCGGTAGTACGGGCTACTACATTTAATGATTTTAAGAGTGTAGGTACGCCAGAGTTCAAAGGAACTACGGACCCTATAGAAGCCCAGACTTGGGGGAAAGAAATTGAGAAAGCATTTGTTATAGCAAATGTCAAAGAGGGGCAAAAGGTTTCTTTTGCTTCCTATATGATGAAGGGGGAGGCCAACTTCTGGTGGGAGGCGAACCAGACTAGGGCTAAGATAGAAAACCTAACGTGGACACGGTTCAAGGAGATTTTCTTTGAGAATTATTTTCACACGAGTATGCAGGGGAGGATGGAGATGAGGTTCTTAGAATTGAAACAAGGGGAAATGACTGTTCCCCAATATGTTGCCAAGTTCAATGAACTGACGAGGTTTTCTCTGCATCAAGTGGATACAGAGGTGAGGAAGGTGAGGAGATTCGAGCAGGGCTTAAAACCCTTGCTCTATAGCCGAATATCAGTGTTTCAAAGTACTTCCTTTGGAACCATTCTGGAGAAGGCAATAATCACAGAGGGTGGTGATGAGGCTCTAAGCCAGTACGCCAGGGAGAAGAAGAATAAGAATAAGTTAGAAGGGGGAGTGAAAATTGAGGGAGCCAGTGGGAGTGGCAACGGGCAGAAGAGGAAGGGTTTTAACCTTATGAATATCAGAGTAAAGGAAGGACATCCTAAGAAGAGGATGGAGGCATGCAAGAACTATGGGAAGACTCACTTAGGAGTCTGTCTCAAGGGAAAGGCGGTGTGTTACAACTGTGGACAGGAGGAGCACATTTCGCCTAACTGTGCAAGTCCAAAGAAGAATCACAGATGCTTCGTGTGTGGATCAACTGATCACATGGCAAAGAATTGCCCAAAGAAGGGGATGGATGGGAATAAGGGAACTAATAGTGGTAAGTTAGCTATTAGTGGTCCAGCTCAGACAGTTAGGCCGATGGCCCACACCTTTAAGATGATGGTCCAAGAAGTAGTTGCATTAGGGGATTTAGTTGCAAGTATTATCCCAATCAACGATATAAATGCTTATGTGTTATTTGATTCAGGTACTACTTGTTCTTTTATAGAGTGTGATTTTGCTAAGCGGTTAGGATTACTTCCCGAAAGGTTGCCTATACCTTTGAATATCAAGGTAGCAGTTTAAGAAATAATTCCTGTTGAAAATATTCATAGGCGTTGTTGTGTAGAGATATAAGGTTATAAATTATCGGTAGATTTGATATCGATAAAGTTGGGAGAATTTTATGTAATTCTCGGGATGGATTGGTTGTTTAACCATGGTGCAATTATAGATTGTCAAAAGAAATATGTAAACATTAGAACATTGAGACAGCGTCATGTAGTGTTTTACGGAAATAAATCGTCGGGACGTTCGTGTTATCTTACCATGACACAAACTAGGAAATTGTTGAGGAAGGGATGTGTAGGTTATTTGTGTCATGTTGTTGATACCCAGAGAGTGGGAGCAACGATGGAGCAAATACCTATAGTCAAAGAATTTATGGATGTATTTCCAAGTAAATTACCAGGTCTTCCACCAGATAGGGAGATAGAATTCCTAATAGATATTGTACCCGGAGTGGCACTAGTTTCAAAGGCACCATATCGTATGGCGCCAATAGAGATGAAGGAGTTGATGGTTCAATTACAAGAACTATTGGATAAAAAATACATTTAATCGAGTGTTTCACCGTGGGGAGCACCGGTACTATTTGTGAAGAAGAAGGACGGGTCGTTGAGACTTTGTATCAACTACTGAGAGTTGAACAAGTTAACGATAAAGAATAAATACCCATTGCCCAGGTTCGATGATCTCTTTGATCAGTTGAAGGGGCAAAGTATCATCAGTTGAAGGTTAGGAAGGAGGATGTACCTATGATAGCATTCAGAACTCATTACGACCATTATGAGTTTTTGGTGATGTCATTTGGGTTGACAAATGCACCAGCTGCATTTATGGATATGATGAACAGAGTGTTCAAACAATATTTGGACAAGTTTGTCGTAGTGTTTACCGATGATATTCTAGTCTATTCTAAGACACTAGAAGATCACGCTGAACACCTAAGATTAGTGTTGGAGACACTAAGGAAGGAGAAGTTATATACGAAATTCACTAAGTGTGAATTTTTGCTAGAAAGGGTAAAATTTTTAGGTCATATTATCGATCAGGATGGAATTTTAGTAGACCCAACAAAGGTGGAAGCAATGATTAATTAGGAACAACCAAAAATACTGACTAAGGTACGGAGTTTCCTAGGGTTAGCGGGATACTATCGAAGATTTATCAAAGATTTTTCTAAGATAGCTACTCCGTTGACTAATTTGACAAGGAATACAGTGAAGTACATATGGACTGAGAAGTGTGAATACAGTTTTCAGGAACTGAAGAAAAGGTTGAGTGAAGCACCTGTATTATTTTTACCCGATGATACTGGAAATTTTGTAGTTTATAGCGATGCTTCGCATAGAGGACTTGGTTGTGTGCTCTTGCAGCATGGCAAGGTCATTACGTATGCATCATGTTAGTTAAAGGATTATGAGAAAGCTTATCCTACTCATGATTTGGAACTGGCCGCAGTAGTTTTGCCTTAAAGATATAGAGGCATTACTTATATAGATAGAAATATGAGATATACACGGACCATAAGAGTCTAAAATATATCTTCACACAAAAAGATTTAAATATAAGACAAAGGAGATGGCTGGAGTTGAAAAGAATTATGACTGCGATATCCTGTATCACCCAGACAAAGCTAATGTAGTGGCTGACGCCTTAAGTAGGATGGGTCGGGAAAAGTTATCTATGTTAATGGCTCAAACTGAGTTAATAACATAGATGGATGTAATTGAGTTAGAGGTGAAGTTGTCGAGTGAGTTTAGTCAGAGATTGTTTACAACAGAGATTCGATCCACCATTGTAGAGAGAGTCAAGGAAGTACAACTCAGAAATGATGAGTGTGATCATGTAACGACCCCAAAATTCATATAATTTTATTCTCAACTTTGGTCGTTAATAACACATCTACCTTCTGATTTTTACATCATTATTCGATGTTAAACTTTATAAAATATGGAATAATTTAAACTTTTACGTCTTCTTACTTTAATTCCCAGAATGGAAACCTTTATCATCTATATGACTTTGAATCAATCTTATTTTTATGATTCACTTTATCACTATTATTATATAAATGTTTACATTTCAATCTAATAAACATTACATATTAGATAACTATAACTTTAGCTTTACAACTTAACATAAAACTATACATCATAAAACGTTTAATACATCTCATGAATCCTCATCATGGTATAAGGAAATAACAACTTTAGCTAAAATATTAATCTTCGTGTATTATTTTGGATCCACGTCATTCAAGTAGCACATAGTGTTACCTTCAATCCTTAACCTGTAAAAAATGGTTATTTACAAGGTTAAGCTCGACAACCCAGCAAAATCTAACAGTTTTCATGCATCACGTAACACATAATAGCATGCTCAACATATATCTCATAAACATTGGACTAACATAACATACATGTTACAAGTCTAAAGAAGTATAAAGATTGAGTTCCTTACTCAATCAGCATGCTTTACTCAATCATCGTAGTCATAAGTTGACTTTAATGTTTCATATATTCAACATATATATAACATATCATGCTCTTTGCAATAAAGATTTAAAATAATCAAATTCACATACCAAATAGGAACTGAAAGACTTGCCTTGATCGTTGTTTACTAATAACAGTTTAACAACTTACAAATATCTGCACCTCACGTGCCCTACAAAATTATATAATCATTCACATTAACTATTAGTCACATAGAAACGCATAGTAGTTGTAATGTAAACTTTACTTTACATCTCATAACCCTTCCTATTATATATACACAATGTTCAATTTTATTGTGATAACTTTCAACTTATATCTCACTGTATTTCATATTCGAAGTTCATTCAAGTGTTTAAGTCTTGTTAGGACTACTTATTGGTTTTATATTAACATTATTCAATATCTTATTCTATTCATTTCATTTGATTTAAAACACTTTTTACATTCATTATCACTTATCACAGCGTTTCGACGTTTATTCTTCACACGCCCAATTTGTCTCTCTTGTGTGTGCTTAGTATGCGTATTCAACTTATCTAATATATCATTTATTAATGTTAAGCATCATTATGCTTCATAATATTCATGTTCTATAACTTAGAACAACATCTATTATCGTCAACATCACTATACTTGTGTATGTGCATGTTCGACGCCCTCTGATTGCCTCCGAATATGCATCAGTCATAAAGATGGCCATTTTGACTACTATTCCCTACCTCAAATTAAAAACCTTAAAGAAGCAAAGTTTTAGGTCTATTCGTCCTCGTTCCGGATCATCTTGAATCACCTCAATCGGAGTTCGTATGAAAAAGTTATGACCATGTTACCAAAATAGGTGAAAGTAGTTACAGTCAGCACACATGGGGCGTGGTTGTGCCCCTTTTCTGCGGGCCCACGCTCTTGGGTAGCGCGCCCGCGCAAGGCTTTGCCCAGATTACAGTGTTTTACGATTTTTGACCCTTTTCTCCTATTAATCTTCATAACTTGAGTTGTACACATCCAAATTAGTTTGTTTTTGATTCTATGGATTCGTAATTCGTAGAACTACAATTAGAATTCTAACAATTTATAAAAACATTAACCAACCTAAAATTTGACCCAAAACACATGTTCATACTCTATTTTCATGTTTTAAACACATTTAGCGAATTCGATCGCCACGACTTCGTTTCTTAATCAATTGACACAATTTAAACAATGTTGTTTTCGTTTCTTAACATACTAACATAATTCAACATCAATTCACATATTATAGCAAGTATTGACAATGAAATTTTATACTTTCTAAGCCATATTCTATAACATAAACACAATTATTCTATAACTTTTCTTCTTGTCACCTAACTAGGTATTAGGCTTAGGAAAAAAAATAAGACGCGAATATATAAACTGAAGACTTCCCACGTTCATCAGTTAAAGAAATAATACGTCTATCAATTATGTTAGGCTAAAAGTCATAAGGCTGCGTTTGGCTACACACAAATTTCCCCCACCAGTTTATTTTAATAATATTATATTATATAATTTTTATTTGTCACACACATGTAACCAATTTAATCAACTTACACTTATAATTATAATAGTTATAATAATTATAATTCCCATTGTAATATGCTTAATAAATCATTACATATCTAATTTAATTCATAAATTAGATCAAAACAATATTTTATTTAATGTACTTATTTTCTTTAATAATAAACATTTTAATTTAATTTAATTATTTCATTAAATTAAATCTTTCAAATAAAAATTATAATTATTCAATTTCATTACTAAATTAATGCACCACAAATCATCAATTATTTATTTATCTCAATAAATAAATTAATTAGAATATTTATTTAATTTAATAAATATTTAAAATTAATTATAAATTCATTTAATTCCTTCAATAGTTAACTTAACTATTGAACCTCACTTTCCTAATATATAAATATATATTTCTCTTCACACCAGATCATATACTTCAACATATATAGCACGTATATATACATACTCAAACTCAAAACATCTCATAATAAGAATTTTAATTATTAAATTCTTATTTTAATAACTTATAAAAATTCAGGTTGTCACATCTTTCCCCCCTTATAAGGATTTCATCCTCGGAATCAACGAAACCTCCCTTACTCGGTTTTCACCAAATCTCTTTTCAAAATTTATCGTTGAATATCCTCAGCACATCACCTTAATATAGGTTTTATTTATTACCATTACCATGTTTTATTTATTACCATTACCACCATTCCTCATAATAAATTCTTGTATGTTTTATTTCATAATCTTTACTTAGACTCATTTATATTTGAGTATTACATATTCTTTGACCTGTTCATTATCTTTCTCTAAGGATCATTATAATATACTATATTCTCAAACTCTCAGGACATTACATTCGCCCCTTCTTCTAAGAATTTCGTCCTTGAAATTTTTGACTTACTAATTTTCATTCATTCCATTTATTAAATAGATTTTATGTTAATATCTATTCATTCATTAGGTTCTGCAAATAAATTCTTTCTCTAAGGATCTTTCTAAGATCATCATATTCCTCACCTTCATATTTCTCTTCTTTTTAGAATTTCATTTCTTTCTTGAAATTATTATGTTTTGCTTAATTTTTCTCATCCTTTCCACTTTCACCTTTCAGAATAATAAGAATCTTCCACAATTGCTCAATAATTGGTAAGCGATATGAATAAGAGGAATTTAAAAGATTCCAAATCATGTTGAGGGGTCATAAGACCTTGAACTACGTCCTTAGGTTATCAAGTATCTCGAATTGAACCTTTAACAGTCATAAGACTATACGGACCTTGAACTCTTCTCCAAGTTTAACAGTGCATCACCTCTGTAAACCGTCTTTAACAGAATATTTAGCAATCACATAGACTGAAAACACTCTCTGCAAGTACTCTAGGTGATCAACCTATCGTACCCCTACGTCGTGCACAACGTATTACATCTTAACATCGTAACGACTATATGTGTTACTTTTGGAACCATTGTCTTCGATAACATGTCCCCTTTTATAGGGTTGTTCACCTCAGCTTTTCAACATCTGAATCCGCACCAAAACAATTTGGTTTGACATAACTTCTCAAGAAACGCTTGAATTTTATGAACATCTTTCAATATTCGTCTAGCTGAATCAAATAGCATAGACTTCTACAACAATTCAAACATTAATCGAAATATACATATACATACATATATATATAAATATATATATATATTCTCATATCTTAAAGAAATCTCAAAAATCTTTTTAAAGCGTCATGATTATGACGTTGTCATACTACATCTCACCATTGTGGGCTGACGATCGTATGATCACATCCAACACCAGGTTCCATTGCATTGATGACTCCATCGTTTATCATATCACCCGATACATATAGTTAAAATATATTTTTAAAATTTAAAAAATCATTTTTTTTATCTAGCCGAAATAAACAGCATAGATATGCGAAAAATAACACTATTTAAAAAAAATTCTTTTGTTCACTAGTGTGACCCAACATTTTTGAAATACTAAAAGTATAACCATTGGCATGAAGTCAATAAATTCTGAAAATCTAGCAAAGCTAGAAGATATGGAAAACCTATGTCTCCACTTTCTATACTGATCCATTGCTTAATAATTCTATATATTCCCATAATTCTCAATTCTTCATTCATAATTTATCTATACCCCAGTATAGTTCATCAAACTTACCGCACATTGGAAATTCAGGAACTTGCCACAATAATATGAGTGTAAGAACTTATCCTAGTCAGACCATAAGCGTCCATTCGTTGAGGGGTTCAAAACATACCATATTATTGTGAGTCACGAACTTACCATATGCATTAGTTTTAAGAACCGCACCTAATCCTAATAATATCTAACTAATCTTAATAGTTTCTAACTATCAAACATACACATGAGAAAAGAATCACCTTTTCACCACACATACATTGATAGTGCGACACCGACATTCCAATGATTATCAATGTGATAAACTGAGTGCAAGCACAAAACCCTTGCCCATACAAAGGTTTGTACAACTCAACCATCACACGAGTCCTCAATTGAAATCCCGCCTAACCCTATCTTGCTCATAACTTACTCTTTGCTCGATATAAATTCCTCGTATCACATCATCTATAACTCCTCATGAGTTATCTCGTACTATTTCATAGTACATCATCTTCATAGTATCAAACTATAATTATTCAAACATTACAGACCATCTTTCCTTTATAACTTAAATAGATCACGTCGTGATCTTATTCTATAATCATCTACATTAAAAGTCTTTCCTTAACTCGTGATCGTTTTTTTTTACGATCCCCTTTCATTCCTTTTTAATCATTGCGACATTCTTCGTTATCTTGAGTATTGGAGTTAGCCAACTCCCATTCTTTTTTTTCTTTTTTTTTCACTTCAAGTTTCTTCTTTGAATTTTCTTGTTTATATAACAATTCTTCCTTTAAGAATTTCTAACTTCATTCACATTGCTTAACATTTCATCATACGTATCCATTTTCTATACATGGTACACATCGAGTCTCTAATAGTTTCAATATGGTACGCTGAGTGGTTTCCCACAAACAACCAACAAACTAAGTTCTGAATTGCTAGTTCGTATATACCTCCGCTCTATGAAGGAATCGTTTAGCCCAGATACCATACATTAACCATTAAAGAGTATGATTGTACCATACTTAAATACAACTTATTTTTATTCATAATTTCTTTATCATTCTCTTCTTATAGACATCACCTTACATCCTTATTTTTGGAGTTGGGTAACCCCACTTTCATATTCCTTATAACTCTGCGAGATTCTTCTTTGAAACCTCTCACGCATGTTTTAATCCCTTCTCTATACATTTCTTAAATTACTTCTTATTCTTCAAGCTCTATCTGAGATTATTCTTTCATTATCTTCACATATCTTCTCTAAGGTTATAGCCTAAGGTACTCTTACCTAAGGTTTCTAACCTATCAGCTTTGAAACCAACTGTAACGACCCAAAAATTCATATAATTTTATTCTCAACTTTGTTCGTTAATAACACATCTACCTTCTGATTTTTACATCATTATTCGATGTTAAACTTTATAAAATGCGGAATAATTTAAACTTTTATGTCTTCTTACATTAATTCCCTGAATCAAAAGCTTTATCATCTACATGACTTTGAATCAATCTTATTTTTATGATTCACTTTATCACTGTTTCTAATAACCTTTACATATCAAATAACTCTAAACTTTAGCTTTACAACTCAACATAAAACTATACATCATAAAACGTTTAATACATCTCATGAGTCCTCATCATGGTATAAGGAAATAAAAACTTTAGCTAAAATATTTATCTTCGTGTATTATTTTGGATCCACGTCATTCAAGTAGCACATAGTGTTAACTTAAATCCTTAACCTGCAAAAATGGTTATTTGCAAGGTTGAGCTTGACAGCCCAGCAAAATCTAATAGTTTTCATGCATCACATAGCACATAATAGCATGCTCAACATATATCTCATAAACATTGGACTAACATAACATACATGTTACAAGTATAAAGATGTATAAAGATTCAGTTCCTTACTCAATCAGCATGCTTTACTCAATCATCGTAGTCATAAGTTGACTTTAACATTTCATACATTCAACATATATATAACACATCATGCTCTTTGCAATAAAGATTTAAAACAATCAAATTCACATAGCAAATAGGAACTGAAAGACTTGCCTTGATCGTTGTTTACCAATAACAGTTTAACAGCATACAAATATCTGCACCTCACGTGCCCTACACAATTATATAATCATTCACATTAACTATTAGTCAGATAACAACGCATAGTAGTTGTAATGTAAACTTTTGTAACGCCCGAGAAAATTGGATTTTTATGACAATTAAATTTTTATTTGATTATGTGAATTAAATGAATTTAATTGATTTATTTTGTGAGTAAGCTACGTGAAGGTCGTTCTATGACCTAGGATGTGTTTATGTGGTTAGTAATCTGGCTACGTGATAGGATTAATTGTTTAGAATTTCTAAGATGAAAATAAATGTTTTCCGAGAAATTCTCTTAAAAACACTATTCATACGTTTCTGTTCAGGGAATTATTTTGAAATTTTGAGAAACGCGTAATGATAAGATATCGAGATAAGATGAAATATCTAATAATATTTCGTTTATGGCAAACAAAGTTTTCACCTGCGGACTTAAAACCTAAGGGTTGAGTGAGATGATTTTCGAGAACGAAATGAAATGCGTAGAAGGAATTTCGTTATTGTTAATGTGTGTGTTATACTAGGATGATATTATTTAGTATCTATGTATAATAAGATGAGTTAATACGAAGTACAATACGATTATTGTACGAGTATTATACGGAGAGAATATGTGAATTATACTTATAGAATACGATTTGTATTATAGAATTAAGTTAAGACTTAATGATAATTTATTTGAGTTGGATTATGTTTAGTCCAATAAATTGTATAGGCAAGACCAATGAATTAATGTGTTAAGCCCAAGTCAAGGCTCAATATTAGATTGGTTAAGCCCAATGCAAGAAAATCAAACCGATGGGTCACCGAATGAGTAAAACTCATGGGACAACCCATGGGGATGACCCATAGGCAAGGTGGGCTGACCCTTGGTGTGAAAGGCAAGCCTAACACTTGGTCACCAAGTATTTTACTTGGTGACAAAGTGTTGAATAGTAAGGAGGTGGTGGTGTAATGCCTATTTTGCCCTCCATTTCATTTTTCTATAAAACGAAAGCTAGAGTTGGCCATTTGATGTTTTTCCAAGACTCAACAAACATATTTGAGAGAGAAAGAGAGCTAGACTTAAACCATTCTTCTACCTTGAAGCTTTTTCATTAGAAGTTCATCAAGAACACAAAGATTGTTAAGGTAATATTCCTTAATATTAGTTCCATCTCTTTTGGTTTTCTTTTAACATGGAGAATCATAGATGGGTGGGTATGGCTTGGATGGTGGAATAAGAGTGACTTACCATAGATTCAATCTCTATAAGTCATGAGATCATAATAATCATAAAAGTTGTTATAGTTTAAAATCATGAAAATATTGATTGTTGATGTTGATTGTTGGTGAACAATTGAACTATGTCAATATGTTAATATGTGCATCTTGCTTGGTTAGGATGTAGATATGAAATCCATGGGGTATTCCATGTGATTTGGCTTAGAGAACATTAATAACGAAGTTATGGCGAATTTCACGGAAATAGACGTTAAACATCGAAAACGTTGAAATTCTTGATTGGTAGTCGAAAGTTGCCGTGAGACTTGAAAACATTATTTTTCAATGTCAACACATAAGATAGGGTATTTAAGAGTTGTAGACTCGAGAGTCGTCGGATTCCGACTTAAAACGAAGAAAACGAGCATTTAACGCTTATTAACATTTACGAACGCTTAAAAATGGAACTCAATAGTGAATTTTGAGCTATCGAATTCAAAAGTGTAGAATTCATATATGAACGCGTAGAGTATGTCATTTATGACGTGTAGGATTTTGAACGGACCAAATCGGACATATAACGAAGAAGTTATGAATTCGGGAAACTCACCAAAATTTTTGTCTGTTGAAAATTTCTGGTACTGAGGTTTGGCGCCGCGACGCCAGACAGTGTGTTAAATGCCGCACCACAGTCTTGAAAGCTGATGTAGTTAACTTTTATGGAAAGTGGCGCCATATTTACCTTGTATATAGGGAAGTCTCATGTGCATATGCCAAGAGACCGAAGCATGGGTACTATTAATCAAGGCCTTGCAACTTGCGAAGTCTTGTATATAAAAAGGTCATCATGGCATAGCCGAGTCGTGGGTTTTGTTAGAAAAGCTAGGTTTTGAACTTGGTTGTTAAAGAGACCTATATGAGTTGAGTTTATATACTCAATGAATGTACTAAGACTATTCCTATACTACCTATACTATTGTATATGGTATTGAACTTAGGAATTGAATGCATGTTAGTAAGTTATAAATGAAGAATACAAAGTGTTATCAATGAACCCTAATCGGGAAATAACGTTGGTACTTTGCCAATACTGTTAGAGTTCGGTTAATAACGTAAGTTGGTTAATAAGGCGGGACGAAGGATAATAAGTCGAGTTGACTTTATTAATGATATTAAGTTAACAAAGACATAGAAGAGCAAGAAGTTGGTAGGAACAATGTGAATAATTGTTTGATTGCTAATTACAGTGTGCTATGTGAATATATTATGTAGATTCTGTAAAGGCTGTGGTCAGTCGATTAAGTTATTTGAAGACGCTGAAAGGCAAGTTTTCTTAACGCTTGTCTGACTTTCAAGTTAGCCAAGTTTTATGTGATTCATTGTACTGAATTGCATGACTGGTTTTAAAGAAAGTGTCAATGCTAGATTTAACTCGGCTAGACTACTCGTAAGATATAGATTGATTGATATTCATATCTTTCTATATAGAAATGTTAATGCTATCCTATGCCAAGTAATTGGTACGGATATGAAGGTAAGGTTTGTCTATGAACAAATAAAAGTATTTTTCATCGATTATTTGATGGGCACGCGAGTTTGCCAAATGATAAACGTAAATACGTTTAACGAATGAGTGTTTATCAACATAGAGTACTATAGGCTGATCACCTAGAAGTGCTCGTAAGTAATGCGGATGTACAGCCTTAGTGTTGTGATATCCTTTTCAAGTATGAAAACAGAAAGCTATTGTTCATGGTCTATCGACCGGTTTAGAATTCCTAATCTACTCTATACATTGGGAATTGATGATATGAAATGTTAAAGTATTATTGTTTCATAATACTTCATAACTATTTGTTCAGTTATGTAAGAATTGTTATATAATTCACGAATGTGGTATTACTGTTACCCTTTGACAAATTTGCTGAGCTTGTTATGCTCATTTCTTAGGTGAATTATATGGTAGCAGTTAAGGATGAACGTATTGAGAAAGCTAAGAGAGATAAGGGCAAAGCTAAGATGGATAGTTAACCATCGTGTAATAGACTAGTATGTTTGTATGTATGATACATTATGAACAACGAACTATGTAATCGGTTTATGAACCTGGGAAGGATTATACTTTGATTGTAATAATAAGATAGCAATTACATTCATTATGTTATATTTCAATGGAATGATTGTATAGTTATGAGAACTATGTAGCACCATATGTCGGGGTGGAAGATACCCGAATTTGGGGGCGTCATAGATTGGTATCAAAGCATTAGGTTATAAAACTTAACAGGGGGGTGAGAACCTTAGGCTAATAACCTCGTAAGGAAGGTAAAGTTCGAAGAATGAAATTCAAGTCAAATGAATTAATAAGGTATTGAGGAAACTCAGTACCGAAAGATTTAAAAGATGGAAATTAATCTTAAATAAATTAAATGTGATTTGTGTTTATACTATTGTGTATTATGTACTAATCAACTTGTTATGTGTTATTGTAGATGTTAATCGATAGCATGATGTATAGAGACATTCACGTTGTGAGTGAAGAGTCAGGCAGTGTTGGATAGGAATGTGCATCTGCGCATTGTGTTAGAGACGCAGAATGAGGAGATAACCGCCCTATATGAGGCGAAAGAATCTGCAGAGGCGGAATTTGAGTCAGAGCACGATGAAAAAGTGCTTATGATAGATAAGGAACGTGACTATAAGGAAGAGGCCGTAGAGCTTCGAAAGAAACTGGTTGAAAAAGACTAGAAAATAGCTAGGATGTCTTACATCCATGAATGTGCTCATGAGGATTTCAAGATAAAAATTGCTTGTTATTCCATTGAGTCCCGACAGACTTGACATACCATAAGTTGAGATATTGTGTCGATACTGGCAAATCAGAAATATGAGAATGTCGTTCGACAGTGTTAGTAGATCGTTTGTTCTTTTTGTATATAGGTAGTGACGTAAAACCCTTTCTTGTATAATTAAAGGGTAGTCTTTTTGTAAATCCCAATTTTTGTAGAAGTCAATCACGGGATACTATGTAATAACTTTTTGGCAAAGGGATCATGATGTAAATAGTTTTGACTATGAAAGCATATTAATATAATGAAGTTTTTATTTAATGTGCTTGTTGTGGTATGAGTTATTGTTTGAGAATGATAACCAAGTAGTTAAATAGATAATAACAAAACTTTATTTATTTAATCAGAATTATGCCGCCAAGAAGGAGACAATGTAACCAAGAGGCCGAGTCTCATAATGAGAATCAGGGAGGTCCTAATAACCTTATGCAAGAGTTCGTTAATTTATTAATGGCAGCATTTAACCAAGTTGGGGGAGGGATTCCTGTAGCTCCTGGGGTAGTATGAACAACTACCTTTAAGGAATTTAAGAGTCTGGGTCCTCCTGAGTTCCGAGGAACGATGGACCCATTAGAAGTCCAGACATGGGTAAAAGAAATTGAAAAGGCATTTGTGATAACAAATGTAGGTGAGGCGCATAATACTTCTTTTGCGAGTTAAATGATGAAAGGGGAAGCCAACTACTGGTGGGAGGCTCACCAGGGTGGGGCTAGAACCGAAGCTGTTATGTGGGAATAGTTTAAGAAGGTCTTCTTCGAGAACTACTTCCCTACTAGCATGCAAGGTAGGATGGAGATTAAGTTCTTAGAACTTAAGTAGGGGGATATGACTGTTCCCCAATATGCTGCCAAATTCAATGAATTGGCAAGGTTTACTCCACATTAGGTGGATACAAAAGTGAGAAAGGCGCGCAGGTTTGAGCAAGGCTTAAAACCCTGGCTCTACAGTAGAATATCATTATTTCAGAGTGCTTCCTATGGGACAATACTAGAAAAGGCGATAACAGTTAAAGGTGGTGGTGAGGCATTGTCTTAGTACCACAAAGACCGAAAGAATAAGAGTAAGTTAGAAGGAGGTAGTAAGGCTGAAGTTGCCAGCGGAAGCGGCAACTTGCCTAAGAGGAAGAGTTTTAACCCTGGGAATACTAGGGTAAAGAAGGGAGAGCCTAAGCATTGGACGGAGGTATAAAAGACATGCGGAAAGACTCACATGTGAGTCTGCTTAAAGGGGAAATCAGTTTGCTACAACTGTGGGCAGGAGGGACATTTGTCACCTAACTATCATAATCCTAAGAAGAACTAAGGGTGTTTTGTCTGTGGATCATTGGACCACATGGCAAGGAATTACCCGAAGAAAGGGTTAGAGGGAAATAAGGGTTCTGGTAGTGGTAAATTAGCCATTACTGGACTAACACCATTAGTGGGTAGACCCTCAGCTCGTACATTTAATATGACTGTCCAAGATACGGTTGCATCAACAGATGTGGTAGCAGGTATCATTCCGGTCAATGAGATAAATGCTTATGTGCTATTTGACTCGGGTGCTACTTGTTCTTTTATAGCATGTGAATTTGCTAAGCGATTAGGTCTAATCCCTAAAAAGTTACCAATACCTTTAGACGTTAAGGTAGCAAACGAAGAGATAATTCCCATTTAACATATTCATAAGGATTGTTGCGTAGATATTAGAGGGAATAAGTTATCGGTAGATTTGGTACCGATAAGGTTAAAAGAATTTGATGTAATTCTTGGTATGGATTGGCTGGTTAACCATAAGGCAATAATAGATTTCCATAGGAAAAGTGTAAACCTTCGGCTTTCTAAGAAAACCAAGGTAGTGTTCTTCGGTAGTAAATCACCGAGACGCTCTTGTAGTCTATCGATGACACAAGCTAGGAAGATGTTGAGAAAAGGGTGTGTAGGTTATCTGTGCCATGTTGTGGATACCCAAAGAGTGGGAACATCCTTGGACCAGATACCTATAGTGCAAGAATTCGTGGATGTATTTCCGGAGGAGTTACCGAGTATTCCACCGAATAGGGAGGGTGAGTTTGTAATTGATCTGTTACCGAGAACGACACCAGTTTCAAAGGCACCATATCGGATGGCGCCAGTTGAGATGAAGGAGTTAATGGTTCAATTACAGGAACTATTATATAGAAAGTACATTCAACCGAGTGTGTCTCCTTGGGGAGCACCGATATTGTTTGTAAAGAAAAATGATGGGTCGTTAAGACTTTGTATCGACTATCGAGAGCTAAACAAGTTAACGATTAAGAATAAATACATGTTACCCAGGATCGATGATCTGTTTGATCATTTGAAAGGGGCAAAGTATTTTTCTAAGATAGATTTGTGCACGGGGTATCATCAGTTAAAGGTGAGGAAGGAGGATGTACCTAAGACAGTGTTCAGAACTCGTTATGGTCATTACGAGTTTCTAGTGATGTCGTTTGGGTTGACTAATGCGTCAGCCGCATTTATGGATATGATGAACAGAGTGTTCAAATAGTATTTGGACAAGTTCGTCGTAGTGTTCATTGATGATATTCTAGTCTATTCAAAGACGTCAGAAGATCATGTCGAACATTTAAGGATAGTTTTGGAAACACTTAGGAAGGAAAGGTTGTATGCGAAATTCACAAAGTGTGAATTTTGGCTCGAGAGAGTGCAGTTTCTAGGACATGTTATTGATAAGGATGGCATTTTCGTGCATCCAGCAAAAGTAAAAGCAGTTAATGAGTGGGAGCAATCGAAAATGCCAACCAAGGTTCAGAGTTTTCTGGGGTAAGCGGGATACTATAGAAGGTTCATTCTGGAATTTTCTAAAATTGCTACTCTGTTGACGAATCTGACAAGAAAGTCGGTAAAGTATGTGTGGACTGAAAAATGTGAGAGCAGTTTTCAGGAGTTGAAAAAGAGGTTAAGTGAGGCACCTGTATTGTCCTTACTAGACGATACAAAAAATTTTATAGTGCATAGCGATGCTTCGCATAAAGGACTGGGTTGCGTGCTCATGCAACATGACAAAGTTATTGCGTATGCGTCACGTCAATTGAAGGATTATGAGAAGGCCTGTCCTACTCATAATCTGGAATTGGCAGATGTAGTTTTTGCCTTGAAAATATGGAGGCATTATCTATATGGTGAGAAGTGCGAGATATACACGGACCACAAAAGTCTGAAATATATCTTTACACAGAAGGAGTTGAACATGAGACTGAGAAGGTGGTTAGAGTTAATAAAAGATTATGACTGTGATATTTTATATTATCCGGGAAAAGAAAATGTAGTAGCCGATGCGCTACGTAGGAAGGGTAGAGAGAAACTATCAATGTTAACAACTCAGAATGAGTTGATAACAGCGATGGCAAGATTGGAGTTAGAAGTTAAGTTATCGGAGGAAGCGATGGAAATGTTATTTTCCATGGAAACCCAACCGACCATAGTGGAATGGGTTAGGAGAGTACAATTGAGTAATGAGGAATGCGAGCAGATGAAGAAGAAGATAGAAGATGAAGAAAAGACTAAGCATAACCTCGATAAGGAGGGGTTACTTTGTTTTGAAGTAAGAATTTGGGTTCCAAATGATCCTGAATTAAAGGAGGAAAAATGATGGAGGCCCATAGTTTGACGTACTCGATACATCCCGGTAGTACGAAGATGTATCAAGACCTTCGTCAGAACTTTTGGTGGCAGAACATGAAAAGGGAGATAGCAGAAAATGTTAGTAGGTGCTTAAATTGTCAGAAGGTTAAGGCTAAACACCAATGACCGAGCGGGTTGTTGAGTGGAAGTGGGAGCACATCACAATGGATTTTGTGGTGGGACTACCAACAACAAGAAAAGGATACGATGTTATTTGGGTGATAGTGGATCGATTGATGAAATTGGCTCATATTCTACCAATAGGAATTAAGTATAACCTAGATCAGTTAGCTAAGCTGTATGTTAAGGAAATTATTTCCAGACATGGAGTACATGTTTCGATTATGTCAGATCATGATCCACAATTCACATCAAACTTTTGGAGGAGTTTGCAAGAGCAAATGGGAACGCAGTTAAGATTGAGTACGGCGTATCATCCTCAGACAGATGGTCAGAGTGAACAGACAATTTAAACGCTTGAAGATATGTTAAGATCTTGCGTTATGGATTTCAAAGGGAGTTGGGACGAATATCTATCGTTGGTGGAATTTTAGTACAACAATAGTTTTCACGCTAGTATAGGCATGCCGCCTTACGAAGCGTGGTATGAAAGAAAGTGTTGAACTCCATTGTGTTGGGATGAGGTGGGTGAACGTCGAATGTTGGGACCTAAGATGGTACAGCAAACGGCGGACATGGTGAAGATAATACGTACTTGATTAGTTGCGGCTCAAGATAGACAGATGAAGTATGTAGATCCTCATAGAGAGAATAGAGAATTCGATGTAGGGTCTTTTGTCTTTCTGAAAGTATCGCCTTGGAAGGCGAAGATACGTTTTGGAAAGAAAGAGAAGTTAAGTCCAAGGTTTGTAGGACCTTTTGAGATTTTAAGAAGGGTAAGAGAGGTGGCTTATGAAGTAGCCTTACCTCCAGAAATGGAACGCATTCATAATGTGTTTTCATGTATACGTGTTAAATCCTTATAAACCGGACTATAAACACGTAATAGAGTATGAATCTATCCAGATAGAGAAAGATTTATCATATAAGGAACTTCCAATCCAAATTATTGATAGGAAGGAACAAGTTTTAAGAAATAAGGTAATACCTTCAGTTAAGGTGTTATGGAGAAACCACAATGCTGAAGAAGCAACGTGGGAACTCAAGAGTAAAATGAAGGAAGATTTTCCTCATTTGTTTATGTAATTATAAGCTATATTCTGGGGACAGAATCCTTATAAGGGGGAGAGAATGTAACGCCCGAGAAAATTAGATTTTTATGACAATTAAATTTTTATTTGATTATGTGAATTAAATGAATTTAATTGATTTATTTTATGAGTAAGCTATGTGAAGGTCGTTATATGACCTAAGATGTGTTTATGTGGTTAGTAATCTGGCTACGTGATAGGATTAATTATTTAGAATTTCTGAGACGAAAATAAATGTTCTCCGAGAAATTCCCGTAAAAACACTATTCATCCGTTTCTGTTTGGGGAATTATTTTGAAATTACGAGAAACACGTAATGATCAAGATAAGATGAAATATCTAATAATATTTTGTTTATGGCAAATGAACTTTTCGTCTGCGAACTTAAAACCTAAGGGTTGAGTGAGATGATTTTCGAGAAGGAAATGAAATGCGTAGAAGGAATTTTGTTATTGTTAATGTGTGTGTTATACTAGGATGATACTATTTAGTATCTATGTATAATACGACGAGTTAATACGAAGTGCAATACAATTATCGTACGAGTATTATACGAAGAGAATACGTGAATTATACGTATGGAATACGATTTGTATTATAGAATTAAGTTAAGACTTAATGATAATTCATTTGAGTTAGATTATGTTTAGTCCAATCAATTATATAGGCATGCCCAATGAATTAATGTGTTAAGCTCAAGTCAAGGCCCAATATTAGATTGGTTAAGCCCAATGCAAGAAAATCGAACCGGTGGGTCACCGAACGGGTAAAACTCATGGGGCAACCCATGGGGATAACCCATGGGCAAGGTGGGCCAGCCCTTGGTGTGCAAGGCAAGCCTAACACTTGGTCACCAAGTATTTTACTTGGTGACAAAGTGTTGAATAGTAAGGAGGTGGTGGTGTAATGCCTATTTTGCCCTCCATTTCATTTTTCTATAAAACGAAAGCTAGAGTTGGACATTTGATGTTTTTCCAAGACTCAACCAACATATTTGAGAGAGAAAGAGAGCTAGACTTAAACCATTCTTCTACATTGAAGCTTTTTCATTAGAATTTCATCAAGAACAGAAAGATTGTTAAGGTAATATTCTTTAATATTAGTTCCATCTCTTTTAGTTTTCTTTTATCATGGAGAATCATAGATGGGTGGGGTATGGCTTGTATGGTGGAATAAGAGTGACTTACCATAGATTCAATCTCTATAAGTCATGAGATCATAATAATCATAAAAGTTATTATAGTTTAAAATCATGAAAATATTGATTGTTGAGGTTGATTGTTGGTGAACAATTGAACTCCGTCAATACGTTAATATGTTCATCTTGCTTGGTTAGGATGTAGATATGAAATCCATGGAGTATTCCATGTGATTTGGCTTAGAGAACATTAGTAACAAAGTTATGGCAAATTTCACGGAAATAGACGTTAAACGTCGAAAACGTTAAACTTTCGGATTGGTAGTTGAAAGTTGTCGTGAGATTTGAATACGTTGTTTTTCAATGTCAACACGTGAGATAGGGTATTTAAGAGTTGTAGACTCAAGAATCGTCGGATTCTGACTTAAAACGAAGAAAATGAGCATTGAACGCTCATTAACGTTTACGAACGCTTAAAAATGGAACTCAATAGTGAATTTTGAGCTATCAGATTCGAAAGTGTAGAATTCGCATATAAACGCATAGAGTATATCATTTATGACATGTAGGATTTTGAATGGACCAAATCAGACTTATAACGAAGAAGTTATAAAGCCGGGAAACTCACCAAAATTTTTATGCATTGAAAATTTCGATATCGAGGTGCAGCATTGTGGCTGAGATAGTGTGTTAAATGTCATATGCCAGTTGTACCGATCTGATGTAGTTAGCTCTTTTGGAAAGTGGCGCCACAACGCCACTTGTATATGGAAGTCTCGCACACTGTGGCAAACCGAAGCAAGCATTTTTATGCTGAAGCCGTGCAGCATGGCTCAGTCTTGTATATAAAGGTCACACCGTGGCACCGAGTCAGGGGTTTTGTTAGAAAGCTAGGTTTTGAACTTCAGTTTTTCTGAGACCTACATGACTTGAGTTTATATACTCAATGAATGTACTAAGACTATTCCTATACTACCTATACTAATGTATATGGTATTGAACTTAGGAATTGAATGCATGTTAGTAAGTTATAAATGAAGAATACAAAGTGTTATCAATGAACCCTAATTGGGAAATAACGTTGGTACTTTGCCAATAATGATAGAGTCCGGTTAATAACATATGTTGGTTAATAAGTTGGGACGAAGGATAATAAGTCGAGTTAACTTTATTAATGATATTAAGTTAACAAAGACATAGAAGAGCAAGAAGTTGGTAGGAACAATGAGAATAATTGTTTGATAGCTAATTATAGTGTGCTATGTGATTATATCATATAGATTTTGTAAAGGCTGTGGTCAGTCGATTAAGTTATTTGAAGACGCTGAAAGGCAAGTTTTCTTAACGCTTGTCTGACTTTCAAGTTAGCCAAGTTTTATGCGATTCATTGTACGAAATTGCACGACTAGTTTTAAAGAAAGGGTCAATGCCAGATTTAACTCGGCTAGACTACTCGTAAGATATAGATTGATTGATATTCATATCTTTCTATATAAAAATGTTAACGCTATCCTATGCCAAGTAATTGGTAGGGATGTGAAGGTAAGGTTTGTCTATGAACAAACAAAAGTATTTTTCATCGATTATTCAATCGGCACGCGAGTTTGCCAAATGTTAAATGTATGTACGTTTAACGAATGAGTGTTGATCAACATAGAGTACTATAGGCTGATCACCTAGAAGTGCTCGTAAGTAATGCGGATGTACAACCTTAGTCTTTGTGATATCCTTTTCAAGTATGAAAAGAAAGCTATCGTTCATGGTCTATCACCGTAGGTTCGAATTCCTAATCTACTCTATTCATTGGGAATTGATGATATGAAATGTTAAAGTATTATTATTTCATAATACTTCATAACTATTTGTTCAGTTATGTAAGAATTGTTATATAATTCATGAATGTGGTATTACTGTTATCCTTTGATAAACTTGCTGAACTTGTTATGCTCATTTCTTGTGTTAATTATATGGCAGCAGTTAAGGATGAACGTACTGAGAAAGCTAAGAGACATAAGGGCAAAGCTAAGATGGATAGTTAACCATCGTGTAAAAGACTAGTACGTTTGTATGTATGATACATTATGAACAACGAACTATGTAATCGGTTTATGAACCTGGGAAGGATTATACTTTGATTGTAATAAAAAGATAGTAATTACATTCATTATGTTGTATTTCAATGGAATGATTGTATAGTTATGAGTACCGTGTAGCACCATATGTCGGGTTTGAATATACCCGAATTTGGGGGCGTCACAACTTTACTTTACATCTCATAACCCTTCCTATTATATATACACAATGTTCAATTTTATTGTGTTAACTTTCAACTTATATCTCACTGTATTTCACATTCGAAGTTCATTCAAGTGTTTAAGTCTTGCTAGGACTACTTATTGGTTTTATATTAACATTATTCAATATCTTATTATATTCATTTCATTTGATTTAAAACACTTTTTACATTTATTATCACTTATCATGGCGTTCCGACATTTATTCGTCACATGCCCAATTTGTCTCTCTTGTGTGTGCTTAGTATGCATATTCAACTTATCTAATATATCATTTATTAATGTTAATCATCACTATGCTTCATAATATTCATGTTCTATAACTTAGAACAACATCTATTATCATCAACATCACTATACTTGTGTATGTGCATGTCCGACGCCCTCCTATTGCCTCTGAATACGCATCAGTCACAAAGATGACCATTTTGACTACTGTTCCCGACCTCAAATTGAAAAACTTAAAGAAGAAAAATTGTAGGTCTATTCATCCTCATTCCGGATTATCTTGAGTCACCTCAATCGAAGTTTGTATAAAAAAGTTATGACCATTTTACCAAAATAGGTCGAAGTAGTCACAATTAGCACACATGGGGAGCGGTCGCACCCCTTTTCCGCATGCCCGCGCCATCTAGCAGTATTGGGATGCGCGCCCGCGCTCCTGGGCAGCACGCCCGCGCAAGGCTTCGCCCATATTACAGCGTTTTGTGATTTTTGACCATTTTCTCCTACTAATCTTCATAACTTGAGTTATACACATCCAAATTAGTCCGTTTTCGATTCTATGAATTCGTAATTCATAGAAATACAACATACTAGAATTCTAACAATTTATAAAAACATTAACCAACCTAAAATTTGACCCAAAACACATGTTCATACTCTATTTTCATGTTTTAAACACATTTAGCGAATTCGATGGCCACGACTTCGTTTCTTAATCAATTGACACGATTTAAACTATGTTGTTTTTGTTTCTTAACATACTAACATAATCCAACATTAATTCATAGATTATAACAAGTATTGACCGTGAAATTTTGTACTTTCTAAGCCATATTCTATAACATAAACACTATTATTTGAAATCTTCTACTAACCTTTTTTCCATGAATTTGATTACTCAATACAATTGCTATATAACAATTATCAACACCCCAAACCTAAGAGAATACAAATTAAAACCTAAGTTAACAACTTTGATTATCAATTTATAGAGAACTTAAGAGAATAAAAATTAAAACCTAGGGTTAGATTATTACCTTCTTTATCTTTCTATGCCTTAACAAATAATGAAGAATTGTTTGATCATTCTTATTCTTCCTCTTGGCAAAATCATAGAGATTACTCTCTCAATTTCTCACTCTCAATACTCTGTGTTTCTTCTTCTCACCTAACTAGGTATTAGCCTCAGGAAAAAAAATAAGACACGAAGATATAAACTGAAGACTTCCCACGTTCATCAGTTAAAGAAATAATACGTCTATCAGTTATGTTAGGCCAAAAGCCATAAGGTTGCATTTGGCTACACACAAATTTCCCCCACCAGTTTATTTTAATAATATTATATTATATAATTTTTATTTTTCACACACATGTAACCAATTTAATCAACTTACACTTATAATTATAATAGTTATAATAATTATAATGCCCATTCTAATATGCTTGATAAATCATTACATATCTAATTTAATTCATAAATTAGATCAAAACAGTATTTTATTTAATGTACTTATTTTCTTTAATAATAAACATTTTAATTTAATTTAATTATTTCATTAAATTAAATCTTTCAAATAAAAATTACCATTATTCAATTTCATTACTAAATTAATGCACCATAATTCATCAATTATTTATTTATCTCAATAAATAGATTAATTAGAATATTTATTTAATTTAATAAATATTTAAAATTAATTACTTAAATAGTTAACTTAACTATTGAACCTCACTTTCCCAAAATATGAATATATATTTCTCTTCACACCGGATCATATACTTGACATATATAGCATTATATATACATACTCAAACTTAAAACATCTCATAATAAGAATTTTAATTATTAAATTCTTATTTTAATAACTTATAAAAAATTGAGGTTGTCACAGATCGGATGAAGAAAAGCTAATTTAGAGATGAAAAAGATATAAAGTATAGTCTTGATAATAAGGGATTATTAATATTTGAAGGAAGAATTTGGGTTCCGAATTAAACGGAATTAAAGGAGGAAGTTTTACAAGAAGCTCATAGTTCAAGGTACTCGATTCATCTTGGTAGTACTAAGATGTATCAAGACCTTCGGTAGAGTTTTTGGTGGATGAACATGAAGAGAGAGATAGCAGAATATGTGAGTAGGTGCTTAACTTGTCAAAAAGTTAAGGCCGAACATCAACGACCAAGTGGCTTGTTACAGTCATTGGAGATTCCGGAATGGAACTGGGAGCATATCACGATGGACTTTTTGGTGGGACTTCCAATTACACAGAAAGGGTATGATGTTATTTGGGTAATAGTGGACCGGTTGACGAAGTCGGCTCACTTTTTGCCAATAAGAGTCAAGTATAACTTAGATCAGTTAGCTAAACTTTACGTTAAGAAAATTATTTTCAGACATGGGGTACCAGTTTTGATAGTGTCAGATCATGATTCACGATTCACATCAAAATTTTGGAGAAGTCTGCCAGAACAGATGGAAACACAGTTGAAGTTAAGTACAACGTGTCATCCACTAACAGATGGGCAGAGTGAAAGGACAATTCAGACGCTAGAAGATATGCTAAGATCTTGCGTTATAGATTTCAAGGGTAGTTGGGATGATCATCTACCATTAGTAGAGTTTGCGTATAACAACAGTTATCAAGCAAGCATAGGCATGCCGCCTTATGAAGCTTTATATGGAAGGAAATACAAAACACCATTGTGTTGGGATAAAGTAGGAGAACGCCGAATGCTAGGACCTGAATTAGTGCAGCAAACAGAAGTAGGCTCGTACGTATTTCTAAAGGTATTTCTCTAGAAAAGAAAGATACACTTTGGAAAAAGGGGAAAGTTAAGTCCAAGGTTTATAGGACTTTTTGAGATATTAAAACGGGTAGGAGAGGTAACTTACATGATAGCATTACCTCCAGACTTAGAACGAATACACAATGTGTTTCATGTATCTGTGATACGTCCTTATAAGCCAGATTATAAGCACGTAATAGAATATGAGCCTATTCATATTGAGAAGGACTTGACGTATAAAGAAATGCCTATTCAAATCGTTGATAGAAAAGAGCAAGTTCTGAGTAATAAAGTTATACTTTCAGTAGAGGTGTTATGGAAGAACCACAATGCTGAAGAAGCAACGTGGGAACTTGAAGAAAAAATGAAGAAGAATTACCCTCAATTGTTTGTTTAAATTATAGCGAGATTCTGGGGACAGAATCCTTATAAGGAGGAGAGAATATAGCGACCGAGAAAATCAGATATATTGTAAAATAATTTTATTTGATTAAATAATGAATAAAATTATAATATACGAGTAAGCAAGATGAAGGTTGTTCTATAACCTAAAAGTGTCTTAATATCATAGTATTATAGCTACGTGAAGGAATTAAAGTGTTTGAATTTCCAAGACGAAAATAAAAGCTTTTCGAGAAATTTTCTGAAACACCACTATTCATCAATATCTGCTCGGGAATTATTTTTGAATTTTTGGGAAATATGTAATGACAGAATAATAAGGAAGGATGGATTATGTAATAATAATTCAAGTATGACTAACGCAGTTTTTGCCTGCGTACTAAGTTCGAGAATGTTAAGGAAAGTAATGATTGAGTATATGATGATAGTATGATACGTAAGTATTATATGAAGCAATGAATACGAATATGATACGGAGTATTATACGAGTATATGAAAGATAATGTATCGTATATGATGAATGATTATACAAACTAGTATACGAGAAGAATACGTAGATTATACGTTATAAGCTTTAACCCAATAGTAATGGACTTGTAGGATTTGTGTAGGAATTAGGCAAGCCCAAGTGAAAACTCGTTAAAGACCAATGATATGAAATTCAAGCCCATTGTTAAGCTAAAGTAATTAAAACCTAAGCCCAAACTAAGAACCAGATCCGTGGATCGAACCGATGGGTCACAGGGTAAGAAAAACCCATGGGGCAACTCATGTGGGCCCCATGGAGCACATGGCTAGCTATCTTGGTGGCCAAGTAAAGTGGTTTTACTTGGTAGCTAAATTAGGAATAGGAAGGAGGTGGAATAAGGAGGTGGGATGGCCTAAATGACCATTGTGCCCTAACTTTGAAAATTCTATAAATAAGAAGCTTGCTAGTTCATTTTTGCCTTATTCATTTTCCACCAACATCTTAGAGTTTACATATTAAGAGAAAAGTGAGAAGTATTTTGCTAATTCAAGAAGAAACAAGAAAAACCAAGTTAAGAACTTCAAAGGTCATGAATCCTTAACCATTAATCTTCATCTCTTCATCATAGTTTTGATAAAGAAGTGAGTATTGGTGGTGCATGTATCATAAGGTGTATAAGGATGGTTATTAATAGATGTAAACCTTAATAAACCAGGTTGTAAGTGACTCATAATCATAAAAGTTATGAACTAATGAAGAACATTGAAAAATTGTCATTTTGTTGTTGATGGACAAATTTAAAACAATCGTGTTTGTTGTTGATGGACAAGTTTAAAACCATCGTGTATAGGATTAGATGAAATATGTTTGGTTAGTATATTAGATTTATGGAATGAATCCATTTTGAACGGTGTAAAAATCTTAAGTAACGAAGTTGTGGCAAAATTTACGAGATTACACGATAATTGTCGAAATCGTTAAATTCTCAGAATGAAAGTCAAAAGTCACCATTGAACTCAAAAACATTGGTTTTCAATAGAGAATAGTTTAAGTTTACATTTTAGAGTTGCGAACTCAAGAACGGTCAAATTCTGACTTAAAACGAAGAAACGAGCTATGAACGTTCATGAACGTTTAACGAATCCATAATAAAGAACTAAAATGGTGAATTATGTGTTAACGGATTTGAAAATGAAAGATTTTCTAATGAAATCATAATACACATATTATATGAGCTAACGGCTTTTGAAAGAGCCAATTTAGACTTATAATGAACAAGTTATGAGCCCAAAAAATTTACCAAAGAAGAAAACTATCAAATTTATTCGAGTCAAAGTAGGTATGTACAAAAGCGCCCAAAACTATAAAGTTGGTAATCAGCAATGGCCAGGTTGAGCCCAAACCTACTCTTGAGTCGCGTGCATGACATGGAGGTTTATTAAAGGAAGCTAGTACCGCAACGCCTACACTAAGAATGAGACAGTAAAGAATGTATATGAATGTTAAGAGTTTAGAAGTTAATTGGTGGTGAATTATATATTTACTAAACTTAAAATAATTTCCTTAAGGATGATAATAACCTTGTGAATGACAACTAAAGGTTGACGAAAGATTACTTGAATGTAAACATAAGTAATGCGATAAACCGTAACGAATGTTAACCAATCTAAAGAATGATTAGATTGCGAGGAGGGGTAAGATACATTAGTGACTATACATGATTGTTTATGACATAATGTGGTATGTTATGTGGTTATGTATTGTAGAAACCTTAAAGATTCAAAAGGCAAGTGTATTAACTATATAAGACGCTGAAGGAAAGAATTCTAAACCCTTGTCTATGCTCTTCTGGACAAGCTTTGTGATTCATGTATCTTACACATGAATTGATGTGTACTGAAGTCGAAGCCAATTTCTTCGACTAGACTTAATGTATTTGGTGGATTTCCTTATAATCCTTCAAAATGTTATCAATGTTGCTATCTTTTGCCAAACTATTTTGGTATGGATTTCAAAGAAAGACTGAGTATGAGTAAACAAATGTTTTGTCGTCAAACGACAGGCACGTGAGGTTGCCAAAACTTAAACATAGATACGTTTAATGAAGGAGTGTTGTACAACATAGAGTACTATAGGATGATCACCTAGACGCGTTTAAGATATATCTTAGGACTTACAAACTTCGTGTTCAGTATTGACCCGTAAATTTGATTGTTCAGAATTTAAGTTTAAAGAATTAGTTATTAATAAAATAAATTTTTATTAATAATATTTTGTGCTATGTGTTTATTAATCATTCTAGAACCTAGGATGATTATAAATCAGGAGTATTCTGGCTACGAGCTAGACTGAACGAGTAAGAATTTTCAAGACTAGAATAAAAAATTTCTGCGAACAAAATATTTTCGGGGAAAAAGACGAAATATGCACTATTCAGCCAACGAAACCCTAAGGGTTAGGGCTTAAATAACCTAAGCCTTTCTGAGAGTTCGGTATATTGAAATGAAATTCCGTCGAAAGATTTGACGATAATATATCGTGAAAAGTTTAGTAAGCTGATAAAAGTTTTTCTCAAAAAACGTGCAGAAATCGGACGAAATAAAAATGAAGAAAAGTGTTGTTATGTACTTTTCACTCGTTTAACTACGTTAGGGGGAAAACGTGAAGGAAAACGCTTAATGGTGAAAAGTGTTTTTCAGTTTTTTAGAAATCTAAAGAATACGTAAAAGTTAATCGGTAAAGGAAAGACATAATATCCAAAAATATTTGGATTTCGAGAATAGTAAGGAGGTCTATTGACGAGGTATGAATAGTAAGGAGGTTTGGGGCAAAATGACTAAAATGCCCCTAGCCTTGGTTTTCTATAAATAGGATGCTTAATTCATTTTTTTGGGATTTTGAAAATACTACACTTTGAGAGAGAAAGAGAGAGAGAGAGAGAGTTCGGATGGGAGAAAGATGAGGAAAAGGAAGCGGAAAAGCTTGCTCGTGAGCAACCTTTGTCCGACGGAGGAAGATTAAAGAAGAGAGGTAATCTGAAAACCGAACTTTTAATAAATTTTTCTATGATAAAACATAGTTTAATGAGAATAAGAAGTAAAAGATGTTAGGAATGGTTTCATATGGTTGAAATCATGAGAAAATGAAGAAATAAGAATTAGAAGTTTAGTTTATAAATTTCTTAAGGAAGTATAAGATTCGTAATGAATTAGAACGATCCGAGTGGATTATATGAATGAGTAGGTGAAATAAGTAAGGAATGGTATTCTATAACATTAAATTCCAAGCAAAAGTGAAATCGTAATCCAAAATATCGATTAAAATGAAGAATGAATGAAGAACCCGAAGAACACGCGAAGAACATTGTTGATGGACAAATTTAAAACCATCGTAGGATAATTCTTGTTGATGGACAAGTTTAAAACCATTGTGTATAAGTTAGATGCTTATTGCTTGGTTAGGAACGGTAGAAACGTTCATGAAGAACGTATTAAAACTGAGCTATAACGAAGTTATGGCAAAATATTTTGTAAAAGACGAACAAGAATTAGAAAGTTAGTAAATGAACCCGAACGTGTAGGGTTTTATAAGAATGTAAGAGAACGTAGAAAACATGAGTTGTGGACTCAAGAACAAACGAGTTTTGAGTTTGAATAACCGAATTACGGACGAACGAACGAAGAGCATTAAAAACATAAAACTAACGATGGGTTAAGATTAAGCCAATTGTATGGCACGTTAACGTATTCAGAATGAAGTTCTGTCTGAGGGGGATTGAATTACGTAAGATAAGGAAGAGAATGGTTTTGGAATGACCTTGTTCCGAGTTATAACGAATAAGTTATTAAAGCGGGAAGTAAGCGTCTCAAATTGGATTTAACACTTAGAGAAATTTTCTAGGGTTAGGGCTTGGCGCCGCGGCGCCAACCATGCCTTGTAGGGTGGTGCTGCAACACTAGACCAGGGGAGCCAGACATTGGAGTCTCGCGGCACAGCATGAGAGATAGAGAAGGTAGTGGCGCCATAGCACCGGTGTGAAGAAAAGCCAGAGAAGAGCTTTTAACTACTCAACTCTTTCGAAAAACGTAAGGGAAGATAAAGAACATAATGTTCAACTAATGTAACACTCAATCAAGTGATTTAAACCTTTAGTACATGTTGAATGAAATGATCGAAAGAGATTAAAAGAGCAAAAAGGTAATGAACGTAAACGTAACGCAATTGCGAGTAGTCTTAGTATACAACAAACAGTATGGCTTCAATATTAAGAACGAGTAATGAACGTGGGGTTCATGTATTTAATAACGAAAGTATTAAGTAAGATATGAATTATCAAGAAAGCCGTAATGAACGGTAATAAGATTAATGGAAGTCGATCGTGATTCGGATAGAGAATGATAGAATAAAATGTAAGTGTTGAACACTTTAACCGATGTGAAGGTTGAGTGTACACAAATACTAAGCGGATTGAACCTACACCCCGTGTATGGTTTAACCATAAGATAATGAAGATCAATGATTAAGCCATAAATGGTAAAGAACTGAATTAAAGACAATGACATTAACGTAATGAAGCCGAGTTAATGAGTAACTTGAATGATCGCTCTGAGTATACAAAAAACTGTATGACTTGGATAATAAAGAATGAATCCTGAGGTATGACATTTATTTGCTAGAAAGCTATAAGGAATAAGAAATTGACTTAATGAACATTATAGTTTAATGTTCCGGATAAGTTATGATAAGTTAGGTTGTGGTACAATCGTAAGCTTTGATGGTTGACATATGGGAGCTGGGCTAATCAATTCTTGAGGAGAGCGAAGGTATATATCTGGCCCGGCAACCGATCTAACTCACTGTGATGGCAGTGTAGATGAGACGGGAACTTGTTTATTGGTTGTTTATGGGAAATCACTCAGAGTATCATATGGACTACTAGCAGAGAAGTGATGTGTGATGAGTCCTAGAGAAGTTATAAGAAGAACATAAGAATGTAAAACATCAAAGATGATGAACGTCTAAGTAAGACATCTCCATATGTCATGAAGCCATAGAACGGTAATGAAAGTTGTCGCGTAAATTTAGGTTGCAAGAACGCGAACCCTAAGAAGTAAAGTTAAGCAAACTAATGCATAAGTCAAATATACATGACTAATTGGTGTATGTGTTATTTTTCTTATGTGCTACATAGGAATTGGAATGAGCAGTTCAACGTAAGCTATAGTTGGGCGTAAGGAAAGTTTCCTAACTTAATTCATATTTTAAAGGGATTCTAGTTTCTTAAACTTCTAAGATGTTGAACTTGAGAAGTTCTGTCTATGTGCGAATGTGCGATATTTGTACAAGGTGGTAGAATGTATGAGGCCTTGTGCCACAATGTAAACACTTCAGTGTTTTTATGAGATGAATTGTTCTATGATTGAATTGTTCAATAAAAGAATGTTCTATTTATACATGAACTGTTATTGTTAAGTTTGTGCTAAAGATTCTAGCCAGACAGAATGGGTATGAAAAAGGTAGAAGAATGAAAGTATTTCAAAGTGAATGTGACTAATGTTTTAAAATGATAGGAATCGAGATTATTCCTATTATTCAAGCTTCTTCATTGCTTCATAACCTTTGTTCGGTTATTGAAATCTTAAAAGAATGTTTAAATTCTTGAAGTTGTTTGTTCAGCTGTTATGACTTTCAGGGCAATTGAATGCTCACACTTGCTTTAAATGAAAAACATTTTCAGCGTACGATGTTAGAAAAACATAAGGACTCCGTAAAGATCAAGTTGATCAGTATCCAGACGAAGTGTCATTCAGTATGTGAATGAGCGAGAAGATCGAGCGAAGACTTTTAATGTAGAAAAAAATTAAATTGAACTATAGACTAGTTTAATAAACTGAATGTATCCTTGGTGATGGATAAAAGTCACTCTTGTAAGATGGAATGAATAATGTATTATCATTATTTGTAATGAAAGGAGTTATAAGGTTTTAGAACTTGGGAATTGAAAATGTATGTTGTTATATTTTAGTATATAATGATATATGTTTGGATGAATGATGTACTTGTGACGTACGGAATTCGGGTGTGAAGATAGACCGGATTTTGGGGCGTTACAAGTTGGTATCAAAGTTGATAGGTTATAAATCTTAGGTATGAGTACCCATGACTATAATCGTAGAGAGAAGGATAGGAAGATCACCACGTGATCATAGTAAATCGTAGTAACAGATTAGCTGTTAAACGATGAATGATTTATAGCTAATGCTATGAATGAATGGTACTACGAAGTAGTATGGGAAGAAGAACTCAGATTGAGTTATGAAGGATAACATACGAATTAAAGAAAATTTGTATTAAATAAAGAGAAATTTAGAAGTTGTAAAATTTTAATTGAGGACTCATGTGATAGCTGAGTTGTATGAATCTTTGTTATGGGCAGATATTTGTGCTTGGTGTAACAACCACTCAGTTTATTATAGTGATAATCATTGGAATTGGTCGTGCTATCAATATGTATATGACGAGGAGCTGAATCTTTTCTCATTTATATATTTGATAGGTAGAGAAAGATAAGGTAGGTGCGAGTTCTTGAAACTCATACTTATGGTACGTTCGTGACTCATAATGATATTGTATGTTTTTGAACTTCTCGGTGAATGGGCGCTTTATATGGTACATTTGGGATAGTTTTTAAACTCATATTATTGTGGAAAGTTCCTGAACTCATAATGTGTGGTAAGTTGATGGACTGTACTAAGGTATAGTGGTGTTTAGTCTGAAAATGAGTTATTTTTAGTAGACGTAGCATTGAAGGTGCTAGAAAAGATTAAGTATTGTCGCAAGTAAGATAATGCAGGAAGATGAAGAATAGGATATTCCAAGTCATATAGCTATGCTAGATTTCTAAATTTATTGAAATCATGCTTATGTGTGCGCATTTTGAAAATGAAAGAATTGGTTCAACTTTTGGAACCAATGGATTTTAAAAAGAACTATTCTTGGTATGTCTATGCTAATTATTTCGGCTAGACAGAAATTGATTTGAAATATCAAAATGAATTTCATATCATCCGTGCATTCGATGCAAGGATGGAGTTATTAATGCAATTGAACCTGGTATTGGATGTGATCTTAGGATTAACAACCCATTATGGTATGATGTATAATGACGAAGTCATAAACTGACGAAGTCCTCAACGTACTGTGCAAAGTGTGGTATCATGACGTCATAAAATGTTTTGATGTATTGAAAAAAAAAAGAATTTAAAGAAGTAGTCTATGTCAAGTGAGTTGACTAGACGAATGTTTCAAGGTTGATATCCAATTTATTGGTATGGTTTAAGCTACTTGATTTGGCTAGACAAATGGTATGTCATGTTTTAAAGAAAATTGAGCTTTCTTTGAAGAAGTTGTGCCAAACCAAATTTTTTTGGTGTGGAATCTAATTATTAAGTCTGAGGTGAACATACCCCGAAATGGGGATATAGAAAGGGTTGACCGTCTATGTATAAAAGAGGTAGTTTACTTTCTTGGTGATTGTAAACTGACCGTGGAAAGAAAGGTTACGGCGTCATGCTGTTAAACCTAGTAAGAGTTCATGGTCGATTTGACCCCTCAGCAAAAGTATGAAATATTATAAAGGAATTCTTATATTCCTCATTGTTCATCCTACTTCATAATTCTTGATAAGTTATGAAGGTGAGAGAATGTTTGAAAGATAACAACTTCTTTGAAGAAAAGTTGAGAAGAGGGGTAGGCTAAAATTTCGTGGACGAAATTCTGTGAAGAAGGTGTAACGCCCCAGAAAATCGAATATTTTGTAAAAACTTTTAATATTGAATAAAATAATATTATTTATTATTATTATGTGTTAGTAAGATGAATGTTGTTCTATAACCTAGAAACGTCGGAAAGTCGTAGTATTTTAACTACATGGGAGAATTAAAGTGTTTGAATTTCTAAAACGAAAATAAAAGTTTTCTGAAATTTTTTCTAAAAAACACTATTCATCGATTTACGCTCGGAAATTATTTTCGAACTTCCGAAAAATACGTAACGTTACAATATCAAGGTGATATGGATTATGTAATAATAATCTTAGTATGGAAAACATAATATTTCGCATGCGAACTTAATTTGAGAACGATAGGAATATTAAGCGTTAAGAAGAAAGTGTAATGATCGTACGATATGTAAGTATTGTACGAGGTATTGAATTCAAGTATAATACGAAGTATTATATTAGTATGTATTGAGAATGGAATAATGTATATTACGAATTAGTATACGAAGTAGAATACAAGAATTATACATATAACATATGTGATGAGGTATTTAATTAAATGGATTGGACTTGTAGGATTGTGAATCAATTGAATAGTCCAACAAGAATTAAGTAATGCAAGCCCAAACTATGGTAACGCAAGCCCAACAAGGAATAAGATAGATTAATTAAGCAAGCCCAAAGTTATGATCCATAGGATAATTAGGATCCATGGTGCAACCCATGGATAGACTTGATAGGCAAGAACTTTGTGTGATGCCCAGGTGTTGTGATGATCAAGTACTTTATGTGGCAAACAAGATTACTTAGTGGTTAAGTAGATGAATAGTAAGGAGGTTAGTTAAGGAGGTGGGGGATTAATGACCATAGTGCCCTCACTTTGCCAAGTCTATAAATAGCAAGCTCATAATTCATTTGTTACTTGATTAAATTTCATTCAACTTCTATCAAGATAAATGCTTAAGTGTTAGAGAGAATAGGCTCACATAAGTCAAGAATAAGTCAATCAATCTTTGATAAATCTTCAAGGAGGAGAAGTACAAGTTCTTCAAGGGTAAGACTCTAGTCCAATATTCTTCCATCTCTATCATTATAGGATGATAAGAGAAGTGTAATGAAATAAGCATGTATGCTAAGAACATATAAGAAGTGATTAATGAATGAACTTAAGCCGAATAAGTTATGAATAAGTAACTTGAACCTAAATAAGTTATGAACTTATGATGAACTTGTAATATGTTTATCATATGAAATTAGTATATTGGATATGATATGAGAACATTGAGTAAAGGACTTAAATCAATAATAAGTCATAAGTAAAAGAAATCATGAAAGTTATAAGTTGATAAGCCATGAACTTATGAAGAATAAGTCAAAACTTAAATTTAAAATAAGTTAATGTAATAAGTAGTTTGAAATGTTTATATGATGATTAGAATCCATTTAGAACAATAATCAAATCATTAGTAACGAAGTTATGCCAGAATTCACACAATTAGACGTTAAGCGTCGAATTCATGAAATTCTTGGAATGGAAGTCATATTTTATGTTTGAACTCGAAAACGTTGGTTTTCGATGGAGACAAGTCATATTTGGCATTATAGAGTTGTGGACTCGAAAATGACCGGATTCCGACTTAGAATGAAGAAATGAGCGTTGAACGTTCATGAACGTTTATCATTTTTGTCAAAATTAACTAATAGGTGAAATTTTAGCAAACGAAGTCAAATAGATAAAATTCTTACATGCACGCATAGAGTCTGTAATTTGTGAACCGTAGGCTCTTGAACGAGCCAATTTGGACTTATAACGAAGAAGTTATGCGTCCGGGAGTTTCGTAAAATTTTAAAATCTGTAAAATTTTCTAAGGCACAGAGTTGGCGCCGCGGAGCCAACCTAAGGCCAAAAGATGGGCGTCAGTAGTCTTAGGAATAATGTCTGAAACTCATTGAACTTTTGTGCATGTGTGACGACATGAAAAGCAAGGACTCATGCGCAAAGACATCGAGTCCCGATCTGTACTCATGTTAACTTCATGGCATGTGCATACAAGAGAAGAAAGGATGGAAAGCCATGATGGCTGGTCCTAGGGTTAAAACAAACAAGAATGTTTACAAGAATAGAATGAAAGATAACTCATTAGTAATGAACTAAGGTGTAACTATAACATTGTTAAAACATTATTAGACACTTAATGTATGATGATTAAAGGTTGTTAATCAATTGAAGACGAACTTAATGAGAACGACGTAATGAAAAGCCAGAACCAATAATAACAGATCTAAGTTATAATTAGATTGAGAAGAAGGGTAAGATACATTAGGGGACTGTGTATGTTCATTCATGACCTAATGTGTTATGTGATATTATCATTACTGTAGAGACTCAAAGACTTAAACCAAAGAACGTGTTATTAACTGTAACAGACGCTAAAGGAAAGTACTCTAACCCTTGTTTCAGTTCATTCTGAACAAGCTTTATGATTCATGTATTCTTACGCATGAATTGATGTATGATGAAGTCAAAGCCAATTCTTTCGGCTAGACTTATATTATGTTTCTATCAAAGCATGTACAATGTTTATCAAGTTATATTGGTGTGGTTTTCAATCGAAGACTGAGTATGATAAAAGCATTTTGTCGTCATACGACAGGCACGTGAGGTTGCCACAACTTAAACGTATACACGTTTAATGAATGTAGTGTTGATCAACATAGAGTACTATATGTTGATCACTTCCAAAGAATTTATGATATGCTCAAGGTGTTGGACTGGAATTGATGTTTTACTGAATATTGTTATTGTAAAACGTTTTGAATGAAAAGAAGTGCTATTTTGAATTATCAATAGTAATTCGTAACTATTGTTCAGTTATTGAAGATATATGTATCCTATGTTTCAAGCATGTTGTTTATTAGAAATGTTATACTTGCTGAGCTAGTAATGCTCACTCTTGCTTGAACCATATGAATACAGCTAAGATCGAATGGACCGAAGGCTCTGGCAATGATAAGGGCAAGGCTAAGACGAACCCGTAGAATACTTTTGTAATAGTATAGGATGAACGATTGTAATATATTTGATATTACAACAAGAACAAGTGAAGGGTTATAAAGAACCTGGGAAATGTAAATATTATTTTAATATATAGAAGATATATTTGTTCTTTTGAGGCATTTCAATTGAATGTATGTATGAATGGTAGTACCGTGTAGCACCATCTATTGGGTTAGAAGAGACCCCGATTTTGGGGCGTCACGGGTTGGTATCAGAGCAATAGGTTATAAAACTTAAGGGGGAAAATAAAAAAAACCTTAAGTCATAACCTTAAGAGGAGTCAAAGAAGTAAAAGAAGAAAATAACCTTATAAAAATACATTACGATTATGTTATGTGTTTTTATTATTTTATTGACCTGTACTAATCTACTTAATTATTTTGTGTAGATGTCAGGAGTAAATGGAATGCATTTAGATGGTCAGACAGTTAGTGAAGAGTCAGTTAACCGAGTAGAGGTTATACCGAACCCCATAGCGGCAGAGCCTAGAGTTGTTGTGATTGAGTCTGGATACTCAGAGGATCCTGACCTCATGTCAGTATTCGATGGTATGATAGAGGAAGAGGTGGAGGTAGTGTCCTTCAACCCGGTAGCTATAGCAGCAGAGATGGCTCATGGGGAGTCGATGATGTCATTATTCATGTTAGTGTTGGATAGAAATATCCATTACTGTCAGGAGGTTAAGGAGCTGAAAGTAGAGCTCCAGATGGTTATAGAGGATAAGACGGACGCGGAGTCCATGTGGGAGCAGGAACATGATGAGAGGATTTTGGCCAAGGTTAAAGTCCACGAGTTGAAGCATGAGGTCTTTGAGCTCAAGGAGGAGCTAAAGACCAAACGACAGAAGATAGGCAGAATTTCCTATATCCATAGGAGTTCTCACACAGATTTCCAGCAGCAGGTAGTTGGTTATCTCAGAGAGGTAAATACGATCATGCATACTATCGGTAGTGATATTATCATTCGGTCTTGCCAAGGTAGATTTTGATAATGCCTTGAGGCAGATGTGATCTATTAGTGGATAGAGTAGTTTAGAGATGTAAATAATTTTGTATCTAGTAGTGGCGTAAAGCCCTCTTTTATATAACAAAGGGTAGTCTTTTGTAAATTCCAATTTTTGGAAAGCAATAGCGGGAAAGTAATGTAATCAACTTAGGCTGTGTAATGAACAATGTAGTATTATATTACAAGAAGTGAATGAATATAAGTCTTTTTATGGAACTACTGAGCAGTGGATGTTAAAGTTATTGTTTAATCTTTAATAATAATTAACTAATAAAGAAGGAAATAATAACGTGTTGTGTTGTTTATTGTATCAGCATAATGTCGCCAAGAAGAGTACAACGAAACCAAGGCGCTAATACAAACCAACCGGAGGGAGGTCCGGTTAATCCAATGCAAAAGTTTGTTAACTTAATAACAGCTGCATTTAATAGAACTGGGGCTAATATCCTCAGAACCGGAAAGCATGTAAGCTGACTCGACCTTTAAGGATTTCAAGAGTGTTGGTCCATCAGAGTTCAAAGGAACTACGGACCCTATTGAGGCCCAAACGTGGGTAAAGGAAATCAAGAAGGAATTTGTGATAGCAAATGTCGACGAAGCCCAGAAGGTTGCCTTTGCAACCTACATGATGAAGGGAGAGGCCAACTTTTGGTGGGAGGCCAATCAGGCCAGAGTGGAGATAGGAAACGTAATGTGGGTGAGGTTTAAGGAGATATTCTTCGAGAACTACTTTCCCACAAGCATGCAGGGGAGGATGGAGATGAGGTTTTGATTTGAAATAAGGGGACATGACAGTGCCCCAATATGCTGCCAAGTTTAATGAACTGGCAAGGTTCGCTCCACACCAAGTGGATATCGAGGTAAGGAAGGCACGACGGTTCGAGTAAGGCTTGAGACCTTAACTCTATAACTGTGTGTCTGTGTTCCAGAGAACTACTTTTGGGACCCTTTTAGAGAAGGCGATAATCGCCGAGGGTGGTAGCGAGGCGTTGAGCTAGTACCACAAAGAAAAGAAGAATAAGGGGGAGATTGATGGGGGGGTCAAAATAGAAGAAGCTAGTGGCAGTGGTGAGAAGAGGAAGGTATTTAGCTCTGGGAATACCGGAGTGAAGCAAGGAGACCTGAAGTGAAGGATGGAGGCCTGCAAGACCTGCAGGAAGACTCATTTAGGAGTCTGTCTCAAGGGGAAGGTTGTGTCCTATAATTGCGGACAAGAGGGGCACATTGTGCCTAACTATCCCAGTCTGAAGAAGAATCATGGGTGCTTTGTGTGTGGGTCAACTGACCATATGGCAAAGAGTTGTCCAAAGAAGGGAACGGCCGGGAACCGGGGCACTAATAGCGGGAAGTTAGTTATTTGGGGTCTAGCGCAGCCGAGTAGGTCGATGGGCCATACCTTTAACATGACAGTCTAAGATGCAGTTGCATTAGGGGACGTCGTCACAGGTATTATTCTGATCAATGACATAAATGCTTACATACTGTTTGATTCGGGTGCTACTTGTTCGTTCATAGCTTGTAATTTTGCTAAACGTTTAGAATTACTTCCCGAAAGGTTGTCAATACCTTTAAACATTAAGGTAGCAAACGAAGAGATAATTCCGGTTGAAGATATTCATAGGAATTGTTGCGTAGACATTCGGGGTTGTAAATTATCGGTAGATTTGATACCGATAAAGTTAGGAGAATTCGACATAATTCTTGGGATGGATTGGTTAGTAAACCATGAGGCAATTATAGATTGTCAAAAGAAATGTGTGAATATTAGAACGTTAAGACAACCTCAGGTAGTATTCTATGGGAATAGATCATCGGGACGTTCGTGTTGTCTAACGATGACACAAACAAGAAAATTATTAAGGAAGGGGTGCGTAGGTTATTTGTGTCATGTTGTTGATACCCAGAGAGTGGTAGCAACTATGGAACAAATACCTATAGTTAGTGAATTCACAGATGTATTTCCGAATGAATTATCGGGTATTCCTCTGGATAGGCAGACTGAGTTCGTAATAGACATTATGCCAGGAGCGGCACTAGTTTCCAGGGCACCGTATCGTACGGCGCCAGTGGAGATGAAGGAGTTGATGGTGCAGTTACAAGAACTGTTGGACATGAAGTACATTCAACTGAGTGTTTTGCCATGGGGAGCACCGGTATTGTTTGTCAAGAAGAAGGATGGACCGTTAAGACTTTGTATCGACTATAGAGAGTTGAACAAGTTAATGATAAAGAATAAATACCAATTGCCCAGGATCGATGATCTTTTTGATTAGTTGAAAGGGGCTGAGTATTTTTCTAAAATAGATTTAAAAATGGGGTATCATCAGTTGAAGGTTTGGAAGAAGGATGTACCAAAGATAGCATTTAGGACTCGTTATGGTCATTACGAGTTTCTTGTGATGTCATTTGGGTTGACTAATGCACCAACTGCATTTATGGATATGATGAAAAGAGTTTTCAAACAATATTTGGACAATTTCGTCGTGGTGTTTATCAATGATATTCTAGTCTACTCTAAGATGCTAGAAGATCATGCTAAACATCTAAGATTAGTGTTGGAGACACTAAGGAAGGAGAAGTTATATGCAAAATTCACGAAGTGTGAATTTTGGTTAGAAAAGGTGCAGTTTTTAGGTCATGTCATTGATCAAAAAGGGATTTTAGTAGATCCAACGAAGGTGGAAACAGTGATGAATTGGGAACAACCAAAATCATCGACTGAGGTACGGAGTTCCCTAGGGTTAGCGGGTTACTATCGGAGATTCATCCATGATTTTTTGAAGATAGCTACTCCGTTGACTAACTTGACAAGAAAAACGGTGAAGTACGCGTGGACAGAGAAATGTGAAGACAGTTTTCAAGAACTGAAGAAGAGATTGAGTGAAGCGCCTATTTTGTCATTACCTGATGACACAAGAAATTTCGTAGTTTATAGTGATGCTTCGCATAAAGGACTTGATTGCGTGCTCATGCAACATGGCAAGGTCCTTGCGTATGCATCAAGGCAGTTGAAGGATTATGAGAAAGTTTACCCTACTCATGATCTGGAGCTAGTCACAGTAGTTTTTGCTCTAAAGATATGGAGACATTATCTTTATGGAGAAAAATGTGAGATATACATAGACCATAAGAGTCTAAAATATATCTTTACACAGAAGGAGTTAAATATGAGACAGTGGAGATGGCTGGAGTTGATAAAGGATTATTTGTGAAATCTCATATCACCCCGAAAAGTCGATGTATTCTTAAGCGCTTTAAGTAGGAAGGGTCGGGAAAAGTTGTCTATGTTAACGGCTCAAACTGAGTTTATAACAGAGATGGCTAGGATGGAGATAGAAGTAAAGTTTCCAAGTGAATAAGGCGAGATACTTTTTTTACGAGAGATGCAATCTACTATCGTAGAGAGAATCAAGGAGGTCAAATTTGAAGCGATGAGTGTGGTAGAGAGTAAAGGAGCGGTTAACCAATAAAAAAGAGACTAAGTAGAGTCTTGATAACGAGGGGTTATTAAGATTTGAAGAAAGAATTTGGCTTCAGAGTGAGACGAAATTAAAGGAGCAAGTTCTACAAGAGGCTCATAGTTCAAGGTTTTCGATTCATCCTGGTAGCACTAAGATGTATCAAGATCTTTGAAAGAGTTTCTGGTGGCCAAACATGAAGAGAGAAATAGCCGAGTATGTGAGTAGGTGCTTGACTTGTCAGAGAGTTAAGGTCGAACATCAACGACCAAGTGGCTTGCTACAGTCATTGGAAATTTCGGAATGGAAGTGGAAGAATATCACGATGGATTTTATGGTAGGACTTCCGACTACTCAGAAGGGGTATGATGTGATTTGGGTAATAGTGGATCGGTTGACGAAGTCGGCTCACTTTTTGCCAATTAGGGTCAAGTAAAATTTAGACCAATTAGTAAGACTTTATATTAAGGAAATAATTTCTAGACATGGAGCACCAGTATCGATTGTGTCAGATCGTGACCCACGATTCACATCGAACTTTTGGAGGAGTCTACAAGAGCAGTTGGGAACGCAGTTGAAGTTGAGTATGGCATACCATCCACAGACCGATGGACAAAGCGAGAGGACAATTCAAACGTTAGAAGATATGTTAAGATCTTGCGTCATGGATTTTAAGGGTAGTTGGGATGATCATCTACCATTAGTAGAGTTTGCGTATAACAATAGTTATCATACAAGCATAGGTATGCCGCCTTACGAAGCTTTGTATAGAAGGAAGTGCAGAACACCATTGTATTGGGATGAAGTGGGAGAACACCAAATGCTAGGACCTGAATTGGTGCAGCAAACAGCGGACATTGTTAAACTGATACAGATACATTTGGTAGCGGCTCAAGATAGACAAAAGAAGTTTACTAATTCGCATCGAGAGAATAAAGAATTTAAAGTAGGTTCTTACGTCTTTCTGAAGGTATCTCCCTGGAAAGGAAAGATACGCTTTGGAAAGAAGGGAAAGTTAAGTCCGAGGTTTATATGACCTTTCAAAGTATTAAAACGGGTAAGTGAGGTAGCTTATATGGTAGCATTACCTCCAGACCTGGAACGAATACATAACGTGTTTCACGTATCGGTATTGTGTCCTTATAAGATTATAAGCACGTAATAGAATATGATCCTATCCATATCGAGAAGGACTTAACGTATGAAGAGATGCCAATTCAAATTATCGATAGGAAAGAACAAGTTCTGCGGAATAAAGTTATACCTTCGGTAAAGCTGTTATGGAAAAACCACGATGCAGAAGAAGCAACGTGGGAACTTGAAGAAAAGATGAAAAAGAATTACCCTCAATTATTTATGTAATTTATTTTTTTTATATAGCGAGATTCTGGGGACAGAATTCTTATAAGGGGGAGAGAGTGTAACGTCCTAGAAAATCGAACATTTTGTAAATACTTTTAATAATGAATAAAATAATATTATTTATTATTATTATGTGTTAGTAAGATGAATGTTATTCTATAACCTAGAAACGTTGGAAAGTCATAGTATTTTAACTACATGGGAGAATTAAAGTGTTTGAATTTCTAAAACGAAAATAAAAGTTTTTCGAGAAATTTTTTGAAAAAAACTATTCATCGATTTACGCTCGGAAATTATTTTCGAACTTCTGAGAAATACTTAACGTTACAATATCAAGGTAATATGGATTATGTAATAATAATCTAAGTATAGAAAACATAATATTTCGCATGCGAACTTAATTTGAGAACGATACGAATATTAAGCATTAAGAAGAAAGTGTAATGATCGTACGATATGTAAGTATTGTACGAGGTATTGAATTCAAGTATAATACGAAGTATTATATGAGTATGTATTGAGAATGGAATAACGTATATTACGAATTAGTATACGAAGTTGAATACAAGAATTATACATATAACATATATGATGAGGTATTTAATTAAATGGATTGGACTTGTAGGATTGTGTATCAATTGAATAGTCCAACAAGATTTAAGTAATGCAAGCCCAATAAGAAATAAGCTAGATTAATTAAGTAAGCCCAAAGTTATGATCCATTGGATAATTAGGATCCATGGTGCAACCCATGGATAGACTTGATGAGCAAGAACTTTGTGTGATGCCCAAGTGTTGTGATGATCAAGTACTTTATGTGGCAAGCAAGATTACTTAGTGGTTAAGTAGATGAATAGTAAGGAGGTTAGTTAAGGAGGTGGGGGATTAATGATCATAGTGCCCTAACTTTAACAAGTCTATAAATAGAAAGCTCACAATTCATTTGTTACTTGATTTAATTTCATTCAACTTCTATCAAGATAAGTGCTTAAGTGTTAGAGAGAATAAGCTCGCATAAGTCAAGAATAAGTCAATCTATCTTTGATAAATCTTCAAGGAGGAGAAGTACAAGTTCTTCAAGGGTAAGACTCTAGTCCAATATTCTTCCATCTCTATCATTATAGGATGATAAGATAAGTGTAATAAAATAAGCATGTATGCTAAGAACATATAAGAAGTAATTAATGAATGAACTTAAGCTAAATAAGTTATGAATAAGTAACTTATGATGAACTTTTAATATGTTTGTCATATGAATTTAGTATGTTGGATATGATATGAGAACATTGAGTAAAAGACTTAATCAATAATAAGTCATAAGTAAATGAAATCATGAAAGTTATAAGTTGATAAGCCATGAACTTATGAAGAATAAGTCAAAACTTAAATTTAAAATAATTTAATGTAATAAGTAGTTTGAAATGTTTATATGATGGTTAGAATCCATTTAGAACAATAATCAAATCATTAGTAACGATGTTATACCGAAATTCACACGATTAGACGTTAAGCGTCGAATTCGTGAAATTCCCGGAATGGAAGTCGTATTTTGTGTTTGAACTCAAAAACATTGGTTTTCGATGGAGACAAGTCATATTTGGCATTATAGAGTTGCAGACTCGAAAATGACCGGATTCTGACTTAAAACGAAGAAACAAGTGTTGAACGTTCACGAACGTTTATCGTTTTCGTTAAAATGAACTAATAGGTGAAATTTTAGCAAACAAAGTCAAATAGATAAAATTCTTACGTGAACGCATAGAGTATATAATTTGTGAACCGTGGACTCTTGAACGTGCCAATTCGGACTTATAACGAAAAAGTTATGCGTCTGGGAGTTTCGTAAAATTTCAAAATCTGTAAAATTTTCTCTAGCACAGAGTTCAGCCATGCGGCCAACCCAAGGCCAAAAGATGGGCGCCATGATGCGTAAGCGATGTCTCAACTCATTGAACTTTAGCATTTGCAGTACGACATGAAGAGCAAGTACTACTCGCATCAGAAGGCCGCAAGTTTGATTCTGTACTACCATCGTTAACTCGGGGTAGCATTGGCCAGATCCCTAGGGTTAAAGCATGCAAGAATGTTTACAAGTATAGAATGAAAGATAACTCATTATTAATGAACTAAGGTGTAACTATAACATTGTTAAAACATTATTAGACACATAATGTATGATGATTAAAGGTTGTTAATCAATTAAAGATGAACGTAATGAGAACGACATAATGAAAAGTTAGAACCAATAATAACAGATCTAAGTTATAATTAGATTGAGAAGAAGGGTAAGATACATTAGGGGACTGTGTATGTTCATTCATGACCTAATGTGTTATGTGATATTATCATTACTATAGAGACTCAAAGACTTAAACCAAAGAACGTGTTATTAACTGTAGCAGACGCTAAAGGCAAGTACTTTAACCCTTGTTTCAGTTCATTCTGAACAAGCTTTGTGATTCATGTATTCTTACGCATGAATTGATGTATGATAAAGTCAAAGCCAATTCTTTCGGCTAGACTTATATTATGTTTCTATCAAAGCATTTACAATGTTTACCAAGTTATATTGGTGTGGTTTTCAATCGAAGACTGAGTATGCTAAAAATGTTTTGTCGTCATACGACAGGCACGTGAGGTAGCCACAACTTAAACGTATACACGTTTAATGAATGTAGTGTTGATCAACATAGAGTACTATAGGCTAATCACCTAGACGTGCTCGTAAGAAATGTCGGACTTACGGACTTAGTGCCGGATGTCCTTTTTTCAAAGTACTTATGATATGTTCAAGGTCTTGGACCGGAATTGATGTTTTACTAAATATTGTTATTGTAAAACGTTTTGAATGAAAAGAAATGCTATTTTGAATTATCGATAGTACTTCGTAACTATTGTTCAGTTATTGAAGATATATGTATCCTATGTGTCAAGCATGTTGTTTATTAGAAATGTTGTAATTGCTGAGCTAGTCATGCTCACTCTTGCTTGAACCATATGAATACAGCTAAGATCGAACGGACCGAAGGCTTCGGCAAGGATAAGGGCAAGGCGAAGACGAACCCGTAGAATACTTTTGTAATAGTATAGGATGAATGATTGTAATATATTTGATATTATGACAAGAACAAGTGAAGGGTTATAAAGAACCTAGGAAATGTAAATATTATTTTAATATATAGAAGATATATTCTTTCTTTTGAGGCATTTCAATTGAATGTATGTATGAATGGTAGTACCGTGTAGCACCATCTGTCGGGTTGGAAGAGACGCAGATTTGGGGACATCACAGAAGGGGTGAATGTGATGACCCGGGTATGGGTGTGGTTTTTGAAAGTAGTATGCACACAAGCCAATCATATTTGATAATAAAGCATATACTTTGTAACAATCTTATTCATTTATTAATAAAAAGTATTAATTTATTAAAGGCTTTTAATTATCTACATGATCTCGCATTTTATAATATGTGATAAACCCATAGTTTTAAGCAATGCTTTTAGAATAATGATGATGATCATTCTAATGAGATCTAAATTCTTAGAAAGCTTAAAACTAAAATAGTTCCCAATCATTAGATTACTAAATTAAGGATTAGTGAATCCGGATAGATTGGTACATACGTTGTTTGCTCATTGGATGAGGATGATTGATCTTATGATCATTTGTGTGGAGACACTAAAGCAAGTATGTAGGTGCTTATTAGAGAATAAGTTCACTCAACGTGGCTCGCTAAGGAATACCTAATGGAGTTTTACTTGCCTGTCAATAGGAATTCCTGTAGTGATAGTAGTACAAGTGATCCTTGGACTTGAGATCATCATAGTTTCTTGTGTATGATGAGTTATACTTTGACTTATTCCTTAAGACCCTTAGGGTATATCAAAGGGTATGCTTGGGTATAATAAGTTGTACATGGAGATAATGTATGATCAATAAAGAATCTACCACTTTATTAAAGAAGAGAAATGTCTATGTGATTCGATAAATGACAATCCGAGTCCTTGGTTAAGCGGCGAATGAAATTAGAAAGGAGTTTCTAATTTGCATTATTTAGTGTTGTGCATTTAAGAGTCGAAATACATATAATTAAATAAAATAAGACTTTGTGAAATTCCATGTCTTATATTTAATTGGGACATTGTATGGTGGAAGGATTGAATTATGCAGTAACTATTTACTCAAAGGTTCTTTTTTGATTGATGTTGAAATCTATATTATCCGAAAAGTCGTTAATCGCTAGGGAGGCTTATCCTATTGTAGAATAAATATTATTTATTTAAATAAATTAATTATTTAATTTATTTATTTAAATAAGATTAGAATTGTTCTAATTGATTTATTCACATTAGGTTTAATATGGAGAACCTAAAGGGTCACACCATAAAAGGAAGAATAATTATTTAAGAAGTTAATGGCATAATAATAATAATATGTTATGTATATTTAATTTAATCTATGGTGATAGAATAAATTAAATAGCTTAATATTTATTATTTAATATTTTAGAAATATTAAATATAAATTAATAAGAGAGTCTTATTAATATTATTACAATTATTATTATTTTAATTTCTAAAGAGTTTAGGAATTAATTTAATATAAGTACTCTCATTTATTCCTAATTGGATTAGGAAGAAAAATTAGTTAAAGGAGTTTAATTAATTATCCCTAATAAGATTAAGGAGCTTAATTAATTAAAAGAATTTAATTAATTAAATAAATCCCAATTCCTTAATTGTTAAGGTGGATTGCCCACATCTATAAATAAGAGGAGTCTTATTATGGGTGGGTGGTTGTTGACTTTTACAACATACGTAATAATTCCAATAGTTGGAGAGTACGTCCCTTTCTATAGAGATAGAAAAACTAGGGTTTAGCCAACCACCCTTTCTTCTTGAAAATTCTTTTTCCTTGGTGGATCACCTCTAGAGGCCAAACATTTGGGTGGCTAACGTTGATCAAAGGAAGGAACCAAACACGGTGGATTCAAGTTGAACGCGAAAAGGATTGGAGGTGAACTTGTACCTGAGGAAGCTCGGATCTTCAAGGGTATGTTTGTTCTTCATATCTTTTCGTTTAATTAATAATTGTGCATAAAGGGTGATCCGGGTATATGGTTTGTAAAAATTTTAAACTCTGATTTATCTCGCTTCCGCTTAATTTGTGCAATTTGATTGCGTTCTTGAATATTACAAACCTAACAGTGGCATTAGAGCCAAACCTTTATGCGAATTATTAATTGTTTTAATTTGATATGTATATTGATATGTGTTTAGAACAATTTAATTGGGCATAATTTTATTGTATAAAATTTATTTAATTAAAAAAAAAATCAGAAAACTGTTTTCGGAAACAGTTTTTTTTTTATATACCGAACGCGTGGGTTAATTAAATGGATTTGACAGGATAGCGTGACAATTCTTTTGCTGTACCAATCCATGGTATATATATATATTATTACTAACTAAAGAAGAAATCAGTTTTCTTACTTGAAACCAAAATCACGTGGCCCAGTAAAAAATTAACATGGATTCAGGCGATCTGTTTTTTTTTTTTTTTTCTGATTCCGTGGATGTTGATTTGATTAGTCAAATTGCTAAAGACTTTTCGGTAAATAAAAAAAAAAAAAACAGGTCATGCGAATTTGAAAATGTGAATCATGGAATTCCTATTATATATATATAATAGTTTCGGTACTAATATATATATATATATTATTATATATATTAATAATTTTATAATTAAAATAAAAGTTTATTTTAATTTTAAAATAAAAGGTTTATTTTAATCTTAAAATAAAAATGTTTATTTTAATTTTAAAATTAAATTTCATGCTAACTAATTAGAGTTTGAATTAGATTCCATGATAACTAATTGGAGTTGAAATTGGATTCCATGTTTCCTTAAATAAAAGAGTTTATTTAAATATGAAATAAAATTTCATATTATTCAAAATAAAAGAGTTTATTTGTGAATAGGAGCGAGAATCCGTATTTCCTTAAATAAAGGAGTTTATTTAAATATGAAATAAGATTTCATATTATTCAAAATAAAGGAGTTTATTTGTGAATAGGAAAGAAAATCGGTGTTTCCATAAATAAAGGAGATTATTTTTTTACATGGAATTGGATTCCATAATTAATTAAAATAAAGGAGTTTATTTTGATTAAAGATTTTGATTAAAATAAAATTGTTTATTTTATTCAAAATTGGATAAATGAAAATAAAATAGTTTTATTTTGATTTAAATTTGGATTAAAATAAAAGAGTTTATTTTAATTCAAAATTAGATTTTATACTAACTAAATTTTGCCCATTAAATGATATCAATATATATATATTAAATGTTTATTATTCATAAGATGAATGTTATTTATTGATGCATATGATGATGTGTATGATAATAAATGGGATTGATTATGGACTATTGACCGATGTGATTGGATTTTATTTTAGTTGGATGCATGAATGTATGGGTTTTATTAAATGGGGTCTCACGTGCCTCGCCTTCTCTAATTTTTCTTAATGTAAATTCTATCTCCCTCCTATGTACTTCCCTCGATCACGATCAAGGCTTCTATTTATTTTAAAATAGTTTTGTAATAGGAATATTTAGAATTAATTTTGAAGAATTAGAGATCAAAGGAGCAAGGAGCGCGTGAAGACCTGTTTGTAATGGAGCCCGGGTTTAAATGTAATTGTTATGTTTAAATTTTAATTCTTGCACCCCTAGGGCTTGACCTTTTTGGTTCACTTGGTGGCTCTAGTGAACCAAACTAGAATAAAAGTCCATAATCAATCCGAGTAGAATATAGTATTCTATATGTGCATGCTTATACTATATATATTATATATTATGCAAACATGCTTCGCATGTTAATTAATATGACGCGTATTTTATATATATATATATATATATATATATATATATGCATGCGCACTAAACGAGATGAGACAAATTAATAACAAACCCCTCAATTCTTTATATTAAGTCCTAAGCGTTCAAAGATATTTGGAATATCGAACGTCGCCTTCTAGCATGATAAAATTAATAGAGTATTAAATATTTAATATGAGTTTGTTGTGTCACCACAAGGCAAGTATTAAGTATTTAAGATGTTAATTTATCACATTTGATGCTTATAAAGAAAATTGAACAATATTGTTTTGTTGTGTCACCACAAGGATGATATTTTTTCTTTTTGAATATATGGAGTGCTAGGTCTGGGACTTAACTTGGATAATTTTGATTCGGATGTGCCACCACTTAATCAAAATAATCTAAGAGGCAAAAGAAAAGGAGTTGCATAGTTGATGTAATTGACAAAAGTTGTCTACCTATTTATTTATATATAGTTTGTTGTGTCACCACAAGGCTATATACATTTGAAATGGGATCCTTATTCTCACTAGCAAATCTTTAATTAGATTTTGCGAACTATATAAGTGAGGGTAATATAGTTTGAAGAAAATAGTGGGAGATACCAATTTAAAACAAGACCTAAATTATTTTGGTAATTAATAAAAGAATGTATGTTAAAAAATGTTGTTAATTACAAATTCATTTCTGTAATTTTACAATGTCTAAAATTATTATCATCTGCGAAGCATATTAGATGCTAAATTAACGGGCCAAATTAAGCGGATTGGTTAAGGAATTTGAGAATAGTTCTCATAGCTAAAAAGCTATCTTATGTCCTTAATACGTCTATCCCTGCAATGGTTGCAGACAATGCCTCTGAGGAAGACATTGCTACTTTTAGAAAGTGGCAAAGATGATGCATGGTTGGCTCAATGCATCATGCTCGCATCTATGAAAGTAACGAGCTTGCCACAAGATGAAACTATGGATGCTTCTACTATATTCCCGCACATCAAGTAGTTGATGGTGAGGAAATGGGACCGATAGATATCGGATATCTAAGGAGCTCTTCCGATCTAGAATGACCAGATGACACTCTGAAGATGGATAAAAGTCCTTAACATTATCAATTTGATTGATCAATTACGACAACGAAGTTTTGTCATGGATGGAGAGTTGAGCTATGATTTGATCTTGCACTCACTCCGGACTCCTTTCATTAATTGTTGTGAATTTTCATATGAACAAGCTAGATATCGACTTTGATTTGATTTGCTTAATATGTTGAAAAATGTTGAGAGTCACTTTCAACCAAGAAAGACCATGTCTTCTTGGTAGGGGCCAAAGGATCTTACGAAAGAAGAACGATTCAAAGAAGGTAAATAGAAAGGCATAAACAAAGGATAATAAGAGCAAAAGCGATCACGGATAGCAAAGGAGTTTGCTTTCAATCGCTATAAGCACGGAATGACTTTGGAAAGAAAGCTGCGAGAAGCATCTTGCAGAGGCTAACCAAAGAAGCTTAGTGAAATAAATTGACAATGTATTAAGATTCTTTGATTAGATCAAGGAATAAATACTTGTGCAATAAGTTTCTAGATCATCTCAAATGGTTTTCTCATAATGGACACATCCTAATACGCAATAATTGATTGATGTATCTGAATGAAAATTCGTACCTTGTTGGACATGGTGCGGTCCATAATGATTTTACCGACATTCCAGTATCCTTCTAGGGTCATGTCCTAGAAATGGCTGCATATCTACGAAAATGGTAACCTCAAAATCCGGCCCCAAGACTCCATAAAAGTTATGGACAGGGAGGATTCCTAATCTTAAGTATGTTAAGATAAGGGGTTGTCCAACTTATGTGAAAAAGGTTTCAAAGGATAAGCTTGGGACAAGATTTGACAAGTACAATTTCTGGGACATCCTAAAGTAAGTTTAGGGTATATGTTCTATAATCCTACTTAGCAAAAGGTGTTTGTTGCGAAACACACTGCCTTCTAAGATAAATGTGTTTATTATTGAAGGGGCTAGTGGGATGATAATAGATCTTGAAGAATTCAAGAACCACAAAACACTATAAGTCAAATAAGAGGAACCTATAGATAGACCTATTGTACCACAACCAGAATCAGTAAATCGGAATAGTACAAGAAGATACAGGAGGTATGGAATCATCATAGATGATGATGATGAGGTACACATCATAGAAGATGATGATCCAGTTACATACGATGAGGTAAGTGTTGTAGACACTCAGAGAAATGGATTGAAGCAAGTTTCTCAAATATGGAACATTCGTTTTGATGAGGCAATCAAAAGAGTTTGATTTTATCAAAAATAAGAATAAACATAGTGTGTACAAAAGGATTAGTGGGAGCATCGTGACATTCCTAGTACTATATATTGATATACTACGGATAAGGAATGACATACCAATGCTACAATCAGTAAAGATAAAGTTGTCTAAAAATTCCTCCACGAATGATTTGGGAAGAGTATCTTAATTGGGGATAAAATTTATATAGATAGATTCAAGAGGATGCTCAACTTAACCCAAGGAACGTATATTCATTTGATGCTAAAGTCGTTTAGCATGGCAAACTCCAAGAGATGTCTCATGTCGATGAGCTATGGAGTGTATCTCTCTTAATAGTCCCCACAGACTCCTGAAAAGAGAGGTCGCATGAGTGACAATCATGTATGCAATGAAATGTACGAGAACTGATGTTGATCAGTCATATTATGGAGAAGTTCTCTATGAGTCAGTGAATAACATCTTAAAGTGCTTAACCGGCACTAAGGATGTGATCATATTCATGGTGGGTCTAAATTAAAACTAGAGGGCTTAACAGACTCAAGTTTTTCAGACAGACCAAGATGACAGAAAAATCCACTTTAAGGTAAAGCGTTATCTTGAACAGTGGTGCAGTTAATTGGAAAGGTTCCAAACAGCAAAGAGTTGTTGGTTTAGTGATAAAGACAAAGTATATAGCTATAAATGAAGCTGCAAGTTAATTATTTGGATTAAAAGTTCATTACAGAACTAGGAATAGTTCCTAAGTCTCATCTTGGATCTAAACATGTGTTGTGGCACTTTCATTTGATTATTAGAATCATTGAAAGATGGGAAATCACTATAGAGATAGTGGACTCTCATGAACAACATTACATATCCATTAACTAAAGCTTATCCAATAGCAGGATAATCGTCACTTAGAGAAGAAGAGTATGAGATACCATGACGATTGGCTTTAGTGCAAGTGGGAGATTGAAAGTAGTATGCACACAAGCCAATCATCTTTGATGATAAAGCATATACTTTGTAACAATCTTATTCATTTATTAATAAAAAGTATTAATTTATTAAAGGCTTTTAATTATCTACATGATGCTGTTTTATAATATGTGATAAACCCATAGTTTTAAGCAATGCTTTTAGAATAATGATGATGATCATTCTAATGAGATCTAAATTCTTAGAAAGCTTAAAACTAAAATAGTTCCCAATCATTGGATTACTAAATTGGGGATTAGTGAATCCGGATAGATTGGTACATACGTTGCTTGCTCATTGGATGAGGATGATTGATCTCATGATCATTTGTGTGGAGACACTAAAGCTCGGATCTTTAAGGGTATGTTTGTTCTTCATATCTTTTCGTTTAATTAATAATTGTGCATAAAGGGTGATCCAGGTATATGGTTTGTAAAAATTTTAAACTCTGATTTTACACGTTTCCGCATACTTTTGCAATTTGATTGTGTTCTTGAATATTACAAACCTAACAGTTTTAAGAAATTCCCAGGACGGAATTTTTATAAGAGGGGAAAAGTGTAACGAGCCAGAAATTTGGATTGTTCAAAAATTAAGTTTAAAGAATTAGTTATTAATTAAATAAATTTTTATTAATAATATTTTATGTTATGTGTTTATTAATCGTTCTAGAACCTAGGATAATTATAAATCGGGAGGATTCTGGCAACGAGCTTGACTGAACGAGTAAGAATTTTCGAGATAAAAATAAAAAAAATTCAGGAACAAAATATTTTTGGGGAAAAAGACAAAATATGCACTATTCACCTAATGAAACCCTAAGGGTTAAGGTTTGAATAACCTAAGCCTTTTTGAGAGTTCGGTATGTCGAAATGACATTCTGTCAAAAGATTTGACAATAATATATCGTGAAAAGTTAAGTAAGCCGATAAAAGTTTTTCTCAAAAAATGTGCAGGAATCGAACGAAATAAAAATGATGAAAAGTATTGTTATGTACTTTTCACTCGTTTAACTATGTTAGGGGGAAAACGTGAAGAAAAACGCTTAATGCTGAAAAATGTTTATCAGTTTTTCAAAAATCGGAAGAATACGTAAAAGTTAATAGGTAAAGGAAAGACGAAATATCCAAAAATATTTGGATTCCGAGAATTGCAGTTCTTAAAACTGTCGGACAAAACCTGAAAGACGGAACCACAAAACTTCTAAGGTAAGTTTCATGAATAGTAAGGAGGTTTATTGAGGAGGTGTGAATATTAAGGAGGTTTGGGTGAAATAACTAAAATGCCCCTAGCCTTGGTTTTCTATAAATAGGAAGCTTAATTCATTGTTTTGGGATTTTGAAAATCCTACACTTTGGGAGAGAGAGAGAGAGAGTTCGGATGGGAGAAAGAAGAGGAAAAGGAAGCAGAAAAACTTGCTCGTGAGCAACCTTTGTCCGACGGAGGAAGATTAATGAAGAGAGGTAATCCGAAAATCGAACTTTTAATAAATTTTTCTATGATAAAACATAGTTTAATGAGAATAAGAAGTAAAAGATGTTAGGAATGGCTTCATATTGTTGAAATCATGTGAAAATGAAGAAATAAGAATTAGAAGTTTAGTTTATAAATTTCTTAAGGAAGTATAAGATTCGTAATGAATTAAAACGATCCAAGTGGATTATAAGAATGAATAGGAGAAATAAGTAAGGAATAGTGTTCTATAACTTTAAATTCCAAGAAAAAGTGAAATTGTAATCCAAAATATTGATTAAAAATGAAAAACGAACAAAGAACTCGAAGAACACGCAAAGAACATGAAGAACGTTGTTGATTGACAAATTTAAAGCCATTGTAGGATAATTGTTGTTGATGGACAAGTTTAAAACCATCGTGTATAAGTTAGATGCTTATTACTTGCTTAGGAAAGGTAGAAACGTTCATGAAGAACGGATTAAAACTAAGTTATAATGAAGTTATGGTAAAAAATTTTGTAAAAGATGAACGAGAATTAAAAAGTTAGTAAATGAACCTGAACATGTAGGGTTTCATAAGAATGTAAGAGAACATGGAAAATATGAGTCGTGGACTCAAGAACGAACGAGTTTCGAGTTCGGATAACCGAATTACGGACGAACGAATGAAGAGCGTTAAAAATATAAAATAAACGAAGGGTGAAGATTAAGCCAATTGAATGGCACGTTAACGAATTCAGAATTAAGTTCTGTCTGAGGGGGATTGAAGTACGTAAGATAAGGAAAAGAATGGCTTTGGAACAACCTCGTTCCGAGTTATAACGAATAAGTTATTAAAGCGGTTAGTAAGCGTCTCAAATTGGATTTAACACTTAAAGAAATTTTCTAGGGTTAGGGCTTGGGCATGGCCAACCATGCCTTGTAGGTAGCATCATAAGCGCCAGATCGGGAGCTAGACATCGAGTCTCACTTGTCATGATGCGAGAGATAGAGAAGGTAGTTGCGCCCATGTGAAGAAAAGCCAAAGAAGAGCTTTTAACTGCTCAACTCTTTCGAAAAACGTAAGGGAAAATAAAGAACATAATGTTCAACTAATGTAACACTTAATCAAGTGATTTAAATCTTTAGTACAGGTTGAACAAAATGATCAAAAGAGATTAAAAGACCAAAAAGGTAATGAACATAAACGTAACGCAGTTGCGAGCAGTCTTAGTATACCACAAACAGTATGGCTTCGATATTAAGAACTAGTAATGAACGTGGGGTTCATATAATTAATAACGAAAATATTAAGTAAGATATGAATTATCAAGAAAGTCGTAACAAACAGAAAGAAGATTAATGGAAGCCGATCGTGATTTGGATAGAGAATGATAGAATAAAATGTAAGCGTTGAACACTTTAACCGATATGAAGGTTGAGTGTACGCAAATACTAAGCGGATAGAACCTACACCCTGTGTATGGTTTGACCATAAGATAATGAAGATCAATGATTAAACCATGAATGGTAAAAAAAACTAAATTAAAGACAATGACGTTAATGTAGCGAAACCAAGTTAATGAGTAACTTAAATGATCACTCTGAGTATACAAAAGACTGTATGACTTGGAAGATAAAGAATGAATCCTTAGGCATGACATTTATTTGCTAAAAAGCCATAAGGAATAAGAAATTGACTTAACGAACATTATGGTTTAATATTTAGGATAAGTTATGATAAGTTAGGTTGTGGTACAATCGTAACCTTTGATGGTTGACATATGGGAGCTGGGCTAAACAATTCCTTCAGAGAGAGAAGGTATATACAAAACTGGCAACCGATCTAACTCACTGTGATGGCAGTGTAGACGAGATGGAAACTTGTTTGTTGGTTGTTTGTGGGAAACCACTAAGAGTACCATATGGACTACTAGCAGAGAATCGATGTGTGATGAGTCCTAGAGAAGTTATAAGAAGAAGATAAGAATGTAAAACATCAAAGATGATGAGCGTATAAGTAAGACATCTCCGTATGTTATGAAGCTGTAGAATGGTAATGAAAGTGGTCGCGTAAACTTAGGTTGCAAGAACGTGAACCCAAATAAGTAAAGTTATGCAAACCAATGCATAAGTCAAATATACATGACTAATTGGTGTATGTGTTGTTTTTATTATGTGCTACATAGGAATTGGAATGAGTAGTTCAGCGTAAGTTATAGCTGGCGTAAGGCAAGTTTCCTAACTTCTTTCATATTTTAAATGGATGCTAGTTTCTTAAACTTCTCAGATGTTGAACTTGAGAAGTTCTGTCTATGTGCGAATGTGCGATATTTGTACAAGGTGGTAGAACGTATGATGCCTTATGCCACAATGTAAACACTTCGGTATTTCTATGAGATAAACTGTTCTATGATTGAACTGTTCAATAAGAGAATGTTCTGTTTATACATGAACCATTATTGTTAAGTCTGTGCTAATGATTCTAGCCAGACAGAATGGGTATGAAAAAGGTAAAAGAATGAAAGTATTTAAAAGTGAATGTGACTAATGTTTTAAAATGATAGGAATCGAGATTATGCCTATTATTCAAGTTGCTTCATAACCATTATTCGGTTATTGAAGTCTTAAAAGAATGTTTAAATTCTTGAAATTATTTGTTCAACTGCTATGACTTACTAGGTAATTGAATACTCACAATTGCTTTAAATGAAAAACATTTTCAGCATACGATGTTAGAAAAACTTAAGGATTCCATAAAGATCAAGTTGATAGGTATCCAGAAGAAGTGTCATTCAGTATGCGAATGAGCGAGAAGATCGAGCGAAGACTTAAAAGGTAGAAAAAAATAAAATTGAACTATAGACTAGTTTAATTAACTGAATGTGTCCTTGGTGGCGTATAAAAGTTACTCTTGTAAGATGGAATGAATAATGTATTATCATTATTTGTAATGAAAGGAGTTATAAGGTTTTAGAACCTGGGAATTGAGAATGTATGTTGTTATATTTTAGTATATAATGATGTATGTTCGGATGAATGATGTACTCGTGACGTATGGAATCCAGGTGTAAAGATAGACCGGATTTTGGGGCGTTACAGTGTCAGGTTGTCCTTTTCAAAGAAAAAATGAAATGCTCAAGTTCTTGGACCAAAATTTATGTTAAACGAATGTTGTTCATTGTTAAACGTTTTAAAGAAAAGAGAAGTGCTATTTTGATTTGTTTATAGTACTTCATAACTATTGATTTAGTTATTAAAGATATACGATTCATGTGATTCAAGCCTATTGCTTAAATGAAATTGTCATACTTGATGAGCTATTTATGTTCACTATTGCTTGAACCATATGAATGCAGCTAAGTCCGAATGACCTGAAGGATCCAGTAAGGATAAAGGGAAGGCTAAGGCAGACAAATAAGTTATCTTTGTAATAGTATAGTATGAACGTTGTAATTATTTGATATTATGACAAAGAACATATGTAATGGTTACAAAGAACCTTGGAAAGGGAATATTGTTTTGGAATATATAGAGGACATATTCACTCTTTTGAGTTATTTCAATTGAATATATGTGTGAACTGTAACACCGTGTAGCACCATCTGTCAAGTTGGAAGATACCCGAATTTTGGGGCGTCACAGGGCCTGAGGGGTCCTTGTCCGGAGGGACTAAATAAAGTTCCAAGCCTGCTAGGCTTAAATAGTTCCTAGGGAACTAGAGGAGTTCCAAGCCTGCTGGGCTTGAAGAGTTCTAAGTGAACTAAAGTTCCAAGGCTACTGGCCTTGAAGGAATCTTAGTGATTCAGGGTGCTGCCCTTCCTTAGTGGAATTCCTACTCGTTTAAGCAGAAGAGTGGATTAGAAGCTTGAGTCTCTGAACCACTTAAAATCCCTTGTGTCTTTTACATTCAGTCATTTACAATATTTACCTAACTGCTATAAATGCTATGTATGTATTAACTACTTACAACTTAACTAACTCTACGATTAATATATGCACATTCATAAATATATCAATGAAGAGGATCTTTTGGTTATTCTGATGTTCTTCAAAAGATTCTTATGTTTGTCATGTGCTAACTCATTAGCAATACAAAATAAATATGAAAAGTATTTAAAAACAAAAAAAGATCTATTTAACCCCCCTTCTAAATCTATTATGTGCCTACTGGAAACTAACAATTGGTATCAGAGTAGGTTCCCATGTTATATTCAAAAGCTAATCGTTTTGAGTCTGATCCTAGGCACAAACATTGTTCTAAACTTAGTTTAGTGGTAATTCACTTGTAAATGTTGATGAGCTCACACGTTAGAAATATTGTGTACAGGTAAATGTGCATATACATCTAAAGCTACTCAGATTGGTCCATGTTCTTAAATTCCATAGCAATAAGACCAATCCTTGTCCACAGTCAATCTTGTAGTCTGAAGAGCATAGATCAGAGGTAAAGAGGCATCAATAGCAAAGATTCAAGTATCCACCAGTCTGGAAGATGAAAAGCCATATGTGAGACTCCAAATTTTATGAATAAAGATTTAAATTTCTCAAAATATTTTTTTAATATTATGGTGTGGATTTGATATAATGTTATAGTTGTGGGTAATATTTATAAACTTTGTAAAGTAAGCAAGTTGTTATATAATATTCGATTGGTCGGGGAATATTCGTTTTAACGAGGAATATTAAATGCGATGGTACAATCATCAGTGGACCCATTAGCGAAAGTAGTGTCGTAGTTAGAAAACGACACAATTATCTTTTTATAAAAATAACGGCGAAAGTGTTACTGTTAAAACTGTTGGACTACCCAGTAGTAAAAGTATAGTAATACGCGTGGTTGCATAGTAGCACGCGGTATTGATTATTGATGCTTACGTGAAAAGTCACTCAGTTATACTCAATTATTACTACAGTAATTGTTGCATCATATCTCTCATATTATTGATTCAATTATTGTTACAATATCATCTGTATAATATGTTATATTATTAAATCAATAATTGAGATGACAAAGTTATTCATATTATTATTTGCAATATTAACAATATACAGAAGTTACATCAAGGAGAGGTTTGGTCACTTAATTGCTGCTTGATAAGGAGAAATCCTTATCGGAAAGTCCCCTCTTTCCTGGGAACGACATGGTTGTTAAATATTATGAATTATAATATTAATGATGAATAAGTTCGTGTTGATTAAATATGAAATTGATAGTTCCATTGTGTTAGAATTATTGGTGTTAGTGAAAATCGACATTTATTTCGATAATAATTGATGTCTGGAGGTTATATTGACCAATTGGGTAATTAACCGAATAAATGAGCAATTAATTGCTATTAATTCACATGATTAGATCTAGTGGGTCACATGATTTACTATTGATTCACATTATTTACTATTAGGGGAGGTGGTGCAAGTTTGATAATACTTGCAGGACTAAATTAAAAATGATGAAAAAAAGGAAGGTATTATATTGTAATATTCTGAGCCCCAAAATGTGCAATTATTGAAACTATATTTTCCTATAAATAGAAGCTCATTCTTCCTTCATTTCTCACCAATTCACTAAGTCTCACAAGAGCAATTATTATAGAGAGAAAGAAGAAGAGAAGTCTGCTACCTCACTATTCTAGTATCCAGTCTTCTTCTGAGGTAAGGGGTATTATTCTTTCTTATTCATGAAGAGAGCTATTTTCTTTCAATACTCGTAAGGGTTGTTATTGTTAGGTTTGTAATATTCATGTGCGCAATCAAATTGCAAAATAATGCGGAAGCGTGTAAAATCAGAGTTTAAAAATTTTACAAACCATATACCCGGATCACCCTTTATGCATAATTATTAATTAAACGAAAAGATAAAGAATAAATCATACCCTTGAAGATCGAGCTTCCTCAGGTACAAGTTCACCTCCAAATCCTTTCGCGTTTAATCTTGAATCCACCGGGTTTGGTTCCTTCCTTTGATCAACGTTAGCCACCCAAATGTTTGGCCTCTAGAGGTGATCCACCAAGGAAGAAGAAAATTCAAGAAGAAGGGTGGTTGGCTAAACCCTAGTTTTTCTATCTCTATAGAAAGGGTGTACTCTCCCAACAATTGGAATTATGTCGTATGTTGAAAAATCAACAACAACCCATACCACCCATAATAAGACTCCTCTTATTTATAGATGTGGGCAACCCACCTTAACAATTAAGGAATTGGGTTTTAATTAATTAATTCTTTTAATTAATTAAGCTCCCTAATCTTATTAGGGATAATTAATTAAACTCCTTTAACTAATTTTCCTTCCTAATCCAATTAGGAATAAATGAGAGTACTTATATTAAATTAATTCCTAAACTCTTTTAGAAATTAAAATAATAATAATTGTAATAATATTAATAAGACTCCTCTTATTAATTTATATTTAATATTTCTAAAATATTAAATAATAAATATTAAGCTATTTAATTTATTCTATCATCATAGATTAAATTAAATATACTTAATATATTATTACGATTATGCCATTAACTTCTTAAATAATTATTCTTCCTTTTATGGTGTGACCCTTTAGGTTCTCCATATTAAGCAGGTTGTGAATAAATCAATTAGAACAATTCTAATCTTATTTAAATAAATAAATTAAATAATTAATTTATTTAAATAATATTTATTCTCTGATAGGATAAGCCTCCCCCTAGCGATTAACGACTTTTAGGATAATATAGATTTCAACATTAATCATAAAAGAACCTTTGAGTAAATAGTTACCGTACAATTCAATCCTTCCACCATACAATGTCCCAATTAAATATAAGACATGGAATTCTTTGTCAAGTCTTATTTTATTCAATTATATGTATTTTGACTCTTAAATGCACAACACTAAATAATGCAAATTAGAAACTCCTTTCTAATTTCATTACGCTATGGCCAAGGACTCTTTGGGTTGTCATTTATCGAATCACATAGGACATTTCTCTTCTTTTATTAGAAGTGGTAGATTCTTTATTGATCATACATTATCTCCATATACTGACTTATTATACCCAAGCATACCCTTTGATATACCCTAAGGGTCTTAAGGAATAAGTCAAAGTATAACTCATCATACACAAGATACTATGATGATCTCAAGTCCAAGGATTACTTGTACTACTATCACTACTGAGAATTCCTAATGACAGCAAATAAAACTCCATTAGGTATTCCTTAGTGAGCCACGTTCAATTGAACTTATTCTCTAATAAGCACCTACATACTTGCTTTAGTGTCTCCACACAAATGATCATGAGATCAATCATCCTCATCCAATGAGCAAGCAACGTATGTACCAATCTATCCGGATTCACTAATCCCCAATTAATAATCCAATGATTGGGAACTATTTTAGTTTTAAGCTTTCTAAGAATTTAGATCTCATTAGAATGATCATCATCATTATTCTAAAAGCATTGCTTAAAACTATGGGTTTATCACATATTATAAAACAGCATCATGTAGATAATTTAAAAGCCTTTAATAAATTAATACTTTTTATTAATAAATGAATAAGATTGTTACAAAGTATATGCTTTATCATCAAACATGATTGGCTTATGTGCATATTACTTTCAATCTCCCACTTGCACTAAAGCCAATCGTCATGGTATCTCATACTCTTCTTCTCTAAGCGACGATTATCCTGCTGTTAGATAAGCTTTAGTTAATGGATATGTAATGTTGTTCATGAGAGTCCACTATCTCTATAGTGATTTCCCATCTTTCAATGATTCTAATAATCAAATGAAAGTGCCACAACACATGTTTAGATCCAAGATGAGACTTAGGAACTATTCTAGTTACGTAATGAACCTTTAATCCAAACAATCAACTTACGACTTCATTTATAGCTATATACTTTGTCTTTATCACTAAACCAAACAACTCTTTCTTTGTTTGGAACCTTTCTAATTCACTACACCCTTTATTCAAGGTAACACTTTACCTTAAAGTTGATTTGATGGTCGTCTTGAGTGCATGCGAAAAAACTTGAGTCTGTAAAGCCCTCTAGTTTTAATTCGGACCCACCATGTATGCTCACATCCTTAGTGTCGGTTAAGAACTTTAAGATGTTTTTCTTTGTCTTACTGTGATCTTCTCGAATATGGTGATCAACATCGGGTCTCGTACATTTCATTGCATACATGATTGTCACTCATGCGATCTCTCTTCTTTGGAGTCTATGGGGACTATTAAAGAGATACACTCCATGGCTCATCAACATGAGACATCTCTTGGAGTTTTCCATGCTAAACGACTTTAGCATCAAATGAATATACATTCCTTGGGTTAAGTCGAGCATCCTCTTAAATCTATCTATATAGATTTATATCCCCAATTAAGATACTCTTTCAAATCATTCATGGAGGAATGTTTAGACAACTTTATCTTTACTGATTGTAGCATTGGTATGTCATTCCTTATCCGTAGTATATCAACATATAGTACTAGGAATGTCACGATGCTCCCACTGACCCTTTTGTACACACTAGGTTCATTCTTATTTTTGATAAAATCAAACTCTTTTGATTGCTCATCAAAACGAATGTTCCATATTTGAGAAACTTGCTTCAATCCATTTCTCTGAGTGTCTACAACACTTACCTCATCGTATATAACTGGATCATCATCTTCTATGATGTGTACCTCATCATCATCATCTATGATGAATCCATACCTCCTAGGTATCTTCGGTACTATTCCAGACTTACGATTCGGTTGTGGTACAATAGGTCTATCTACAGGTTCCTCTTATTTGATTTATAGTGTTTTGTGGTTCTTGAACTCTTCAAGATCTATTATCCTCCCACTAGCCCTTTTAATGATAAACACCTTTATCTTAGAAGGCGTAGCGTTTAAAAACAAACACCTTTTGCTAAGTAGGATTATAGAACATATACCCTAAACTTACTTTAGGATGTCCCACAAATGTACTTGTCAAATTTTGTCCTAAGCTTATCCTTTGAAACCTTTTCACATAAGTTGGACAAACCCTTATCTTAACATACTTAAGATTAGGAATCCTCCACATCCATAACTTTTATGGAGTCTTGGGGTAGAATTTTGAGGTTACCATTTTCGTAGATATCGACCATTTCTAGGACATTATCCCGAAGGATCTTTGGAATGTCGGTAAAATCATTATGGATCGCACCATGTTCAAATAGGTACGATTTTTCTTTCGAGATACATCAATCAATTATTGCGTATCGGGATGTGTCCATTATGAGAAAACCATTTGAGATGATCTAAAACTTATTGCACAAGTATTTATTCCTTGATCCGATCAAAGAATCCTAATACTTTGCCAATTTGTTTCACTTTTGAATTCTTTGAACCTTCAAAAATTCACACTTGTATTTCAACAAATACACACATTCAACTCTTTGAATTATCATCTCCTTTTCTTATACTAATTTGTTCAATATGCAAAATTATTTTCATGTAAGTCAAGTATACAAAATTTATTAAGTAATATTCGATTCTATACAAAACATTATTATTATAAATAGAACAACAATTGTTCTTAATTATAATATCAAAGATTTCATTGTCCAACAATAAAATGGAAATAATATTTTAACAAGAAGCTGGAATACAATAACAACTTATTGACTTAATAGATTTGCCCGTAGGCATTGCTAAACTATAAGTTTCTATGGCTAATATTCAGCAACCTTTGCTTCATTTCCCACACATAGGATTACTTACTTTGTTTAACTTTCTACTTCTGCTTGGTCCTTTCATAAATCTCTATTTATGATAACCAAAGTCGGTATCCAATACCCAAGTAGAACCTTGACTTAAAGAAAAATTTATTTCAATCATGAACAAAAGCGTATTATGTAGAAACTTCACTAAGCTTCTTTGGTTAGCCTCGCAAGATGCTTCTCATGATTTCTTTCCGATTGTCCGGGCTTATTGCAGTGGAAGCAAGCTCCTTTGCTATCCGTATCAGTTTTGTTCTTATTATCCTTTGTCTATGCCTTTCTATTTACCTTTTTTGAATCGTTCTTCTTTTCAGAAGATCCTTTGGCCCCTACCAGTAAGACTTGATCTTTCTTGGTTGGAAAGTGACTCAACATTTTTCAATATGTTAAGCAAATCATTTAGGTCGATATCTAGCTTGTTCATATGAAAATTCACAACAATTGTGAAAGGAGTCCGGAGTGAGTACAAGATCAAATCTTGGTTCAACTCTCCATCCATGACAAAACCGGTTTGTCTAATTGATCAATCAAATTGATTATGTTAAGAACTTTTTATGCATACTATAGTGCCATTGGCCATTCTAGATCGGAAGAGCTCCTTAGATATCTCGATATCTATCGGTCCTACTTTCCTCACCATCAACTACTTGATGTGCGGGAATATAGTAGGAGCATCCATAGTTTCATCTTGTATTTGAAGCTCGTTACTCGTAGATGCGAGCATGATGCATTGAGCCAATGTGCATCATCTTGCCACTTTCTAAAAGTAGCAATGTCTTCCTCAGAGGCATTATGCGCAACCATCTGCGAGGATAGGCGTATTAAGGACATAAGATAGCTTTTCGACTATGAGAACTATTCTCAAATTCCTTAACCAATCCGTTTAATTGATGCCCAGTTAATTTAGCATCTAATATGCTTCGCGATGATAGTAATTTTAGACATTGTAAAATTACGTAAATGAATTTGTAATTAACAACATTTTAACATACATTCTATTATTAATTACCAAAATAAATTAGGTCTTGTTTTAAATTGGTATCTCTCACTATTTTCTTCAAACTATATTACCCTCACTTATATAGTTCGGCAAAATCTAATTAAAGATTTGCTAGTGAGAATAAGGATCCCATTTCAAATGTATATAGCCTTGTGTTGACACAACAAACTATATATAAATAAATAGGTAGACAACTTTTGTCAATTACATCAACTATGCAACTCCTTGTCTTTTGCCTCTTAGATTATTTTGATCAAGTGGTGGCACATCCGAATCAAAATTATCCAAGTTAAGTCCGACTTAGCACTCCATATATTCAAAAAAGAAAAATATCATCCTTGTGGTGACACAACAAAACAATATTGTTCAATTTTCTTTATAAGCATCAAATGTGATAAATTAACATCTTAAATACTTAATATTTGCCTTGTGGTGACACAACAAACTCATATTAAATATTTAATACTCTATTAATTTTATCATGCTAGAAGGCGACGTTCGATATTCCAAATATCTTTGAACGCTTAGGACTTAATATAAAAATTGAGGGGTTTGTTATTAATTTGTCTCATCTTGTTTAGCGCGTATGCACATATATATATAAAATACGCGTCATATTAATGAACATGCGAAGCATGTTTGCATAATATATAATATATATAGTATAAGCATGCACATATAGAATACTATATTCTACCTGGATTGATTATGGACTTTTATTCTAGTTTGGTTCACTAGAGCCACCAAGTGAACCAAAAGGTCAAACCCTAGGGGTGCAAGAAATAATATTTAAATATAACTATTACATTTAAACCCGTGCTCTATTACAAACGGGTCTTCAATCGCTTCTTGTCCCTTGATCTCTAATTCTTCAAAATTAATTCTAAATATTCCTATTACAAAACTATTTTAAAATAAATAGAAACCTTGATCGTGATCGAGGGAAGTACATAGGAGGAGATAGAATTTACATTCGGAAAAATTAGAGAAGGCGAGGTCTGCAGACCCCATTTAATAAAACCCATACATTCATGCATCCAACTAAAATAAAATCCAATCACATTGGTCGATAGTCCATAATCAATCCCATTTATTATATACACATCATCATATGCATCAATAAATAACATTCATCCTATGAATAATAAACATTTAATATATATATTGATATCATTTAATGGGCAAATTTAGTTAGTATAAAATCTAATTTTGAATCAAAATAAACTCCTTTATTTTAATCCAAATTTAAATCAAAATAAAACTATTTTATTTTAATTTATCCAATTTTGAATAAAATAAACTATTTTATTTTAATCAAAATATTTAATCAAAATAAACTCCTTTATTTTAATTAATTATGGAATCCAATTCCATATATAAAAAAACATCTTTAATTAAAATAAACTCTTTTATTTTAATTAATTATGGAATCCAATTCCATGTAAAAAAAAATCTTTTATTAAAGAAACACGGATATTCTTTCCTATTCACAAATAAACTCCTTTATTTTGAATAATATGAAATCTTATTTCATATTTAAATAAACTCTTTTATTTAAGAAAATTAGGAATCTCTTTCCTATTCACAAATAAAATCCTTTATTTTGAATAATATGAAATCCTATTTCATATCTAAATAAACTCCTTTATTTAAGGAAAGATCAATTTCAACTCCAATTAGTTATCATGGAATCCAATTCCAACTCTAATTAGGTAGCATGAAATTCTAATTTTAAAATTAAAATAAATCTTTTATTTTAATATTAAAATAAACCTTTTATTTTAAGATTAAAATAAACCTTTTATTTTAATTATAAAATTATTTAAAATTAAAATAAAACTTTATATTTTAATATTAAAATAAACCTTTTATTTTAAAATTAAAATAAACTTTTATTTTAATTATATAATAATTAAGAATATATATATGAATATATATTTTCGTAATATATATATATATATATATATATATATATATAACCCATATATATATATATATATATATATTTATTATCTGCAATCCTTAAAAACCATGATTTCGCGTGTAACTTGACACCTTGATTCGAGTATGGATCGTAATCATCAGCCAATCATGCACTGTAATCATCAGCCAATCATGCACTGTAATCATCAGCCAATCATGCACTGTAATCATTACATGATAATTAAATCCCCTCGATTTCCGTGAGCTGGTGGCTGCTGAATTCCGTGCATGCTCCCTTTTAACCTTTTTTTTTTATTTGTTTGTTTTCGGAAACCGTGCATCATATGTAATGTAAAATAGGCTTCCGGAAAAACAAAAAAAAAGGCACCTTTTTTTTTATTTTAAATTTTATACAACAAAAATATGCCCAATTAAATTGTTCTAAACACATATCAATATACATATCAAATTAAAACAATTAATAATTCGCATAAAGGTTTGGCTCTGATGCCACTGTTAGGTTTGTAATATTCATGTGCGCAATCAAATTGCAAAATAATGCGGAAGCGTGTAAAATCAGAGTTTAAAAATTTTACAAACCATATACCCGGATCACCCTTTATGCATAATTATTAATTAAACGAAAAGATAAAGAATAATTCATACCCTTGAAAATCGAGCTTCCTCAGGTACAAGTTCACCTCCAAATCCTTTCGCGTTCAATCTTGAATCCACCGGGTTTGGTTCCTTCCTTTGATCAACGTTAGCCACCCAAATGTTTGGCCTCTAGAGGTGATCCACCAAGGAAGAAGAAAATTCAAGAAGAAGGGTGGTTGGCTAAACCCTAGTTTTTCTATCTCTATAGAAAGGGTGTACTCTCCCAACAATTGGAATTATGTCGTATGTTGAAAAATCAACAACAACCCATACCACCCATAATAAGACTCCTCTTATTTATAGATGTGGGCAACCCACCTTAACAATTAAGGAATTGGGTTTTAATTAATTAATTAAGCTCCCTAATCTTATTAGGGATAATTAATTAAACTCCTTTAACTAATTTTCCTTCCTAATCCAATTAGGAATAAATGAGAGTACTTATATTAAATTAATTTCTAAACTCTTTTAGAAATTAAAATAATAATAATTGTAATAATATTAATAAGACTCCTCTTATTAATTTATATTTAATATTTCTAAAATATTAAATAATAAATATTAAGCTATTTAATTTATTCTATCACCATAGATTAAATTAAATATACTTAATATATTATTACGATTATGCCATTAACTTCTTAAATAATTATTCTTCCTTTTATGGTGTGACCCTTTAGGTTCTCCATATTAAACCTAGGTTGTGAATAAATCAATTAGAACAATTCTAATCTTATTTAAATAAATAAATTAAATAATTAATTTATTTAAATAATATTTATTCTACAATAGGATAAGCCTCCCTAGCGATTAACGACTTTCGAGATAATATAGATTTCAACATTAATCATAAAAGAACCTTTGAGTAAATAGTTACCGTGACAATTCAATCCTTCCACCATACAATGTCCCAATTAAATATAAGACATGAAATTATGTCAAATCTTATTTTATTTAATTATATGTATTTCGACTCTTAAATGCACAACACTAAATAATGCAAATTAGAAACTCCTTTCTAATTTCATTCGCCTTCGCCAAGGACTCTTTGGGTTGTCATTTATCGAATCACATAGGACATTTCTTCTTTTATTAGAAGTGGTAGATTCTTTATTGATCATACATTATCTCCATTTACAACTTATTATACCCAAGCATACCCTTTGATATACCCTAAGGGTCTTAAGGAATAAGTCAAAGTATAACTCATCATACACAAGATACTATGATGATCTCAAGTCCAAGGATTACTTGTACTACTATCACTATAGGAATTTCTATTGATGAGCAAATAAAACTCCATTAGGTATTCCTTAGCGAGCCACGTTCAAATTGAACTTATTCTCTAATAAGCACCTACATACTTGCTTTAGTGTCTCCACACAAATGATCATGAGATCAATCATCCTCATCCAATGAAAAGCAACGTATGTACCAATCTATCCGGATTCACTAATCCCCAATTTAGTAATCCAATAATTGGGAACTATTTTAGTTTTAAGCTTTCTAAGAATTTAGATCTCATTAGAATGATCATCATCATTATTCTAAAAGCATTGCTTAAAACTATGGGTTTATCACATATTATAAAACAAAGATCATGTAGATAATTTAAAAGCCTTTAATAAATTAATACTTTTTATTAATAAATGAATAAGATTGTTACAAAGTATATGCTTTATCATCAAACATGATTGGCTTGTGTGCATATTACTTTCGATTATTCCATTCTTTATTATTACGTTGAATAACTTTTATACATGCTGAAGTACCGCATACATGGTGAAATTCTCTCGTTATCCCATTCTTTATTATTACATTGGAATAACATCATGTGATCGGCCTAACGCATGCCCAGTGAATTCTGTTGTTATTCCATTCTTTATTATTCGTTGAATATATCGTATGCATGCGGATTACGCGCGTGGACTGGTTCCATTCTTTATTATTCGTTAGAATATCACATGCATGCGGATTACGTATGACCTGGTTCCATTCTTTATTATTTTGTTGGAATATCTTGTCTGTGCAGATTACGCATGACCTGGTTCCATTCTCTATTATTCTGTTGGAATAACCTGTCGGTGCGGTCTATCGCATGCCTGCTGAATTCCTTTGTTAATCCACTCTTTATTATTTTGTTGGAATAACCTGTCTGTGTGGACTACCGTATCCATGGTGAATGATCCTTCATATTCATTCCTTATTAAATTGTGGAAATGATCTGTCTACGTGGATTACTGCATGACGGGTGAAAATCCATTTGCAGTTTCGTATATTCTATTATACTCGTATGAGATATCATTTCTTTTATACTCGTCATGGAATATCATTTTCTTTGGTATTTTTTTTACGAGTTACTATTCATGGATTACTATTCACCCAGTTACTATTCACTCTAGTATTATTCACTCGGGTATTCGGGGTAGTTTTCGTGCCGAAGTACTATTCATGAGTTACTATTCACAAGTTACTATTCACCCGATTACTATTCACTCTAGTATCATTCACTTAGGTATTCAGGAAACTTTTTGTGTTGGGGTACTATTCACGGGGTACTATTCCCAAAGTACTATTCACCTAAAAAATATATTTCTTTTCTGTCCAAATTATTTTTGGTACATGAATATTATTCTTGAATTTTACTCTACAAAGTAGTATCATGTTGATAATTTGGACGTTATTGATTTCTGGATAAATTAAATTATAAATCTTTAAAATTTATCCTTGAACTTGTTTATTGAATTATTATGTCATTGTCATCATCCTAATGCTTATATTGTGATTAAAGTTATCTTTGGCTTACGTACATAGATGGACTTGGTATGATTATGACCAGGGATTACTCGGTATAATTATGACCGTAATGTGACGAATGATTTGGAAAAATTCCTCATTAGCCTGTAGTTCATTGATGGACAGTTGTTGGTATGATTATGACCAGGGGTTATTCGGTATAATCATGACCATTGATGATTACATGAATATCCTTGGCCGTGGTGCAGGGATAATTCAATGATGTGGTTTATTTATTAAGCTGAGTCTTAGCGATAAAGTTGATGAAAATCTTTTTAAATCATAGAAGGTAGTAGATTTTATGCTCTACTTAACTCTTCTAATGGATTGCTTATTCCGTTGCAGTTGTTGATCTAAAACTTGTTGTCTATTGTATTCTATCGGTTGTTATCTTTGTTGAAGGCTAAGGATAATTTTTACGCATTATCTTAGTCATAATATTTCATTGGGCTAGTTGAGTTCACCCTTTCTTTCACCGTTTCTCTTGAAATGAGAATATAGTGGGACGAGTTGAGGAGCAGATTTACTATCCAGATGGTTGTTTTAGTAGTCCTCGCTATTCTGTGAAATAGTGTGGTAATAATTGTAATGAGGACTCCATTGAGAGTGGATATTTTCTAAGAAGGCAATATTCTTGTTTAAACTCTCAGCTATGTTTTGTCGTATATTACCCGACAGTTGTATAATTAAGTTTGTATTTGATTTATGTACCATGTATTTGGTGACTCAAGATGGGTGCTGTATACCTATTTTGGGGGTGTCACAGTTGGTATCAAAGCTTAGGGATATGATCCATGGCTGAGATGTGAGATAAGAACTAGGAGGGGAGAGACGGGGAATTCCTTCGCTAGTATGACCTGCCTAAGATTATTTGGTATTTAATTGGTCGGTCAGAGTATAGGAATAATATGTGACATGTTAATTAACCCTTATTTTGTGGCAGTATTTGAAAATGGCATCAGAAAATATTGAGATAAGCAATGAAGTTGTGATGCCCCAAAATCTGGTCTATCTTCACACCCGGATTCTGTACATCACGATCCCATCTTCTTCCAAACATACATCATTATATAGCAAAATATAACAACATATACTCTCAAATCCTAGGTTCTGGAAACCTTATAACCTTTTTCATTTCAAATAATGATAAATACATTATTCATTTCATCTTACAAGAGTGACTTTTATCAGTCACCAAGGATACATAACAGTTCCTTAAACTAGTCTATAGTTCAATTTCATCTTCTTATATTATAAGTCTTCACTTGATCTTCTCGCTTATTCAAATTCTGAATAGCACCTCATCTGGATACCGTCATCTTGATCTTTACGGGATCCTTAAGTTCTTCTAACATCGTTCGCTGAAAATGTTTTTCATTTAAAAGCAAGTGTGAGCATTCAATTTCCTAGCAAGTCATAGTAGTTGAACAAACAACTTCAAGAATTCAAACATTTCTTTAGAACTTCGATAACCGAACAAAGGTTATGAAGCAGCTTGAATAATAGGAATAATTTCGATTCCTATCATTTTAAAACATTATTCACATGCACTTTGAAATACTTCCATTCTTCTACCTTTTTAATACTCATCCTGTCAGACTAGAATCATTGGCACAGACTTAACAATAATGGATCATGTATAAACAGAACATACTTGTATTGAACAGCTCAATCACAGAACAGTTCATATCATAGAAACACTGAAGTGTTCACATTGTGGCACAAGGCCTCATATGTTCTACCACCTTGTACAAATATCGCACATTCACATATAGACAGAACTTCTCAAGTTCAACATCTGAGAAGTTTAAGAAACTAGCATTCATTTGAAATATGAATGAAGTTAGGAAACTTTCCTTACGCCCAGCTACAGCTTACGCCAAACTGTTTATTTCAATTCCTATATAACACATAAGAAAACACCACATACACCAATTAGTCATACGTCTTTGACTTATGCATTAGTTTACTAAACTTTACTTCTTAGGGTTCGCGTTCTTGCAACCTAAGTTTACGCGACCACTTTCAATATCATTCTATGGCTTCATGACATACGGAGATGTATTACTTATACGTTCATCATCTTTGATGTTTTATATTCTTATCTTCTTCTTATAACTTCTCTAGGACTCAGCACACATCGCTTCTCTACTAGTAGTTCGTATGGTACTCTGAGTGGTTTCCCACAAACAACCAACAAACAAGTTCTGCCTCGCTCTACATCGCATATAACAAATTGAGTTAGATCGGCTACCAGTTTTGTATATACCTTTGCTCTCTGAAGGAATTGTTTAGCCCAGCTCCCATATGTCTGAAAGTATTATGCATACAAGCCAATCATGTATGATGATAAAGCATATACTGTGTAATCAATCTTATTTATTAATAAAAGAATTATTTATTAAAGGCATTTATTATCTATATGGTGCAGTTTTAATAATATGTGATAAACCCATAGTTTTAAGCAATGCTTTTAGAATCATGATGAGATCATGCTAATGAGATCTAAATTCTTAGATAGCTTAAAACTAAAATGTTCCCAATCAATGGATTACTAAAAAGGGGATTAATGAATCCGAATAGATTGGTACGTACGTTGTTTGCTCATTGGATGAGGATGATTGATCTCATGATCATTTGTGTGGAGACATTAAAGCAAGTATGTAGGTGCTTATTAGAGAATAAGTTCACTGAACGTGACTCACTAAGGAATACCTAATGGAGTTTTACTTACATGTCAATAGGAATTCCTGTAGTGATAGTAATACAAATGATCCTTAGACTTGAGATCATCATAGTATCTTATATATAATGAATTACACTTTGACTTATTCCTTAAGACTCTTAGAGTATATCAAAGAGTATACTTGGGTGTAATAAGTTATATATGAAGATAATGAATGATCAATAAAGAATCTACCACTTCTAGTAAAAAGGAGAAATGTCCTATGTGATTCGATAAATGACAACCCAGGAATCCTTGGCAAAGGTGGAATGAAATTAGAAAGTAGTTTCTAATTTGCATTCATTAGGAGTTGTGCATTTAGGAATCAAAATACATATAATTAAATAAAATAAGATATGACAGTAATTCCATGTCTTATATTTAATTGGGACATCAGTATGGTGGAAGGATTGAATTGTACAGAATTTTTACTCAAAGGTTCTTTTATGATTAATGTTGAAATCTATATTATCCGGAAAGTCGTTGACCGCTAGGAGGCTTATCCTATTGTAGAATAAATATTATTTATTTAAATAAATTATTTGTTTAATTTATTTATTTAAATGAGATTAGAATTGTTCTAATTGATTTATTCACAACCGGTTTAATATGGAAAACCTAAAGGGTCACACCATAAAAGGAAGAATAATTATTTAAGAAGTTAATGGCATAATTGTAATAATATGTTAAGTATATTTAATTTAATCTATGGTGATAGAATAAATTAAATAGCTTAATATTTATTATTTAATATTTTAAAATATTAAATATAAATTAATAAGATGAGTCTTATTAATATTATTACAATTATTATTATTTTAATTTCTAAAAAGGTTTAGGAATTAATTTAATATAAGTACTCTCATTTATTCCTAATTGGATTAGGAAGGAAAAATAGTTAAAGGAGTTTAATTAATTACCCTAATAGGATTAGGGAGCCCATTTAATTAAAAGAGTTTAATTAAATAAATAATACCTTATTTTAATTAAAATAGGTTACATGATATCTTTATAAGAGAGTCTTATATCGGATATCTAATATAACGTAATTCCTAGAGTTGAAGAGTACGCCTCCTTTTTCTATACAGATAGGAAAAACTAGGGTTTGAGCCAATACCCCTTCTTCTTGAAAATTCTTCTTCCTTGGTGGATCACCTCTAGAGGCCATACATTTGGGTGGCTTACATTGATCAAAGGAAGGAATCTACCCGGAGATTCAAGGAGATCGCGGAGAAGTAGGAGGTGAACTCGTACCTAAGGAAGCTCATTTCTACAAGAGTATGATTTCGTAATTTCTTATTATTCGTTTAATTAATAATATGCATAAAGGATGATCCGGGTAATTGGTTTGTGAAAAATTTTAAAATCTGATTTTATTTCGCTTCTGCTAATTTTTCAATTTGATTGCTACTTTGAATTTCACAAAACCCAACAGTGGTATCATGAGCCAAACTTTATTCGAATTATTAATTATTTTGATTCCATATATGTATGGGTATGCATTTAGAATAATTTATTGGGCATAATTTGTTGTATAAAATTATTATTTATTTTTATAAAAAAAAAATGGCGAAACTGTTTTTGAAAAGCAGACGTGATGTATTATCGTGAATTACATATGGTTATTCATGTTACTTGATTCATGTGAATAAGCCTGATTACTATACTAATAAGTCTAATATATATATATAATATTTAACCTGAAGCATATTCCCTGGTAATTGAAGACATCCATGTCCTTGGTTGTTATTATATATATATGATATTACTTAACAAGTGATAGATTTATAAGTATAGTATTTAGTAATCATCTCCTGGGTAAATATTCATATGGACTACAGGCTCATTCACGTGTTATATATATTATATATATAACGACGGCTAATGTTATATATATATATATATATATATATATATATATATATATAATAGTTATATATATATATATTAATATTAATAATTTTATAATTAAAATAAAATATTTATTTTAATCTTGAAATTGGATTTCATGCAACATAAAATTTCCCATTAAATGATACTCATATATATATGGAATGATTTTATTTATTGATACATATGGTGATATGTATGATAATAAATGGGATTGATTATGGACAATTGACCAATGTGATTGGATTTATTTTAGTTGGATGTTTGAATGAATGGGTTTTATTAAATGGGGTCTGCACCGTGCCTCGCCTCTTTTACGGTTTTCTTCTTGATGTAAATTCTATCTCTCTCCTATGTACTTCCCCTTGACTGCTGATCAAGGTTTCTATTTAAATTAAATAGTTTATGTAATTAGAATTTTTCGAAGAACCGAAGATCAAGGAGCAAGGAGCGCTAAAAGACTCGTTTGTAATGGAGCCCGGGTTTAAATGTAATAGTTATATTTAAATGTTTATTCTTTGCACCCTAGGGTTTGACCTTTTGGTTCACTTGGTGGCTCTAGTGAACCAAACTAGAATAAAAGTCCATAATCAATCCGGGTAGAATATAGCATTCTATATGTGCATGCTAGTATTTTATATATTATATATTATGCAAACATGCTTCGCATGTTTAATAATATGATTGTATTTTATATTTATATATATATATTTGCATGCACGCTAAACAAGATGAGACAAATAATAACAAATCCTCAAAGTTTTTTTATTAAGTCTTAAGCATTCAAAGATATTTAGAATATCGAACGTAAGCTTTCTAGCATGATAAAATTAATAGAGTATTAAATATTTAATATGAGTTTGTTGTGTCACCACAAGGCAAGTATTAAGTATTTAAGATGTTAATTTATCACATTTGATGCTTATAAAGAAAATTGAACAATATTGTTTTGTTGTGTCACCACAAGGCGATATATTTTCTTTTTTTGAATATATGGAAGTGCTAGGTTGGACTTAACTTAGATAATTTTGATTCGGATGTGCCACCACTTGATCAAAATAATCTAAGAGGCAAAACATAAGGAGTTACATGTTGATGTAATTGACAAGGAGTTGTCTACCTATTTATTGATATATAGTTTGTTGTGTCACCACAAGGCTATATATATTTGAAATGGGATCCTTATTCTCACTAGCAAAAACTTTAATTAGATTTTCATTAGAACTATATAAATGAGGGTAATATAGTTTGAAGAAAATAGTGGGAGATACCAATATAAAATAAGACCTAATTTATTTTGGTAATTAAGTAAATGAATGTTTGCTAAAATATTGTCTTTTTACATGCGAATTTTGAAAATGTCACATTCACTAATTTCACTGCGTAGCATACTTGATGCTAACAAACCGACCGGACCGAACTACGGATTGGTTAAGGAATCGAGAATTGTTCTCCTTCTTTGAAAAGATTTCTTATGTCCTAAATTCGCCAGCATCAGCAAAAGTTGCGAGACGACCTCGAGGAAGAGATTGCTACTTTTAAGCGTTGGCAAGATGATGCATATGTGGCTCAATGCATCATGCTCGCATCCATGAGTAACGAGCTCAGTCCACAAGATGAAAACATGGATGCTCCTACTATGCTACCGCACCTTCGAGAGTTGTATGGTGAGCAAAGTAGATTTGCTAGATATGAAATATCTAAGGAGCTCTTCCGATCTCGGATGACCGAGGGCACTACCATTGAGACTCATGTCCTAAAGATGATCAATCTGATTGAACGTCTTGGACGACTTGGAGTTAAATCATGGATGGGGAGTTGAGTCAAGATTTAGTCTTGCGGTCACTCCAAGACACCTTCTCACAATTTGTTGTGAATTTTCACATGAATAAGTTGGATGTCACTTGCGAATTACTTAACATGTTGAAAGCTCATTGAAGGTCACTTCCCATCCAAGAAGAACCATGTCTTCATCGGTGGATGATTCTTCCAAGAAAAGGAAGAGGCCCAAGGTATCTTCCAAAAGAAGAAATCCAAGAAGGCTAAGGGAAAGGCGAAAGTGAAGGATCAAAAGAAACCGATCCACTAGCAAAGGAATTTACTTTCATTGCAACAAGCGGGTCATTGGAAGAGGAACCGCAAGGATTATCTCAGAACAAAAGCGAAGAAGCTTGAGAAGCTTCAATCCTAATCAAGGTTTGTTTATGATTGAAATTAATTTTTCTGAAAGTCAATCTTCTACTTGGGTATTGGATACCGGATGTGGTTCTCACATATGTAATAATATGCAGGGACTGGTCAGAAGTAGAAAGCTGAGCAAGGATGAGGTCGTCCTACGAGTGGGAAATGGAGCAAAGGTTCTTGTCAGACAATGTAGGGACTTATTGTTTAGCACCGCTTACAGGCAAGTTCATCAATTTAAATAATTGTTATTTTGTTCCAAATATCATTAGAAACATTATTTCTATCTCTGTATTGGATATGGATGGTTTTAATATTATAATAAAGAACAACAGTTGTTCTATTTATAATGATAATGTTTTATATGGTGTTGGTAATTTGCGAAATGGACTTTACATACTTGACTTGCATGAAAATATATTTCAAATTTAACAAACTAAGAAAAGGAAAAGAGATGATGTTAATTATACCTTCATGTGGCACTGTAGACTCGGTCATATTAATGAAACAAGATTATCCAAGTTGCATAAAGATGGGCTCCTAGAGCTATCTGATTATGAATCATATCCAACCTGTGAATCTTGTCTCATGGGTAAAATGACTAAATCTCCTTTTAGTGGAAAAGGAGAAAGAGTTACAGAGTTGTTAGCGTTGGTACACACAGATGTATGTGGACCTATGACAACGACCACACGAGGAGGGTATTCTTATTTTATTACATTCACTGACAACCACTCAAGATTTGGATATGTGTATTTAATGAAATACAAATCTGAATCATTTGAAAAGTTCAAAGAGTTCAGAAGTGAAGTTGAGAAGCAAACTGGTAAGAGTATTAAGATTCTTCGATCTGATTGAGGAGGAGAATACTTAAGTGGTGAGTTTCTCAATTGTCTTAAAGAAAATGGTATAATCTCACAATGGACTCCACCAGGGACGCCACAGATGAATGGTGTATCGGAAAGGAGAAATCGAACATTGTTGGACATGGTTCGATCTATGATGAGCTTTACCGACCTTCCAGTTTCCTTCTGGGGATATGCCCTAGAATCGGCTACATACCTACTTAACAAGGTACCTACAAAATCCGTCCCCAAGACCCCATATGAGTTATGGACAGGGAGGAAACCAAATCTTAAGCATGTTAAGACTTGGGGTTGTCTAGCTTATGTCAAAAAGTTTGAAAACGATAAGCTGCAGACTAGATCTGACAAATGTAGATTTGTGGGATACCCTAAAGAAACATCGGGTATTATTTCTATCATCCAAGTGATCAAAAGGTGTTTGTTATGAAACATGCGCCTTCTTGGAAAAGGAGTTTATCCTCAAGGGGTCGATTGGGAGTAAGATATATCTTGAAGAGGTTCAAGAACCACAAAATACTCTGAGATCAAAGTGAGGTACCTAACCAAGTAGAGATTCTTTTCATACCACACCCTATTCAGAACGGAAGAGTACCAAAGATACCAGACGGTATGGACTTGTCATAGAAGATGATAATGAGGTACGATCATAGATGATGATGATCCATTGAATTACTGAGCAGGTGCTATGAGTAGTAAAGACTCGGAGAAGTGGCAAGAAGCCATGAAATCCGAGATGGACTCCATGTATGAGAACCAAGTATGGACTTTGGTCTCACCACCGAAGGCATTAAGCCTATTGGGTGTAAATGGGTCTTTAAAAGAAAGATGGAGCAGACGACAAGGTAGAGACCTATAAGGTCTGATTTGGTTGCAAAAGGTTTCAAATAAAGACAAGGAGTTGACTATGACGAAACCTTCTCACCGATAGCAATGCTCAAGTCCATTTTGATTTTGCTTGCGATTGCGACTTACCATGACTATTTAAATCTAGCGAGATGGACGTGAAAGCGGCCTTCCTCAATGGGAAACTTGAGGAGGATGTGTATATGACACAACCGAGAGGGATTTGTTTCAAAGGTTGGAACAAATCAAGTCCGAAGCTACAACGATCCATTTATGGATTAAAGCAAGCTTCTCGTAGGTGGAACATCTGTTTTGATGAGACAATCAAAGAGTTTGATTTTATCAAAATGAGGATGAACCATGTGTGTACAAGAAGGTTAGTGGGAGCTATTGTTTCATTCCTTGTATTATATGTTGATGATATATTACCGATAGGGAATGATATTCCTATCTTCGCAATCAATTAAAAAATGGTTATCTAAACACTTCTCCATGAAGGACTTGGGAGAAGCTTCCTATATTTTGGGGATAAAGATCTATAGAGATAGATCTAATAGGATGCTTGGCTTGTCCCAAGGAACGTACATTAACTTGATGCTAAAAAGGTTTAGCATGGAAGATTCCAAAAGAGGTCTCATGCCGATGAGCCATGGAATACATCTCTCCAAGAAACAAGCCCCAAAGACACCTGAGGAGAGAAACCGTATGAGTAAGATTCCTTATGCTTCAGCAATAGGATCTATCATGTACGGTATGATATGTACTAGACCAGATGTCGCTCATGCACTTAGTGTAACAAGCAGATATCAGTCGAATCCAGGAGAAGAACACTGGAAGGCAGTGAAAAATATCCTAAAGTACTTAAGAAGAACTAAGGATGTATTTCTTGTCTACGGTGGGTCTGAATTAAAACTAGAGGGCTTCACAGACTCAAGTTTTCAAACAGACCAAGATGATGAAGAACCGTTTGAGGTATGTGTTTACCTTAAACGGTGGCGTAGTGAGTTGGAAAAGTTCCAAGCAGCAAACAGTTGCTGATTCAGTGACAGAGGCAGAGTACATAGCTGCAAGTGAAGCTGCAAAGGAAGCTGTTTGGATGAAGAAGTTCATTACCGAACTTGGTGTGGTTTCTAGCATTAAAGGACCAGTGCCTTTATTCTGTGACAACACTCAGAAACATTGCACAAGCTAAAGGAACCTGTGTCTCATCGAAATCCAAACACGTGTTGCGACGATTTCATTTGATCAGAGAGATCATTGAAAGAGGAGACGTCACCCTGGAGCGTGTGGACTCTCAAGACAATATTGCAGATCCATTTACTAAAGCGTTAACACAACAGCAGTTTGATCGTCACTTAGAGAAGATGGGTATGAGATACCACGGCGATTGGCTTTAGTGCAAGTGGGAGATTGAAAGTATTATGCATACAAGCCAATCATGTATGATGATAAAGCATAAACTGTGTAATCAATCTTATTTATTAATAAAAGAATTATTTATTAAAGGCATTTATTATCTATATGGTGCAGTTTTAATAATATGTGATAAACCCATAGTTTTAAGCAATGCTTTTAGAATCTTGATGAGATCATGCTAATGAGATCTAAATTCTTAGATAGCTTAAAACTAAAATGTTACCAATCAATGGATTACTAAAAAGGGGATTAATGAATTCGGATAGATTGGTACGTACGTTGTTTGCTCATTGGATGAGGATGATTGATCTCATGATCATTTGTGTGGAGACACTAAAGCAAGTATGTAGGTGCTATTAGAGAATAAGTTCACTGAACGTGACTCGCTAAGGAATACCTAATGGAGTTTTACTTACCTGTCAATAGGAATTCCTGTAGTGATAATAGTACAAATGATCCTTAGACTTGAGATCATCATAGTATCTTATATATAATGAATTACACTTTGACTTATTCCTTAAGACTCTTAGAGTATATCAAAGGGTATGCTTGGGTGTAATAAGTTATATATGAAGATAATGAATGATCAATAAAGAATCTACCACTTCTAGTAAAAAGGAGAAATGTCCTATGTGATTCGATAAATGACAACCTGGGAATCCTTGGTAAAGGTGGAATGAAATTAGAAAGTAGTTTCTAATTTGCATTCATTAGAGTTCATGCATTTAGGAATCGAAATACATATAATTAAATAAAATAAGACTTGTGATAATTCCATGTCTTATATTTAATTGGGACATCAGTATGGTGGAAGGATTGAATTGTACTGCAGAATCGTTTACTCAAAGGTTCTTTTATGATTAATGTTAAAATCTATATTATCTGGAAAGTCGTTGATCGCTAGGGAAGCTTATCCCTATTGTAGAATAAATATTATTTATTTAAATAAATTATTTGTTTAATTTATTTATTTAAATGAGATTAGAATTGTTCTAATTGATTTATTCACAACCGGTTTAATATGGAAAACCTAAAGGGTCACACCATAAAAGGAAGAATAATTATTTAAGAAGTTAATGGCATAATTGTAATAATATGTTAAGTATATTTAATTTAATCTATGGTGATAGAATAAATTAAATAGCTTAATATTTATTATTTAATATTTTAGAAATATTAAATATAAATTAATAAGAGGAGTCTTATTAATATTATTAGAATTATTATTATTTTAATTTCTAAAAAGGTTTAGGAATTAATTTAATATAAGTACTCTCATTTATTCCTAATTGGATTAGGAAGGAAAATTAGTTAAAGGAGTTTAATTAATTACCCCTAATAGGATTAGGGAGCCCATTTAATTAAAAGAGTTTAATTAAATAAATAATACCTTATTTTAATTAAAATAGGGTTACATGATATCTTTATAAGAGGAGTCTTATATCAGATATCTAATATACTTAATTCCTAGAGTTGAAGAGTACACCTCCTTTTTCTATACAGATAGGAAAAACTAGGGTTTGAGCCAATACCCCTTCTTCTTGAAAATTCTTCTTCCTTGGTGGATCACCTCTAGAGGCCATACATTTGGGTGGCTTACATTGATCAAAGGAAGGAATCTACCCGGAGATTCAAGGAGATCGCGGAGAAGTAGGAGGTGAACTCGTACCTGAAGAAGCTCGTTTCTAGAAGGGTATGATTTCATAATTTCTTATTCTTCGTTTAATTAATAATATGCATAAAGGATGATCCGGGTAATTGGTTTGTGAAAAATTTTAAAATCTGATTTTATTTCGCTTCCGCTAATTTTTCAATTTGATTGCTACTTTGAATTTCACAAAACCCAACAATATCAACCATCAAAGGTTACGATTTTACCACAACCTAAACTTATCGTAACTTATTCGAACCATTAAACTATAATGTTCGTTAAGTCAATTTCTTATTCCTTACGGTTTCCTGGCAACTAAATGTCATACCTTAGAATACATTCATATTTGACTCACATTTGGCTTTCATTAATCTTATTACCGTTTGTTACGGCTTTCTCGATAATTCATATCTTACTTACTACCATTGTCAATGTCTATGTCATACAACCAAGGTGTACTTAGAACGTTCGTCCGACGCGAATACGATTCATGAGGATCATTTACGTATTCAACGTCCACGTTGCTTGTCTTTTAATCTCTCATTCAACCTTTACTCAAGGTTTTAATCGCTTTTGATCGTTATCCATTCCATGAACCCCATGTTCATTATTCTTTCTTAATGTCGAAGCCATACTGTTCATTGTATGCTAAGACTACTTACAACTGCGTTACTTTTACGTTTATTCACTTCTTGATCTTTTAATCTCTTTCGACCATTTTGTTCAACCTGTACTAAAGGTTTAATTCACTTGTTAAGTGTTATATTAGTGAACATTATGTTCATTATCTTCCCTTACGTTTCCCCCAAGAGTTGAGCAGTTAAAAGCTCTTATCTGGCTTTTTCCCTACACTAGCGTTGCGGCGCCACTCTCTTCTTTATCTCTCATGCCGCGGCATGAGTTTGCAGTACCCGGCTCCTTGGTATGGTGCTACAGCACCACCTTACAAGGCATGGCTGGTGCCGCGGCGTCCAGCCCTAACCCTAGAAAATTTCTTTAAGTGTTAAATCAAATTTGAGACGCTTACTTTCTGTTTCCATAACTTATTCGTTATAACTCAGAATGAGGTCATTTAAAAGCCATTCTCTTCCTTATCTCACGTACTTCAATACCCATCAGACAGAACTTCATTCTGAATCTGTTAATATGCCATTTGATTGGCTTGATCTTCACCCTTCGTTCGTTTTATGTTTTTAACGCTCTTTGTTTGTTCATCCCTAATTTGGTCATCCGAACTCGGAATTCGATCGTTCTTGAGTCCGCGACTCACGTTTTTAACATTTTCTTACATTCTTATAAAACCCTACACGTTCGGGTTTATTTACTAACTTTCTAATTCTCGTTTGTCTTTTACAAAATTTTTTCCATAACTTCGTTATAGCTAAGTTTTAATTCGTTCTTCATGAACGTTTCTACTGTTCCTAACCAAACAATATGCATCTAACTTATACACGATGGTTTTAAACTTGTCCATCAACAACAATTATCCTACGATGGTTTTAAATTTGTCCATCAACAACGTTCTTCGTGTTCTTCACATGTTCTTCGTGTTCTTCGTTCGTTCTTCATTTTAATCGATATTTTGGATTACAATTTCACTTTTTATTGGAATTTGATGTTATAGAACATTATTCCTTACTTATTTCACCTACTTATTTATATAATCCACTCGGATCGTTCTAATTCATTACGAATCTTATACTTCCTTAAGAACTTTATTTACTAAACTTCAAATCCTTATTTTCATTATTTCTCATGATTTCAACCATATGAAATCATCCCTAACATCATGTACTTCTCATTCTCATTAAGTTAAGTTTTAAACATATAAAACTTAAAGAAAATCAAACATATAAGTTAGGTTTTAATACATTTCCTCTTTATATTTCTTCCACTAGACAAAATCGGCAATTTGCTAGCTTTTCTATTTCACAAACATTTTTGATCCGATCAATCATGCTCGTGCTCTTCCTTCTCCCTCTCCATCCGAATTCTCTCTCTCTTTCTCCATCCGAATTTTTAAAATCCCATTTAAATCAAATAAGCTTCCGATTTATAGATTTTCAAGGCTAAGGGTATTTTAGTCATTTTGCCCCCGACCTCCTTACTATTCACACCTCCTTACTATTCATTACTTAAGGACTAAGTTAACTTACTTCTTAAGTTTACTTAACACTTAAGTCTACTTAGCCTTTAAGTTAACTGAAAAACACTTTTTGACGTTAAGCGTTTTCCTTCACGTTTTACCCTAACGTAGCTAAACAAATGAAAAGTACATAGCAGTACTTTTCGTTGTTTTTATTTTATCCGATTTCTGCACGTTTTTTGAGAAAAACATTTATCGGCTTAATTAACTTTTCACGATATATTATCAACAAATCTTTTGACGGAATGGCATTTCGACATACCGATCTCTCAGAATGGCTTAGGTTATTCAAACCCTAACCCTTAGGTTTCGTTGGATGAATAGTGTCTATTTTGTCTTTTTCCCCAGAAATATTTTTGTTCCCTGAAAATTTTCATTTTCGTCTTGAAAATTCTTAATCGCTTAGTCTAGCTCGTAGCCAGAATCTTCCAGACTTATAATCATCCTAGGTTCTAGAACGATTAATAAACACATAACACATAATATTATTAATAAAAATTCATTTTATTAATAACTAATTCTTTAAACTTAAATTCTGGAAAATCCAAATTTTTGGGGCGTTACAGAAGCACATGAGATCGTTGAGTCACCAACGATCAATATCCAGGATAATGTGCAACAGGAAGACAATAATCCTCAGGTAAACAATAACACTGATGCAATGATGAACGATGGGATGTTCAGAGGCTTTATGCAATTCATGCTACATCAGGCGAGAGAGACTCTTGTTCATAATGCAGGTGAAAACACTGGCAACCCAAGGCTGGTCACTGCTAAGCAGTTCAAGGAGTTGGGACCACCGGAGTTTTTGGGAAAGCCAGAACCACTTAAGGCGGAGACGTGGTTAAAGTAGATCACCGAGATATTTGATGTCTTGGGATGCTCCGAGGAGCAAAAGGTTCCCTTTGCCACCTTTATGTTGTGTGAAGAGGCAGACATTGGTGGGAATACGTAAAACATACCGACTGATGCACTCAAGATGTCTTGGGAGAAGTTCAAGAGTTGCATTCAATGACAAATACTTTCCCGAAAGTATTCGTCACATGAAGGAGGTGGAGTTTATCAAGTTGGAGCAAAACAATATGACCATGTCGCAATACGAGGCTAAATTTGCGGAGTTATCCCGGTTTGCATCCCATTTGGTCGATAATGAGGAGCGAATGACGCGAATGTTTCTAAGAGGTTTGAAACCCGATATACGTCAATACCTCATTTCTCACAATCTTTGTTTATATTCAGATGTTGTGAATAGAGCTCAGTTATTGGAGCGTGATAATGAGTAAGCATAACCAAAAGGCAATGACCAACAACACAATAATAATTGTACCGGTGGCAACGGCAATCGGAACAATGATAACCATCGTGGGGGAAATTATCATGCCAAGAATGGTAACCACTTCGGTGGTAATCATGGCCAAGATAATAGGAGTGGAAATTTCAAGAAGAGAAGGTTCAACAACGATGGAAAGGTAGCAGCACCAACACCCGTTTTCAAGGAAGGAGAACGACCACCAATTGTATGCTTCAAATGCGGAGGGGAAGGACATATCAGTCCAAGATGCACAATGCAGTCCAAAGCATGTTACAATTTTGGAAAAGAAGGTCACCTAGCCCAATTTATCATGCACCAAAGTCAAGTCTAGCTGGGACGGTGCCACCAAAGGCGGATACAGACAAAACAAAGTCGGTGGTTTCAAGAAGAGGGTTTTCGTGACTTGTCAAAAAGTGAGTGACCCGAACGAAGTTAGCACGGGTTAGTTATTTATAAATTCATGCAAAGTCTATACCTTATTAGATATCGGTTCTATCCATTCTTTTATCTTTCTTGCTTATGCTCAACGTTTAAATTTAACTCCGGAGAAATTAGACTTTGACTTATCGGTTGAAACTCTGTTAAGAGAAACCTTCGTTAGCTCCACTGTTTATAAATCTTGTTTGATTCAAATCGACACTTTCACGTTACCTGTCAATCTTATCTCTTTGAAAATACTTACCTTTGATGTGATTTTAGAAATCGATTGGTTAACTACTCATCATGTTTTTCGTAAGGTTGTTAGCTTTTATATTCTTAACCAACCTATCATGCGAATTCAAGCAACTAAACACTAAAGTCAATCACTGTCATACCAAGCCAAAAGTAAAGAGCCTTGAGCCTTTCGCTGGTGACTTCCAACTCTTGGAATACACCCAAGCTAGACTATCCGTAGGGGACACCGTGAATGACGATGGCAAGTTGATAGGTATCAATGTGACGTACTATCCAAGTCTTGGATGAAAGTCACAGTTTCGAATGATATTTCTATTGTTAATAAATTTCCTGACGTATTCTTGAAGACTTCCTAGCCTACCCCAGAGCGTGAAATCGAATTTGTATTGACCCCAGTACAAAACCCATTTCTAAAACCGTTAAATATTTCTTCAACAAAAACGAACGTATAATGTGCCAAAGACGTTGGCTCGAGCTGTTGAAGATTACGACCCTACCATTTAATATCATCGTGGAAGAGTGAACGTGGTAGCTGACAAGTTGAGTAGAAGATCATATACGTTGAGTGTGATGTTGTTAACACAAAAACCCATTTCTTATAATTTACAAATAATGAAGATAGAGTTAAAGACTCTAGGGACCCACATGAAGATAACGAATATATAAGTAGAATCGACTTTAATAGATAAAGTTAAAGCCGCTCAAGCTACATACTTAGAGTTGATGAATGTGAAGAAGAATGTTCAAGAGGGCGTTATTCTAGAAGCAAGAATTGACGAAGAAAGGAAATCTCAACCCTCGATTTAAATGGCCCATTTAAAATCCTCGATCGAGTAGAAACTGTGGCCTATAGATTCGCTTTACCGCCAAGTATGTTGCGTGTTCATAACATTTTTCACGTATCGATTTTACATAAATATGTGGACGACCCAAACCACTTTATTGAATTAGAACTAGACGAGAAAGCAGAAGATTTAGCGTATGAGGAGATACGTGTTAAAATCATGGATAAGAAGGATCATATTCGACACTCAAAGGTTATACCTCAAGAGTTAGAATCTGAAATGAAGTCAAGGTATCCTCATCTCTTCAGCATATCAGGTACATACGTAAATTTCGAGGGCGAAATTTCATAAGGAGGGGAGATTGTGAAACCCCAAATTTTATGAATAAAAATTTAAATTTCTCGAAATATTTTTTTTAATATTATGGTGTGGATTTGATATAATGTTATAGTTGTGTGTAATATTTATAAACTTTGCAAAGTAAGCAAGTTGTTATATAATATTTGATTGCTCAGGGAATATTCGTTTTAACAGGGAATATTTGTAACATTCCAGAATTTTAATTGTTATATTAAATATTTATTGAATTAATTAAGTATTTAATGGATGTGTTTATTGTTGAATAAATAATTGTTCAAATTTGATTTGATGTGGTTAATTATTTGTTAAGTAAATAATTAAGGAAATTAATTATTTTTGCTAATTTAATTTAATTATTAAGTTAGAGTTTTGATTAAATAAATTATTATATTTTAATTTAAAGTTGTAAATTAAAAAGGATGTGTTGGTTGATTAAATAAAGTTATAATTATATAGAAAATTATAATTTGGTGGTATTGAGTTATGTGTTAAAGTGATGTAATAAATTGTTTTTAGAATTAATTTAATTTAGTAAAGTGTGACACATAACTTCTTTTAAAGTAGTTATTAAAATAACTTAAAGGAGTTGTAATTCCATTTTGGCAAACAATGCCTATTGCTTATTAAGTCTTTAATCTATTTAAGTTTTACCAAACAGGGTGTTAGGATTAATGGGTTATTTTTTTTAGTTAGTAACCAAACAAGCCTTATGGCTTTTGATTTCAAAATTCACATAACTGATATCAGTTATGTTTATAATTATATTATATAATTAATATATATAATATCTATATACGTTATTTGTTGAGACGTATGTTAGAGGAGAGAGGTTAGAGAGAAGAAAGAAAACTCAGAGGAAGAAGAAGAGAAGAAGAAGAAAAGAAGAAAAGAAGAGAGAAAGGAAGGCTAGAGATTGGAGAATGAGAGGCTTGAGAGTAGAAAAGAATAGCCATATCATCTTCTATCAATGTATTCTCCTATTTCTTTTAGTTTTAAAAGTTTAGTTTTTTATCTTCCCAAATTCTCTGTAGAATCTTTGTGTAAGCATGAATTGTTGTTGTTATGTGACTTTATATTACATACTAGTGATGTTAAAATGATTTTCATAAGTTATAGTCATTAAATTGGTAGTATGTATATGTTTGTGAAGAAAAACATTTTTTTTACAGAGAGTTTTGTGTATATATATATTATTTGGTTTAAGGTAGAAATTAAGGGTTTATTTGTTGTTTAGTTGATAAATTAATTATTGAATGTGGTAGAGTATGTATATACTTTGATTAAATACTTAGAATTAACTATTTTGGTTGAAAAACAAAATTATAGTGTTGATTTTCATTGAAAATATCAAAAAGTGAGTTTTTATCAAAAATAGTGAAATTGGATGTTTTAAATTCATTGTTTATGTTGTTTTTTTAGGAAGAATCATGTTTAGAGTCTTTGAAATATGTTTATATGAAGTCTCTATACGATTTATATGCTATTTGGTCTGTTAGAAACGAGCTTGTAGGCCAAAATTGGCTTTTGTTCATGCTGTTGCCGAGGCTGTCTCCCGAGGTCTGCGAGTCAAGATCATGGGCATACTTGGACTCTTGATACATTTGTAGAAATACAGCATCATCACCACGTCGCAACATGGCCTTGTAGCATTGTTCTCTCGCATGATACCAATGCCTCACGTTTTGCCATTGTACGACCCACGATGTAAAGCTGTGGTGCGCCAATGCACAAGTTAGCGAATGGTTCGACAAAGGTACTTTTTGTACACGAAATTTTAAGAAAACTTATGTGATGATAGTAGGACTGCTAAATGTTTATTTTAGTATTTCTATAATATGAATAAGTATGTTATTAACGATTAACTTGTGTTATAACTGGATTATGTGATTAAAAATCCAATTTTTAAATGATGAACGTACTTAGTTATGTTTGTAAGATAGTAATGGCTAACTATGTCATGATGACATATGTTTATAGGATATTGTGATTTGTATTGATTTGGTTTAGCCTACGAGCAAGGCAAGTTCTCTAACTCTACTTTTAAAATTGTGCAAGCGCTTAAATTGTTCTTTGAGCAAGTGTTTTAATCCATGATCTTGATTGAATCAATTATTGTTTCCAATATAATACTACAAGATTTCTAATTCTTTATCTTGTTGAACTATTTATTGTTTCAATTCGATTACCTTATGAATGATGCAAGCTTTCTAAACTTTGGTTTAATGTTGACAAGTTATTCTTGTATTTAACTTGTTGTTTAGCATGCACAACTATTTATACTAATGTTGAGCAATTTCGTCGTTCAAACTGTTATGCATGCTTAGCACTCAATTCTAATTAACCTTGACTTAATATTGTTCAAGCAAGGAATGTTATAGTTATTCAAAGTATATGCTATTAGATTATTCCTAAAGCATGATTTTGGTTTACCATGTTGATTCAATTACAATTATTCTCTAATATAATGTTATTAATTCAACTAGTCCTCTAGTTGATGATCGTTGAACTTCAAATTACCCTTAAAAGCTTATCCAAACCAAACTCTCTTTGGTGCGGACTTGTACTCAAATCTTTGAGATGAACAACCCTATTATTATTAGGGGATAACTTACGCGTAGCGTTAAATGTTTGTGCACAATACATGGTACGAAGGGCTGATCCACCTAAGTACGAGGAGTCCTTATAGTCTTATGACTGTTAAAATTGGAGTTGAAAGATTACTCACAACTGTGGACATAGTTCATGGTCTTATGACCCTCAGTTATATTTATTCCACATTTTGGATTTCAGTTCCTGATTATTGTTGATAGAGTACTCTTCATTGTTGATGAGCCTATTATTGGCAGTTATTATTGCTATACTCCTGTTGATTTCATATTGTATCCAGTGAGTAATTGTTTTGCTCACTCTTGCATATTTATAAACTCATTGCAACTAAAGAGGAGAAGGTAGATGAACCTTCGACTAGAAAAGGAAAAGGAAAAATGTGCAAGTGATGAAGACTTGTAATTTTACTTTGATTAAGATGTTAGATTTTTATTATGATGATCTTAGACTTGGTTTTAATGAAGTTTATTTAATTTTTGCATTTGAATGATTGTATTTAAAGGTTAGATAACCTGGGAGATTTTATTATGTAACCCTTTAATGGGAAAGGTTTTATTTATCCAATTTTATTATGACTGGGTAGTTAGATATAAATGTTTGATTAAGTGAACACCAGATCTTGTGGGAATGAAGTGCCTGGATTTGGGGGTGTCACAAGTTGGTATCAAGGCCTTAGGTTATGAACCTTAGGTGGGGGAAAAGCCTTAGGAAGTAACCTTCGAAAAGATAGTGATGAACTCTTATCGTGTTTTAAGGAAGAAGTAATAAAACACTTATGTGCTTATGTGTTTACAACTTATGTGCTCGTGAGAGTCGAGTAGTAATTATTAGTAACTAAAACTTAAAATTTTGTTGTCAGGATGTCAGATGTTGGAGGAACTAGTCGAGCTGGGGAGGAGGAACCCCGAGTACCTATAAAGGAGGAGCCCCGAGATGTTCATGTCGTCAGGGAACAGTTGGTACAGAGAGAGACTTCTCCATTGATCACTATTGTTGGTCAGGAGCATGAGCCTGATTCTGAGACTGATTTAGAGGAAGAAGAAGAGGAGTTCCCACCGAACTCTATTGATGCTGAGATGTATGATGCACTTTATGATCGTAACATAGAGTTGCAGGATACTGTCCGGGATCTGACTGAGCTGGCGGTTAGTCAACAAATTACTATTGAGCAGAAGGATAGGGAGATTGTGGCTCTTCACACACGTTTGGGAAACGTGGAGTGGGATTGTGAGACCCCAGATTTTATCAATAAAGATTTAAATTTTGTTGAAATAATTTTTTAATATTATGGTGTGAATTTAAGATAATATTATAGTTGTGGGTAGTATTTATAAATTTTGCAAAGTATGCAAGTGGTTATATTATATTCGATTGGTGGGGAATATTAGGTTTAGCGAGGGAATATTCGTGCACAACTACTCAATTATTGGTGGACCCTACAATGTAATTATTAGCCGGATCGAGAAAACGACAAAAATATTTTATTGAAATAACGGCGGAAGTTTTACTGAGTAGTTCTTGTTGAACTACTCGGTAGTAAAAAAATGCGATGAATAATCGTGTGGTTGCATAGTAGCATTACGGTATTGATTATTGATGCTTATGTGAGAAGTCACTCGGTTTGATTCCATTATTGTCGATTAATAATATGAATTATTATAAGCGATAATGACGTTTTGTTTTATTCGTATTATTAACGTAATAAAAGCGAAACATCTTTTATATAAAATAGAATACTTTATTAAAGTTATTCTATAAATAGAATATATTATATTTTATTATGCATAGTGTTGCATAGTGTTTTGCATAGTGTTTTGCATAGTATTGCATAGTGTTTGCATAGTAAAATGTTTTTATATAAATAGAATATATTATATTTTATTTAAAAGATTTTGCTTTAAATATGGACCGTCAGATTAAAGTAAATCAATCTGGACCGTTCATGGATTAGTTACTATGCATTCCATTTTCCTATAAATAGAAGCTCATTCCTTCATTATTTTTTTTTGAATTCATTGAAACTCTAGAGAGAAATTATAGAGAGAAGCTATAGAGAGAAAGTTATAGAAAGAAGAGTAGTATTACGCTACTTCACTACTTCTATATTAGGTTCTTTTACGGTGAGGGTGTTATTCTTTCTTCTTGAAGAGAACTTACATTATTCCATTCACTATTATTACGTTGGAATAACTTTGTAAAAGTGGCATACCCTATACATAACTTTGTATCACGTGGCATACCCTATACTTGGTGAAATCCTTATGTTATTCCATTGCTTATTATTCATTTGAATAACTTTTGTGCGCTGTGATTTACCCTATACTTGGTGACATTCTTCTATTATACATTGGAACATCACATCGTGTGTTTTATCTGGGACTGGTTCCGCTTTTTATTATTACATTGGAACATCACATGCGTGTGTTTTACAGGACTGGGTTCCGTCTTTATCATTTACATTGGAATATCCTATCATGTGTTTTACACCGGATCCGGTTCCATCTTTATTATTCTCATTGGAACATCCCATCGGTGTGAATTTCACGACTTTGGTTCCGTTATTATTATTATTCGTTGGAATAACTTTGTCATCAAGTACCGCATGCATGGTGATTTCTTTTGTTATTCCATTCTTTATTATACCCGGTTGGTTAAAACTTTGACTTCTATACTCCATGAAATTAGTAGAATATCCTTGATATTTGCGTTTCATCCAAAGATCTTTCATGGAAATATTCTTACGATCATTCTTGAATTTTACTCTCACTAAGCAAAGATCATGTTGACAATTTGGACGTTAATAATTCATGGATTAAATAATTCTTGAACTTGTTTTATTGAATTATTATGTCATTGTCATCATCCTCATGTTATATTATGTTATCTTTGGCTTACGTGCATAGATGAACTTAGTATGATTATGACCGAGGATCATTTAAGATAATTATGACTTGATATAAATGATGTGACAAAAGTCCTCAAATTGGCTCAGTAATGCGTTGATGGATAGTTTTGGTATGATTATGACCGGGGTGATTCGGTATAGTCATGACCATTGATAATTTGATGAAAATCCTTGACCGTGGTACGAGGATGATTAAATGTGGTGGTTTATTTATTAAGTCGAGTCTCAAATGATAAAAATTGATGAAAACCTTTTAAAACCTAAAAGATAGTAGACTTTATTCTCTACTTGACTCTTTTAATGGATTGCTTATTCCGCCGCAGATTAAACCTGGTTGTCTATTGTATTTTATCGGTTTAACTTTGTTGAAGGCTAATGATAATTTATTCGCATTATCTTAGTCATAATATTTCTTATCGGGCTAGTTGAGCTCACCCTTTCTTTCTTCGTTTCTTCTTGAAATGAGAACATATAAATTTGGGACGAGTCGGGGAACGAAGTAATGGTCCAGAGGATAGCATTAGTAGTCCTCACTATTCTGTGAAATAGTGTGATAATAGTTGTAATGAGGACTCCTTTTGAGTTTGTATAATATCTAGTAGACAATATTTGTATTCAAACTCATAGTTTATGTCGTATTGTACACGACAGTTATATTAGTAAGTTGTATTTGAATTTATGTACCATGTAAGTGGCGACTCAAGATGGGTGACGTATACCTAATTTTGGGGGCGTTACATTTGGTATCAGAGCTATAAGTAAAGAGCCCCGAGCCTCTCATTTGGTGACTTCACGTTGATGGGGATGCACCAAGGCCGGACTCTCGTGGGGACGCCGTTCTTTGGTGGCAAACCGATAGGTATCAATGTGAGTCCGACACAAGTTGGTGTCCAGAGTTACAGTTAGTATCGAGCTTAGGGATATGATCCCTGGCTAAGATGTGAGAATAGTACTAGGAGGGGAGAGACGGGGAATTCCTTCGCTAGTATGACCTACCTAAATTTATTTGGTATTTAATTGGTCGGTCAGAGTATAGGGATAATATGTGATATGTTAATTAACCCTTGTTTTGTGACGGTGTTTGGGAATGACTTCGAAAATCTTTGAGATAAGCAATGAAGCACATGAGAGTGTTGATTCATTTCAAACAAAAGGTAACGACCAACAACACGAAAATAATCATTTGGTGGCAAGCGGCTATCGTAACAATGATAACCATCGTGGGGAAATTATCATGCTAAGAATGGTAACCACTTGATTGGTAATCATGACAAAGATAATAGAAGTGGAAATTTCAAGAAGAGAAGGTCATTTAGCTCGATTTTGTCGATATAGTGAAGTCAAGTCCAATTTGGGATAGTGGCACCAAAGGCGGATCTGAACAAAACAAAAGTCGGTGGTTTCGGGAAGAGCGTTTTTCGCGACTTCTCAAAAAGTGGGTAACCCGAACAAAGTTAGCAGGTTAGTTAATTATAAATTCTTGAAGTCTATACCTTATTAGATACCGGTTCTACCCATTATTTTATCTCTCTTGCTTGCGTTCAACGTTTAAATTTAACTCCGAAGAAGTTAAACTTTGACTTATTGGTTGAAACTTCGTTAGTAGGAGCCTTCGTTACCGCTACTATTTTTAAATCTTGTTTGATTCAAATAAACACTTTCACGTTACCTGTCGATCTTATCTTTTTGAAAATACTTGTCGTTGATGTGATTTTAGGAATCAATTGGTTAACTACTCATCATGCTTTTCGTAAGGTTGTTAGCTTTTATATTCATAACCAACCTTTTATACGAATTCAAAGTAACCAAACCCTAAAGTTAATCACTGTTATATCAAGCCATAAGTAAAGAGCCCCGAACCTTTCGTTGTTGACTTCCTTGTGTGGAATGCAAAGCCGACTTTTCTCGTAGACAACATCGTGAATGAAGATGGCAAGTTTATAGGTATCATTGTGAGGTGCTATCTAGGTAAAGGGATAGAAGTCACAGTTGGTATCAATGTGACGTACTATCCAAGTCTTGGATGAGAGTCACAGTTTTGAATGATATTTCTATTATTAATAAATTTCCTGGCGTATTCTTGAAGACTTCTTAGCCTACTTAGAGCGTGAAATCGAATTTTTGTATTACCCCGAAGACAAAAACTCATTTCTTAAACCCTCAAATATTTCTTCAACTAAATGAGCAGCTTTACGTGGTTTATGATGAAAGTCATAATAAAAGCATTGGACTAATGAAAATCATGGGTATTCGTGGTATTAGTAAGTTTTATGATGAGTTATGTGGTTATTATGTGAAAACATGAAAGTTTCTTAGAAATCACAAAGGGTTGAAAATCAGATTTTGGTGAAAACGTAACATGAAATTCAATAGACCATATCTCCTATTATATTTTGAATTTTTGAATGTGGTCAAGACCTAGAGTTAGATCTATGAGTTACCTAACTAATTCAAGTGGAATTACTGGAAAAGGTGTTGTAGATTTTGTGTGGACTGATTTTAGCAAAGGAGGCCAAAGCTGTAAATTTCAAAAATACTACTGCCCAGAAACTTTAAGGGACTGTTTCGGCCACTTAAATTATGAGAAAAATTCTGGGTTTTTGGGACATGAAGGTATATGGTATAAAGTACCTCCTGTCCAAAAATGAGCTCATTTCGACTTAAAATGAGCAAGTTATGACTATTTCAATATTTAGGTTTTTCCGACAAAAATGCTATAACGGAGTTCTATAACTCAGATGACCATGAAATTTAAACTAGAAGCTCACGTTAACATGTGTAAGGTCCTGCCAAGAGTTGGGAATTTTGGAGTTAAACTTGAGGTAGCTAATTTCTTAAGGAATTAATTAGAAATTGATTTTTAAAAATTGTAAATGAATTTTAAAAATTCGAGAAAAATATATTTTCATTATGGGACTATATTATGCTAAATCCCAGAAAAGAAATATTTTTGGGACTGATTTGGTATTTTCATGAAAATAGTTTAGTTACAAACATATGAGTTAAATATGTTATGTGAAGTAACAAAGTTGAAAATAGGATTTTATGGCTAGAGAATCCTATATAGAGTATATGCATATTTTTGATGAGGATTTGATAATTGGTGATGATATTTTATGAGTATGGCATTTTTGAATGATTAAATGCATTATATGGTAAAGCGTAAACAATTGAGAAAAATTGTTTATAAATTTAAGAAGTGATTAAAATATTGTTATAATATTAATGTTATTAGATTATGAGATTATTAAGTGATTGATAACATGGGGATATTCTTGAATCTCGGATAAATTATATTATAAATGTTTAATATTTATCCTTTATCTCATTTGATTGATTCTTTATATCATTATCCTCATGTTTATATTATGTTGAAAGTCAATCGTGGCTGTAGTGCATAGATGGACTTGGTATGATTATGACTGAGGATTATTCGGTATAATCATAACAGTAAATGAATACACAATTATCTTTGGTCAGTAGTGCATGGATAATTTGTGGTCGTGATACTAATGAATACACAATTATCTTTGGTCAGTAGTGCATGGATAATTTGTGGTCGTGATACTAATGAATACACAATTATCTTTGGTAGTAGTGCATGGATAATTTGTGGTCGTGATACTAATGAATACACAATTATCTTTGGTAGTAGTGCATGAATAATTTGTGGTCGTGATCTTAATGAATACACAATTATCTTTGGTAGTAGTGCATGGATAATTTGTGGTCGTGATACTTAATGAATACACAATTATCTTTGGTCGTAGTGCATGGATAATTTGTGGTCGTGATATTAATGAATACACAATTATCTTTGGTAGTAGTGCATGGATAATTGTGGTCGTGATACTAATGAATACACGATTATCTTTGGCCGTAGTGCATGGATAATTTGTGGTCGTGATACTAATGAATACACGATTATCTTTGGCCGTAGTGCATGGATAATTGTGGTCGTGATACTAATGAATACACAATTATCTTTGGCCGTAGTGCATAGATAATTTGTGGTCGTGATACTAATGAATACACAATTATCTTTGGTCGTAGTGCATGGATAATTCGTGGTCGTGATACTAATGAATATCCTTAGCCTGTAGTGCAGGGATGATTCGATGATATGGATTAATTATTGAAATTTGAGTCTCAAAGAATGAAATATTAATTCATGGATGTGGTAAAAGTCATCTTTGGTCGTAGTGCATTGATAGACTTGGTATGATTATGACCACGGATTATTCGGTATAATCACGATCAGATTGAAAACACGAATATCCTTGGCGAGTGCATGGATAATTCGTGGTCGTGATACTATTAAGCTAAGTCTCGATATTATTGGTTTTCTGAGTTATATATCTTTGGGCATGTAGTGCAAAGATGAATTGTTAATGAATATCTTTTGGTAGGATTGCAAAGATGAATTTAATATTTTTAAGCGATAAAGGTATTCAAGGTATCCTCATCTCTTTATCATACCAGTGTATCGCACCTAATTTCGAGGGCGAAATTCCATAAGGAGGGAGATTGTGAGACCCAGTGATTTTAACAATAAAGATTTAAATTTTGTTGAAATAATTTTTAATATTATGGTGTGAATTTAAGATAATATTATAGTTGTGGGTAGTATTTATAAATTTTGCAAAGTATGCAAGTGGTTATATTATATTCGATTGGTCGGGGAATATTAGGTTTAGCGAGGGAATATTCGCATACAGCGGCTCAATCATTGGTGGACCCATAGCGTAATTATCATCGGATTGAGAAAACGACAAAAATATTTTATTGAAATAACGGCGGAAGTTTTACTGGTAGTTCTTGTTGAACTACTCGGTAGTAAAAAGTACGAAGAATACGTGTGGTTGCATAGTAGCACACGGTATTGATTATTGATGCTTATGTGAGAAGTCACTCAGTTTGATTCCATTATTGTCGATTAATAATATGAATTATTATAGCGATAATGACGTTTTGTTTTATTCGTATTATTAACGTAATAAAACAGAAACATCTTTTTATATAAAATAGAATACTTTATTAAAGTTATTCCATAAATAGAATATATTATATTTTATTATGCATAGTGTTGCATAGTGTTTTGCATAGTGTTTTGCATAGTATTGCATAGTGTTTGCATAGTAAAATGTTTTTATATAAATAGAATATATTATATTTTATTTAAAAGATTTTGCTTTAAATATGGACCGTCCGATTAAAGTAAATCAACTGGACTGTTCATGGATTAGAATTCTTATGCATTCCATTTTCCTATAAATAGAAGCTCATTCCTTCATTATTTTCTTACGAATTCATTGAAACTCTAGAGAGAAATTATAGAGAGAAGCTATAGAGAGAAAGTTATTGAAAGAAGAAGAGTATTCGCTACTTCACTACTTCTATATTAGGTTCTTTTTACGGTAAGGGGTGTTATTCTTTCTTCTTGAAGAGAACTTCATTATTCCATTCACTATTATTACATTGGAATAACTTTGTAAAAGTGGCATACCCTATACATAACTTGTATACGCTGTGGCATACCCTATACTTGGTGAAATCCTTATGTTATTCCATTGCTTATTATTACATTGGAATAACTTTGTATCTGCATTTTTACCCTATACTTGGTGACATTCTTCTATTATTACATTGGAACATCACATGCGTGTGTTTTACACCGGACTGGTTCCGCTTTTTATTATTACATTGGAACATCACATGCATGTGTTTTACAGGACTGGTTAAAATCTTTATCATTCATTGGAATATCCTATCATGTGTGTTTTACACAGGATCCAGTTCCATCTTTATTATTACATTGGAACATCCTGCCGATTGTGAATTTCACACGACACGGTTCCGTTATTATTATTCTGTTGGAATAACTTTGTCATCTGCAATACCGCATGCATGGTGATTTCTTTTGTTATTCCATTCTTTATTATACCCGGTTGGTTAAAACTTTGACTTCTATACTCCATGAAATTAGTAGAATATCCTTGATATTTGCGTTTCATCCAAAGATCTTTCATGGAAATATTCTTCCGATCATTCTTGAATTTTACTCTACTCAAAAACAAAGATATCATGTTGACAATTTGGACGTTAATAATTCATGGATTAAATAATTCTTGAACTTGTTTTATTGAATTATTATGTCATTGTCATCATCCTCATGTTATATTATGTTATCTTTGGCTTACGTGCATAGATGAACTTAGTATGATTATGACCAGGGATCATTCGGTATAATCATGACTTGATATAAATGATGTGACAAAAGTCCTCAGTGGCCTGTAATGCAGTGATGGATAGTTTTTGGTATGATTATGACCAGGGGTGATTCGGTATAGTCATGACCATTGATAATTTGATGAAAATCCTTGACCGTGGTACATGGATGATTAAATGTGGTGGTTTATTTATTAAGCTGAGTCTCAGCGATAAAAATTGATGAAAACCTTTTAAAACCTAAAAGATAGTAGACTTTATTCTCTACTTGACTCTTTTAATGGATTGCTTATTCCGCTGCAGTTAAACTGGTTGTCTATTGTATTTTATCAGTTTAACACTGTTGAAGGCTAATGATAATTTATTCTGCATTATCTTAGTCATAATATTTCTTACTGGGCTAGTTGAGCTCACCCTTTCTTTTCTTTGTTCTCTTGTGAAATGAGAACATATTTGGGGACGAGTCGGGGAACGAAGTAATGGTCCAGAGGATAGCATTAGTAGTCCTCACTATTCTGTGAAATAGTGTGATAATAGTTGTAATGAGGACTCCTTTTGAGTTTGTATAATATCTAGTAGACAATATTTGTATTCAAACTCATAGTTTATGTCGTATTGTACACGACAGTTATATTAGTAAGTTGTATTTGAATTTATGTACCATGTAAGTGGCGACTCAAGATGGGTGACGTATACCTAATTTTGGGGGCGTTACAGGGATCTAGTCCACGAGAAGGGTCAAACCGAGGATAAGTCCACAGAAATAGAAAAGTTTAAGAAGGATCTGAAAGAGAGCTCAGAGAGGCTTGCCATAGCAGAACAGGGCTGGGTACGAGAGTCACGTCGGGCTGATCTTGCAGAAGATGATCGTCGTGCGAAGAAGGCTAAACTTGTGGAGACGTACTCTACACTACAAAATGCAATGGATGCGATCGAAGATTGAGTTAGAATGTATCCAATCCAGTTTGAGGATCTACCATCATATATGCTGGATCGCAGAACGATGGCTTGCATCATGGAAGAGGAACGTAGCAAGGCTATTCAGCGCCTTAACAGACAGTGATAGTATTAGTTTAATTATGTGAAAATTATTTGGTAATTAATGATGTAAATTTCGATGTGTTTATAAACAAAGGAATATTTTGATGTTGTAAATCCTGTAGATTCTTTATCTCGGGATAGTGGATGTAAATAGCAGTGATGCTATTGATATGATGTTTTCAAAGAAGTTATGAATAAAAGATATTATTTTCTTTATCCAAAGTGTTATGTGTTATGGAATGATTACTTTCATGGGGGCAAGTTAAGTAGAAATTACTTGAAAAGAGTTGAGTAATAATCTAATGAATGTATTCTTTTTAACAGAAAATGCCTCCAAGACGTCAACCACCCAATCGAGAGAACCACCGAAGGAACCAACAACGATAATCTTTGAAGCTAACTCCATTCAAAGATTGGTGACGTTCATCGACAGCAGTGTAATCGCAAAATCAACCGCAGAATCAACCTCAGAACCAAGGTGCTACGTTTAAGGACTTCAAGGCGGTTGGACCACCAGAATTCCGTGGATCCATGAATCTAGTTGAAGCACAGACTTGGATTATGGAAATCAAGAAGGTTTTTGATGTGGCTAGGGTAGAGGAGAATTAGAAGACTACTTTTGCAATGTTTATGTTGAAAGAGGAGGCTAGCTATTGGTGGCAGGCCAACAAAACTCGGGAAGAACCAGGAGTAATGACCTGGGATAGGTTTAAGGAGTTGTTCTTCGAGACTTATTTCCCAGAGAGTTCGAAGAGTCAGCTAGAGGTCCAGTTTTTGGAGCTGAAGCAGGGAACAATGTCGGTGTCAGAATATGCCACAAAATTCAACGAGTTGGCGAGGTTTGTGCTATATCGTGTCACCTGACGACGGCGCTAAAGGCGAAGAGGTTTAGCGAGGACTGAAACCCTGGTTGTCTGAAGAGGGTCTCCCTATTCCAATTGAAGACATTTGCAAAAGATGATGGAAAAGGCGATTCTCATTTGAAAGTGGAGGCGAAAGCAGTAACAAAGCATAATCAAGAGCAAAGAAAGAAGAAAAGTGAAGGTGAAGCTAAGAGTGGTGGTAACGGTAGTAATGGCAACAACCTGAAAAGGAAGTGGAATGGGAATGGAGGAGCTGGAAACCAGCAAAGAAACCAACAAAATAAGAAGTTCGAAGCATGTGCTACGTGCGGAAAGTTTCATAAGGGAGTGTGTTTGCTGGGGAAACGAGTATGCTTTAATTGTGGCCAGGAGGGTCACATCGCCCCAAATTGCACTCAAGCTATGAAGAATGTGTGTTTTACGTGCGAATCCAAGGATCACTTTGCTCATGAATGCCCTAAGAAGAGATCTGGTGAGACAAATGGGAGCAAGGGAAATGCTAGTGGAGGTGCGTTGGCTATTGCGAGACCAACAACAACAAATAAGCCCACAGCTAGAACCTTCAACACGATTGTGCAAGATACTGTGCAATCAAAGGATGTGGTGTCAGGTATTATCCCGATCAATAATATTGATGCTTATGTATTATTTGATTCGGGTGCTACTTGCTCATTTATATCTGATGAATTTTCTATGAGATTAGGATTGCCTAGTGAAGAATTGAATTTCCCTTTAAACATAGAAATTGCGAATAAGGAAGTAGTTCTGTTAGGTTCAGATACAAGAAGCGTAGGGTGAATATTAAGGAAATATTTTGATGGTAGATTTGATTCCAATCAATTTAGGAGAGTTTGATGTTATTTTGGGAATGGATTGGTTGATCAATTATGGAGCGATAATTGACTGCCAAAAGAAATGTGTAAACCTTATGACTCCGTCAAAGGTAGTATTCAATGGTAGCAAATCGCCTAGACAAATGAGATGTCAGACGATTATGCAGGCCAATAAGTTGTTGAGTCAAGGCTGTGTGGGTAATTTAGCTTACATAGTCGATACTCAGAAGAAGGGTACGAAACTGGAAGAAATACCAGTAGTTAGGGAGTTTGTGGACGTTTTTCCAGAGGACTTGCTAGGACTTCCACCTGACAAAGAGATCGAGTTCGTAATAGACTTAGCGCCGGGAACCGATCCGATATCGAAGGCTCCGTACAGAATGGCTTCGGTGGAGATGAAAGAACTGATGGAACAACTACAGGAGCTGTTGGACAAGAAATACATTTAGCCGAGTGTGTCACCGTGGGGAGCACCTGTGTTTCTTCGTAAAAAAGAAGGATGGGTCAATGCGTCTTTGCATTGATTATAGGGAGTTAAACAAAGTCACTATTAAGAATAAATATCCATTGCCGAGAATAGATGACTTGTTTGATCAATTGAAGGGTGCTAGATATTTCTCGAAAATAGATTTGAGAAGTGGGTATCATCAACTGAAGGTAAGAAAGGAGGATGTACCGAAGACATAATTCCGAACTCGGTATGGACATTACAAATTTTTGGTGATGTCTTTTGGTTTGACAAACGCCCCTGCAGCGTTCATGGATTCGATGAACAGGGTGTTTAAACCATTTCTAGACAAGTTTGTGGTGGTGTTTATCGACGATATTCTGGTGTACTCTAGAACTCAAGAAGAACACATGGAACACTTACGTCTAACACTGGAAACGCTAAGAAAGGAAAAGTCATACGCGAAATTCTCTAAATGTGAATTCTGGTTAAAATGTGTACAATTTCTTGGGCACGTAATTAACAAGGATGGAATTTTAGTGGATCCATTAAAGGTCGAAGCTGTGATAAATTGGGAACAACCAAGAACTCCATCAGAAGTAAGAAGTTTCTTGGGATTAACAGGGTATTACAGACGATTTATCCAAGATTTCTCCAAGATTGCCACCCCGTTGACAAATTTGTTGAGAAAAGCTGTAAAATTTGTTTGGACAGAGAAGTGTGAGGAGAGTTTCCAGGAATTGAAAAAGAAGCTAAGTAGGGCACTTGTGCTGTCGTTACCAGATAATACATGAAATTTTGTGGTGTATAGTGATGCTTCACACAAGGGATTAGGGTGTGTCCTTATGTAAAACGGTAAAGTCATCGCGTATGCATCAAGACGATTGAAAGATTACGAAAAAGGGTATCCGACTCATGATTTAGAGTTGGCGGCGGTTGTGTTTTCTCTGAAGATATGGAGACACTATCTCTACAGAGAGAAATGTGAGATTTACATAGACCATAAAAGTCTGAAGTATATTTTCACACAGAAGGACCTGAACATGCGTCAAAGAAGATGGATGGAACTGATAAAAGATTATGATTGTGAGATCTTTTATCATCCAGGAAAAGCAAACGTGGTTGCAGATGCCTTGAGTAGGAAAGGCAGGGAAAAGTTGATGTTGTTAATTAATAAGGAGGAGCTTATTACAGCGATGTCAAGATTAGAGTTGGAAATCAAATTTCCAAGAGAATTCGATGACAAATGTTACCAGATGGAAGCCAGTCCAACTTTGGTGGACAAAGTGAAGAACGCTCAACTGCAGGATGAGGAATGCAGAAAAATCAGAGAAAGTGTGGTTGAGGGAAAAGAGGTGAAATACAAGATTGATACCGATGGAATGCTGAGATTTGAAGGACGAATATAGGTTCCAGCAGTACCAGAGATTAAAGAAGAAATCTTGACCAAAGCTCATAACTTGAGATATTCGATTCATCTAGGGAGTACGAAGATGTATCAAGATTTGCGGTGACATTTTTGGTGTTCAAATATGAAAAGAGACGTTGAAGAATGCGTTTCAAAGTGCTTGACATGTCAGAGAGTCAAGGTCAAGCATCAAAGACCAAGCGGGTTACTTCAACCGTTAGAGATACAAGAATGGAAATGGGAATATATCACAATGGATTTTGTGGTAGGTCTTGATCAGCTGGCAAAGTTATATGTTAAAGAGATCGTGTCGAGACATGGAGTTCCAGTATCAATTGTATCAGATAGAGATCCGAGGTTCACATCAAACTTTTGGAAGAGACTACAAGAATGTATGGGAACACAGTTGCGAATGAGTACGGCATATCACTAGCAAATAGATGGCCAAAGCGAACAAACTATTCAGACATTAGAAGATATGTTAAGAGCATACGTCATGGATTTCAAAGGAAGCTGGGATGAAAAATTACCATTGGTGGAATTTTCCTACAATAACAGTTACCACGCTAGCATCGGCATGTCGCCTTACGAGGTGTTATACGGCAGAAAGTGCAGAACTCCACTGTGCTGGGATGAAGTTGGAGAACGTCAACTATTAGGACCAGAACTGGTACAACAAACTGCTGAGGTTGTCCAACTCATCAGAACAAGATTGATAGTTGCTCAAGACAGACAAAAGAAATATGTTGATCAACACAGACAAGATCGTGTATTTGACATAGGAGATTACGTGTTCCTAAAAGTTTCTCCTTGGAAGGGGAAGATTCAATTTGGTAAAAAGGGGAAACTAAGTCCGAGATTTATTGGACCCTTCGAAGTGCTGTGAAAGGTTGGAGAGGTAGCTTACAAGGTAGCTCTACCTCCAGAATTGCAAAACATTCATAATGTTTTTCACGTGTCGATGTTACGACCGTATAAACCTGATTACAAGCACGTAATTGAGTATGAACCATTACATTTTGAGAAAGACTTGTCCTATGAAGAGGTTCCTATCCAGATAGTCGACAGGAAAGAACAAGTGCTCAGGAATAAAGTGATACCTTCTATGAAGGTAGTATGGAGGAACCACAATGTCGAAGAGGCCATGTGACGCCCCCAAAATAGGTATACATCACCTATTCTGAGTTGTCAATACATGGTACAGAAACAACTACAACTTTATTATTACAACAGTAAAACTGTGAGTTTGAATACAAATATTATCTTCTAGACAATATCTATACTCAAATAAATCCTCATCACATTTATTGATACATTATTTTACAAAAATGGTGAGGACTACTAAACAATCCTTTCTAAAACCTTCATTCCATACCCAGGCTCGTACTCGCATTATATTCTCGCCTCACGAGAAGAAAAATGGAACAAAAAGGAAAAGGGTGAGCTCAACTAGCCCAATAAAGAATATTATGACTAAGATAATATACAACAAATTACGTTAGTCTTCAACAGGAAAAAATCTAATAGAATACAATAGACAACAAATTTTAAATCAATATTCGCAATGAAATAATAATTCATTAGAAGAGTTAAGTAGAGAATGCAAACTACTATCTTCTATGTATGAATTTAAAAGTTCATAAATCTATCTTTTATCCCTGTAACATCAATCAATATACATCGGAATCAAATATTCATCTTTGCACCACAGCCAAAGATATTCATCGATTGGTCATGTTCATCTAAACACTGTTCATCTTTGTACTACTGCCCAAAGATATTCTTCGAGAAATCATTCATCTTTGCACTCTGTGCCAAAGATATTCAATAATATCATCATTTAAGACCGAGGATGATGAAAAATATTTTTAAAGAAAGCGAATCCGATTGAAACAAAATGACAAGGATTAAAGATTAAGGATTAAGTACTTTGTTTTATCCATGTTCAAAAATACCTCAAAAATAATCATAGTGGTGTAAAATTCAAGAATGATCAAAGCATGGATACAATCAAAGCTAGTATCCAGAATAGATATTTTGGACAAAAAGAAGAAATTTTATTTTTAAATTGAATAGTGTCAGATATCGTGAATAGTGTCGTATACGTGAATAGTAACTCCGACACCTAAAGATAGAAATTCCACAAAAAACATCTTCACGCTTCATGAATAGTACACATGAATAGTAACTCGTGAATAGTAACTCATGAATAGTAACTCATGAATAGTAATTCATGAATAGTAACCCCGACATGAAAAAGTTCCAAATTTGATAAAAAGTTCCAACCAATATTTCCAAGATAATGATATTGAAGAAATAATATCATTTGAGAAGAAAATAACATCCCTTACCTCGAAAGATTAGTACTTCTAAATTTGGAATACAGGGTATAGTCTTTGAAGGAACTTGCACCGTCTAACAATACTCAAAGTATACTCACAAGAATACGCTCAATATATCGAGAGAAATAGAGAGAAACTTGGGTTTACGGTGTTTTTCAATTCTAACCTAAGCACCCTATTTATAGGAAAATGCTTAGAACACCAAAAAGAAAATTGAATATAATATTAATATATTTTTCACATTTTCTTTAGCCCTATAGACAACTGATCTCAGCCCATTTGAATCACATGTGAGGCCAACTTAGTTGTAAAAAATGTTTTTCTCAAAATAATTAACTAAAACTCCCAAAAATTAATTATTTCGGAACTTCGAAACTTCAATAATTCATAATAAATAGCGCTTTCATCAGAAAATTCGAATCTCGCGAGTTTTTATAGGAAATTCAATTCTCTACAACTTTACAGAAGAAAGTTTTTCCAAATTCCAAATAGAAATTGATCGAAATCCACAAACGGGCAATTTTACAAGCTATAATCAAATTTCGGTCAATAATTGTGTCCACCAACACACAAAACATGTGTTAAACATTTAATGCCACAAAAATACCCTTCCTCCACATATACTCATATATCCCACATTCATTGTAAAAATATCATCGTTAATATATTATTAAAATAATATATTTAAATGAATTATTTTATCAGAAAAAGATAAAATATTAATTTTCAACAATTGTCACATTAAAAATTTTCTCCATCTATATCCTCATAAAATCAATATTTTCCTCATCATATAAATCAATAATTAATTATTCATAAATAATAGTACAGAATCACATTATTGACAACCAGGCAGTTCCCAGGAAAGAGGGGGATTTCTAATAAGAATTTCTTCTTACTGGCGCGCAATTAGGTGACCAAACCTCTTCTTAGACAGAACTTTCTAGACATTGCCAATAATGTTATCTAATAATATTATTCAGATAATATGAATTATTGCTTCGATAATGAAAAATACTGTGTAATGACAATTATTGAAACAACAACAATATAAAATATCAATATGACAATTATTAACTCGATAAAATCTTTGAGCGATAATTATCGTAACCATTATTGAGTAGTGCCTTCTTACGTAAGAATCAATAATTGGTGCAATACTGGTAATCTTCTTGTGTTTTAACCACGGGTATTTTAACGATGATTAATGAGTAACAACCACGCCGTTATTTTTAAACAACTTATATTTGTCGTTTTCTTCATCCAATCGCTTTCAAGTTATGGGGCCCACACATGGTCGCTGGCCGTCGCATACGAATATTCCGGCGATCTGAATATTCCACGACCAAACGAATATTCCCAAACAACAATGAATATTTTATAACCACTTACTTATTTTAAAATATTTGCGTATTTTACCCCTAACTATCCACATTAATCAAATCAACCCTTACTATTTCAAAATAATAAATAGAGAAAATTAAATTTCATTAATAATAAGTTGGGGTCTTACAACCTCCCTCCTTATGAAATTTCGTCCTCGAAATTGACGTCGACGATACACAGTGTTTGAAAAGGTGAGGATACCTCGCTTTCATTTCCGTTTCAATTCCTGGTCATTTCCTCTATAGCATGATTCCTCCACAAAACTTTAACTTGTGGTATGACCTTTCTTGCGTAGGACATGCTCCTTCCTATCCAAGATCTTGTGGTACCTCCTCACACGTTAAGTCTTGACTATCTCGTCCGGTTCTAACTCTATAACGTGGTTCGGGTCTTTCATATATTTACAAAGTACAGATATGTGAAACACATTATGAACATGAGACATACTCGGAGGTAACGCGAGTCTATAGGCTACATTTCCTACTCGGTCAAGAATTTGAAATGGACCAATAAATCGTGGATTGAGCTTTCCACTCTTCCCAAATCTTGTAACTCCCTTCCATGGAGCAACTCGCAACAATACATGATCCCCTACACTAAATTCCACGTCCTTTCGATGAAGATCCGCATAACTCTTTTGTCGATCTTGTGTCGTTTGCATACGTTGTCGAATCATTTGGATCTTTTCTGTAGTCATACGTACCAACTCGGGTCCCAACAGTGTTGCTTCACCCACCTCGTCCCAACATACTGGAGAGCGACACTTTCGTCCATATAATGCTTCAAATGGAGCTACACCTATACTTGCCTGATAACTGTTGTTGTAGGAAAATTCCACTAATGGTAAATACTTATCCCAACTGCCCTTGAAGTCTAGGACACAGAGTCTTAATAAATCTTCAAGAGTTTGAATAGTCCTTTTTGATTGTCCGTCCGTTTGAGGATGGTATGCCGAACTGAATCGTAAATCCATGCCCATAGCTTTTTGCAAGCTAACCCAAAATCTTGAAGTGAATCTTGGGTCACGATCCAAAACTATGGATACAGGCATGCCATGCAACCTCACAATCTCATTCACGTACATACTAGCAAGACGTTCAAGTGAATAAGTCTCCTGGATCGGCAAGAAATGAGCAGACTTGGTTAATCTATCAACAATAACCCAAATAGCATTGATGCCCGAGAAACCAAGTAGGAAGACCCATAACGAAATCCATGGTAATGTGTTCCCACTTCCATTTCGGAATCTCAAGTGGTCGAATAGCGGACCCTTAGGTACCGGATGCTCCGCCTTTACACGTTGACAAGTTAAACACATTGAGATAAACTTTGCAATCTCTCTCTTCATATTGTTCCGCCAAAATGTATGTCGAAGATCACGATACATTTTAGTACTTCCAGGATGTATTGCAAATGGTGTATTGTGTGCCTCCATCATAATCTTGTACTTCAAATCAGTCGTTAGGAACACAAAGTCTAGAGTGGACTCAAGTATTCCTTCTTCATCAATTCTCGCCCTTAGGAATAGCTCCTTCTTGTACTTTCTTCTTCATACACATCGGCTCTGCGGGTCGGTGGCTTGAGCAACCTTAACTTTTTCTATTAAAGTTGGCTCTGTCGTATACTTGACATCATCGCACTCATTCTCGCATATGGTCTTCTACTCAACGCGCGTCGGCTACCACGTTCGCTTTTCTATGATGGTATTGAATAGTGTGGTCGTAGTCTTTCAATAGCTCGAGCCAAGCGTCATTTGCCGCATGTTGAGTTCTTTTGAGTGAAGAAATATTTAAGGCTTTTATGGTGCGAATATATCTCAACTTTCTCCCCATATAGATAGTGCCTCCATATCTTTAGTAGCAACGATTCACGCTAACTCTAGATCATGAGTAGGATAATTCCTCTCATACTCTTTAAGTTGTCATGAGGCATAGGCTATGACTTTCCCACGTTGCATGAAAACACATCCTAACCCTTTGCACGAAGCATCATTGTAGATAACAAATCCATCCGAACCGGATGGTATTGTTAGAACAGTCTTGAAATAAGTCTCCTCTTAAGCTCTTGGAAACTCTTCTCGCATTCTTCACTCCAAACGAATTTTGTATCCTTAGGAGTTAGGCGAGTTAATGGAGTAGCGATTCGAGAAAACCCTTCCACGAATCTCCGATAATAACCGGCTAAGCCCAAAAGCTACGTACTTGATCACCGACGGTAGCTCTCCCAACTTTGTATTGCTTCAATCTTCGTCGGATCAACGGATACTCCATGTTTCGACACCACGTGCCCAAGGAATGCTACTTCCTCGAGCCGAACTCGCATTTCTTCAATTTGGCATATAGTTTGTTTTCACGAAGCCTTTGGAGTACCGACTTCAAATGGTGCTCATGATCTTCACGACTTTTGGAATATATAAGGATGTCATCAATAAAGACAACAACGAAGGCCGATCCAAATATTCCTTGAATACTCGGTTCATCATATCCATGAAAGCCGCATGAGCATTAGTCAATCCGAAAGACATGACTAAGAATTCATAATGCCCATCCAGGAGTTCGAAGGCGTCTTTGGAATATCCTCGATTCTAATCTTCAAATTTGATGATATCCGTAAGCGAAGATCGATTTTGAAAAGAATTGCCCTTGCAAGCTGGTCAAACAAGTCATCAATACGAGGTAGAGGATACCTATTCTTGATGGTGACATGGTTCAATTCAGATAGTCAATACAAAGTCGCATACTCCGTCTTTCTTCTTTACAAATAAAGCAGAGGAGCACCCCAAGGAGATGTACTAGGACGAATGAAACCGATGTCCAACAATTCTCGTAGTTGGACCTTTAACTCTGAAGTTCAATAGGAGCCATTCGATATGGGGTTTTAGAAATGGGCTTTGTGCGGGATCAAGATCAATAAAGAATTCAACTTCACGTTCGGGGTAGCCAAGGAAGTTCTTGAGAAATACGTCGGAAAGTCAATAACAACAGAATATTATTCAAATTTAACGTGTCTTTATTCAAATCCATAACATGGGCTAAGAAAGCTTGACATCCGTTTTTCAATAAGCGAATAGCTTTATGATTAGATATAGCGGTGATTGATTTTAATGGTTTAGTTGCTTGAATTTGTATAACGGGTTGGTTAGGAATATGAAAACTAACAACCTTACGAAAACAATCAATTTTGGCATGATGAGTAGTTAACCAATCAATCCTAAAATCACATCAAAAGCAAGTATCTTTAAAGAGATAAGGTCAACGGGTAAGGTGATGGTGCCAACTTGAATCAAACAAGATTTATAAGCGGTGGATGTGATGAAAGTTTCTCTAACGGAGTTTCCACGAGATAGGTCAAAGTCTAATTTCTCCGAGTCAAGTTTAAGCGTTGAGCACATGCAGGAGAGATAAATGAATGGGTAGCAAGGTATCAAGTAAGGTATAAACTTTGCAAGAATTTATAAATAGCTTACCCGTGATCACCTCGTTTAGGTTCCTCGCATTTTGACGATCCACAACAAACGCTCTTCCGGAATCGTTGACTTTGACTTTTTTTGGGACGATCTTTTGAATCACCGTCCCCATTGAACTAGGTTTCGCTCTCTGCATAATCTCGGCGATATGTCCTTCCTTTCCACAATTATAGCATACCTTGAACTGTTGGACGGTTTGGTGATATGTCCCTCTTTCTCGCATTTATAGCATATGACCGGTGGTAATTCTCCTCCCTTAGAACCGATTCTTTCGCCAAAGACCTTGTCGTCTTCATATGGTCGTTGTTAAATCTCCTCTTTTAAAATCTCCTCCTAACTCGCTTCTTCTATTTTCATGGCCATGATTACCACCAGAGTGGTTACCATTTTGTTGTAAAATCTGCTTTTCTCTCATTTGGTTATCATTATTACATTGTTCGCTATCTACGGTACAATCTGGTTGTGTTCCCTCGGTTGGACCGTACAGATTCGTTATCTCGCTCTAATAATTGAGCCACATTTATAACATCTGAATAGAGAGAAAGTTTATGAGAAATGAGATCTTGACGTATCTGGGGTTTCAAACCTCTAAGAAACATCCGCGTCATCGTTCCTCATTCTCCACCAAATGAGGTGCAAACTGGATAACTCTGTAAACTTTGCCTCGTCTTGAGACACCGTCATGTTGTTTTGCTCTAATCGATGAACTCCACTTCCTTCATATGACGAACACTTTCGGAAAGTATTTGTCATTAAATAGTTCAAACGTTTCCCCAAGAGACATCTTTGAGTCTTGTTTGGATGGGGTGCGCTTCCTGAGACTCCACCGATGGTACGCCTCGCCCACGGAACATAAAGGTGGCGAATAGAACCTTCATTCCTCCGTGCATCCCAAGACATCGAATATCTTGGTAATTTGCTTGACCCATGTTTCCGCCATGATCGGATCTGGCTTTCCCTTAAATTCGGTGGTCCCAACTCTTTGAAGCCGCTTGGGTTGTGACAACCCGTGAATGCTATCATTTCCTCCTCTGTATTTTGAACACGAGTCTCCTCGTCTGATTTTGCATGAACCGCAAAAAGCTTCTAAACATCCCTCGTTCATCATCCGGTCGGTGGTGTTGTTCACGGGGAGGAACATTGCCGACTGTTTACGTTCTCCTCGTTGGTGAGTACTGAGCGTCTCCACGGTCTCATTTCCATTGTTAATATTCTCAATTCGACATTCTCAAATCGTTGTCATAAAACAAGGGTTAATTAAGGAAATCAATATATCACATAATATCCTTATATCTTGACCAACTAAAAAATAAGCTTAGGTAGGACACACTAGCGAAGGATTTACTCGTCTCTCCCCGCTAGTTCTATTCCCGATCTCCGCCAAATATCATATCCTAAGCTCGATACCAACTGTGGACGCCCCCAAAATAGGTATACATCACACATTACGAGTTGTCAATACATGGTATGAAAACAACTACAACTTTATTATTACAACAGTAAAACTGTGAGTTTGAATACAAATATTATCTTCTAGACAATATCTATACTCAAATAAATCCTCATCACATTTATTGATACATTATTTTACAAAAATGGTGAGGACTACTAAACAATCCTTTCTAAAACCTTCATTCCATACCCCGACTTGTACTCGCTATATTCTCGCCTCCTGAGAAGAAAAATGGAACAAAAAGGAAAAGGGTGAGCTCAACTAGCTCAGTAAAGAATATTATGACTAAGATAATATACAACAAATTACCGTTAGTCTTCAACAGGGAAAAATCTAATAGAATATAATAGACAACAAATTTTAAATCAATATTCGCAGCGGAAATAATAATTCATTAGAAGAGTTAAGTAGAGAATGCAAACTACTATCTTCTATGTATGAATTTAAAAGTTCATCGTCTATCTTTTATCCCTGTAACATCAATCAATATACATCTGGAATCAAATATTCATCTTTGCACTACAGGCCAAAGATATTCATCAGTTGGTCATGTTCATCTAAACACCTGTTCATCTTTGCACTACGGCCAAAGATATTCTTGAGAAATCATTCATCTTTGCACTCTGGGCCAAAGATATTCAATAATATCATCATTTAAGACCGAGGATGATGAAAATATTTTTTAAAAAAGCGAATCCGATTGAAACAAAATGACAAGGATTAAGGATTAAGGATTAGTACTTTGTTTTATCCATGTTCAAAAATACCTCAAAAATAATCATAGTGGTGTAAAATTCAAGAATGATCAAAGCATGGATACAATCAAAGCTAGTATCCGAATAGATATTTTGGACAAAAGAAGAAATTTTATTTTTAAATGAATAGTCTTGATATATCGTGAATAGTCTTAGTATACGTGAATAGTAACTCAGACACCAAAAGATAGAAATTCCACAAAAAACATCTTCACGCTTCATGAATAGTACTCGTGAATAGTAATCGTGAATAGTAACTCATGAATAGTAACTCGTGAATAGTAACTCATGAATAGTAACCCGAGCATGAAAAAGTTCCAAATTTGATAAAAAGTTCCAACCAATATTTCAAAGATAATGATATTGAAGAAATAATATCATTTGAGAAGAAAATAACATCCTTACCTCGAAAGATTAGTACTTTAAATGAATAATCTAGGGTATAGTCTTTGAAGGGAACTTGCACCGTCTAACAATACTCAAAGTATACTCACAAGAATACGCTCAATATATCGAGAGAGAAATAGAGAGAAACTTCGGTTTTACGGTGTGTTTTTCAATTCTAACCTAAGCACCTATTTATAGGAAAATGCTTAGAACACCAAAGCGAGAAAATTGAATATAATATTAATATATTTTTCACATTTTCTTTAGCCCACCTTAGACAACTGATCTCAGCCCATTTGAATCACATGTGAGGCCAACTTAGTTGCAAAAACATTTTTCTCAAAATAATTAACTAAAACTCCCAAAAATTAATTATTTGAACTTGAACTTCAATAATTCATAATAAATAGCTCTTTCATCGGAAAATTGAATCTAGCTTAATTTTTATAGGAAATTCAATTCTCTACAACTTTGCAGAAGAAAGTTTTCCAAATTCCAAATAGAAATTGGAAAGAAATCCACAAAGCAGGCGATTTTACAATTTATAATCAAATTTGATTCAATAATTGTGTCCACCAACACACAAAACATGTGTTAAATATTTAATGCCACAAAAATACCCTTCCTCCTCATATACTCATATATTCCACATTCATTGTAAAATATCATCGTTAATATATTATTAAAATAATATATTTAAATGAATTATTTTATCGAAAAAGATAAAATATTAATTTTCAACAATTGTCACATTAAAATTTTCTCCATCTATATCCTCATAAAATCAATATTTTCCTCATCATATAAATCAATAATTAATTATTTATAAATAATATTACGTAATCACATTATTGACAAACCAGTGCGGTCCTCAGGAAAGAGGGGCTTTCAATAAGAATTTCTTCTTCATCTTGGCGCGCAATTAGGTGACCAAACATCTCATTAGACGTAACTTTCTAGACATTGACAATAATGTTATATAATAATATTATTCGAGATAATATGAATTATTGCTTCGATAATGAAAAATCTTTGTGTAATGACAATTATTGAAACAACAAAGAATATAAAATATCAATATGACAATTATTAACTCGATAAAATAATCGAGCGAGAATTATCGTAACCATTATTGAGTAGTGCCTTCTTCTACGTAAGAATCAATAATTAGTGCAATACCGCAGTGTCATCGTGTTTTAACCACGGGTATTTTAACAAGATTAATACAGAATAACCACGCCATAGTTATTTTTAAACAACTTATATTTGTCGTTTTCTTCATCCAATCGCTTTCAGTTATGGGCCCACACACATGGTGCATGGCCGTCATCATCGAATATTCCCCGAAGATCTTAATATTCCACGACCAAACGAATATTCCCCGACAACAATGAATATTTTATAACCACTTGCTTATTTTGAAATATTTGCGTATTTTACCCCTAACTATCCACATTATTCAAATCAACCCTTACTATTTCAAAATAATAAATAGAGAAAATTAAATTTCATTAATAATAAGTTGGGGTCTTACAGGCCACGTGGGAACTCGAAGCTGAAATGATGAAGAATTACCCTGAGTTATTTGTTTAATCTATGTCTTTAATTCTGGGGACATAATCTTTGTAAGTAGGGGAGAATGTGATGAATGAATTATTTGAATTGTGATTCTGGGGACAGAATCCTTGTAAGGAGGGAATGATGTAACATTCTAGAATTTTAATTGTTATATTAAATATTTATTGAATTAATTAAGTATTTAATGGATGTGTTTATTGTTGAATAAATAATTGTTCAAATTTGATTTGATGTGGTTAATTATTTGTTAAGTAAATAATTAAGGAAATTAATTATTTTTGCAAATTTAATTTAATTATTAAGTTAGAGTTTTGATTAAATAAATTATTATATTTTAATTTAAAGTTGTAAATTAAAAAGGATGTGTTGGTTGATTAAATATAGTTATAATTATATAGAAAATTATAATTTGGTGGTATTGAGTTATGTGTAAAAGTGATGTAATAAATTGTTTTTAGAATTAATTTAATTTAGTAAAGTGTGACAAATAACTTCTTTTAAAGTAGTTATTAAAATAACTTAAAGGGGTTGTAATTCCGTTTTTCCAAACAAGGCCTATTGCTTATTAAGCCTTTAATCTATTTAAGTTTTATCAAACAGGGTGTTAGGATTAATGGGTTATTTTTTTTAGTTAGTAACCAAACAAGCCTTATGGCTTTTGATTTCAAAATTCACATAACTGATATCAGTTATGTTTATAATTATATTATATAATTAATATATATAATATCTATATACGTTATTTGTTAAGACGTATGTTAGAGGAGAGAGGTTAGAGAGAAGAAAGAAAACTCAGAGGAAGAAGAAGAGAAGAAGAAGAAAAGAAGAGAGAAAGGAAGGCTAGAGATTGGAGAAGGAGAGGCTTAAGAGTAGAAAAGAATAGCCATATCATCTTCTATCAAGGTATTCTCCTATTTCTTTTAGTTTTAAAAGTTTAGTTTTTTATCTTCCCAAATTCTCTGTAGAATCTTTGTGTAAGCATGAATTATTGTTGTTATGTGGCTTTATATTGGAAACTAGTGATGTTAAAATGATTTTCATAAGTTATAGTCAATAAATTGGTAGTATGTATATGTTTATGAAGAAAACATTTTTTTTTTACAAAGAGTTTTGTGTATATATATATATTGTTTGGTTTAAGGTAGAAATTAAGGTTTTATTTGTTGTTTAGTTGATAAATTAATTATTTAATTTGGTATAGTACGTATATACTTTGATAAAATACTTTGAATTAACTATTTTGGTTGAAAAACAAAATTACGTATTGATTTTCATTGAAAATATCAAAAAGTGAGTTTTTATCAAAAATAGTGAAATTGGATGTTTTAAATTTGTTGTTTATGTTGTTTTTTAGGAAGAATCATGTTTAGAGTCTTTGAAATATGTTTATATGAAGTCTCTATATGATTTATATGCTATTTGGTCTGTTAGAAACGAGCTTGTAGGCCAAAATTGGCTTTTGTTCATCTTTATTCTTTGGTCGTCATCTGTCGAGGTTCTGGTAGTCGTTGCGCCAAGTATGGACTAGCTTGATACATCATGGCGCCGCATGACCCCATTGCCATGTCATGACGCCATACTTTCCTATTGCAGTGCGACCCACAATGATGTAAAGCGTGGCACCGCAGTATGAGTTAATGAGAATGGTCTGACAGTGTACTTTTTGTACACAAAATTTTAAGAAAAGTTATGTGATGATAGTAGGACTGCTAAATGTTGATTTTAGTATTTCTATACTATGAATAAGTATGTTATTAACGATTAACTTGTGTTATAACTGAATTATGTGATTAAAAATCCAATTTTTAAATGATGGACGTACTTAGTTATGTTTGTAAGATAGTAATGGCTAACTATGTCATGATGACATATGTTTATAGGATATTGTGATTCGTATTGATTTGGTTTAGCCTACGAGCAAGGCAAGTTCTCTAACTCTACTTTTAAAATTGTGCAAGCGCTTAAATTGTTCTTTGAGCAAGTGTTCTAATCCATGATCTTGATTGAATCATTTGTTTCCAATATAATAATGCAAAATTTCTAATTCTTTATCTTGTTAAACTATTTATTGTTTCAATTCGATTACCTTATGAATGATGCAAGCTTTCTAAACTTTGGTTTAATGTTAACAAGTTATTCTTGTATTTAACTTGTTGTTTAGCATGCACAACTATTTATACTAATGTTGAGCAATTTCGTCGTTCAAACTGTTATGCATGCTTAGTACTCAATTCTATTTAACCTTGACTTAATATTGTTCAAGCAAGGCATGTTATAGTTATTCAAAGTATATGCTATTAGATTATTCCTAAAGCATGATTTTGGTTTACCATGTTGATTCAATTATGATTATTCTATAATATAATGTTATTAATTCAACTAGTCCTCTAGTTGATGATCGTTGAACTTCAAATTACACTTAAAAGCTTATCCAAACAAAACTCTCTTTGGTACGGACTTGTACTCCAAATACTGAGATGAACAACCCTATTATTATTAGGGGATAACTTACGCGTAGCATTAAATGTTTGTGCACAATACATGGTACGAAGGGCTGATCCCCCTAAGTACGAGGAGTCCTTATAGTCTTATGACTGTTAAAGTTGGAGTTGAAAGATTACTCGCAACTGTGGACATAGTTCATGGTCTTATGACCCTCAGTTATATTTATTCCACATTTTAGATTTCAGTTCCTGATTATTGTTGATAGAGTACTATTCATTCTTGATGAGCCTATTATTGGCAGTTATTATTGCTATACTCCTGTTGATTTCATATTGTATCCAGTGAGCAATTATTTTTCTCACTCTTGCATATTTATAAACTCATTGCAACTAAAGAGGAGAAGGTAGATGAACCTTCGACTAGCAAAGGAAAGGGAAAAATGTACAAGTGATGAAGACTTGTAATTTTACTTTGATTGAGATGTTATATTTTTATTATGATGATCTTAGACTTGGTTTTAATGAAGTTTATTTAATTTCCGCATTTGAATGATTGTATTTAAAGGTTAGATAACCTGGGAGATTTTATTATGTAACCCTTTAATGGGAAAGGTTTTATTTATCCAGTTTTATTGTGATTGGGTAGTTAGATATGAATGTTTGATTAAGTGAACACCAGATCTTGTGGGAATGAAGTACCTGGATTTGGGGGTGTCACAATATTCGTACGATGGCACAATCATTGGTGGACCCCACAACAGAAGTATTGTCATAGTTAGAAAATGACAGAATTATCTTTTTATAAAAATAACGGCGAAATTGTTACCATTAAAACTGTTGAACTACCCGGTAGTAAAAGTGCTGTAATACGCGTGGTTGTATAGTAGCACACAGTATTGATTATTGATGCTTACGTGAAAAGTCACTCAGTTATACTTAATTATTGCTACAGTAATTGTTACATCATATCTCTCATGTTATTGATTCAATTATTATCACAGTATCATCTATATAATATGTTATACTATTAAATCAATAATTGAGACGAAAAAGTTATTCATATTATTTTTTGCAATATTGACAATGTCTAGAAGTTCTGTCAAGGAGAGGTTTAGTCACCTAATTGCGCGCCAATAAGGAAAAATCCTTATCGGAAAGCCCCCTCTTTCTTGGGAACGACCTGGTTGTTAAATATTGTGAATTATAATATTAATGATGAATAAGTTCGTGTTGATTAAAGATGAAATTGATAGTTCTATTGTGTTGGAATTATTAGTGTTAGTGAAAATTGACATTTATTTCGATAATAATTGATGTCTGGAGGTTATATTGACCAATCGGATAATTAATCGGATAAATGAGCAATTAATTGCTATTAATTCACATGATTAGAACTATTGAGTCACATGATTTACTATTGATTCACATTATTTACTATTAGGGGAGGTGGTGCAAGTTTGATAATAATTACAGGACTAAATTAAAAATGAAGAAAAAGAGGAAGGTATTATACTATAATATTTTGAGGCCCAAAATGTGCAATTATTGAAACTATATTTTCCTATAAATAGAAGCTCATTCTTCCTTCATTTCTCACCAATTCACTAAGTCTCACAAGAGCAATTATTATAGAGAGAAAGAAGAAGAAAAGTCTTCTACCTCACTATTCTAGTATCCAGTCTTCTTCTGAGGTAAGGGGTATTATTCTTTCGTATTCATGAAGAGAGATATTTTCTTTCAATACTCGTAAGGGTTGTTATTCCATTCTTTATTATTATGTTGGAATAACTTGCATCTATGCGCAATCCGCATACATGGTGAAATTCTTCATTATTCCATTCTTTATTATTACATTGGAATAACTCCGCCTATACTGATGGTCTAACGACGTACGGTGAATTTTTTGTTATTCCATTCTTTATTATTCTGTTGGAATATCATATCTATTCGGATTACGCATGACCTGGTTCCCTTCTTTATTATTCTATTGGAATATCCTGTCTGTGCGGATTACGCATGACATGGTTCCATTCTTTATTATTTTGTTAGAATAACCTGTCTGTGCGGTCTATCGCATGCCTGGTGAATTTCTTTGTTATTCCATTATTTATTATTCTGTTGGAATAACCTGTCTGTGTGGACTACCGCATGCACGGTGAATGATCCTTCGTATTCATTCCTTATTAAATTGTGGAAATGATCTGTCTACGTGGATTACCGCATGGCAGGTGAAAATCCATTTGCAGTTTCGTATATTCTATTATACTCGTATGAGATATCATTTCTTTTGTACTCGTCATGGAATATCATTTTCTTTGGTATTTTTCTTTTATGAGTTACTATTTATGGGTTACTATTCACCTAGTTACTATTCACTCTAGTATTATTCACTCAGGTATTCGAAGCACTTTTCATGCCGGAGTACTATTCATGAGTTACTATTCACAAGTTAATATTCACCTGATTACTATTCACTCTAGTATCATTCACTCAGGTATTCAGGACACTTTTCGTGTCGGGTTACTATTCACGGGGTACTATTCTCAAAGTACTATTCACAGAGTACTATTCACCCAAAAAATATATTTCTTTTCTGTCCAAATTATTTTTGGTACATGAATATTATTCTTAAATTTTACTCTACAAAGCAGTATCATGTTGACAATTTGGACGTTATTGATTTCTGGATAAATTAAATTATAAATCTTTAAAATTTATCCTTAAACTTGTTTTATTGAATTATTATGTCATTGTCATCATCTTCATGCTTATATTGTGATTAAAGTCGTCTTTGGCTTACGTGCATAGATGGACTTGGTATGATATTGACCAGGGATTATTCGGTATAATCATGACCGTAATGTGACGAATGATGTGGTAAAACTCATCATTGGCCTGTAGTTCATTGATGGACAGTTGTTGGTATGATTATGACCAGGGATTATTCGGTATAATCATGACCATTTATGATTACATGAATATCCTTGGCTGTGGTGCAGGGATGATTCGATGATGTAGTTTATTTATTAAGCTGAGTCTCAGCGATAAAGTTGATGAAAAACTTTTTAAATCATAGAAGGTAGTAGATTTTATGCTCTACTTTACTCTTTTAATGGATTGCTTATTCTGTTGCAGTTATTGATCTAAAACTTGTTGTCTATTGTATTCTATCAGTTGTTATACTGTTGAAGGCTAAGGATAATTTATTCTGCATTATCTTAGTCATAATATTTCTTCTCAAGGCTAGTTGAGCTCACCCTTTCTTTCCTTTATTCTTCTTGAAATGAGAATATAGCTGGGACGAGTCGGGGAACAGATTGACGGTCCAGATGGTTGTTTTAGTAGTCCTCACTATTCTGTGAAATAGTGTGGTAATAATTATAACGAGGACTCCATTGAGAGTGGAAATTGTCTAAGAAGGCAATATTCTTGTTAAAACTCTCAACTATGTTTTGTCGTATATTACCCGACAGTTGTATAATTAAGTTTGTATTTGATTTATGTACCATGTATGTGATGCCCCCAAAATAGGTATACATCACCTGTTCTGAGTTGTCAAATATATGGTACAGAAACAACTACAACTTTATTAATACAGTTGTCGTGCAAAATACGACAACACTTAAATTGTGAGTTTAAATACAAATATTGTCTTCTAGACAATATCCACACCCAAATAAGTCCTCATTACAATTATTGATACATTATTTTACAAAAAAAATGATGAGGACTACTAAAACAACTTCTAGAACCATCATTCCATACCCCGACTAGTACGCACTACATTCTCGCCTCTTTAGAAGAAAAATGGAACAAAAAGGAAAAGGGTGAGCTCAACTAGCCCAGTAAAGAATATTATGACTAAGATAATATAAAACAAATTATCTTTAGTCTTCAACAAGGAAAAATCTGAGAGAATATAATAGACAACAAGTTTCAGATCAATATTCGTAGCGAAAATAATAATTAATAGAAGAGGTATGTAGAGAGTGAAATCTACTATTATCTATGAATTTAAAAGTTCATCATCAATATTTTATCCCTGTAACATCAAGCAATATACATCTTAAATCAAATATCCATCTTTGCACTACAGGCCAAAGATATTCATCATTTGGTCATGTTCATCTCAACACCGGTTCATCTTTGCACTACGGGCCAAAGATATTCAGCATAAAATCATTAATCTTTGCACTACAGGCCAAAGATATTCAATTATATCATCATTTAGGACTGAGGATGATGAAAAATATTTTAAAGAAAACGAATCCAGTGAAACAAAAGAATAAGTATTAAGGATTCGTCTTTCGGTTTATCCATGTCAAAAAAAAATACCTCATAAATAATCATAGTAGAATAAAATTCAAGAATGATCAAAACATGGATACAATCAAAGCTAGTATCCACAATAGATATTTTGGACGAAAAACAAAAATTTAATTTTTTTGTGAATAGTACCGTATTCATGAATAGTGTCTTATACATGAATAGTACCGTATTTATGAATAGTGTCGTATACATGAATAGTAACCCCGACACAAGAAGTTCCAAATTTGATTAAAAGTTCAGATCAATACTTCGGCATAATGATACTGAAAGAAATAATATCCCTTACCTCGAAAGAATAGTACTTCTGGCTGGAATACTAAATATAGTGCTGAAGGGAACTTGCACCATATAACAACACTCAAAGTATCAAAATACTCACAAGAATACGCTCAATATATCGAGAGAGAAAACTTTAGTGTCTGGTGTGATTTTCAATTCTAACCTAAACACCCTATTTATAGGAAAATGCTTAGAACACCAAAGCAGAAAATTTAATATAATATTAATATATTATATATAAATTCTTACACACACATTCTAAGATTTGAATTCAGCCATGCTTGACAACAAATAAGCCCACCAAACATATCAAAAACGTTTTTCTTTTAAAATAAATTTAAAACTTTTAAAAAATAATTATTTCGGAACTTCAGAACTTCAATAATTCATAATAAATAGCCCTTTTTTTAGAAAAGTTTGAACCTCATGTCCTTTTTATAGGAAATTTCATTATTTACAACTTTACAGAAGAAAGTTTTTCCAAATTCCAAACAGAAGTTGACCGAAATCCACAAACGGGCGATTTTACAAGCTATAATCAAATTTCAGTCAAGAAATGGGGTCCACCGACATGTTTAGCATGTTTTTAACATTTATTGCAACAAAAATACTCTTCCTCCTCATATATCCCACATTCATTGTAAAAATATCACCATTATATTATTAAAATATAATAATATATTTAAATGAATTATTTTATCAGAAAAAGATAAAATATTAATTTTCAATAATTGTCACATTAAAAATTTTCTCCATCTATATCCACATAAAATCAATATTTTCCTCATCATATAAATCAATAATTAATTATTCACAAATAATATTACAGAATCACAATAATCGACAACCAGTGCGGTTTCACAGGAAAGAAGGGCTTTCAATAAGGATTTCTCCTTCTTGGCACGCAATTAGATGACCAAACCTCTCCTTGAGCGTAACTTTCTAGACATTGCCAATATTGCTATCTAATAATATTATTCAGATAATATGAATTATTGCTTCGATAATGGAAAATACTATGTAGTGACAATTATTGAAACAACAATAATATAAAATATCAACATAGCAATTATTGAATCAATAAAATAAAATATCGAGCAAGAATTATCGTAACAATTATTGAGTAGTGCCTTCTTTACGTTAGAATCAATAATTGTGCAATACAATCAGGTCATCTTCTTGTTTTTTTAACCACAAAAGTATTTCAACAAGATTAATTGGTAACAACTACGTCGTTATTTATAAACAACTTATACTTGTCGTTTTCTTCATCCAATCGATTTCCGTTATGGGGCCCACACAAGACTGCGTCGTCATACGAATATTCCCCGACAGCAAGAATATTCCACAACCAAACGAATATTCCACGACAACAATGAATATTTTATAACCACTTGCTTATTTGAAATATTTGCGCATTTTACCCATAACTAACCACATTAATAAAATCAACCCTTACTATTTCAAAATAATAAATAGAGAAAATTAAATTTTATTTATAATAAGTTGGGGTCTTACAACCTCCCCTCCTTATGAAATTTCGTCCTCGAAATTAACGTACGTACCTGGTATTTCAAAAAGGTGAGGATGCCTCGCTTTCATTTCTGTTTCCAACTCCCAGGTCATTTCCTCAATAGCATGGTTCTTCCACAAAACTTTGACTTGTGTTATGACCTTTATGCATAGGACATGCTCCTTCCTATCCAAGATCTTGACAGGTACCTCCTCGTACGTTAAGTCTTCGGCTATCTCGTCCGGTTCTAACTCAATAACGTGGTTCGGGTCTTTCGCATATTTACGAAGCACCAATATGTGAAAAACATTATGAACACGAGACATACTTGGAGGTAACGCGAGTCTATAGGCTACATTTCCTATTCGGTCAAGAATCTGAAATGGACCAATAAATCGTGGATTGAGCTTTCCTCTTTTCTCAAATCTTGTAACTCCCTTCCATGGAGCAACTCTCAACAATACATGATCCCCAATACTAAATTTCACGTCCTTTCGATGAAGATCCGCATAACTCTTTGGTCGATCCTGTGCCGTTTGTATACATTGTCTAATCATTTGGATCTTTTTCGTAGTCATATATACCAAATCGGGTCCCAACAATGTTGCTTCACCTACCTCATCCCAACATATTGGAGAACGACACTTTCGTCCATACAATGCTTCAAATTGGGCCACACCTATACTTACCTGATAACTGTTGTTGTAGGAGAATTCCACCAATGGTAAATACTTATCCCAACTCCCTTTGAAGTCTAGGACACAGAGTCTTAATAAATCTTCAAGAGTTTGAATAGTCCTCTCTGATTGTCCGTCCGTTTGAGGATGGTATGTCGAATCGAATCAGAAACTGCGTGCCCATAGCTTTTTGCAAGCTAACCCAAAATCTTGAAGTGAATCTTGGGTCACGATCCAAAACTATGGATATTGGCATGCCATGCAATCTCACAATCTCATTTACATACATACTAGCAAGATGTTCAAGGGAATAAGTCTCCCGTATCGGCAAGAAATGAGCAGACTTGGTTAATCTATCAATAATAACCCAAATAGCATTTTTGCCGTGAGAAACCGTGGGAAGACCCGTAACAAAATCCATGGTAATATGTTCCCACTTCCATTTCGGAATCTCAAGTGGTTGCAATGGACCCTTAGGCACTTGATGTTCTGCCTTTACACGTTGACAAGTTAAACACATCGAGATAAACTTTGCAATCTCTCTCTTCATATTATTCCACCAAAATGTATGTCGAAGATCACGATACATTTTGGTACTTCCAGGATGGATTGCAAATGGTGTATTGTGTGCCTCCATCATGATCTTGTACTTCAAATCAGAATCGTTAGGAACACAAAGTCTGGAGTGGACTCGAAGTATTCCTTCTTCATCGATTCTTGCCTCTAGAATAACACCTTCTTGTACTTTCTTATTCACACGCATCTGCTCCAGGTCTGTGGCTTGAGCAACTTTAACTTTTTTGATTAAAGTTGGTTCTATACGTATACTTGACATTATTGCATGGGTCCCCGGAGTCTTGAATTCTATCTTCATCTTTTGTAAATCACACAAAATGGGCCTTTGTGTTGATAACATCGCACTATTCCCGCGTATGATCTTCTACTCAATGCGTCGGCTACCATGTTCGCTTTTCCAAGATGATATTGAATGGTATGGTCGTAGTCTTATAACAACTCGAGCCAACGTCGTTGCCCCATGTTGAGTTCTTTTTGGGTGAAGAAATATTTTAGGCTTTTATGGTCTGAATATATCTCCACTTTCTCCCCATATAGATAGTGCCTCCAGATCTTTAGCGCGAGAACGACTGCTGCCAACTCTAGATCATGAGTAGGATAATTCCCCTCATATTCTTTAAGTTGTCGCGAGGGATAGGCTATGACTTTCCCACATTGCATGAGAACACATCCTAACCCTTTTCCTAAAGCATCGTTGTAGATAATAAATCCATCTGAACCAGATGGTATTATCAAAACAGGTGCCGAAATGAGTCTCCTCTTAAGCTCATGGAAACTCTTCTCGCATTCTTCGCTCCATACGAATTTTGTATCCTTTCGAGTCAGCTGAGTTAACAGGGTAGCGATTCGAGAAAATCCTTCCACGAATCTCTGATAATAACCAGCTAAGCTCAGAAAGCTACGTACTTCGATCACCGTCTTCGGTTGCTCCCAACTTTGTATTGCTTCAATCTTCGCCGGGTCAACAGATACTCCATGTTTTGACACAACATGCCCAAGGAATGCTACTTCCTTAAGCCAGAACTCGCATTTCTTCAACTTAGCATAAAGCTTGTTTTCACGAAGCCTTTGGAGTACCAACTTCAAATGGTGCTCATGATTTTCACGGCTTTTGGAATATATGAGGATGTCATCAATAAAGACAACAAACTGATCCAAATAATCCTTGAATACTCGGTTCATCATATCAATGAAAGCCCCAAAAGCATTAGTCAATCCAAAAGACATGACTAAGAATTCATAATGCCTGCATCGAAGAGTTATGAAGGCGTCTCTTGAATATCCTCGATTCTAATCTTCAATTTGATGATATCCGTAAGCGAAGATCGATTTTTGAAAAGAATTTTGCTCCTTGCAACTGGTCAAACAAGTCATCAATACGAGGTAGCAGATACCTATTCTTTATGGTGACATGGTTCAATTCCCGATAGTCAATACAAAGTTGCATACTCCCGTCTTTCTTCTTTAGAAATAACACAAGAGCACCCCAAGGAGATGTACTAGGACAAATAAAATCGATGTCCAATAACTCCTGTAGTTGGACCTTTAACTCCTGAAGTTCAATAGGAGCCATTCGATATGGGATTTTAGAAATGGGCTTTTGTACCAGGTTCAAGATCAATAAAGAATTCAACTTCACAGTCCGGGGGTAGACCGGGAAGTTCTTTAGGAAATACGTCAGGAAAGTTACTAACAACAGGAATATTATTCAAATCTGACGTGTCTTTATTCAAATCCATAACATGGGCTAAGAAAGCTTGACATCCGTTTTTCAATAAACGAATAGCTTTATGACTTGATATGACAGTGATTGATTTTAGTGGCTTAGTTGCTTGAATTCGTATAACAGGTTGGTTAGGAATATGAAAACTAACAACTTTACGAAAAAAATCAATTTTGGCATGATGAGTAGTTAACCAATCAATCCCTAAAATCACATCAAAAGCAAGTATCTTTAAAGAGATAAGGTCAACAGGTAATATAATGGGGCCAACTTGGATTAAACAAGATTTATAAACAGTGGATGTGATGAAAGTTTCTCCTAACGGAGTTTCCATAGATAGGTCAAAGTCTAATTTCTCCGGAGTTAAATTTAAATGTTGAAAACAAGTAGGAGAGATAAATGAATGTGTAGCACCGGTGTCTAGTAAGGTATAAACTTCACAAGAATTTATGATTAGCTTACCCGTGATCACCTCGTTTGGGTTCCTCATATTTTGACCAGTCACGACAAACGCTCTTCTAGGAACCGTTGACTTTGACTTTTCTGGGACAGCCTTTTGAGTCACCATCCCCGCTGAACTTGGTTTTGCTACCATACAATCTGGAGCGATATGTCCTTCCTTTCCACAATTATAGCATACCTTAAACTGTTGTGGGAAAATTGGACTGATATGTCCTTCTTTCCCGCATTTATAGCATATGACCGGTGGTCGTTCTCCTCCCTTGGAACCAGTTGCTGCTGGTGCTGAAGTATTCGCATTGTCATTGTTGAATCTCCTTTTTTTAAAATCTCCCCCTGACTCGCTTCTTCTATTCTCATGGCCATGATTACCACCAGAGTGGTTGCCGCTCTTGTCCGTATTCTTCTTTCTCCGTTGGTTATCGTTGTTCTAATGACTGCTGTCACTGGTATGATCCTAGTTGTGGTCCCTCGGTTGACCGTACTCGTTATCTCGCTCTAATAATTGAGCCCTGTTGACAACATCTGAATAGAGAGAAAATTAATGAGAAATGAGATATTGACGTATGCTGGGTTTCAAACCTCTTAGAAACATCCACGTCATACGTTTCTCATTCTCCACCAAATGAGGTGCAAACCTGGATAACTCCGCGAACTTCGCCTCGTACTGGGACACCGTCATGTTGTTTTGTTCCAATCTAATAAACTATACCTCCTTCATATGACGAACACTTTCAAGAAAGTATTTGTCATTAAACAGATTCTGAAATGTCTCCTAAGACATGCTGAGTGCGGCTGGATGGGTACACTTCATAGATTCCCACCAGTAATCTGCCTCATTACGGAACATAAAAGTGGCGAATGGAACCTTCAATTCCTCCGTGCATCCCAAGACATCGAATATCTTGGTAATTTGCTTGACCCACATCTCCACCTTAATCGGATCCGGCTTTCCCCAGAATTCTGGTGGTCCCAACTCTTTGAACTGCTTGGTTGTGACCAGCTGTGCATTGCCATTGTTTCTTCCTGTATTTTGAACAGGAATCTCCTTCGTCTGGTTTTGCATGAACCGCAAAAAGCTTCTAAACATCTCATCATTCATCGTCTGCTCAGTGGTGTTGTTTACAGGAGGAACATTGCCAGCCTGTTGCACGTTCTCCTCATTGGTGAGAAAAGGTGTCTCCACGGTCTCATTTACTCCACTGTTAACATTCTCAGTCGACATTCTCAAATACTGCCATAAAACAAGGGTTAATTAAGGAAATCAACATATCACATAATATCCTTATATACTAACCAACTAACAAATAAGCTTAGGTAGGACACACTAGCGAAGGATTTTCTCGTCTCTCCCCTCCTAGTTCTATTCCCCGATCTCCGCCAGAGATCATATCCCTAAGCTCTGATACCAACTATGACGCCCCCAAAATAGGTATACATCACCCATTCTGAGTTGTCAAATACATGGTACAGAAACAACTACAACTTTATTAATACAATTGTCGTGCAAAATACGACAACACTTAAACTGTGAGTTTAAATACAAATATTGTCTTCTAGACAATATCCACACCCAAATAAGTCCTCATTACAATTATTGATACATTATTTTACAAAAAAATGGTGAGGACTACTAAAACAACTTCTAGAACCATCATTCCATACCCCGACTAGTACTCGCTACATTCTCGCCTCCTGAGAAGAAAAATGGAACAAAAAGGAAAAGGTGTAGGGATTTCGGCACAAGAACGCAGCGGAAATAAAATAATTCAAAGCAATTTCTGAAACCCAAAAACAGGATCCATGCGAAAAACAATTAACTCAGTTGTTTAGAGATTATACCAAATATGAAAAACGAGAATCTAAAATTGATGCGCTCGAATCCTTAACACAATTCCTCACGAAAATACATCTCTATGGTATCCATACGAACGTCGCACTAATCGTCGAACGATTCTGCAATAAGAGGGACTTGCGGTACTAGCCACCAAAGGAACCTTTATGAAACTGTATGTTTTCTCTCTAGTCTCTCTCTAAGAGCGGCTAGAGTTTTCAAGTTATGAATTAACCCTAAGTAGCTGCTATATATCCTATATATAGTAGTTAAAGGAATTAATCAAAACCTAATTTCATAAAATCCGAATTTATATATATATGACTTAATTAAGTCTTACTTAATTAATATACATATATACAAACTTTCCTTTTAATTTAAATTCGTGATTTAAATACTATTAATCATATTAATATATTTAAATCCTTAAAATTTAAATTTATTCCCTTTTAAATTATGTTCTATGTGTGTGACCCTATAGGTTATTATCACGTTGGCAATAATTTTAAAATCATATTATAAAATTATAAACAGTGACCGGCATCTAGTAATGCATCACTGCTACCCAAGTAATAATAAGATCGATGATTCGATGCAACCTTTTAGTGACCAATGTTTCAATGTAATTTAATCCTTTTAACCTTAATATCCTAGATTAAACTCGAGTCATGGAATGTGTCATACTCTTTATAATTTAATCTGAGTTTTCTTGATCAATGAGTAGACTATATGAAACAAATCACTATTTGAGCATGGCCATGCATTTCATAGTCCTACTCAATCAAGAGGCCTATGGATATCACCCCTAATAAATAGGAGGGTTAAATTCCATCTAGATCACTCATATTCCTCACACGATTCATGATGTACCCAATAATCACCTTTATAGTCCACCCTATTAAAGGTGACATTTGATGATATCAAAGTACATAAATTCTCGTGTAGTAATATAGTGATTTCAGGTCAGAGGACCATTACATCATTGTCACTATGAGAATTGCTAATGACACTTCGCATAATGCTCCATATAGAATTCTCATGGTGGGTCCATCCAAAGAAGACACCGCTCTTCTCTAACGTGTACCTATGCATTGACTTAATATCTCATATATTTATGACCAATGAGATTTGGTCATCATCAATCGATCCACATACTTAGTCTCAATGCATCATTGTTGTCCCATCAACAATGATACTCGACTAGGGACATTTAAGAATAATGATACTAATTATAATTATATAATCTCATGTTCAAGTCACATACTTGAAACTATATAATTTGTATCACTATTCTAAGGATTTTTATTATGTTAACATTTATATAACGCAGTAAATAAAACCATAATAAAATCATTCATTTATTCAATCAAATATAATATCAAAATGTTAAGCAATTATATCAAATAATTGGCCTCTAGGGCATAAACTCTAACAAAAGGGTGAGCTCAACTAGCCCAGTAAAGAACATTATGACTAAGATAATATAAAACAAATTATCGTTAGTCTTCAACAGGGAAAAATCTGAGAGAATATAATAGACAACAAGTTTCAGATTAATATTCGCAGCGGAAATAATAATTCATAGAAGAGTTATGTAGAGAGTGAAATCTACTATTATCTATGAATTTAAAAGTCCATCATCAATATTTTATCCCTGTAACATCAATCAATATACATCATAAATCAAATATTCATCTTTGCACTACAGGCCAAAGATATTCATCAGTTGGTCATGTTCATCTCAACACATGTTCATCTTTGCACTACGGGCCAAAGATATTCATCATAAAATCATTAATCTTCGCACTACAGGCCAAAAGATATTCAATTATATCATCTTTAGGACTGAGGATGATGAAAAATATTTTAAAGAAAACGAATCCAGTGAAACAAAAGAATAAGTATTAAGGATTCGTCTTTCGGTTTATCCATGTCAAAAAATACCTCATAAATAATCATAGTGGAATAAAATTCAAGAATGATCAAGACATGGATACAATCAAAGCTAGTATCCATAATAGATATTTTGGACGACAAACAAAAAATTAATTTTTTTGTGAATAGTGTCGTATTCGTGAATAGTGTCGTATACGTGAATAGTGCCGTATACGTGAATAGTAACCCCAACACAAAAAGTTATAAATTTGATTAAAAGTTCAGATCAATACTTTGGCATAATGATATTGAAAGAAATAATATCATTTTTAAAAAAATAATATCCCTTACCTCGAAAGAATAGTACTTCTGGCTTGAATACTGAATATAGTGCTGAAGGAAACATGCACCGTATAACAACACTCAAAGTATCAAAATACTCACAAGAATACGCTCAATATATAGAGAGAGAAAGAGAGAGAAAACTTTAGTTTCTGGTGTGATTTTCAATTCTAACCTAAGCACCCTATTTATAGAAAAATGCTTAGAACACCAAAGTAGAAGATTTAATATAATATTAATATATTATATATAAATTCCTACGCACACATCCTAAGATCTGAATTCAGCCATGCTTGACAACAAATAAGACCACCAAACATATCAAAAACGTTTTTCTTTTAAAACAAATTTAAAACTTTAAAAAAATAATTATTTCGAAACTTCAGAACTTCTATAATTCATAATAAATAGCCCTTTTATCAGAAAAATTCAAACCTCATGTCCTTTTTATAGGAAATTTCATTATTTACAACTTTGCAGAAGAAAGTTTTTCCATATTCCAAACAGAAATTGACCGAAATCCACAAACGGGCAATTTTACAGGTTATAATCAAATTTCATTCATGAAATGGGGTCCACCGACATGTTTAGCATGTTTTTAACAGTTATTGCAACAAAAATACTCTTCCTCCTCATATATCCCACTTTCATTGTAAAAATATCACCATTATATTATTAAAATATAATAATATATTTAAATGAATTATTTTATCAGAAAAAGATAAAATATTAATTTTCAACAATTGTCACATTAAAAATTTTCTCCATCTATATCCACATAAAATCAATATTTTCCTCATCATATAAATCAATAATTAATTATTCACAAATAATATTACAGAATCACAATACTAACAACCAGGCAGTTCCTAGGAAAGAGGGGGCTTTCCAATAAGGATTTCTCGATACTGGCGCGCAATTAGATGACCAAACCTCTCCTTAGACAGAACTTTCTAGACATTGCCAATATTGCTATCTAATAATATTATTCAGATAATATGAATTATTGCTTCGATAATGGAAAATACTGTGTACTGACAATTATTGAAACAACAATAATATAAAATATCAACATAGCAATTATTGAAGCAATAAAATAAAATACTGAACAATAATTATCGTAATAATTATTGAGTAGTGTCTTTTACGTAAGAATCAATAATTGGTGCAATACTGGTGTCAGTCTTGTGTTTTTTTTAACCACCAAGTATTTCAACAAAGATAATCAGCAGTAAATAACTACGCCGTTATTTATAAACAACTTATACTTGTCGTTTTCTTCATCCAATCGCTTTTTAGTTATGGGGCCCACAAAGAAATGGCTGCTACCGTAAATCACGAATATTCCCCGACAAAGAAGAGAATATTCCACGACCAAACGAATATTCCACGACAACAATGAATATTTTATAACCACTTGTTTATTTAAAATATTTGTGCATTTTACCCATAACTAACCACATTAATCAAATCAACCCTTACTATTTCAAAATAATAAATAAAGGAAATTAAATTTTATTTATAATAAGTTGAGGTCTTACAACCTCCCGTCCTTATGAAATTTCATCCTCGAAATTGACGTACGTACCTGGTATTTCGAAAAGGTGAGGATACCTCGCTTTCATTTCTGTTTCCAACTCCCAAGTCATTTCCTCAATAGCATGGTTCCTCCACTAAACTTTGACTTGTGTTATGACCTTTATGCATAGGACATGCTCCTTCCTATCCAAGATCTTGACAGGTACCTCCTCGTACGTTAAGTCTTCGGCTATCTCATCCGGTTCTAACTCAATAACGTGGTTCGGGTCTTTCGCATATATACGAAGCACTAATATGTGAAAAACATTATGAACACGAGATATACTTGGAGGTAACGCGAGTCTATAGGCTACATTTCCTATTCGGTCAAGAATCTGAAATGGACCAATAAATCGTGGATTGAGCTTTCCTCTTTTCTCAAATCTTGTAACTCCCTTCCATGGAGCAACTCTCAACAATATATGATCCCCAATACTAAATTCCACGTCCTTTCGATGAAGATCCTCATAACTCTTTTGTCGATCCTGTGCCGTTTGTATACATTGTCTAATCAATTGGATCTTTTCCGTAGTCATACGTACCAAATCGGGTCCCAACAATGTTGCTTCACCTACCTCATCCCAACATATTGGAGAGCGACACTTTCGTCCATACAATGCTTCAAATTGGGCCACACCTATACTTACCTGATAACTGTTGTTGTAGGAGAATTCCACCAATGGTAAATACTTATCCCAACTCCCTTTGAAGTCTAGGACACAGAGTCTTAATAAATCTTCAAGAGTTTGAATAGTCCTCTCTGATTGTCCGTCCGTTTGAGGATGGTATGCCGAACTGAATCGTAAATCCGTGCCCATAGCTTTTTGCAAGCTAACCCAAAATCTTAAAGTGAATCTTGGGTCACAATCCGAAACTATGGATATTGGCATGCCATGCAATCTCACAATCTCATTTACATACATACTAGCAAGATGTTCAAGGGAATAAGTCTCCTGTATCGGCAAGAAATGAGCAGACTTTGTTAATCTATCAACAATAACCCAAATAGCATTCATGCCATGAGAAACCGTGGGAAGACCCGTAACGAAATCCATGGTAATATGTTCCTACATCCATTTCAGAATCTCAAGTGGTTGCAATGGACCCTAGGCACTTGATGTTCCGCCTTTACACGTTGACAAGTTAAACACATAGAGATAACTTTTGCAATCTCTCTCTTTATATTATTCCACCAAAATGTATGTCGAAGATCACGATATATTTTGGTACTTCCAAGATGGATTGCAAATGGTGTATTGTGTGCCTCCATCATGATCTTGTACTTCAAATCAGAATCGTTAAGAACACAAAGTCTGGAGTGGACTCGAAGTATTCCTTCTTCATCGAATACTCGGTTCATCATATCCATGAAAGATGTGGGAGCATTAGTCAATCCAAAAGACATGGCTAAGAATTCATAATGCCGCATCAGAGTTCTCAAGGCGGTCTTTGGAATATCCTCGATTCTAATCTTCAATTGATGATATCCGTAAGCGAAGATCGATTTTTGAAAAGAATTGTGCTCCTTGCAACTGGTCAAACAAGTCATCAATACGAGGTAGTGGATACCTATTCTTGATGGTGACATGGTTCAATTCCCAATAGTCAATACAAAGTCGCATACTCCCGTCTTTCTTCTTTACAAATAACACAGGAGCACCCCAAGGAGATGTACTAGGACGAATAAAATCGATGTCCAATAACACCTGTAATTGACCCTTTAACTCCTGAAGTTCAATAGGAGCCATTCGATATAGGGTTTTATAAATGGGCTTTTGTACCAGGTTCAAGATCAATAAAGAATTCAACTTCACATTCCGGGGGTAGACCGGGAAGTTCTTCAGGAAATACGTCAGGAAAGTTACTAAAAACAGGAATATTAATCAAATCTGACATGTCTTTATTCAAATCCATAACATGGGCTAAGAAAGCTTGACATCCGTTTTTCAATAAACGAATAGCTTTATGACTTGATATGATAGTGATTGATTTTAGTTGTTTAGTTGCTTGAATTCGTATAACAGGTTGGTTAGGAATATGAAAACTAACAACCTTACGAAAATAATCAATTTTGGCATGATGAGTAGTTAACCAATCAATCCCTAAAATCACATCAAAAGCAAGTATCTTTAAAGAGATAAGGTCAACAGGTAATGTGATGGGGCCAACTTGGATTAAACAAGATTTATAAACAGTGGATGTGATGAAAGATTTATAATCTGACGTCTTCGCATTGTCATTGTTGAATATCCTTTTTTTAAAATCTTCCCCCGACTCGCTTCTTCTATTCTCATGGCCATGATTACCACCAGAGTGGTTGCCGCGCTTGTTTGTATTCTTCTTTCTCCGTTGGTTATCGTTGTTCTGATGACTGCTGTCACCGGTATGATCCTAGTTGTGCTCCCTCGGTTGACCATACTCGTTATCTAGCTCTAATAATTGAGCCATGTTGACAACATCTGAATAGAGAGAAAATTTATGAGAAATGAGATATTGACGTATGCCGGGTTTCAAACCTCTCAGAAACATCCGCGTCATACATTTCTCATTCTCCACCAAATGAGGTGCAAACCTGGATAACTCCGCGAACTTCGCCTCGTACTGGGACACCGTCATGTTGTTTTGTTCCGATCTAATAAACTCTACCTCCTTCATATGACGAACACTTTCAGGAAAGTATTTGTCATTAAACAGTTTCTGAAATGTCTCCTAAGACATGCTGAGTGCGACTGGATGGGTACGCTTCATAGATTCCCACCAGTAATCTGCCTCATTATGGAACATAAAAGTGGCGAATGGAACCTTCTATTCCTCCGTGCATCCCAAGATATCGAATATCTTGGTAATTTGCTTGACCCACGTCTCCACCTTAATCGGTCAAAGCATTCCCGCACTGCGGTGGTCCCAACTCTTCAAGGCTCGCTTGGTTGTGACCAGCAGTGCATTGCTATTGTTTCTTCCTATATTTTGAACAGGAATCTCCTTCGTCTGGTTTTGCATGAACCGCAAAAAGCTTCTAAACATTTCATCGTTCATCGTCTGCTTAGTGGTGTTGTTTACAAGAGGAACATTGCCAGCCTGTTGCACGTTCTCCTCATTGGTGAGCAAAGGTGTCTCCACGGTCTCATTTACTCCACTGTTAACATTCTCAGTCGACATTCTCAAATACTGCCATAAAACAATAGTTAATTAAGGAAATCAACATATCACATAATATCCCTATATACTGACCAACTAACAAATAAGCTTAGGTAGAACACACTAGCGTAGGATTTTCTCGTCTCTCCCCTCCTAGTTCTATTCCCCGATCTCCGCCAGAGATCATATCCCTAAGCTCTGATACCAACTATGACGCCCCCAAAATAGGTATACATCACCCATTTCGAAAGTTGTCAAATACATGGTACGTAAAACAACTACAACTTTATTAATACAATTGTCGTGCAAAATACGACAACACTTAAACTATGAGTTTAAATACAAATATTATCTTCTAGACAATATCCACACCCAAATAAGTCCTCATTACAATTATTGATACATTATTTTACCAAAAAATAGTGAGGACTACTAAAACAACTTCTAGAACCATCATTCCATACCCCGACTAGTACTCGCTACATTCTCTCCTCCGGAGAAGAAAAATGGAACAAAAAGGAAAAGGGTGAGCTCAACTAGCCCAGTAAAGAACATTATGACTAAGATAATATAAAACAAATTATCGTTAGTCTTCAACAGGGAAAAATCTGGTTGATCGGAGGACAACTAGAGTAACAAGCTGTCAAAAATGAACGTAAAAATACGAACATCAATGCCTAACCTCATTATATCAAGATAAATGACTGTCAAGAAACTGACAGTGGAAAGGTACGATTCCTCTTTAACATAAATGTGTACATCATATTGCATCAACTTATGTACTATAACAATATTCTATCAAGAGATCATACTCTACCTAAACAGAGGAAGAGAGTAAGCACATTAAGGTTGGAAACTCAAATGCTAACAAACTTTCTCTCCATCCAAGCTTTAGGTTGAAGATAACATCTTGAAAGAAGTTTGAAATAGGTCATAAGCATATCAAGATTTAATTAATCTCAAGTGCAGTAATCCTTGCTGATGAGTTAGTATGTACGTATAAACCTTTGTTCTAGGTTTTTTATAATACATAGAGTATGATCAGTTCTACAAGAGTATCTTGAAGATTCATAGAAACTGATCATCTCCATGTATCAACCAAATACAAATAAGTGATAGAACTGATTCTCACTCTATGAACATTTAAAATCTGTGAACATAACCAAGCAAATGATGAAACCATCAAAGAAAAAGAGTGTTTTATTAAAATGGTTAATCTTACACACACTCATCATCGTGCATCTTAAAATGTCATACCTAAATTGAATACATGCATAAATATGATTGTTGATGATAAATGTGATGAAAATTCAAATATATGAGGAACAAGGATTTTGGAAACTAACCTAGCAAGACCCATTTAACCATGGGTACCAAAAATAGAAATTTATCTAATCTACAGGTATTTGGTCTATCTGACCACACTATGGAATACTGAAGTAGATGACTTCAGTCAAGAAGATTAAACCAGCTGGAGGCTTAAGACATTTCAGAAATGTTCTGACAAAATCATTCTCTGTCAAAGCCTATTCTTGAAGACTTGTTAAGCTAACATGAATAAAATCACCTGGTTGCTAGTCTCTGTAAGGAAGAAGACCATTCATATGAAGAGAAAAAAGGTCTTATATGTTTACTCATGCAAAGTATCTCATTTGAGAAGAACCCTCGAGGAACTTCACATCGGAAGATCATTGAGCATTGATCATAAAGAACTCATCACAAAAGTAGAACTCCACGAGTGCAATCGGTCAAAGAGCTTAAGGAAGATCTACAAGTCTGCTGAAAACACATGTTCAGGCTCTAGATAAAGAAGACTACGTTCGTGGTTCTATCAATAATCATGGAATGATTAGTCCTGAAGGTATCTATTTCTATGATCCAAAAAGGTTTAAATGATGGTAATGAGTCCAGTCAAAAGGAGATATGTAAGGCTACCTCCTGATGCACATGACGAAGAAAAACTCACACCTCTCTGAGAAGACAGTATCAACTGTGGGGTAAAAGTGATCTGTTAAAGAACAGCAACACTAAAAGTATTAGGAGTGAAGTATGAAGCATTATACCAGTTATAAAGTCCCAAAACATTGTGGCTGATGAACCAAATGAAGATCCATAGTCAATAGAAACGTCTCAAAATGTTCAATTGATGACCTTATCAACCACCCAACTCAAAATCGTGGAGCGCCTACAATCAAACATCTAATCGTAGTGTAAGAGCAGGAGGACACCACGATTACAACCAATGCAAATGTCTAAAGTTGGTATGTAACGACCGAGAAATTCGGATTTTATTGTAAAATAATTTTATTGAATTAAATAATAAATAAAATTATATTCTATGTGTTATCAAGATGGTTGTCATTGTATAACCTAATAATGTTGGAATGTCGTAGTATTTTAGCTACGTGAAGGAATTAAAGTGTTTGAATTTTCTAGACGAAAATAAAAGTTTTCCGAGAAATTTTCTGAAAAACACTATTCATTGGTATTTGCTCGGGAGTTATATTTGAATTTCCAAGAAATACGTAATGATAGAATGTCAAGGTAAGATGGATTATGTAATAATAATCTAGGTATGGAAAACGCAATATTTCGCTTGCGGACTTAAATTGAGAACGTTAATGAAAGGGAAGTATTAATGAGTTAAGTAATAATCATGTGATACGTGAGTATTGTACGAGGTAATGAATACGAGTATAATATGAAGTATTATACGAGTTTGTATGAATGGTGGAAAATCGTATATAATGAATTTCTATAAGAGTTAGAATACGAGAATGATACATAGACAATACGTTTTATGTATTAAGCAATAGTATTGGATTTGTAGGATTTGTTAGGAATTTGTACAAGCCCAAGTGAATTAATGGTAAGGCCCAAATGGTAATTAATGAACAAGTTAGTGTTTATTAATGCAAGCCCAAAAGCTAAGTTAATCTAAGCCCAATCTAGGATTCAATGAGTTGTAGTGACCCATGGGGCATGTAAGACCCCGAATTTTATGAAATAAAAGTATTCAATTTTTCTTATAATTACTATTCAGTAAATGGTTAAATTGATAAAAGTTAAAGTTAAGGGTGATATATGAATTTTTTTAAAATACACAAGTGGTTATAAAATATTCATTGTTGTTCGGGAATATTCGTTTGGTCGTGGAATATTTTACGTTTGGGAATATTAAATGATTACGCAAAATGACCACCATTTTGGGCCCCATAATGTAATAAGCGTCGGATGAAGAAAGCGACAAAATTAAGTTTTTATAAATAACGGCGTAATCGTTACTCAATTAACACTGTTGAATACCCGGTTGGTAAAGTAAAGTAATACGCGTTGTTGCACAAAGAAGTATTACCAGATTAAGACAAGATTTTTTTCAATTATTGATTCTTACGTGAGAAGACACTACTCAATAATTGTTACAAAGAATTCTTATTCAATATTTTATTTTATTGATTCAATAATTCTTTGTGTTGATATTTTATTATTGTTGTTCAATAATTATCACCGCACAAGATTTCCCATTATCGGATCAATAATTCATATTATTTGAATAATATTATTAGATAGAATTATTGGCAATGTCTAGAAAGTTTCATCAAGGAGAGGTTTGGTCACCTAATTCGCGCGCAAGATGAGGAGAAATTCTTATTGGAAAGCCCCTCTTTCTTCGGGGCACTGGTTGTCATTATTGTGATTCTCGTAATATTATTTGTGAATAATTAGTTATTGATTTATATGATAAGAAAATATTTATTTGATGTGGATATAAATGATGGATTTATTTATGTATTTATAAGTGAAGGAATTAAAGATGAGGTGTTTTATCAAGTATTTGTCGAAATGGAGAACAAAATATGGGATTTTCGAAAAAATTAGTTTATTACTTGATTTTGTAAAATCCATAACTCTTTTGTATAATGAGTTAAGAGATGAGCCATATATCAAAAGAAAGCCCTAGAAGTAAGCTAATCAGTAGAAATTTGAATCACCCAAAAATTCTTTGTAGATATTTCGTGGTGAAATTTTGATGAAAGCTGGTCAGAAGGACTAATAGTCCGAAAAATCGGTGTTCTTGACTATATTGTGTGAGTTATAAATTTTTATCAAATAGTTGGATCGTTGTAATTTTTGGATATGTTATACATATATAAGTTGAGTATATGTCCACAAATTTTGAACCGTTAAAATGAACGTATGATTTGTTATGAATTTTAAGAGGTAATCGATTCTAAATTAGGTTTTGGTGGAAAATTCTAGAATTGAGTGGGCCCCACTCTTGGTTGTTGGGGAAGATGGCTGATTTTTGGTGGGTGGAATAGTAGCGGTGTAAAGCCATCGTGTAGCAGTCAAGTCCGCTTGGTGGGCTAACATTTTCCTATAAATAGAGGGCTAAGTTAGAATTGAAAATCACACCGTAAACAAAGTTTTCTCTCTTTCTCTCCAGATTATTGAGTGTAATTTGTGAGTATTTAGATACTTGGTGAGTTGATATTCATCAGTGCAAGTTTCCTCCGGCGTCATATCCGATATCGTCGGAAGTCTTTGCTCTTTTGAGGTAAGGATAGTAAGGGATATTATTTTTTTCATGATGATATTATTTCTTCAATATCATTATCTTTGAAATGTTGATCTGAAGTTTTATCAAATTTGGAACTTTTTCATGTCGGGGTTACTATTCATGAGTTACTATTCACTTAAGTTACTATTCATGAGTTACTATTCACGAGTTACTATTCACGAGTACTATTCATGAAGCGTGAAGATGTTTTTTTGTGGAATTTCTATCTTTTGGTGTTTGAGTTACTATTCACGATACGGCACTATTCACGTATACTGACAGACTATTCATAGAAAAATAAAATTTCTTCTTTTCGTCTAAAATATCTATTCGGATACTAGCTTTGATTGTATCCATGTTTTGATCATTCTTGAATTTTACACCACTATGATTATTTTGAGGTATTTTTGGATGTATAGATTAGGATTTATGGATTTTATGAGAAAAGACTATTTTAAAAGTAACTATTTATAACTCTCTTGCAGTTAACTCCAAAATTGATGAAATTTTTTATTGAGAGTACATCTATATAATATCGATTGTACTTTGTGAATTTGAATTTTTGGATAAAAGTACAATTTATGATAAATGTTTAAATATTAAATTGGTTTTGGCCATATGAAAAATAGTAAATGAATTTTTAAAATTTAGAGAAAATATATGTTCAATATGGGACTATTTTATGCTAAATCCCAGAAAAGAAATATTTTTAGAACTGATTTGGTATTTTCATGAAAATGTTCTAGTTATGAGTAAATGAATTAAATATGTTATGTGAAGTAAGAAAATTGGAAAATATGATTTATTGGCTTGAGAATCATATATGAGATATATCTGATTTTTATGAGGGTTTTGGTTAATGATGATGAAATCTTATGAGTTTGGCATTTTAGATGATTAAATGCATTAATTATTAAAGTGTAAATAATTGGATTAAATTATTTATAAGTTTGAGAAATGATTAAAATATTATTATAATATTAATAATATTAGATTATGAGATTTCTAAGTAATTTATAACATTTGGATTAAGGTGTTATAAATATGGATATGAATTTTATTATGAAACTTTATCTTTTTTTCGTGTCGAGGTTACTATGCGCACGATACGGGACTATGTCTACGAATACTGAGGTACTATTCACAACAAATTGGTTTCTTTCTCGACCAAATTATCATTGATTTATGAATCTTACTCTTGAAATTAAAACCATGTTTTGATTGTATTGTTTTTATATAACATTCTTATAACCCTAATGATGATATTTCTCTTTGACTTGAGTGTAAAATGGGTAGATTATTGGTATGATCGTGACCATAGGTTCTCTTTGGCCGATGAGTGCAAAAGTTGAATTGTTGGTTGGTATGATCATGACCATTGAATTTACAATTGAATATTTTTAGCTTAAATGCAAATGTGAATTGATCAACATGGTTATAATTATTGTTATATAACTTACGAGATGATTATGTATTTCTTTGATATATGAATATCTTTTGCTCGTGAATGCAAAGATGACACGTTGTTGAATATCTTTGCTTTGTATTGCAAAGATGAATTATTGATGAATATCTTTGGCTTGTAATGCAAAAAGATGACTGTTGTTGAATATCTTTGCTTTGTAGTGCAAAAGATGAATTATTGATGAATATCTTTGGCTCGTGAATGCAAAGATGACTGTTGTTGAATATCTTTAGCTTTTGTAGTGCAAAGATGAATTATTGATGAATATCTTTGGCTTGTAATGCAAAGATGACACGTTGTTCAATATCTTTGCTTTGTAGTGTAAAGATGAAGCTGTTGATGAATATCTTTGGTAGTGGTGCAAAGATGAATTTATTAGTATGATTATGAACAAGAAGCGTGATTTGGTATAACCATGATATTTGATGTTTCGAGGTAAAGACGGTGATGAAAATTATCTTACGTCCGGATGAGAAGAGAATTTAGAATCACAATTATGATTATGAGTTATTCATATGATTGTGGAAAGGGCTGTTGATTGATGTTCTGAGGATAAAATATTGTTGGTGGACTTTTAACGTGGAGAAGACAATAGACTTTATAGTCTATTTGACTCTTTTAATGGATTGCTCGTTCACCGCAACTATGGTTGAAAAGTTTTATCATCTACCATATGTTCTAAATCTCGATTCATTCTTGATGAAGACTATTGATAATTTATTTATCTTTAGTCATAATATTCTTTACTGAGCTAGTTGTGCTCACCCTTTTGTTTCACAATTCCTTTCGTGTAATAAAAGTGTAGCTGGGTTGAGCGGGGATAACAAGGGAATAGAGCGGTGGTCTATAGTTGTTGAGGTTCTCCTAAAGAGTATGAAAATAATTTTATTGAGGGCTTTAGTGTGTTGTATTTTATACATCATTTAATAGTTATTTTTGGTGAATTAAATAGGGTGAGGCGAACCCAACTTTGGAATGGTGTTTTGTCACTATCATACAAGATGTCTAATGACATACAAACTCGTGTTATCATAAGACATGGTTGTGCTCATCCACTTCTTTGAGTATATTTACAAGCACTACCTATATAATCTTGGTGTTTGTTTGGAGTATAATACCAAATTAGAGGCAGTGGAGATAATGATATGTCAAGAGAAGACTCGCCATTGGGAAGAATATGATAGTAATCTTCTCGTTTTTCTTTGGGGTCTATTAGGTCAACCAAGGATAATTAGTGTAGCCATATGATATCTACCATAACCTAAAAGCATGGCCTCCCGTATACGAAGGTTTCTTGAGCACTTCCCAAAGATTCTAATTTCTAAAAGCAGTTTTTGATTTGTACCTTTATGTAAGGTGTCATGGTGACGTGTTATCCAAGTTGGTGTCCGAGTTACATTTGGTATATATTGGTATCCAAACTCACTGATATATGTGTTGTTGTATTTTGCACGACAATTGTTGTAATAAAGTTGTAGTTGTTTTTTCGTACCATATATTTGGCGACTCAGAATGGGTTGGATGGAATGGACCTATTTTGGGGTCGTTACAGGGCAAACCATGTTAATATGGTTAATCTTGGTAATCAAGTATAATGTGTGATGACCAAGTATTAGGTGTAATGACCAAGCAATAGATAAGAGTTGTGTTAACCAAGTAATGAATCGTAAGGAGGTGACTTAAGGAGGTGGATTAGCCTAATGACTAAACTACCCTAACCTTGTAAATTCTATAAATAGAAGGAGATTGCTAGACATTTGTTACTTATTCAAATAATCTAGTAACTTACAAAGTGCTTAAGTGTTAGAGAGAATAAGCAAGAATAAGCTACTTCCAATTGTAAGAAAAAGAAGAAGACTATTTCACAAAGGACCTCAAGGGTAAGACTTCAAGGGTAAGACTTCTTGTCCATTAATCTTCTATCTCTACCATGATAGGTTGATAAGAAAAGTATGGATTAAGGAACATTGATGTTAAGAAGTAAGAAGAGTGATTAATCAATGGACTTAAGCCGCATAAGTCAGAAATAAGTCATTTAAACTTGCATAAGTTATAAACTTATGAAGAAGCTTTATGAACTTGTTATAAGTTTACCTTAAGAAATTTTTATGAAAACAAAAAACTTGTATGAACTTGTATCTTAAATACATGAATGAAATTATATGATGAGAACATATAAGGATGATGATTAAAAGACTTTAATTATCATAAGTCATGAGCAATGAAGCTATAAGTAGTTTATACTTTAATTAGTGATAAACTCGTGTCAGATTAAGTCAAAATCCAACATGAAAATAAATTGTTGTATTAAATATGTTGAGATGTTCATATAATGAATTGAATTCATTTGAAGTAATGAGCAAATCATAAGTAATGACGATAATCGTCGAATTCGTGAAATTCTCGGAATAGAAGTCAAATTTTGTGTTTGAACTCAGAAATGTTGGTTTCCGATAGAGACAAGTCATATTTGGCATTATAGAGTTGCGGACTTGAAAATGACTGAATTTCGACTTAGAACGAAGAAACGAGCGTTGAACGTTCACGAACGTTTATCGTTTTGTTAAAAATGAACTAATAGGTGAATTTTTAGCAAATGAAGTCAAAAATATAAAATTCTTGCATGAACACGTAGAGTATGTAATTTGTGAACTGTAGGTTTTTGAACGAGCCAATTTGGACTTATAACGAAGAAGTTATGAGCCCGGGAAGTTCGCAAAGTTGACAAACTGTCAAATTTTTCAGTGCATGAGATGAGTTGGTAGTGACGCCAACCCAGTATATATTGGTGGCTGCAATACATTTCATACTCTGATCTTACAAGACATATGCAGAAAGTCATGCCATGGCCTAACAAGAGAGTAAAGAATGAAAGCAGCATGGCCAAGTAGGAGTTCTAGCTATCGCTAACTTCAGCCTGTGCATTCACGAGATGGAAGTTCTATGATTAGGCGCAGCAGTCAGGTCCTTGATCAAAGATAGTAAAGAGTAATTATAAGCACAAAGCAAGGAATGAGATTAATTCAAAGTGAACCTACCTTAAGGAACTTGAAGTATTATTGTTAAAACTTTGTTATACCTTAAGGATAGTACATAAAGGTTGATGATAATCTATTCAACTATGAATGCAAGTAGAATGACATGCTGGAATTGATAGTAAATAAATCTAATACATGATTAGGTTGAGATGAAGGGTAAGATATAGTCATATACATACTTGATTATATATGACCTAATGTGAGGCGTTATGTGGTCATGTATTTTAGAGACTTGAAAGACTCGAACATAAAGTAATTATACCGTAGCAGACGCTAAAGGCAAGTATTCTAACCCTTGTCTCAGTTCAATCTGAACAAGCTTTGTAATTCATGTATCCTTACGCATGAATTGATGTATGATGAATTTAAAGCCAATTCTTCTGGCTAGACTTAATGCATTTGGTGGATTATTGATAATCTATCCATCTGTTATCAAATGTTGTTATCTTTTGTCAACTACTCGATATGTTTTTCAAAAGATGACTAAGTATGATAAACAAATGTTTTGTCGTCATACGATAGGCACGTGAGGTTGCCACAAATTAAACGTACATACGTTTAATGAATGTAGTGCTGATCAACATAGAGTGCTATAGGCTGATCACCTAGAAGTGCTCGTAAGTAATACCGAACTTACGGACTTAGTGCCAGGTTGTCCTTTTCAAAGAAAGAATGAAATACTCAAGGTCTTGGACCGGAGTTTATGTTTTACTGGATATTATTCATTGTGAAACAGTTTGAAAGAAAGATAAAGTGCTATTTTGAATTATCAATAGTTCTTCATAACTATTGTTCAATTATTGAAGATATACAATTCTTATGTGTCAAGCATGTTGTTATTGAAATTGTCATACTTGCTGAGCTAGTTATGCTCACTCTTGCTTGGACCATATGAATGCAGCTAAGACTGAACATCCCGAAGGATCGAATAAGGATAAAGGAAAGGCTAAGGTAGATCGTTAATCGGTCTATGTAATAGTGTAGGTTCATTGTTGTATTGTATTTGATATTATGACAAAGAACCTTTATAATGGGTATAGAGCCTGGGAAATGTAAATATTATTTTGAATATGTAGAAGTCATGTTCGTTCTTTTGAAGCTTTTCAATTGAATGAATGTATGAATGGTAGTACCGTATAGCACCATATGTCGGGTTGAAAGATACCCGGATTTGGGGGCATTACAGGTTGGTATCAGAGCCTAGGTTATGTGATAGCATTACCTCCAAACCTAGAACGAATACATAACATGTTCCACGTATCTGTATTACATCCATATAAGCTGGACTATAAGCATGTAATCAAGTATGAGCCGATTCATATCGAGAAAGACTTAACGTACGAAGAATCGCCGATTCAAATCATCGATAAAAAGGAACAAGTTCTGCGGAACAAAGTTATACCATCGGTGAAGGTATTATGGAAGAACCATGATGCCGAAGAAGCAACGTGGGAATTAGAAGAAAAGATGAAGAAAATTTTTTCTCAATTTTTTGATTAAAGTAAGACGAGATTCTGGGGATAGAATCCTTATAAGGGGGGAAGGATGTAACGACCGAGAAATTCGGATTTTATTGTAAAATAATTTTATTGAATTAAATAATAAATAAAATTATATTCTATATGTTATCAAGATGGTTGTCATTGTATAACCTAATAATGTTGGAATGTCGTAGTATTTTAGCTACGTGAAGGAATTAAAGTGTTTGAATTTCCAAGACGAAAATAAAAGTTTTTCGAGAAATTTTCTGAAAAATACTATTCATCGGTATTTGCTCGGGAGTTATATTTGAATTTCTAAGAAATACATAATGATAGAATGTCAAGGTAAGATGAATTATGTAATAATAATCTAAGTATGGAAAATGCAATATTTCGTTTGCGGACTTAAATTGAGAACGTTAAGGAAAGGGAAGTATTAATGAGTTAAGTAATAATCATGTGATACGTGAGTATTGTACGAGGTAATGAATACGAGTATAATATGAAGTATTATACGAGTTTGTATGAATGGTGGAAAATTGTATATAATGAATTTCTATACGAGTTAGAATACGAGAATGATAAATAGACAATACATTTTATGTATTAAGCAATAGTATTGGACTTGTAGGATTTGTTAGGAATTTGTACAAGCCCAAGTGAATTAATGGTAAGGCCCAAATGGTAATTAATGAACAAGTTAGTGTTTATTATTGCAAGCCCAAAAGCTAAGTTAATCTAAGCTCAAGCTAGGATTCAATGAGTTGTAGTGACCCATGGGGCAAACCATGTTAATATGGTTAATCTTGGTAATCAAATATAATGTGTGATGACCAAGTATTAGGTGTAATGACCAAGCAAGAGATAAGAGTCGTGTTAACCAAGTAATGAATAGTAATGAGGTGACTTAAGGAGGTGGGTTAGCCTAATGACTAAACTACCCTAACCTTGTAAATTCTATAAATAGAAGGAAATTGTTAGCCATTTGTTACTTGTTCAAATAATCTAGTAACTTACAAAATACTTAAGTGTTAGAGAGAATAAGCAAAAATAAGCTACTTCCATTTGTAAGAAGAAGATTATTTCACAAAGGACTTCAAGGGTAAGACTTCTTGTCCATTAATCTTTTATCTCTACCGTGATAGGTTGATAAGAAAAGTATGGATTAAGGAACATGGATGTTAAGAAGTAAGAAGTGTGATTAATCAATGGACTTAAGCCGTATAAGTCAGAAATAAGTCATTTTAACTTGAATAAGTTATAAACTTATAAAGAAGCTATATGAACTTGTTATAAGTTTACCTTAAAAAATTTATATGAAAACAAAGAACTTGTATGAACTTGTATCTTAAATATATGAATGAAATTATATGATGAGAACATATAAGGATGATGATTAAAAGACTTTAATTATCATAAGTCATGAGCAATGAAGCTATAAGTAGTTTATACTTTAATTAGTGATAAGCTCATGTAAGAATAAGTTAAAATCCAACATGAAAATAAATTGTTGTATTAAGTATGTTGAGATGTTCATATAATGAATTGAATTCATTTGAAGTAATGAACAAATCATAAGCAATGAAGATTTGCCGAAAATTGCACGATTGGATGATAATTGTCGAATTCGTGAAATTCTCGGAATAGAAGTCAAATTTTGTGTTTGAACTTGGAAATATTAGTTTTCGATAGAGACAAGTGATATTTGGCATTATAGAGTTGCGGATATGAAAATGACCGAATTCCGACTTAGAACGAAGAAACGAGCGTTGAACGTTCACGAACGTTTATCATTTTATTAAAAATGAACTAATAAGTGAATTTTTAGCAAACGAAGTCAAAAATATAAAATTCTTACATGAACACGTAGAGTATGTAATTTGTGAACCGTAGGCTTTTGAACGAGCCAAGTCGGACTTATAATGAAGAAGTTATGAGCCCTGGAAGTTTGCAAAGTTGACAAACTGTCAAATTTTTCTGGTGCACAGAGTTGGCGCCACGGCGCCAACCTAAGGTATATTGGTGGCACTGCAGCACCATATACAATGCACAAGCATACTTCAAAGTCATGCCGTGGTGCGAACAAGAGAGTAAGTAAAGAATGGTATTTGCCGCCAAGGTAGGGTTCTAGCTATCGCTAACTTTCATGTGCAAGAATGCGAGATGGAAATCTATGATCGAAATACTGCATTTCAGGTCCTTGATCAAAGATAGTAAAGAGTAATTATAAGCACAAAGCAAGGAATGAGATTAATTCAAAGTGAACCTACCTTAAGGAACTTGAAGTAACTTTGTTTAAACTTTGTTAAACCTTAATGATAGTACATAAAGGTTAATGATAATCTATTCAACTATGAATGCAAGTAGAATGACAAACTGAAATTTATAGTAAATAAATCTAATACATGATTAGGTTGAGATGAAGGGTAAGATATAGTCATATACATACTTGATTATATATGACCTAATGTGAGGCGTTATGTGGTCATGTATTGTAGATACTTGAAAGACTCGAACATAAAGTAATTATACCGTAGCAGACGCTAAAGGAGGGTATTCTAACCCTTGTCTCAGTTCAATCTGAACAAGCTTTGTAATTCATGTATCCTTATGCATAAATTGATGTATGATGAAGTTAAAGCCAATTCTTCTGGCTAGACTTAATGCATTTGGTGGATTATTGATAATCTATCCATCTGTTATCAAATGTTGTTATCTTTTGTCAACTACTCGATATGGTTTTCAAAAGATGACTAAATATGATAAACAAATGTTTTGTCGTCATACGATAGGCACGTGAGGTTGCCACAAATTAAACGTACATACATTTAATGAATGTAGTGCTGATCAACATAGAGTGTTATAGGCTGATCACCTAGAAGTGCTCGTAAGTAATACCGAACTTACGGACTTAGTGTCAGGTTGTCCTTCTCAAAGAAAGAATGAAATACTCAAGGTCTTGGACCGGAGTTTATGTTTTACTGGATATTATTCATTGTGAAACAGTTTGAAAGAAAGATGAAGTGCTATTTTAAATTATTAATAGTACTTCATAACTATTGTTCAGTTATTGAAGATATACGATTCTTATGTGTCAAGCATGTTGTTAGAAATTGTCATACTTGTTGAGCTAGTTATGCTCACTCTTGCTTGGACCATATGAATGCAGCTAAGACTGAACGTCCCGAAGGATCGAATAAGGATAAAGGAAAGGCTAAGGCAGATCGTTAATCGGTCTATGTAATAGTGTAGGTTTATTGTTGTATTGTATTTGATATTATGACAAAGAACCTTTGTAATTGGTATAGAGCCTGGGAAATGTAAATATTACTTTTAATATGTAGAAGTCATGTTCGTTCTTTTGAGGCTTTTCAATTGAATGAATGTATGAATGGTAGTACCGTATAGCACCATATGTCGGGTTGGAAGATACCCAGATTTGGGGTCGTTACATGGTAGATAAACGCTCCAGCAGAAAAGATCAAAATGAGATATCAGTAGTAATGAACGTCTAAGGTTGTTCATCTGGTAAGCGCCTCAGGGACAAACCTGACCCTTAGTTCACACTAAGAGGTTGGCCCTTCCTGAGCTACCTTAACCCATAAGGAATGCTTAGTCAAATTCATCTCAAGAACCAAGACAAACAATGTTCATAAAGTATGTTCAGCAGTTGACTCAACGATCGTAAAGCAAGATCGATGATCGTAGTCTTTCCAAAGAATACACTAGCTCAAGAGAATTTCAAAAGAACTTGGGACACATCAAACTATTCAGATCGTGTGGAGCAAAGCTACGAATACAGTTGAGAAAAGATGTCTTACAAATTCACTTCTTCATTTCAGTGCCCGAACTCAATTAGGGTGCATCAGTGGTTAAGCCATGCAAGATGAGGATCAATGTCAAAACGCTCACTGAAGCATCTCTCAGAAGACAATCGTGGAGTTGTCAAAGAAAATCGTAGAGTATATAGCACTCTCATCAAGCTACTCTACGTACTGGAATAGTCAACAGAAGAAAAGTCAAATCTGGGGAACAGACAGGATGGAGGAGTTATAGATTGTGACCTATTAGCGACTTACAACTGTCCCACTAAGAAACGTGATAGGAACAGTTACAAGAGGGACATTCAAATAATTGGCAATTTCATTTTAGCGGGTTCCTTAAAGTCTGTAAGCCTGTCAAATCCATATCTAACGCAAAACCTAACCAACTCCAAAATAGCCAAACCCTCTCAAATAATTATCAAACCAAGAATCACTTTCTGACATCTCACAAGATCCTCACAAAGTCATAAACCCATAAAATTCAAACTCTTCTAGTGGCAGATTGGCGAGTAATCACTGGCATTCAGCTCGGAACAAAGACGTTTGAGAAATCTGAGAAGAAGTTCAGAGATATTCTTAAACTTGTAAAGAAGGCTGGATTCTCAGAATGTTTGGAAGCAAACACTCGGATATATGTTGACCTGGTTAAAGAGTTTTACATAAACGGAACTATAAATTCTGGCATCCTTTCCACCAAGATCAAAGGTCATATTCTGAAACTGAAATCTTCTGACATCAATCAACGCTTAGGTTTCCCTAACCTAGGTCTAAAAAACTTGATGAGATCGACACTGAAAAAGCTAAGAAGATCATGCAGTACAAAAGAAACCCTAGTCTGAAGGACATGAAGAAAAAGGAGTTTTCTGAAGAATTCGAGTTCATGGCAGAGATAGTGGGCAAATGTATCTTGTGTAAGGACACTGCACATGACACTGTGACTGATCAACAGCTAAAGATCATGTCTACAATAGTTCTGAAGAAACGCATCAACTTTGGAGATATCCTGCTTGACAAAATGTCCAAATGGCAGGATAAAGAAGAGAAGAAAAGGTTAACAGGGAAACCCCTCACAAAGGTTTTCTATGGAAGGTACCTAAGTATCATTCTGAAGAAGAAGCTGAAAAATAAAATTAAGGATGGTGAAGGTGAATTCCTTAATAGCCATAAAGTAATAACTACACAACTATTTGCAAATTGGAAGAAGAACCAAATGGAGAACAAAAAGCTAATGTTATATGGAAGCGCCAACAAAAGCACTACGAAGAAAAGGAAGGCTAGTGTTATGAAAAAGGAGGAGTTATCATCCACTAAAGATTCAGACATCTCTGAGTCCAAATCTGTGAGGATGCCAAAGAAGAAAACTAAGGTGATGATGAAATCCAAACCACCACCCCAAAGAATTTTATCTACCAAAGAAGAGAACGAAGAGTCAAAAGATGAAAAGGGAACTGAGAGCTTCAAGGATGAATCCTCAAGGAGAAAGTCCACTAATGAAGAAGAAGTTGAATCCAAGAAGGAAAAAGCTGAACCTATGAAAGGAATAGCTAGATTTGGTAATAAAGAAGAATGTACAAGTCCTATGGATAACACTTAAAGTAGCCACTTTGCTGCTAAAGAAAGTTTGAAAGATGAATAAATTGAATCTTCTACTGCTAAAACTCCATCAAGTTCATCTGATGGGTCAAAAGATGTTGAGTCCAAAGAAGAATGACATGTTCCTAATGTTATTGAACATCAAGGAAGCTTATTTGATAACTCAGAGGCTTCAAATTCTAGAAAAGGAGAAGAGTTTGAAACTCCTGAAGCTGAACCTTTAAGAAGAAGGAAGAGCAGCAGACTGATTACTCAAGTAGTTTCAAAGGGAGAATTGTTTCCAAAGACAATTGAAATCAGTGATGGTGAGGCTGAATCTAAGGAAGAAGATGTTAAAGGAGAAAAGAAGAACATATCAGCAAAAGCTAGCAGTAAAAAGCTCAAGACATCATAGCCAAAAGAGACTAGTAAGTATATATGCAAAGACCAGCCCTGATAAGAAGCGTGATGATCAAATGGAGGAACAAACTGATGAGTCCGTTGAAGGAAGTCTACACAAGTCTAACTCAGATTCAAGCTCAAAAGGTAAAGAAATGGAAAAAGAATCCAGTTCTACAGACCAGGAATCAGAGGAATCTGTAGACTATCCTGATCTCTCTCCAGCCAAAATTTGCAGAAGGATAGTGGTAGAAGTCTTTAATGAACTACCAGATGTATCATCAGAAAGATGGATAAGCTATGGAAACGAACAACTCAAAGTTGTAAGGATGACTACAGACGAAGTGTTTAACAACTGGAACAACATGGAGTTAGACTGCACTACAATACTGTACAATTCTGATGATCTTCTGATGAGATAGTTCTTCCAATGAATTCCATGGTTAAAGGCTTATACTGGTAAAGATGGGAGTTACTTCAGGTAGTGTTACTCATACTTTCCCAACTTGGAATTGGTGTCTCAAAACTTTCCAAGAGTAAAGAAGTTTGCAATAAAGTTGATCAATGACCAGTCTCACTTCAAGGTCTACCGACATGCTGGTAACCACTACATTCCCTATGATTTCAGAGCAGGTTCAGACGGCAGAAGGATTATACCCAAGTGTATGATCGCAAAGTTATCTCACTCTACCAATGAAAATGACCATACTAAGTTTAAAAAATTCTCTAGTAATCCGACAGTGCTGAATGATACTCCTTCATCCTCCAACAACGATTGGTACTCAACGGTTTACTAGATTCTCACTACTTTCAAATAATTGTCCGAGAATGAAAATCGTAGAGTCGAATCTGATGCTCAATAAGAGTCTTCCCAACCAAATGACCAAACTCCTACGGAGCAGAAGTTATTAAGAAATTCTGATGAGTTGGTCGAGAAGATATCTATCATCACTGAAGAAGCAAAGATGTTGACAAAAACAGGATATAATGTGGTTCAAAACAGACTCCAAGCCACTATATCTAATATGTCTCTGAAAATCAAAGAGAGAGAGAGAGAGAGATCAAATATATCTGAGGCTATGAATGATCAGAAGGAAAATGCTCTACGAGAACAGAAGGCTAATGAAGAGAAAATTCTCTCTCTCTCTGACAAGATCGACGACCTGAATCAGTCTATCTCCCTATAGCTTGAGCTGAGTCAACAAGAACTCAAGATTGAGGTTGGTAACTCATCTTACCTAATGGATCAACTTATGTCAAACGTGGAGCAGCTCTCCCAAGTGATTAATGACAAAAAGGGGGAGAAAAAGAGACACAGAAAGAGGCACTCAAGGAGGAGTAAAGAAAAAAAGAGAAAAGAAGAAAAGAAGGCCAAGAGAAAGGCAAAGAAACAAAAGAAGAAGACAACAGAACCAGCAGAAGTAGAATCATTATCCTAGGGGGAGCCAAAGGCTTGGATGATGATCCTATGAACACAGAGCCTAAGGGGGAGCAGGAACAAGGAGGTCAAAAAGAAATGAAGACACCATCCCAGGGGGAGCAGGAGTAAAAAGATGAGTAGATGAGTAGCTGATCAACAAATGTCCTAGAGACATACATGGAGCCAAAAGGTATATCTCTATCTAGTTAGGTATGTTCTGGATCCAGGACGTAAAATGTCATACTATATGCAAGTTCATATTATCATCAATGAAATTCATGATTATTTATTTTAGAAATACGGCTACTCACTGTATATAAGATTCATTCATCTCATGCATATGCACTAATTGTTTTTGTCATAATCAAATAGGGGGGAGATTGTTAGGAATATACATGAGAATGTTATTCCTATTTATATATGATTTGATTATGATATAAATGAATGAATATGCAAGTATGCTTGCATTATGAAAAGCTGTAAAGTCCTTTGATAGATAATAGGAACATATGTACAAGGACTTAGAATGAATTGATCAAATATGTTAGGTTTATTCTACATAAGCAAAACAGCTTTGTAAAGTCCTTAAAAAGAAATGATGTACAAGGACTATAAATATAGAAAGATCAAGCTTGTTAGGTTGATCTTATAATGTATTAGATAGGAATGTCTGATCGTCGAGCATTGCAACAGAAATCGTAGTCTGTTAGGAGAGTCAAGGAAAGGTCGAGAACTATCAAGGCAGAATCGTAGTCTGTAAGATAGTAGAACCTGGAGTTCGTAGACTGCCAGGAGATAGGAAGAAAGATCATAGTGTGTCGAGAAGAACTTCCTCAAAGTCATAGCCGACCGAGCATCTGCCAAAGCTAAGTCAAGAATCGTACACCACACTTGAAGTCGTAGAGTTTATTGATCATATTAAAGGTAAAAATCACTACAAGAAAAAGCTTTATTTCCGACAGAATTATTGTCGACTAAACATATTCAGTCGATGTTAATATAAGACCGACCGAATATTTAGTCAACATTAATTCAGTTAGAATTAATGTATCCTCGACTGACATCAGTCGGATTTAAGATCTTCTCCTTGGCGCGAGGGTTTCCCCCCAGCGCGAATATATAGTCGACAGAATATGTGTCATCCTCAACTAAATAATTCGTCGAGGTTATACTAACGTCAACAGACACAACCCTGATGAAATTCCGTAGGAAATAAATCTAAAAAAACCCTTCGCCTTCCCTTTGCCCTCTCATTTTCATTTCCCTCTCTATTTCTACATTTCCCTCTCTATTTCATTCTCTAGCTAGACCACTGATCTCTCTCTCTCTCTCATACGCCCGTCCCAACCCCTCTCCTTTGGTCCCCCACCCCGCACCCCAGACACCCACCCCCACCGATCGTTCCCCCCACGACACCACACCGCCTTGCATTGCCCCACCCCTCTCCCCCTGTCGATGTCGTCCCCCCACCCCTTTATGTGACGACCCCAAAATAGGTCCATTCCATCCAACCCATTATGAGTCGCCAAATACATGGTACAGAAATAACTACAACTTTATTAATACATTTGTCGTGCAAAATACGACAACATATATACTGTGAATTTTAAATACGATATTGCCATCTAGACAATATCCACACGCAAATAAATCCTCATCATAATTATTGATACATTATTTTACAAAAATGGTGAGGACTACTAAACAACTCTCTCTAGAACCTTCATTCCATACCCCGACTAGTACTCGCTACATTCTCGCCTCCTGAGAAGAAAAATGGAACAAAAAGGAAAAGGGTGAGCTCAACTAGCCCAGTAAAGAATATTATGACTAAGATAATATACAACAAATTATCGTTAGTCTCCAACAGGAAAAATCTAATAGAATACAATAGACAAACCGCTTTAAATCAATCAACAATCGCAATGAAACAACAATTCATTAGAAGAGTTAAGTAGAGTATGCAAACTACTATCTTCTATATATGAATTTAAAAGTTCATCGTCGATATTTTATCCCCTCGTAACATCAATCAATATATATCCGAATCAAATATTCATCTTTGCACTACAGCCAAAGATATTCATCACCGGGTCATGTTCATCTAAGCACTGCTCATCTTTGTACTACGGCCAAAGATATTAATCAAGAGGGTCATGTTCATCTCAACACTGCTCATCTTTGCACTACGGGCCAAAGATATTCATCAAGAAAATCATTCATTTTTGCACTACAGCCAAAGATATTCAAGAATATCATCATTTGGGACCGAGGATGATGAAAAATATTTTAAAGGAAACGAATCCAGTGAAACAAAAGAACAAATATTAAGGATTCGTATTTTAAACAATCCCAATTCAAAAATACTTCATAAGTAATCAGAGTGGAGTAAAATTCAAGAATGATCAAAACATGGATACAATCAAAGCTAGTATCCATAATAGATATTTTGGACAAAAAGAAGAAATTTCATTTTTCGGTGAATAGTGCCGTATTCGTGAATAGTGCCGTATACGTGAATAGTGTCGTATACGTGAATAGTAACTCCGACACCAAAAGATAGAAATTTCACAAATAAACATCTTCACGCTTCGTGAATAGTACTCGTGAATAGTAACTCGTGAATAGTAACTCATGAATAGTAACCCGTGAATATTAAACTCATGAATAGTAACTCCGACATGAAAAAGTTTCAAATTTGATAAAAATTTCCAACCAATATTTCGGCATAATGATATTGAAGAAATAATATCATTTTCAAATAAAATAACATCCCTTACCTCGAAAAGACAAGATTTAGTGAAACACCGGATATAGGCTATGACTTGAACTTGCATCGTATAGCAATACTCAAAGTATACTCAAAATACTCACAAGAATACGCCGATAATATAGAGAGAAAACTTCAGTTTCGGTGTGATTTTCAATTCTAACCTAAGCACCCTATTTATAGAAAATGCTTAGAACACCAAAGTAGAAAATTTAATATAATAATATTATTATTATTTCTACAACTTCCTACATACCAAGAATCTGAATTCAAGCTATTAAAACACATGCAAGACCCACACTCAAATCACCAAAAAACTTTTTTATATTAAAAATATTTTAAACTTCCAAAATTAATTATTTGAGCTTCTAACTTCAATAATTCAAAAAAATTATCCCTTTTGTCAGAAAATTCAAATCTCGTGAATTTTTATAGGAAATTCAATTCTCTACAACTTTACAAAGGAAAGTTTTTCCAAATTCCAAACAGAAATTGACCGAAATTCATAAACCAAGCGATTTTATTGTGCTATAATCAAATTTCTATCAATAATAATTGTATCCACCAACACACAAAATATGTGTTAAACATTTAATGCCACAAAAATACTCTTCCTCCTCATATACTCATATATCCCACATTCATTATAAAAATATCACCGTTAATATATTATTAAAATAATATATTTAAATAAATTATTTTATCGAAAAAGATAAAATATTAATTTTCAACAATTGTCATTTTAAAAATTTTCTCCATCTATATCCACATAAAATCAATATTTTCCTCATCATATAAATCAATAATTAATTATTCATAAATAATATTACAGTAATCACAAGATCGGCAACCGTGCCGCTCCTCAGAAAGAGGGGCTTTTCAATAAGGATCTCTCCTTATGGCGCGCAATTAGGTGACCAAACCTCTCCTTAGATGTAACTTTCTAGACATTGCCAATAATGTTATCCAATAATATTATTCAGATAATATGAATTATTGTCTCGATAATGGAAAATACTATGTAATGACAATTTATTGAAACAACAAGAATATAAAATATCAATGCAAAGAATTATTGAATCAATAAAATAAAATATCGAATAATAATTATCGTAATAATTATTGAGTAAAGTGCCTTCACGTAAGAATCAATAATTGGTGCAATACCGTGTGCTATCGCTCAACAACGCGATTAGTGTGTTTTAACCACCGGTATTCCAACAAGATAATCTGTGAATAACTACGCCAAGTTATTTATAAACAACTTATATTTGTCGTTTTCTTCATCCAATCGCTTTTTTCGTTATGGGGCCCACAAAAAGATCGCTACTGTCAGCATTTAATATTCCCGACAAAGATATTTAATATTCCACCACCAAACTAATATTCCCGACGATAATGAATATTTTATAACCACTTGCTTATTTTGAAATTTTTATGTATTTTACCCATAACTATCCACATTAATCAAATCAACCCTTACTATTTCAAAATAATAAATAGAGAAATTAAATTTCATTAATAATAAGTTGGGGTCTTACAACCTCCCTCCTTATTAAATTTCATCCTCGAAATTGACGACGACTTGGTGTTTCAAAAGATGAGAATACCTCGCTTTCATTTCGCTTTCCAACTCCCAAGTCATTTCCTCAATAGCATGGTTTCTCCACAAAACTTTAACTTGTGGTATAACCCTCATACATAGGATATGTTCTTTCCTCTACAAGATCTTGACAGTACCTCCTCGTCGACGTTAAGTCTTGGCTATCTCGTCCGGTTCTAACTCAATGACGTAGTTCGGTCGTCCACATATTTACGTAACATCGATACGTGAAAACGCGTTATGAACACGCGTCATACTTGGCAGTAAAACGAGTCTATAGGCCACGGTTCCTATTCGATCGAGAATTTCAAATGGATTAATTAATCGAAGGTTTGAGCTTTCCTCACCTCACCGATTCTCGCTTTTGAAATAACAACTTCTTGCACCTCCTTCTTCAAATTCATCACCTCGGTGTGTAGCTTCGAATAAATTTTAACTTTATCGATTAAAGTCGATTATACTCATATATCATCACGTGGGTACCTAGAGTTTTCATCTCCATCTCTATTATTTATAAATTATATTAAATGAGTCTTTGACAATATCGTACTGTCGATTGTGATACGATCTTCTACTCAACACGCCGCCTACCACGCTCGCTTTTCCAGGATGGCATGGTCAGAACACGTGCTGAAAATGGGTCTCCTCTTGAGTTCTTCGAAGCTCTTCCCACATTCCTTGCTCCATTCGAATTTTGTATCTCTACGAGTCAGCTGCGTTAATGGAATAGCGATTCGAGAATATCCTTCAACGAATCTCCGATAATAACCAACTAAGCCTAGAAAGCTACATATTTCGATTACCGACTTAGGTTGTTCTCAACTGTGACTCATATCCCAACCTTGGATAGCACGTTACAATGACACCTATCGCTTTACTATCATCGACTAATATGGTGTCCCCTACGGAGAGTCTGGCTTCGGTGCATTCCACAAAGGAAGTCACCAGATAAAGGCTCAGGTACCAAATTCTATAGTTGAAATTTTAACTCCTGAAGTTCAATAGGAGCCATTCAATATGAGATTTTAGAAATGAGTTTTGTATGGGATTCAAAGTCGATACAAAATTTAATATCGCTTTGGGAGTAAGCCAAGAAATTCTTCAGAAATACGCCAGAAAAATTAATAACAACAGAATATTATTCAAATCGACGTGTCTTTATTCAAATCCATAACATGGACTAAGAAAACTTGACATCCGTAATAAACGAATGACTTCATGGCTTGATATGAAAATGTTTGACTACAATGGTTTGATTGCTTGAATTGAATAACAAAGTTGCTTAAGAATATGAAAACTAACAACCTTATTTAAAGTAATCAATTTTGCATGATGAGTAGTTAACCTTAAAATCACATCAAAAGCAAATATCTCTATAGAAATAAGGTTAACTGTGTAATGTGATAGTGCCAACCTCGAATCAAGCAAGATTTCTAAACAACGGATGTAATGAAAGTTTCTCCTAATGGAGTTTCCATAAATAGGTCAAAGTCTAATTTCTCCGTAGTCAAGTTCAAACGTTGAGCGCAAGCAAGAGAGATAAAAGAATAGGTAGAACCCAGATTCTAGTAAGGTATAAACTTCGCAAGAATTTATAATTAACTAACCTGCTAACTTCGCTCGGGTTCCTCGTGATTTTTGACTGGCCACGACAAACGCTTCTTCCAGAACCGTTGACTTTGACTTTTTCGGGATATCCTTTTGAGTCACCATTCTCACTGGACTGGGTTTCGATAATGCATAATCTCAAGCGATATGTCCTTCTTTTTCCATAATTATAGCATACCTTAAACTGCTGGGCGCTTCAATGATATGTCCCTCTTTCCAAGATTTGTAACATACGACCGGTGGTCTTTCTCCTCCCTTGGAACCAGCTTGTTATCGGGCGACCGACGCCTTCATATGGTCGTTGTTGAATCTCCTCTTTTAAAATCTCCTCCCGACTCGCTTCTATTTTCATGGCCACGATTACCACCAGAGTGGTTACCGCTTTGTCCGTCAGATTCTTCTTTCTCCGCCGGTTATCGTTATTCGATGATCGCTATCTTCTAGATGATCCTCGGTTATAGACCCTAGGTTGAACGTATTTCGTTATCTCGCTTCTAATAATCGAGCCTCATTGACAACATCTCGAATAGAGAGAAAATTTATGAGAAATGAGATATCGACGTATGCCGGTTTCAAACCTCTCGTAAACATCCGCGTCATACGCTCCTCATTCTCCACCAAATGAGGTGCAAACTCGATAACTCCGCGAACTTCGCTTTAGATCTTGGACACCGCCATGTTATTCTCGCTCCAGCCTAATAAACTCCACTTCCTTCATATGATTTAATACTTTCGTGGAAGTACTTGTCATTGAATTGTTTCAAATGTCTCCCACGACATGCCGAGAGTAAATGGATGGGTACGCTTCATAGATTCCCACCAAGAATCCGCTTCGCCACGAACATAAAGGTGGCGAATGGAACCTTCTGTTCCTCCGCATCCCAAGACATCGAATATCTTGGTAATTTGCTTGACCCATGTTTCCGCCTTTGATCGGATCCGGCTTTTCCTTAAATTTCGTGGTCCCAACTCTTTGAACTGTTTGGTCAGGATAACCCGTGAATTGCTATCATTTCTTCCTCAGATTTTGAACACGAGTCTCCTTCATCGATTTTGCATGAATCGCAAAAAGCTTCTAAACATCCCCTCGCTCATCATCTCGCTCAATTGGTGTTGTTCACACGGAGGTACATTGTCACTGTTGCATGTTCTCCTCGTTGGTAAGTACAGGCATCTCCACGGTCTCATTTACTCCACTGTTAATATTCTCAGTCGACATTCTCAAATACTATCATAAAACAAGGGTTAATTAAGGAAATCAATATATCAAATAATATCCCTATATACTAACCAACTAACAAATAAGCTTAGGTAGGACACACTAGTGAAGGATTTACTCGTCTCTCCCCTCCTAGTTCTATTCCCCGATCTCCTCCAGAGATCATATCCCTAAGCTCTGATACCAACTGTGACGACCCTAAAATAGGTCCATTCCATCCAACCCATTATGAGTCGCCAAATACATGGTACAGAAATAACTACAACTTTATTAATACATTTGTCGTGCAAAATACGACAACATATATACTGTGAGTTTAAATACAGATATTGCCATCTAGACAATATCCACACGCAAATAAATCCCCATCATAATTATTGATACATTATTTTACAAAAAATGGTGAGGACTACTAAACAACTCTCTCTAGAACCTTCATTCCATACCCCCGACTAAGTACTCGCTACATTCTCGCCTCCCCGAGAAGAAAAATGGAACAAAAAGGAAAAGGGTGAGCTCAACTAGCCCAAGAGAAGAATATTATGACTAAGATAATATACAACAAATTATCGTTAGTCTCCAACAGGAAAAATCTAATAGAATACAATAGACAACCAGCTTTTAAATCAACAATCGCAATGAAACAACAATTCATTAGAAGAGTTAAGTAGAGTATGCAAACTACTATCTTCTATATATGAATTTAAAAGTTCATCGTCGATATTTTATCCCCGTAACATCAATCAATATATATCCGAATCAAATATTCATCTTTGCACTACAAAGCCAAAGATATTCATCGATTTGGTCATGTTCATCTAAGCACTGCTCATCTTTGTACTACGGGCCAAAGATATTAATCAAGAGGTCATGTTCATCTCAACACCTGCTCATCATCATTGTACTACGGGCCAAAGATATTAATCAAGAAATCATTCATCTTTGCACTACGGGCCAAAGATATTCATCGAAAATATCATCATTTAGACCGAGGATGATGAATATCATATTTGGGACTTAGGATGATGAAAAAATTTTAAAGGAAACGAATCCGGTGAAACAAAAGAACAAATATTAAGGATTCGTATTTTAAACAATCCCAATTCAAAAATACTTCATAAGTAATCAAAGTGGAGTAAAATTCAAGAATGATCAAAACATGGATACAATCAAAGCTAGTATCCATAATAGATATTTTGGACAAAAAGAAGAAATTTCATTTTTCGTGAATAGTGGTCAGATTCGTGAATAGATCAGATAACGTGAATAGTATCGATAACGTGAATAGTAACTCGACACCAAAAGATAGAAATTTCACAAATAAACATCTTCACGCTTCGTGAATAGTACTCGTGAATAGTAACTCGTGAATAGTAACATGAATAGTAATGAATAGTAACCCGTGAATAGTAACTCATGAATAGTAACCCGACATGAAAAAGTTTCAAATTTGATAAAATTTCCAACCAATATTTCAAAGATAATGATATTGAAGAAATAATATCATTTTCGAATAAAATAACATCCCTTACCTCGAAAAGACAAGATTTAGTTGAAACACCGGATATAAGGCTATGACTTGAACTTGCACCAGTATAGCAATACTCAAAGTATACTCAAAATACTCACAAGAATACGCCGATAATATATAGAGAGAAAACTTCAGCTTTTCGGTGTGATTTTTAATTCTAACCCAAGCACCCTATTTATAGAAAATGCTAGTAACACCAAAGTAGAAAATTTAATATAATAATATTATTATTATTTCTACAACTTCCTACGTACCAAGAATCTGAATTCAGCTATTAAAACACATGCAAGACCCACACTCAAATCACCAAAAACGTTTTTCATATTAAAAATATTTTAAACTTCCAAAAATCAATTATTTCGGAGCTTTGGAACTTCAATAATTCAAAAAAAATTATCCCTTTTGTCAGAAAAGTCAAATCTCGAGACTTTTTATAGGAAATTCAATTCTCTACAACTTTGCAGAAGAAAGTTTTTCCAAATTCCAAACAGAAATTGACCGAAATTCATAAACGGACGATTTTACAAGCTATAATCAAATTTCGGTCAATAATTGTATCCACCAACACACAAAATATGTGTTAAACATTTAATGCCACAAAAATACTCTTCCTCCTCATATACTCATATATCCCACATTCATTATAAAAATATCACCGTTAATATATTATTAAAATAATATATTTAAATGAATTATTTTATCAGAAATAAATAAAATATTAATTTTCAACAATTGTCATTTTAAAATTTTCTCCATCTATATCCACATAAAATTAATATTTTCCTCATCATATAAATCAATAATTAATTATTCACAAATAATATTACAGAATCACAAAGATCGGGCAACTGTGCCGCTCTCTAGAAAGAGGGGGCTTTCAATAAGGATCTCTCCCATCAAGCGCCGCAATTAGGTGACCAAACCTCCTTAGATGTAACTTTCTAGACATTGCCAATAATGTTATCCAAAAATATTATTCAGATAATATGAATTATTGTCGATAATGGAAAATACTATGTAATGACAATTTATCAAACAACAAGAATATAAAATATCAATGCAACAATTATTGAATCAATAAAATAAAAATAATTGAATAAGAATTATTGTAACAATTATCGAAAAGTGCCTTCACGTAAGAATCAATAATTGGTGCAATACCGTGCTACTGCTCAACAACGCCAGATTAGTGTGTTTTAACCACCGGGTATTCCAACAAGATAATTCAGAATAACTACGCCGTTATTTATAAACAACTTATATTTGTCGCTTTTCTTCATCCAATCGCTTTTCGTTATGGGGCCCATAAAAAAGATCAAGGCCGTCAGCATTTAATATTATTCCCGACAAAGCATTTAATATTCCAATATTCACCAAACTAATATTCCCCTAACGATAATGAATATTTTATAACCACTGCTTATTTTGAAATTTTATGATTTTACCCATAACTATCCACATTAATCAAATCAACCCTTACTATTTCAAAATAATAAATAGAGAAAATTAAATTTCATTAATAATAAGTTGGGGTCTTACAACCTCCGAAATTGACATACGTACTGTGTTTCAAAAGATGAGAATACCTCGCTTTCATTTCTGTTTCCAACTCCCAAGTCATTTCCTCAATAGCATGGTTTCTCCACAAAACTTTAACTTGTGGTATAACCTCAGTACATAGGATATGTTCTTTCCTCTACAAGATCTTGACAAGTACCTCCGCGTACGTTAAGTCTTCGGCTATCTCGTCCAGTTCTAACTCAATGACGTAGTTCGGGTCGTCCACATATTTACGTAACATCGATACGTGAAAAATGTTATGAACACGCGTCATACTTGGCGGTAAAACGAGTCTATAGGCCACAGTTCCTATTCGATCGATAATTTCAAATGGATTAATTAATCGAAGGTTTGAGCTTTCCTCACCTCACCGATTCTCGCTTTTGAAATAACAACTTCTTGACCTCCTTCTTCAAATTCATCAGCTCCGGTGTGTAGCTTGAACAGCTTTAACTTTATCGATTAAAGTCGATTATACTCATATATCATCACGTGGGTACCTAGAGTTTTCATCTCCATCTCTATTATTTATAAATTATACTGAAATGAGTCTTTGACAATATCGCATCAGACTTGTATACGATCTTCTTACTTAACACGCTACCTACCACGCTCGCTTTTCCAGGATGGCGTGGTCGTAACATGTCTTTGAAATGGGTCTCTCTCGAGTTCTTCAAAGCTCTTCCCACATTCCTTGCTCCATTCGAATTTTGTATCTCTACGAGTCATTTGCGTTAATGGAATAGCGATTCGAGAATATCCTTCAACGAATCTCAGATAATAACCAACTAAGCCTAGAAAGCTACGTAGTTTAATTTAATTTAATTTAATAAAAAAATTTAAAAATTATATTATATAATACAAAATAAAATAAATTAAAATAAAACAAAATAATTAATAAAATAAATTAAAATAAAACAAAATAAATTATAAAAATTAAAATAATACATTAAATCAACTCAAAATAATAAACTAAGTAGCATTTGCTTAGTTGGGATGCAATTCAAAGAGACTGAATATATAAGAATGTTGTCGCGGAAATAAAATAATATACTTTGCAACTTAATTAGAAACCCGTTTGACAAGTAGGAGTGAATATCGAACAGTAGTCTCTATAGATTCCAAATAACAATTCTCATAAACTAAGTACAGTTACTTAGTTTATCATTGACAAAATAAACTAAGTAGCATTTGCTTAGTTTGCCACAATTTTCAATAAACTCGATAATACTCTACCTACATATATATTTACTCTTCCTTGTATGCAAGATTCGACGTAGTAGCTGATTTAATGACTAATAGTACTCAAAGGTGCCCTCGACGTTAATTAAAAAAGGGTTGTAGTTTTTGTTTGTGTCTTATACTCGAGTAATAAAGTTAATTGAATTATTGAAGACATTCCTCACTGTTCTATCATAACAGATGCCAACATACGAAAGGGGTTCCATTAAGTTGTTGAACAAAGTTATAGGTTAAGCAACCCTCTAAATGAGCGAACGATCACTTCTCTACTAGGAATAAAGCATTGCCTGATATGGGTCCAGTCCATGACATAGACAGCTTCTCACCACTCCAAATTCCTCATATGGGTATTTGGAGTGATGAGAAGCTTTCTATGGCATAGATTGAACCCATATCAGGCAATGATTTATTCTTAGTAGAGAAGTGATCGTTCGTTCATCTAGAGGGTTGCTCAACTTAGAACTTTGTTCAATAGCTTAATGGAACTCCTTCGGGATGTTGTCATCTATTATGGTGGAACAGTGAGGAATGTTCGCAGTAATTCAATTAACTTTATTAATAGAGTATAGGACACTAACAGGAACTACGACCCTTTTTGTTGTCCGACATCGCCATGAACCGATTGAGTACTATTAGTCGAATCGCAACTAATATGAAACTTAGATTTGCAACTAATAAACTAAGTACGTAGCATTTGCTTAGTTTTCTACAATTTTCAATAAACTCAATGATACTCTCTCTTTGTTCTTCAATACACTCATAAAAGTATATAAATATAATATACTTTGAAACTTAGAAACCCGTTTGACATTCACTCAGTAGGAGTGAATGCCGAATAGTCCCCAGTTTGGGATTGTTACTGGATGTTATGTCTCTCACTTAGGTGTGCTAATTCACAAGGTGCGTACGTGTTTATAATTTTTTGAGGATTTTTTAGCTGGTGTCTCTACATATGTTCTTCGAGTGCATACTTAGACTAAGTTGTCTTGGTCTATTTCATGTACTTGAAGACCATGGGGAGGTGATGCTGAAATTTTCTTAAAATATTATAAACACGCACCTTGTGAATGGCACTAGTGAGGAGACTCATCCAGGAATGGGATAGAAGCCTAACCCCTATAGAGTGGAGATATATACTAGGTAAACTAAATACATGCATATATATTCTAATTTGGTATTTTCTTCAATTAAAGATGTCAGCCAACCGGAGTTGGATATACCGTAGGATACCAATTGATAGGAGGGGATTAGTTGATGCGTACCGTGAAGGGGTGTCCAATTTTATGAACAAAGCAATAGAACATGTTGATGATCCGAACGGAAAGATGAGATGCCCGTGTTCCAAGTGTAAGAACATGATATGGAAGACTGCCGATGACGTTAAATTTGACTTATATTCACGTGGGTTTGTGGATGGGTATTCGGTATGGATTCATCACGGGGAATCAGCTGAGTTTAGAGAACGGACATATAGTACTGTAGACCACTCGGATCATGGGGATTTGCAAGCAGATAATTATGACGTCGTGCAGATGTTGGTTGATTCGTATGGCCCTACCAATATTAACTGGGCTGAACCCAGGGTTCATTCGAATTAGAAGCGCATGCTTCTAACCCGGGGTTGACAGAATCACAGATGGAAGCGTAAATTTTCACCAGTGGTTTAAGAGAAGGGTCGAAGAAGAGAACGCGTATGATCATTTTAGAGATGTCATTTTAGGCCCGTACAAACTTGTTAGTTCATTTTCAGGTTGTATCGTGAATGGGTATAGATTCAAGGTTGATGACTTGAATGAATTGACATCAGTCAACTCCGGCGTTGTCGTGTTGGGAAGTTGTTATGGAGATTCTGAATCCAATTACTATGGAAGATTAAAGGAAGTGGTTGTGCTCAATTATCCAGGCTAAAAAGGTTGTTACATTTAAGTGTCATTTGGTTTGATCATCGCAGCGGTGTTAAAGTTGATCATAATAGAATCGTAACGAGAGATATAAAACTGCATTTACTGATCGGTGATGTATTTATGTTAGCCTACTAAGCAACTCAAGTGTACTACGCCCTTAATGTCGTTCACAGTAGAACCCCCTGGTATACAGTTGTGACAACGAAGACTCGTCCATTTGATGGTACTAATTTGTCTGGAATGGATTACCCGTTTTAAGAACAAGTTAGCAATCCCAGCCACGTTGTGGTATATGATGACGATGTGTTAGGTGATGATGTCGTTGACGTACTCGATGTTGACGAAGTGGAGGAAGATGTGGTTGTTAGTTCGTATGTGATGGTAGAAGATGATATTGAGGAAGAAATTGATACAGAAGAGGAAGAGACAGAATTAGAGGATGAAAATGATCTTGACTCTGACGGATTTGACGTCGTACTACTTCTTCAGTAATTGGTGTTTTGTAAACACTATACAACTAAAATCAATCATTATATATATATTTCCCACACATAGGATGGCCATTTGATCATTTATCGTATCTATGTCTGTTCTTTCAGTAGTACAGCTATATATGCCTCGACATAGCGGTGGAGGTGGCCATGGTGGCGGCCGCTCCGGATCGGGTGACGGCTCCCAAGGAGGGTTATCTTCAGATGCTAGTGAGTTGATTTCTTTTTTGGCTCAGTAACATTATTTTCATAACTATATTATACATTCATTTACTATTTTTGGACAATGTCATAACTATATATATTAACATACAGATGCTAGACTCCTGCGTCATGAGGGCCCAACCTCTACCGATTAGGTGAATCCACCCGTGCAAAGGTTCGATACGGTGCCCAATTGATGTCGGCTCATCTGTGTAGGTTTTAACTTTAATATATCACTTATGTTCAATTAGAATGATATTATCATGTGATTAATAAATTAAAATGTTCTTAATAAATTTTGTATTCTAGTATTATGGATCCTCTCACTAAGGCGACCGTACACGCCATCTGCCTGGCGCATCTCCCTACTGGCTGCATGCGATTTAGTCAGTACGCGCGCTATGATGACGACTTCATAGTGACAGTGTTGCGCGAGTTTCACGTAAGTCGACTTACATATATTAATTCAAGGTCCATGCATGTTATTTACATATTGTTCAAATAATAAATTATACATATTTTATGTCTGTTTGATAGAGATACTCTAGATACGAGGTCGGCATCACTGAGGCGGATGGTGACGTCGTTATCATTGCATACATCTCGAAGAATTATGCCGGCTGGTTGTACGAGATGCGACAGAGGGCGTCAAAGGCGCAATAAGAAACGCATGGGACTACTTTGAGATCATCATCAAACCGTCGGCAAGATCGATGATCTGCATGGGTTGCGATGTGTGCGTCATTGGGATGATCTTGTGTTCAAGACCAAGTCGAGCGGAGATGAAGAAGAATCACGACAAGTCATGAGTTGTACATATACGGCCGCTCGCAATGTTTTCAGGAGGTTAAGTCAGTATGTATTTCTCTTTAGTTTAGTTTAATCTTATATTGCAACTATAGTAAATTAAGGTGATCTTATTTAATGTATATGATCTAGGCCATGCGGAGTAGCTTTGGCCGACCTCCTACTATGATCGAGTTCTGGGATAGAGTCCATATGCCGAAGGGCTCTACTTCGGGGTCGACAATATCTCCTGCAGCACTAGCTATACGGGTAATACATTTACTATAATAGATATTATTTAGGATAATATTACGTAATTTATATGATGATACCAAGATAACTCACTTGTATATCAAATTATAGGAGTGGTTTGAGAAGCTCCACAGCCAGCGTATAGCAGAGTTTCAGGCTACTAGGGGCGATGCTGAGACGTTAGATTCCACCGTCCCTCCGCCCGAGATTAGTTTATCTCAGGACGAGGAGACGGCTCTTTGGGTAGCGTCTCAGGATACTCCCACTAGTACTACCGACCGGTATCGAGTGCTGGGGCTATCGAGGATACCAGCCTATAAACTGCTAGGAGGTATAATATTTGTGTTTATTTCGTGTTTATGAATAAAGTAAACTTGTAATATTATTCATGTTATATTTATTTTTGTAGGCTTTAGCCAGCGTCTGCGTCCGAGAGCCCCCGTGGGACCATCACATACGGGCGCTGGCTTAGATGATGCTTTGTTCCAGCGTGTTATGGCTGCGATATCGGAGAGGTTTGAGACCGATCCGCTGTTCCATCGTCAGGACCCGCCCAGCCGTTCTCGCCTCCATCAGCTTGCGCAGGACGTTGCAACTAGTGCCAGCACCAAGAGTACGGGTATCCCTCAGGAGTAGTGGGCCGCGATATGCAACGAGATTGTTCGGATGGTGGTTATCTTAGTCGAGGACGCATTTGGGCCGATGTTGAGTCGGTATTTTAACGTCAGTATATTTCATTTTAAATACAAATATATATTCTGCATGTTATTTAATTTTCATTTAGTTATCTTTAACTGAATCATATATATGGACTAATGAGTTACATTATATTGTATCAACAGGGTGAGGAGCGGACTGACGAGCAAGATGATGATTTTCATACTCAAGAGCAGCGTCGACGCCCGCCCGATGATCCTTCTCACATCGGGGACTCTACTAGCTTGACTTAGTTTACATTCTTTTGTAGTTTAAATTCTTTTGTATTAATTTTACATAACTTTTGACGTATATATTGTAGTTTAAAGTACCTTATCATTAATTACTTTGGTTTTGTTGCGGTTTGACACTTAGCTTAATTTAGCTTAATGGGATGTTTGTTGTAGTTAGTTTAGATTAATGGGATCTTTTGTAATTTACCTTAGTTTAATTTACTTTGATTAATGCGGTTTTACATTTCATTACTTTGGTTTGTTGCGGTTATGCTGGTAGTAATGGGATGTTTTTGACATTTAGCTTAATTTAGCTTGTGTATGTGATGTTGGGAAAACAGGTACAGGTACAAGATGTGGGTTAAATCCCTGGATATTGCAAAAATAATAAAATTATTTTTAAAAAAAAACAGTAACCTCGACAGAATAATGGTTTTCTCGACGGATAACCGTCGAGGTTAAGGTTCTTCCCATTTTTGGTATATTGCCACGTGGCATACATAGCCTCGACCGAATATCCTCGATGGACGAATTATAGAGTCGATGGAATTCCGTCGCGCGTAAGCTGATTTTCTATTTTTGTCAGGCTACCACGTGGCATGCTTAGCATCGACCGAATATCCTCGACTGACACATTTCAGTCGGGGATATATTAACGCCGACTGAATGTTTGGTTGATAATAGTTCCGTCGACGTTAAGTGTTCCCGACCGAAGAATCGACAGACTTATTTTCGACGTGCTTATATACGACCGAATTTCCGACCGAATATTCCGTCGGAGATGAGGTTACTCTCGACGGAATATTCCGTCGTAAATAAGTCTTTTGTTGTAGTGAATCGTAGTCGAGCCATATCAGACGAGGACAACAAGTATAAAGACAGAAATCATAGTCTGTCAAGGTCTGTTCTTGAGATCGTAGTGTCTGCAGGACCAAAAGCCAAATCATAGTCTGCAGAGCTAAGGTTTCAACAGAGGTGCTCACAATGCCAAGGTAGAATCGTAGAGTCAACACGATCCTCAACAAATGAGCACTCCCAGAATATCCATAGGATAAAGCCTCTGGTCTCAGCTACAAAGATACATTCCAACTTAAGGAAACCAGAGAGCACTTAATGAATGGCTTGCAAGCTAACAAAAGATCTAAGCACCAACCCAATCAACATCCAGATTGAGTTGTAAATCCATTCAAGATAAAATCTTCTACAAGTAGATCAAAAGAAGACTTAGTAAAAGTGATTAACTAAAGAAATTCAGCGGATGCAATAGCTGTCAAGAGAACAGAGGATAGCGATCTTGGGATCAACTAGGATCGTAGTGTTTACCAAACAAAGCAGGAACTGATGCAGTTTACACAGAGATACTGGTCATCTTACGAAGAACAAGATGAAAGTGATTAAGCATGGGTCAGTCCATTGATGATAAGTGAACGGGAGAGAACAAAGAGAAAGCGAGTTGGGCATGCCATAAATCTGAGGTATCTTGCTATTCAGAAAAGACCAGAACAAGGGTTCAAGCTATCAGTTCCTCAGATAAGTCGAAGGAAAATAGAAATGTTGAAGCACTACACAAATAAAGGAAGAGGTGTTCTACATTAAAGATCCAATGTACACTCTTCAGGATCGTAATGTTGTCTCAATCAGTAAATAAGCAACATTCAACAAGACATAGTACGATCAGGTCCAAGAACATATGATCAGAATCATAGAGTTCGAACATATGATGATTTAAGCATTGGCACGGTTCAATATAAAGACTAAAATTTGAACATTGCAGTTTGAGAGCATCGATGCAAAAGGACATTTTTTGATGTTCTAATCAAGAAGTCAGAAAGAAGAAATAAAGATGACTACCTACTTGACATGGAAAGGTGACAACTCTAAGGAGGTAGATAAGGTAGTAGATTGTTGTGTCAGTAAAGTCATAAAGGAGCTGTCATGTCACATCAAGCAGTCTGCACCAAATAACTCGAGATCTATGAAGCAATTCAAATACCTTTCAACGGCTATATTCCAACGGGAAGATTGGGAAGGAGTATATATCAGCTAGAGCTTCAAAGATCAAGAGTTGCTGAGTTAAAGGATCGTTGAGTTGTTGGAATGATGTACTGTTGACTCTACGAGTTCCACCAGAACTGAACAGAACAAGTCTCAGTGACAGTGAGACTACGAAGGTGGAAGTGAAGCAGATTTGATGAAGGACTTGAACAGAGTAAAATCTTCACTCAACAAGGATGAGAATGCCATTGAATATGGCAGCTAAGCTGAGAGCCGAGAAGGCCAAGAAGATAGCATTTAGAAAAGTGGCAGAGCACAAAGAAGATCCCAAGAGCCACTCTACGAATCACCATGAACCAAAAGCTGAAACAGAAGAGATGCAGAACCATGTCTGTAGATCATTCAAGAAGAACTCAGGGAATGCTAAGTGCCATAAGAAGTCTAACAAAAGCTCAGAGACTTAGCAAACCCAGATGGTGATGGTGCACAACTGACATCGAATGAAGATAAGATGAACAGATTGAGTTCCAAGCCTGTTGGGACTGAAGAGTTCTAAGTGAACTGAAGTTTCAAGGCTACTAGCCTTGAAGGAATCTTAGTGATTCAGGGTGCTGCCCTTACTTTGTGGAATTCCTGCTTGTTTAAGTAGAAGAGTGGATTAGGAGTTGAGTCTTTTAACCACTTACAATCCCTTGTGTCTTTTACATTCAGTCATTTACTTTCTGTCATTTACATTATGTACCTAACTACTATAAATGCTATGTATGTATTAACTACTTACAACTTAACTAACTCTACGAACAATGTATGCATGTTCATGAATATATCAATGAAGGGGATCTTTTGGTTATTCTACTGTGCTTGAAAAGATTATTATGTTTGTCATGTGCTAACTCATTAGCAATACAAAATAAATATGAAAAGTATTTAAAAATGAAAAAGGATCTATTCAACCCCCCCCCCCCTTCTAGATCTGTTATACGCTTACTAGAAACTAACAGAGTGAAATGGAACCAAAATTAGAAAAAGATATAGGAATTGTTATTCTATTAAGAGCGTATGAAATGTATGACTGATGGATATAAATCCATGATTATATAATTGTGTAGGAATTCACGAAGTGCGGATAACTTTAAGCAGTTAAGTCGTAGTTGATAAACTACGAACCATGCAAGTCTTTCAGTTCCTATTTGATATATGAATTCGATAACTGTTAGTTGAGCTATATTATGTTATGAGAATGTTGATGTATATATATGAAATGCATATGAGAATTGTATGAAATTGAAAGTTGATCTTTGATGCTATGCTTGTGAAGTAAATCTATATGCCTGTTATATAAGAAATAAAATGCGTAGTAAATATTAATTGATTATGAATGCATAAACTGAGTATGTTATTATATGTTATGTGATGCATGAAAACTGTTAGAATTGCTGGGTTGTCGAGCTCACCCTTGCAAACAACTAATTTTGTAGGTTAAGGACTCATGGTAAAGTTACTGGCTACTTGATTGATAAAGTTCAATAGTATCGAAGGAGATTGATTTATTTATTTAAATATATGCTCTTGAACAATGTCTAGGTTCTAGGAGATGTACATGATAGTAGTTTATGATGTGTAATACATATTGAGTTGTAAAGTTGTACTATGTGATACACAGAGGAATTCGAATCGAATTATAAAAAATTATACAGTAATTCAAATAGAATGAATCATAACATAATTTTATTCAAGTATATGTAATTGATTCAAGTTAAGAAATCAATAAAAGATTATTTTTTTTCTTTAAAAGGAGATTGAAAAAGTTTAAATTATTCCGCATATTTTTATAACATCGAGTATGATGTAAGACAAGAATGGTAAATGACCAAGATATGAAACTTATAAAAGTTTGGAGTCATTACATAGATCCTGAAAATGGAAAGAATTTATATTCTAAATTGTAATAAGCAAAGTTATATTCATTAAGTTATGAATAAAAGATATAAATAGTCTGACAATAGTAGTATCGTGTCGAACCGGATCTGAGGTTCGAATGTACCCGAATTTAGGGGAATCACAGAATACGTTAGTAGATGCCTAACTTGTCAAAGAGTGAAAGCAGAGCATCAGAGACCAAGTGGATTGCTACAACCGCTAGAAATTTCAGAATGGAAATGAGAACACATAACTATGGATTTCGTTGTGGGACTTCCAACTACACGGAAAGGTTTCGACGTTATATGGGTCATCGTGGATCGATTGACAAAGTCAGTGCATTTTTTACCAATGAAGATGAGATTTAATCTAGATTATTTGGCTAAACTATACGTTAAGGAGATTGTATCAAGAAATGGCGTTCCATTATCAATTGTATTCGACCAAGATACATGATTCACATCTAATTTCTGGAGAAGTCTATAAGAACGTATGGGGACACAGTTGAGATTGAGGACGGCGTATCATCCTCAAACTGACGGCCAAAGTGAAAGAAAAATTCAGACATTGGAAGATATGCTAAGAGCATGTGTCATGGATTTCAAGGGTAATTAGGATGACCACCTAACTTTGGTCGAGTTTGCATATAATAGTTATCACACAAGTATAGGAATGCCGCCTTACGAGGCATTATATGGAGGAAAATGTAGAACCCCACTTTATTGGGACAAGGTAGGAGAACGTAAACTGTTGGGACCAGAAAAAGTTCAACAAATTGCAGAAAGTGTCTGAGTAATATGTAAGACCCCAACTTATTATTAATGAAATTTAATTTTCTCTATTTATTATTTTGAAATAGTAAGGGTTGATTTGATTAATGTGGATAGTTAGGGGTAAAATACGCAAATATTTCAAAATAAGCAAGTGGTTATAAAATATCATCATTGTTTTGGGAATATTCATTTGGTCATGGAATATTCTTTAACATTTCGGGGAATATTAAATGATTTACTATGATCTTTTGTGGGCCCCATAACGGAAAGTGATTGGATGAAGAAAACGACAAATATAAGTTGTTTAAAAATAACAAAGTAGTTATTCACCAATTAATCTTGTTAAAATACTCAAATTGGTTAAAAACACAAGAGATTACGCAGTATTGCACCAATTATTGATTCTTACGTAAGAAGGCACTACTCAATAATGGTTCTGATAAAGAATTATCGATCAAGATTTTATTTTATTGATTTAATAATTCTTTGCATTGATATTTTATATTCTTCTTTGTTTTCAATAATTGTCATTACACGATATTTTTTATTATCGAAGCTAATAATTCATATTATCCTGAATAATATTATTAGATAACATTATTGGCAATGTCTAGAAAGTTCGCCTAAGGAGAGGTTTGGTCACCTAATTCGGCGCCAAGAAGGAGAAATTCTTATTGGAAAGCCCCTCTTTCCAGGAACTACCGTTGTCAATATTGTGATTCTCAGTAATATTATTTGTGAATAATTAATTATTGATTCATATGATGAGAAAAATATTGATTTTATGTGGATATAGATGGAGAAAATTTTTAATGTGACAATTGTTGAAAATTGAAATTTTTTCTTTTTCTGATAAAAGGGCTATTTATTATGAATTATTGAAGTTTCGAAGCTCCGAAATAATTGATTTTTGGAAGTTTAAAATATTTTTAATATGAAAAACGTTTTTGGTGATTTGAGTGTGGGTCTTGCATGTGTTTTAATAGCTAAATTCAGATTCTTGGTACGTAGGAAGTTGTAGAAATAATAATAATATTATTATATTAAATTTTCTGCTTTGGTGTTCTAAGCATTTTCCTATAAATAGGGTGCTTAGGTTAGAATTGAAAATCACACCAGAAACTGAAGTTTTCTCTCTCTATATTATCGAGCGTATTCTTGTGAGTATTTTGAGTATACTTTGAGTATTGTTATACGGTGCAAGTTCAAGTTATAGTCAATATCCGGTGTTTCAACTAGAAGTACTGTCTTTGTGAGGTAAGGGATATTATTTTTTCGTAATGATATTATTTCTTCAATATCATTATGTTGAAATATTGATCTGAAGTTTTTATCAAAGTTTGAACTTTTGGTGTCGGAGTTACTATTCACGTATACGGCACTATTCACGTATATGACACTATTCACGAATACGGCACTATTCATCGAAAAATGAAAATTTTCTTTTCGGTCAAAATATCTATTCTGGATACTAGCTTTGATTGTATCCATGTTTTGATCATTCTTGAATGTTACACCACTATAATTATTTTTGAGGTATTTTTGGACATGGATAAAACAAAGTACGAATCCTTAATCCTTAATCCTTGTCATTTTGTTTCACTGGATTCGTTTCTTTAAAAATATTTTTCATCATCCTCAGTCTTAAATGATGATATTATTGAATATCTTTGGCCTTTAGTGCAAATATGAATGATTTCTGAAGAATATCTTTGGCCCGTAGTGCAAAGATGAACAGGTGTTTAGATGAACATGACCAACTGATGAATATCTTTGGCCTGTAGTGCAAAGATGAATATTTGATTCCAGATATATATTGATTGATGTTACAGGGATAAAAGATAGACGATGAACTTTTAAATTCATACATAGAAGATAGTAGTTTGCATTCTCTACTTAACTCTTCTAATGAATTATTATTTCATGCTAATATTGATTTAAAATTTGTTGTCAATTGTATTCTATTAGATTTTTCCCGTTGAAGACTAACGATAATTTGTTGTATATTATCTTAGTCATAATATTCTTTATCGGGCTAGTTGAGCTCACCCATTTCCTTTTTTGTTCCATTTTCTTCTCGTGGAGGCGAGAATATAGCGAAAAGTACTTAGCTCTGGGGTATGGAATGAAAGTTCTAGAGAGAGTTGTTTAGTAGTCCTCACCATTTTTTGTAAAATAAGGTATCAATAAATGTGATGAGGATTTATCTCGAGTATAGATATTGTCTAGAAGATAATATTTGTATTCAAACTCACAGCTTTAATGTTGTAATAATAAAGTTGTAGTTGTTTCGTATCACGTATTGACAACTCAAAATGGGTGATGTATACCTATTTTGGGGCGCACAGTTAGTATCATTGCTTTAGGATATGATCTCCGGCGTAGAGATCGGGGAATAGAACTAGAGGAGAGAGAGACGAGTAAATCCTTCGCTAGTGTGTCCTACCTACCTAAGCTTATTTGTTAGTTGGTCAAGATATAGGGATATTATGTGATATATTGATTTCCTTAATTAACCCTTGTTTTATGACATGATTTGAGAATGTCGATCGAGAATATTAACAATGGAAATGAGACCGTGGAGACGCTCAGACTCACCAACGAGGAGAACGTGCAACAGTCGTGGCAATGTTCCTCCGTGAACAACACCACCGAAAGCGAGATGATGAACGAGGGATGTTTAGAAGGTTTTTGCAGTTCATGCAAAATCGCATTTAGGAGACTCGTGTTCAAAATACAAGAGGAAATGATAGCAATTCATGGGTTGTCACAAACCAAGCGATTCAAAGAGTTGGGACCACGAATTTAAGGGAAAGCGATCCCGATCATTAAAAACATGGGTCAAACAAATTACCAAGATATTCGATGTCTTGGGATGCACAGAGGAACAAAAGGTTCCATTCGCTACCTTTATGTTCCGTGGCGGCGAACCATTGGTGGGAGTCGTGAAGCGCACTCCATCCAAACAAGACTCAAAGATGTCTTGGGAGACGCGTTTGAAACTATTTATTGACAAATACTTTCCGAAAGTGTTCGCTATATGAAGGAAGTGGAGTTCATCGATTAGAACAAAACAACATGACGGTGTCTCAAAGACGAGGCAAAGTTTGCAGAGAGTTATCCGTGTTTGCACCTCATTTGGTGGAGAATGAGGAACGATGACGCTGGATGTTTCGAGAGGTTTGAAACCCGACATACGCATAATATCTCATTTCTCATAAATTTTCTCTCTATTCAGATGTTGTTAACAAGGCTCAATTATTAGAGCGAGATAACGAGTATGTTCAACCGAGGGACCATAACCAGGATCGTACGGAGATAGCGAGCCAATGTAATAATGATAACCAACGGAGAAAGAAACAGACGGACAAAATGGTAAACCACTGGTGGTAATCATAGCCATGAAAATAGAAGAAGCGAGTGGGAGGAGATTTTAAAAGAGAAGATTTAACAACGACTATGTGAAGACGACAGTCTTGGCAAAGAATCGGTTCTAAGGGAGGAGAACGACCACCCATCATATATGCTATAAATGCGGAAAGAGGGACATATCACTCCAAGCGGTCCACAACAGTTCAAGGTATGCTATAATTGTGGAAAGGAAGGACATATCGCTCGAGATTGTATGGTGGCGAAACCTAGTTCAATGAGGGCGGTGACTCAAAAGATCGTATCCCAGAAAAAGTCAAAGTCAAGCTGTCCGGAAGAGCGTTTGTTGTGGATTGGTCAAAATGCGAGGAACCCAAACGAGGTGATCACGGGTAAGCTATTTATAAATTCTTCATGAAGTTTATACCTTACTTGATCTACCGGCATACCCATTCATTTATCTCTCTCCGCTTGTGCTCAACGTTTAAACTTGACTCTGGAGAAATTAGACTTTGACCTATCTGTGGAAACTCCGTTAGGAGAAACTTTCATCACATCCCATCGTTTATAAATCTTGTTTGATTCAAGTTGACACCATTACCTTACACCGTTGACCTTATCTCTTTAAAGATACTTGCTTTTGATGTTATTTTAGGGATTGATTGGTTAACTACTCATCATGCCAAAATTGATTGTTTTCGTAAGGTTGTTAGTTTTCATATTCCTAACCAACCCGTTGTTATTTAATTCAAGCAACTAAACCATTAAAATCAATCATCGTTATATCTAATCATAAAGCTATTCGTTTATTGAAAAGCGGATGTCAAGCTTTCTTAGCCCATGTTATGGATTTGAATAAAGACACGTCAAATTTGAATAATATTCCTATTGTTATTGACTTTCCTAACGTATTTCTCAAGAACTTCCCCGCTCTACCCCGTAACGTGAAGTTGAATTCTTTATTGATCTTAAACCCGTACAAAGCCCATTTCTAAAACCCCATATCGAATGGCTCCTATTGAACTTCAGAGTTAAAGGTCCAACTGAGGAATTGTTGGACATCGGTTTCATTCGGCCCTAGTACATCTCCTTGGGGTGCTCTGTTTTATTCGTAAAAAGAAGAAAGACGCGAGTATGCGATTTTGTATTGACTATCGGAATTGAACCATGTCACCATCAAGAATAGGTATCCCTCTACCTCGTATTGATGACTTGTTTGACTAGTTGCAAGGGCACAATTCTTTTCAAAAATCGATCTTCGTTCGGATATCATCACCAAGATTAGGCGAGGATATTCCAAAGACCGCCTTCGTAACTCGGTATGGGCATTATGAATTCTTAGTCATGTCTTTCGGATCGACTAATGCTCTCATGTGGCTTTCATGGATATGATGAACCGAGTATTCAAGGAATATTTGGATCGGTTCATTGTTGTTTTTATTGATGACATCCTCATATATTCCAAAAGTCGTGAAGATCATGAGCACCATTTGAAGTTTGGTACTCAAAGGCTTCGTGAAAATAAACTATATGCCAAATTGAAGAAATGCGAGTTCTGGCTTGAGGAAGTAGCATTTCTTGGGCACGTGGTGTCAAAACATGGAGTATCCGTGGACCCGGCGAAGATTGAAGCAATACAAAGTTGGGAGCAACAAAAAGTCGGTGGACCAAGCACGTAGCTTTTGGGCTTATTGGTTATTATCGGAGATTCGTGGAAGGATTTTCTCGAATCGCTACTCCATTAACTCAGCTGACTCGGAAAGATATAAAATTCGTTTGGAGCGAAGAATGCGAGAAGAGTTTCCATGAGCTTAAGAGGAGACTTATTTCGGCACCTGTTCTAACAATACCATCTGGATCGGATGGATTTGTTATCTACAACGATGCTTCAGGCAAAGGGTTAGGATGTGTTCTCGTGCAACGTGGGAAAATCATAGCCTATGCCTCGCGACAACTTAAAGAGTATGAGAGGAATTATCCTACTCATGATCTAGAGTTAGCAAAGCATAAGTTTTGCGCTAAAGATATGGAGGCACTATCTATATGGGGAGAAAGTGGAGATATATTCGCACCATAAAAGCCTTAAATATTTCTTCACGAAAAAAAAGAACTCAACATGCGACAATGACGTTGGCTCGAGCTATTGAAAGACTACGACCACACTATTCAATACCATCCCGGTAGTTTAACGTGGTAAATGACGCGCGTTGAGTAGAAGATCATATGCGGGAATGAGTGCGATGATGTCAAGTATACGTATAGAGCCAACTTTAATAGAAAAGGTTAAGGTTGCTCAAGCCATCGACCCAGAGCTAATGCGTATGAAGAAGAAAGTACAAGAAGGAGCTATTCCGGAAGCGAGAATAGATGAAGAAGGAATACTTCGAGTCCACTCTAGACTTTGTGTCCCTAACGACTCTGATTTGAAGTACAAGATTATGATGGAGGCACATAATACACCATTTGCAATCCATCCTGGAAGTACCAAAATGTATCGTGATCTTCGACATACATTTTAGTGGAACAATATGAAGAGAGAGATTGCAAAGTTTATCTCGATGTGTTTAACTTATCAACGTGTAAAAAGGCGAGCATCTAATACCTAAGGGTCCGTTGCAACCACTTGAGATTCCGAAATGGAAGTGGGAACACATTACCATGGATTTCGTTACGGGTCTTCCTACGGTTTCTCAAGGCATCAATGCTATTTGGGTTATTGTTGATAGATTAACCAACTCGCTCATTTCTTGCCGATAAGGAGACTTATTCCTTGAACGTCTTGCTAGTATATACGTACGGAATGAGATTGTGAGGTTGCATGGCATGCCAAGATCCATAGTTTGAGATCGTGACCCAAGATTCACTTCAAGATTTTGGGTTAGCTTGCAAAAAGCTATGGGCACGGATTTGCGATTTAGTTCGCATACCATCCCAAAAGCAGACGGACAATCGAGAGGACTATTCAAACTCTTGAAGATCTATTAAGACTCGTGTCCTAGACTTCAAGGCGGTTGGGATAAGTATTTACCATTGGTGGAATTCTCTTACAACAACAAAGCTTATCGTGCAAGTATAGGTGTGGCTCCATTTAAAGCATTATATGGACGAAAGTGTCGCTCTCCGGTATGTTGGGGACGAGGTGGGTGAAGCAACATTGTTGGGACCCGAGTTGGTACGTATGACTACGTAAAAGATCCAAATGATTCGACAACGATATAAAAGCGGCACAAGATCGACAAAAGAGTTATGCGGATCTTCATCGAAAGGACGTGGAATTTAGTATAGGGGATCATGTATTGTTGCGAGTTGCTCCATGGAAGGGAGTTACAAGATTTGGGAAAAGAGGAAAGCTCAATCCATGATTTATTGGTCCATTTCAAATTCTTGACCGAATAGGAAATGTAGCCTATAGACTTCACGTTACCTCTCAAAGTATGTCTCGTGTTCATAATGTGTTTCACATATCGTACTTCGTAAATATGTAAAAGACCCAAACCACGTTATAGAATTAGAACCAGGACGAGATAAATAGAAGACTTAACGTATGTGGAGGTACTGTCAAGATCTTGGATAGGAAGGAGCATGTCCTACGCCAAGAAAAGGTCATACCACAAGTTAAAGTTTCGTGGAGGAATCATGCTATAGAGGAAATGACACAGGGAATTGGAAACGGAAATGAAAGCGAGGTATCCTCACCTTTTCAAACACCAGTACGCGACGTCAATTTCGAGGACGAAATTTCATAATGAGGGAGGTTGTAATATCCCAACTTATTATTAATGAAATTTAATTTTCTATTTATTATTTTGAAATAGTAAGGGTTGATTTGATTAATGTGGATAGTTAGGGTAAAATACATAAATATTTCAAAATAAGCAAGTGGTTATAAAATATTCATTGTTGTTGGGAATATTCGTTTGGTCATGGAATATTCTTCTCAGTTGCTTGGGAATATTAAATGTGACGACGTGCGATCTTTTGTGGGCCCCATAACGGAAAAGCGATTGGATGAAGAAAACGACAAATATAAGTTGTTTAAAAATAATAACAGTAGTTATTACCGCTATTATCTTTGTTAAAATATTCGGTGGTTAAAACACAAGAAGATACTGCAGATTGCACCAATTATTGATTCTTACGTAAGAAGGCACTACTCAATAATGGTTACGATAATTCTTGATCAAGATTTTATTTTATTGATTTAATAATTCTTTGCGTTGATATTTTATATTCTTTGTTGTTTCAATAATTGTCATTACACAAAGATTTTTTTTATTATCGAAGCAATAATTCATATTATCCTAATAATATTATTAGATAACATTATTGGCAATGTCTAGAAAGTTCGCATCTAAGGAGAGGTTTGGTCACCTAAAGGCGCGCGCGAAGAAGGAGAAATTCTTATTGAAAGCCCCTCTTTCCTGAAGGCCACTCGTTGTCAATATTGTGATTCGTAATATTATTTGTGAATAATTAATTATTGATTCATATGATGAGAAAAATATTGATTTTATGTGGATATAGATGGAGAAAATTTTTAACGTGACAATTGTTGAAAATTGAAATTTTATCTTTTTCTGATAAAATAATTCATTTAAATATATTATTATATTTTAATATATAATAATGGTGATATTTTTACAATGAATGTGGGATATATGAGTATACGAGGAGGAAGAGTATTTTTGTTGCAATAAATGTTTAAAACATGTTAAACATGTCGGTGGACCCCATTTATTGACTAAAATTTGATTATAGCTTGTAAAATCTCCCGTTTGTGGATTTCAGGCAATTTTTGTTTGGAATTCGGAAAAACTTTCTTCTGTAAAGTTGTAGAGAATTGAATTTTCTATAAAAACTCGCGAGATTCGAATTTTCTGATAAAAGGGCTATTTATTATGAATTATTGAAGTTTCGAAGCTCCGAAATAATTGATTTTTGGAAGTTTAAAATATTTTTAATATGAAAAACGTTTTTGGTGATTTGAGTGTGGGTCTTGCATGTGTTTTAATAGCTAAATTCAGATTCTTGGTACGTAGGAAGTTGTAGAAATAATAATAATATTATTATATTAAATTTTCTGCTTTGGTGTTCTAAGCATTTTCCTATAAATAGGGTGCTTAGGTTAGAATTGAAAATCACACCAGAAACTGAAGTTTTCTCTCTCTATATTATTGAGCGTATTTTTGTGAGTATTTTGAGTATACTTTGAGTATTGCTATATGGTGCAAGTTCAAGTTATAGTCAATATCCGGTGTTTCAACTAGAAGTACTGTCTTTGTGAGGTAAGGGATATTATTTTTTCGTAATGATATTATTTCTTCAATATCATTATGTTAAATTATTGATCTGAAGTTTTTATCAAAGTTGGAACTTTTGGTGTCGGAGTTACTATTCACGTATACGGCACTATTCACGTATATGACACTATTCACGAATACGACACTATTCATCGAAAAATGAAATTTTTTCTTTTCATCTAAAATATCTATTCTGGATACTAACTTTGATTGTATCCATGTTTTGATCATTCTTGAATTTTACACCACTATAATTATTTTTGAGGTATTTTTGGACATGGATAAAACAAAGTATGAATCCTTAATCCTTAATCCTTGTCATTTTGTTTCACTGGATTCGTTTCTTTAAAAATATTTTTCATCATCCTCAATCTTAAATGATGATATTATTGAATATCTTTGGCCCTGTAGTGCAAAAAGATGAATGATTTCTGAAGAATATCTTTGGCCCAGAAGTGCAAAGATGAATAGGTGTTTAGATGAACATGACTAATCGATGAATATCTTTGGCCGTAGTGCAAAGATGAATATTTGATTCGAGATATATATTGATTGATGTTACGGGGATAAAAGATAGAGCGATGAACTTTTAAATTCATACATAGAAGATAGTAGTTTGCATTCTCTACTTAACTCTTCTAATGAATTATTATTTCCGCTGCGAATATTGATTTAAAATTTGTTGTCTATTGTATTCTATTAGATTTTTCCCTGTTGAAGACTAACGATAATTTGTTGTATATTATCTTAGTCATAATATTCTTTACTGGGCTAGTTGAGCTCACCCTTTTCCTTTTTGTTCCATTTTTCTTCTTAGGAGGCGAGAATATAGCGAGTACGAGTCGGGGTATGGAATGAAAGTTCTAGAGAGAGTTGTTTAGTAGTCCTCACCATTTTTTTGTAAAATAAGGTATCAATAAATGTGATGAGGATTTATCTGAGTATAGATATTGTCTAGAAGATAATATTTGTATTCAAACTCACAGTTTTATTGTTGTAATAATAAAGTTGTAGTTGTTTCTGTACCATGTATTGACAACTCAGAATGGGTGATGTATACCTATTTTGGGGGCGTTACATAATACGAGCAAGATTGGTAGCAGCTCAAGACAGGTAAAAGAAGTATATGGATTTGCACCACCAAAAAAGAGATTTCAAAATAGGGTCGTTTGTGTTTTTAAAATTATCTCCCTGGAAAGGAAAAATTAGATTTGGAAAGAAGGGAAAATTGAGTCCAAGATTCATAAGACTTTTTGAAATACTAAAGTGAATAGGTGAGGTGGCTTATGAAGTAGCTTTACCTCCAGAATTAGGGCACATTCATAATGTATTTCACGTATCGGTACTATAACCTTATAAATAAGATCACAAGCATGTAATTCAATATGAACCTATTCAGGTTGAAAAAGATCTAACCTATGAAGAAGTTCATGTTCAAATAATTGATAGGAAAGAACAAGTTTTGAGGAACAAAATAATACCTTCTGTAAAAGTATTATGGAGGAACCACAGTGTTGAGGAAGCTACGTGGGAACTCGAAGAAAAGATGAAGAAAAGTTACCCCCGTCTTTTTGAGTAACCTTGTACTTGTGATTCCGAGGACGGAATTCTTATAAGGGGGAGAGAATGTAATGACTCAAAAAATTCTATATAATATTCAGTTATTATTGTGATGCCCCCAAAATAGGTATACATCACCCATTCTGAGTCACCAAATACATGGTACAAAAAACAACTACAACTTCATTATTATAATTGTCGTGCAAAATACGACAACACATATGATGTGAGTTTATATACAAATATTATCTTCTAGACAATATCCAAACTCAAATAAGTTCTCATTACAATTATTGATACACTATTTTACAAAATAGTGAGGACTGCTAAAACAACTGACTTGAAACATCACTCCACACCCCGACTAGTTCTCGTTATATTCTCGCCTCTTGAGAAGAAAAATGGAACAAAAAGGAAAAGGGTTAGCTCAACTAGCCCAGTAAAGAATATTATGACCAAGATAATGTATAACAAATTATTGTTAGCCTTCAATAAATCAGATAAAATATAATGGAAAATAACAAATTATAGTAGATTTCATTCTCTACTTAACTTTTAAATTCATAGATGATGTACTTTCAAATTATTATTCACAGCGAAAATAATAATTCATTAGAAGAGTTAAGTAGAGAATGAAATCTACTATCGTCTATGAATTTAAAAGTACATCATCAATATTTTATCCCTGTAACATCAATCAATATACATCTTGAATCAAATATTTATCTTTGCACTACGGACCAAAGATATTCATTTGTATCACCAGTTGGTCATGTTCATCTCAACACCTATTTATCTTTGCACTATGGGCCAAATATATTCATCAGGTAATCATTCATTTTTGCACTATAGGCCAAAGGTAAAAATTTCACAAGAAAAATTATACTTCGTGAATCGTACTCGTGAATAGTACTGTATTCCTGAATAGTATCGTATACGTGAATAATGTTGTATACGTGAATAGTAACCTCAACATGAAAAGGTAAAAATTTCATAAAAAAAATTCATACCAATATTTTGATATAATGATATTGAAAGAATAACACATTTACGAAGAAAACAACATCCCTTACCTCAAAAGATTAGTACTTCTAGCTGAAATATTGGATATAACGCTGAATGAAACTTGCACTGAATAGCAACTCTCAAAGTATCTAAATACTCACAAAATATGCTCAATATTATAGAGAGAGAAAACTTCAGATTCTGGTGTGATTTTCAATTTTAACTAAGCACCCTATTTATAGAAAAATGCCAGAATGCCAAAGTAGACTAAATTAATAAAATATTAATATTCTTTAAAAAAATTCTACGCACACCTTCTTGACCAAATTCAGCACACCACCAGTGGGGCCCACCAAATTCAGCATTTTCCACAACAACCAAAAGTGGGGCCCACCCATGTTTTTAATAAAAACATTTATTTTTAAAACTTCAATAATTCATAATAAATAGCCATTTTATCAACAAAAATATAAATTTTATGTCCATTTCATAGGAAATTTAATTCTCTACAATTTTGTAGAAGAAAGTTTTTCCAAATTCCAAACAGAAAGTGACTGAAATCCACATACGAATGATTTTTAATACCTCCATTCCGACAAAATACTGATAAAATACCTCAACATTAATTCCTTCATTTATATCCATATAAAATAAATATTTCCTTATCATATGAATTAATAATTAATTATTCACAAATAATATTACAAAATTATAATAATGATAATCAGGTCGTTCCCAGGAAAGAGGGGGCTTTACGATAAGGATTTCTCCTTACTGGCGCGCAATTAGGTGACCAAACCCCTTTCCTATATAGAACTTCCTTAGACATTCACTACTACAAAATAGTAAATAAATAACACGTAAAAAACGTTGTAGAAAGTCTTACAAAAACGTCATGGTTAAGGGTGTCATCTATTTGACACCTTTATTCAACGTTTTTCAAAATATTGTAGTTTGACACATTACGCAACATTTTTTTTCTTAAAAAATGTTGTATATTTGTTTTTCCATAAATTCTTGGATTCTTGAAAACGTTGTAGATGATATAATTCCACAACGTTTTCTAGCTTAAAATGTTGTGGTTTGGTACATCAGAAAATGTTTAGACTCATTTATACAACGTTTATAAAGTGTCATCTATTTAGACTACTCTATACAATGTTGTAATACATGATGTTGTAATAGTTGTGATTCACCTATATTTTAGTTTAAACTAATAACTCCAATACACAGTTTAGAATGCATAATTATATATTAAAAAATGCAGGTTAATCCAATTAAAGCACGAAACCAGATTCCAAAAGTATATATCTTAAAGTTGCTCTTAATCTAAATAAAAAAATTAAAATTCTAATCCGCAGCATTACATCCAACACAGGTGTGATTTAATAAAACTAACTCGGATAAAAACATTAGCACTAAAAGCTATTGCCATATATTGCATCTCATATATTTATATTGATGTTGGATTGCACTATTAAGACGTGACAGATTGCATCGTACTGTATTCACATTGATACTACCTTTTACTTGTGCTTCTTTTCGCTTCAGATTTCACGAATGATTAAATCAGTCTAAATATAATGCTTCTCAACATCCTACTTATGCATCACTATTTGCTAAGGAGATTTCCTAAATCCACAAGAGTTTTGCTCTGATCCACCCATCTTTTCTTGCATAGCCATTATTGCTTGATCTTTATGATTCTCAGATTTTACATCATGGAGTGTCTTGGAAACAATCTTAGACACTACAACTCCCCCTGCATATACATTTGGAAATTATAAACTTGTAGAAACTGTTGAAGTAAGCATGTCAAAATACAATACTCAGAATGATAATTCTAATTGACCTTGTCATGGGGCTTGTTTTTCCAAGTAGTACATAAAAAGTTAGCACTTTCATCCAATTATAAAACAATAATGACAAAACAAGAACTCCAAGTAGTGTTTTTACTTGTCATGGTCATCAAGCTCAACACCATCAACTATAGATAAATGGACAACTAGTAAAGTTGTATACTTCTTAATACCTATGTTACATGGACTCAAAGTACCTGTGTAAGAGTATTTTCTTTTCTTTTTTGTACATATATGCTTACTGTGACGCCCCCAAATTCAGGTACTTAAAACCCGAACTCGGTTCTTCACGATACCATTTCTTTGAGCAGAATAATAATAATAATATAAACTTTAAACTTAATTTACATACATCAGAGTTGTCTAATCCCAGTTTCTAAACCTTTACTACATTACATTATATTACATGATAGATAATAAATATCATTATCTTAATAATGTCTAACTATTACAAAATATACCATTAAACGTATTCTGTTTGCTTTCCTTTTCCCTTGCTCTCGCCTGAACCTTCAGGTTGATTACGCTTAGCTGAAAACATTTAAATTTAAAGCAAGAATGAGCATTTGATTGCCCATCAAGTAATAGCAACAATAAATATTAGCTGAAAGGATTAAATGCTTTCTTTGAATGACACTTCTACAACAAATCAATAGTTGTGAAGTAAGTTGAACCAATAATAACAACATATCAATTCTATATCAAATTTTTGAAATTACATAATGACTATAAATGAAGATCAGTCGATAGACTATGAACATTTTTTTTTAATTTTTGCTAAGGTTTAGCAGAACTTCATCCGCAAACCGTCATAACATATAGGCACGAGAGTGATCATCCCAATGTGCCCTATATTGATCAATACTACATATAAGAATGATATTTTCGTTCATCTTATCTGCCTTTGGCGCACAAAAGTTTACCCATATTCGGGATGTTCATACTTAGTCGAGAATCTGAACCAAAATAATTTGATTGGATACAATATAGTGCTTTCATGTTCAACGATATTTCTAAATATGTGTCTAGTTGGGTGAAATAGCTTAGACGGCTTTTAATTAATGTATACATACCGGAAATCAATAGGTATTTATCAACATGTGATTAAATACAATAATTATCCAAGTGAGGTCACTTGTATAACCAAGCTTAGAAATTAACGAACATAATATATATCTTGATCTATAATAATAGAATTAAAGAACTTGTACAACAGATTATAATCTAATAATTTACTTATACAGAATCATTGCATAAGTATATACAAAGGTTAAGATATTTGGACAATAAAAAAGAATAGTTTAGATATTCGCTTACGCATGTTCATTGCATAAAGAAAATGCAAAGATAGGATACTTGCCTGATCTGCTGCTTACACAACTTAGTTTTATCTTTTATATCAAGCTCTATCATTAATAAGATCATTTATTTGATTAAAATAGCATACTATAACCTATAGTACTACTATTTGTAGTCAACACATAACATAATCACATTATCACATATGTTTAGCAATCATTGGATCACAAACAAACACGTATACAGACAATATATATAAGTCCATATCAATTTATAAAATATTTTGGTGTACCGATGGCTTTATTGGGTAATTATCGAGTCTAAAACTATATTCTGTAGTTCAATATTCATTTAAATAACTTAAATATCGCTTATATTATTTTTAAATGACTTATAATAATTATTTTAAACAATTATTATAATTTATCATAATTTTTCAAACACTTTGAAATCATTATTAAATGATTTAAATATTAAATAATTTTATTATCATTAATATTTAAACAATATTAAAATATTAATGAAACCATTGCCAAAGTATTAAAGTTATTTATATTAACTTCAAATATTTTTAAAGTATTAATATTACCCTTAAATGATTTTTAAAATAATTAAAATTATTTTTAAATAATTACCATTAATATTTAAATATTAATGCATTATTTATCAAAATATTAAAAGTCATTTATCATAACATAAAATATTTTAAATTCATTTATATCCTTTTTAAATAATTTTTAAATAAATAAAATCATTTTTAAATTATTTATTTAATAAAATCAATAAATAAATCTAATATCATTAACATTAATTTATTAATGAAATTTACCTTTAAATATTAAAAGTTATATTTTATAACTTAAAATACTTTTATAATACTTAAATAATTTTTATATAATTTTGAATCATTAATTCTATTTTTCAACAATTTATTTAATACATTTATTAAATAAATTAATTATCATTAATATTAATTAATTAATGAAATTCATCACAAAATATTAAAAGTCATTAAAATAACTTAAAATATTTTTTAAACATAATAAAAATTTTAAAAGATTTTTCAAGTATTAAAATCATTTTTAAACAATTTATTTAATATTATAATTAAATAAATTAAATACCATTAATATTCCAAAAATATTTAATATTAATGAAATATATTTAAAATTATTAAAAACCAATTTTTAGGCTTTAAAGTAATTTTTAGTAATTTATTTTGTATTTTTAATAATTAAAAACTATTTTTCTTTAATTACTTAATAAAATAATTAATTTTAGAAAATAAGTGTCACTAAAGGGCCCTATAGCGACAAAAATGTCGCTATAGGTGTTCTTAAGCCTGCCCGGATCTTCATAGTCAATTAACAAGGTACCATGTTTGACCAGTTGTAATTCTTTGATCCTTAAGTTTTCTGGGCAGCTAAAGTATTAACAATGTAGTATGCATGTAATACTATAACCACCAACTGATTTCATGGCCATACTAGATCAAAACAAAGAGATATAATCTCTCAAAGTTGTTGTCAGAGGTTGTTTTTCATTTCTGGGTTACCCAGAAATGAAGAACAGAATCATGTTTGTAGACACTCGAAATTTTACGCACAAATTTATTATTAACATTGCAGAGAGGGCGATTCGTCTTCTCGGAGATAACCACGGAAGGCGGCTCACATCCATTCCAGATACTACTAGGAAATTCGGTCTCAACCGGAACACACACTGAGTATTAATTCCAACCTCGGAGATAACCTCGAAGTTTCGGTCCTGGAGATAACCCCGAGGAATGTTGTTGCGCCCGACGATAACTCTGGAAATGCTTGTTTCAAATGCATGCGATCAGCTTCAATCTCAGACCTCCTGCCGAGGCACTCAGACCAAAGACCCGGATGTGACGCCCCCAAAATAGGTATACATCACCTATTCTGAGTCGCCAAATACATGGTACAAAATTCAGATACAAACTTAAATATTCAACATGAGCTGTGAGTTTTAATACAATCATTGTCTTCTAGATAGTACACAAACTCAAAATAAGTCTTCAATACATTTATTATCACACTATTTCACAAAATAGTGAGGACTACTAATACTATCATCTGGTTCATCACTCTGTTTCCCGACTCGTCCCAGCTATATTCTCATTTCCTGAAGAGAACAGTGAAAGAAAGGGTGAGCTCAACTAGCCCAGTAAGAGATATTATGACTAAGATAATGCAGAATAAATTATCATTAGTCTACAACAATGTTAAACTGATAAAATACAATAGACATTAAAAGAGTCAAGTAGAGAATAAAATCTACTATCTTTTATGATTTAAAAGGTTTTTCATCACTTTTATCGCTGAGACTCAACTTAATAAATAATCCACATCATCGAGTCACCCCTGCACTATGGCCAAGGATATTCTTTAGTATCACGACCACAAATTCCATGCACTACGGGCCAAGGACATTTGTGTATTCATCAATGGTCATGATCATGACAACAACTGTCCATCATTGAACTACGGGCTAATGAGGACTTTTACCACATCATTTGTAACATTACGGTCATGATTACACCGAATAATCCCTGGTCATAATCATACCAAGTCCATCTATGCACTACAGGCCACAAATGACTTTCAAAAAAATATAAACATGAGGCTGATGACAATGATATAAGAATTCAATAAAACAAGTTCACGAATTAATTTGTCCAGGAACAAATAACGTCCAAATTGTCAACATGATACTTCTTTGTAGAGTAAAATTCAAGAATGCTCAGAAGAATATTTCCGTGAAAAGATACTGGATGAAGCTCAAATATCAAGGATATTCCACTAATTTCATGGAGTATAGAAGTCAAAACTTTAACTAACTGAGTATAATAAAGAATGGAATAACAAAAGAAATCACCATGTATGCGGTACTGCAGATAGACATGTTATTCCAATGAGAATAATAAATAACGGAAACCAGTCCTGTAAAACGCATGCATGAGGATATTCAGCGAGAATAATAAAATTTAAACCAGTCCGGCGAAAAAACGCATGCAGCGAGGATATTCAATGAGAATAATAAAGAATGGAATAATGTAAGAATTTCACCATGTATGTGGTACTCAGATAAATGAGTTATTCAACATAATAATAAAGAATGGAATAACAGAAGTTCTCTTTATGAATACGAAAGAATAACACCCCTTACCTTTGAAAGAAAATGGATACTGGAGTAGAGAGGTAGCAGACTTCTATTCATCTTTTTCTCTAAAATTTCTCTCTATAATAACTGCTCTATAGCTTGAGTGAATTGGTGAAGAATGATGAAGAAATGAGCTTCTATTTATAGGAAAATATAGTTTCGATAATTGCACATTTTGGGGCTCAGAATATTACAGTATAATACCTTCTTCTTTTCCTTTATTTTTAATTTAGCCATGGAAGTATTATCAAACTTGCACCACCTCCCCTAATAGTAAATAATGTGATTCAATAGTAAATCATGTGAATCAATAGTTCTAGACATGTGAAAATACAAATTACAGTATAGTACCTCCATCTATACCTCCATTTTTAACTTAGTCATGCAAGTATTATTAATCTTACACCAACTCCCCTAATAGTAACAAGAATGTGAAAGAATAGTACACACATGTGAATAAATAGTTATAATCATGTGAGTTAATATCAATCAATTGCTCATTTATTCGGTTAATTACCCGATTGGTCAATATAACCTCCAGACATCAATTATTATCGAAATAAATGTCGATTTTCACTAACACAAATAATTCCAACACAATGAAAATATTTTTATCAAAAATATAAATTTTGAAATTTCAAAATTTGACTTTTCCCAAAAAAGTCAACTATTGACTTTTTGACCAAATAGTAAATCCCGGAAAATTTTGTGTTTATAGTCTATTTTTACTAATTTCATCGTTCCGAACTCAAATATCACGTCCGCGTCTCCAAATTCAACTCCGAGCACAACTTCAATTTTAATAACATTCATCATTAATATTATAACTCACAATATTTATAAACCAGGACGTTCTCAGGAAAGAGGGGGCTTTCCAATAAGGATTTCTCCCTATTGACGCGCAATTAGGTGACCAAACCTCTCCTTGACAGAACTTCTAGACATTGTAAATATTGCAATTTAATAATATGAATAACTTTGCCGTCTCAATTATTGATTTAATAAAATAACATATTATGCAGATGATACTGTGACAATAATCGAATCAATAATATGAGAGATATGATGCAACAATTACTGTAGCAATAATTGAGTATAACTGAGTGACTTCTTACGTAAGCATCAATAATCAATACTGCGTGCTACTATGCAACCACGCGTATTATTGTACTTTTACTACCGAGTAGTTCAACAGTTTTAACTGTAAAACTTCCGCCATTATTTTCATAAAAATATATTTGTTGTTTTCTCAATCCGACAATAATTCTATTATGGGGTCCACCAATGATTGTGCCATCGTACGAATATTCCCTGTTAAAACGAATATTCCCCGACCAATCGAATATTATATAACAACTTGCATACTTTGCAAAATTTATAAATACTACCCACAACTATAACATTATATCAAATCCACACCATAATATTAAAAAAACTTATTTCGAGAAAATTAAATATTTATTCATAAAATCTGGGGTCTCATAATCTCCCCTCCTTATGGAATTTTGCCCTCGAAATTTACGTACGTACCTGGTATACTGAAGAGGTGAGGGTACCTTGACTTCATTTCAGATTCTAAATCTTGAGGTATAACCTTTGAGTGTCGAATATAATCCTTCTTATCCAAGATTTTAACACGTATCTCCTCATACGTTAAATCATCTGCTATCTCGTCCGGTTCTAAATTAATAATGTGGTTCGGGTCATCCACATATTTACGTAACATCGATACGTTAAAAACGTTATGAACACGCGACATACTTGGCGGTAAAATGAGTCTATAAGTCACAGTTCCTACTCAATTGAGGATTTCAAATAGGCCAATAAAATCGAGGGTTGAGATTTCTTTTCGTCATCGATTATTGCTTCTAGAATAACGTCCTTTTGAACCTTCTTCTTCACATTCATCAGATTCGTGTGCGTAGCTTTTAACTTTATCGATTAAAGTCGATTCTACTCGTACATTTGCTATCTTCACGTGGGTCCCTAAAGTCTTTAACTCTATCTTCATCATTTGTAAGTTATACAAAATGGGTTTTTGTGTTAACAACATCGCACTCGTAAACACATACGATCTTCTACTAAACGCGTCAGCTACCACGTTCTCTCTTCCACAATGATATTGAATGGTATGATCGTAATCTTCAATAGCTCGAGCCAACGTCTTTGGTGCATTATACGTTCGTTTTAGTTGAAGAAATATTTAAGGGTTGAAGAAATGGGTTTTATACTGGAGTCAATACAAAATTCAATTTCACGTTCTAGGGGTAGGCTAAAAAGTCTTCTAGAATATGTCAAGAAATTTATTAACAATAGGAATATCATTTAAAAATTGTTACTCTCATCCAAGACTTGGGTAGTATGTCACATTGATACCTATCAACTTGCCATCGTCATTCACGGCGTCGCCTACAGAAAGTCTGTCTTTGATGTATTCCAAGACTTGGAAGTCAGCAGCGAAAGGCTTGGGGCTTTTTACTTATGGATTGATATGACAATGATTGACTTTAGTGGTTTGGTTGCTTGAATTCGTATAACAGGTTGGTTAGGAATATGAAAGCTAGCAACCTTATAAAAATAATCAATTTTAGCATGATGAGTAGTTAACCAATCGATTCCTAAAATCACATCAAGGGCAAGTATTTTCAAAGAGATAAGATCAACAAGTAACGTGAAAGTGTCTATTTGAATCAAACAAGATTTATAAACAGTGGATGTAACGAAGGTTTCTATTAACGAAGTTTCAACAAATAAGTCAAAGTCTAACTTCTCCGGAGTCAAATTTAAACGTTGAACGCAAGCAAGAGAGATAAAATAATGGGTAGAACCAGTATCTTATAAGGAATAGACTTCGCAAGAATTTATAATTAACTAACCCGTGCTAACTTCGTTCGGTTTACTCACTTTTTGAGAAGTCACGAAAAATGCTCTCCCTTGCACTATCGGTTTTGACTTTTCTGGAACAGTCTTTGGTGCCTCCATCCTAGCTGAACTTGTCTTCGGTGAACGACAAAATCGGGCTAGGTGACCTTCTTTTCCACAATTGTAACACGCTTTGGATGGCATCACGCAGTTTGGACTGATATGTCCCTCCCCTCCGCATTTGAAACACATGATAGGTGGACGTTCTCCTTCCTTAACAACGGGTGCTGGTGTTGACGTCTTTCCATCATTGTTGAATTTCCTCTTCTTAAAATGTCCATTCTTATTGTTTTGGCCATGATTACCACCGAAGTGGTTACCATTTCTGGTATGTTGATTCCCTTCACGTTTATTGTCATTGCTTTGATTGATCGCTATCCTTTGGTATTATCATTTTGTCGGCTGCTCTCTTTTAGTTGGGTTGACTCACTATCGCGCTCCAATAACTGAGCCCTATTAACAACATTTGAATACAAACAAAGTTTATGAGAAATGAGGTATTGGCGTATCTGGGTTTCAAACCTCTTAGAAACATCGCGTCATTCTCTCCTCATTATCAACCAAATGGGGACATAAACCGGGACAACTCGACAAACTTGGCCGTCTTTGCGACACGGTCATGTTGTTTTGCTCCGGTTTAATGAACTTTACCTCCTTCATGTGACGAATACTTTCGGGAAAGTACTTGTCATTGAGCGATTCTTAAAACTTCTCCCAAGACATCTTCAAGATCTGGCGAGTTGAGTATGCTTTTTCTGATTCCCCACGGTAATCTGCCCTGCGCCCGCATAACATGAAGGTGGAAAAAGGAACTTTTGCTCCTCGGAGCAACCCAAGATATCAAATATCTTGTTGATCTATTTTTATCCACGTCTCTCGCCTTAAGTGGTTTGGCTCTCAAAAACTCGGTGGTCCCAGCTCCTTGAAAGCTGTTAGCGATGGCCGTCAGAGAGTTGCAGTGTTTCCACTTGTATTTTGGACGGGCCGCCGCTCTACTTTGATGTTGCATGAATTGTATGAAGCCTCGGAACATTCCATCGTTCATCATTTGGTCGGTGTTGTTGTTTGCATGAGGAGGATTGTCGCCTTCTGATGCACATTATCACGATTATTGATTTGTGGAGACTCAGCGGTCTCCTATGCTCCATTGATGTTCTCAACATTCTCGGATGCCATTTTCAAATATCGCCACAAAATAAGGGTTAATTAACATATCACATATTATCCCTATACTACGATGAGACCAATTAAATACCAAATAAACTTAGGTAGGTCATACTAGCGAAGAATTCGTCTCTCCCTCCTAGTTCTTGTCTCACATCTTAGCGAGGGGATCATATCCTAAGCTTTGATACAGCTGTGGCGCCCCCAAAATAGGTATACATCACCTATTCTGAGTCGCCAAATACATGGTACAAAATTCAGATACAAACTTAAATATTCAACATGAGCTGTGAGTTTTAATACAATCATTGTCTTCTAGACAGTACAAAAACTCAAAATAAGTCCTCAATACATTTATTATCACACTATTTCACAGAATAGTGAGGACTACTAATACTATCATCTGGTCCATCACTCCGTTTCCCGACTCGTCCCAGCTATATTCTCATTTCCTGAAGAGATCAGTGAAAGAAATGGTGAGCTCAACTAGCCCAGTAAGAGATATTATGACTAAGATAATGCAAAATAAATTATCATTAGTCTACAACAATTTTAAACTGATAAAATACAATAGACATCAAGTTTAACTGCAGCGGGATAAGTAATCCATTAAAAGAGTCAAGTAGAGAATAAAATCTACTATCTTTTATGATTTAAAAGGTTTTCATCACTTTTATCATTTGAGACTCGACAATAAATAATCCACATCATCAAATCACCCCACACTTTTCTGACCGAGGATATTCTTTAGTATCACGACCACAAATTACATGCACTACGGGCGAGGACATTTGTGTATTCATCAATGGTCATGATCATGCCAACAAAGCGTCCATCAATGCACTACGGGCCAATGAGGACTTTTACCACATCATTTGTAACATTACGGTCATGATTACACCGAATAATCCCTGGTCATAATCATACCAAGTCCATCTATGTACTACAGGCCACAGATGACTTTCAAAAAAATATAAACATGAGACTGATGACAATGATATAAGAATTCAATAAAACAAGTTCACGAATTAATTTGTCCAGGAACTAATAACGTCCAAATTGTCAACATGATACTTCTTTGTAGAGTAAAATTCAAGAATGCTCAGAAGAATATTTTCATGAAAAGATACTTGATGAAGCGCAAATATCAAGGATATTCCACTAATTTCATGGAGTATAGAACTCAAAAAACTTTTAACCGAGTATAATAAAGAATGGAATAACAAAAGAAATCACCATGCATGCGGTATTCAGAATAACAGTATATGTTATTCAACAGAATAATAAATAACGAGAACGGTCGCAAAAATTCAAATTACACCAGATAGGATGTTCCAACAGAATAATAAAGAATAGAATAACAACAGAAATCACCATGCATGCGGTACTTCGCATAAACAGGTTATTCTAACATAATAATAAAGAATGGAATAACAGAAGTTCTCTTTATGAATACGAAAGAATAACACCCTTACCTTAGAAAGAAAATGGATACTGGAGTAGAGAGGTAGCAGACTTCTATTCATCTTTTTCTCTAAAATTTCTCTTTATAATAACTGCTATATAGCTTGAGTGAATTGGTGAAGAATGATGAAGAAATGAGCTTCTATTTATAGGAAAATATAGTTTCGATAATTGCACGTTTTGGGTCTCAGAATATTACAGTATAATACCTTCCTCTTTTCCTTTATTTTTAATTTAGCCATGTAAGTATTATCAAACTTGCACCACCTCCCCTAATAGTAAATAATGTGATTCAATAGTAAATCATGTGAATCAATAGATCTAGACATGTGAAAATACAAATTACAGTATAGTACCTCCATCTATACCTCCATTTTTAACTTAGTCATGCAAGTGTTATCAATCTTGCACCAACTCCCCTAATAGTAACAAGAATGTGAAACAATAGTACACATGTTAATAAACAGTTATAATCATGTGAGTTAATATCAATCAATTGCTCATTTATCCGGTTAATTACCCGATTGGTCAATATAACCTCCAGACATCAATTATTATCGAAATAAATGTCGATTTTCACTAACACAAATAATTCCAACACAATGAAATTATTTTTATCAAAAATATAAATTTTGAAATTTTGAAGTTTGACTTTTCCCGAAAAAGTCAACTGTTGACTTTTTGACCAAATAGTAAAACCAGGAACATTTTGTGTTTATAGTCTATTTTTACTAATTTCATCGTTCTGGACTCAAATATCACGTCCGCGTCTCCAAATTCAACTCTGAGCACAACTTCAATTTTAATAACATTCATCATTAATATTATAACTCACAATATTTATCAACGAAGTCGTTCCTGAGGAAAGAGGGGCTTTCAATAAGGATTTCTCCTATTGGTGGCGCAATTAGGTGACCAAACCTCTCATTTACGAACTTCTAGACATTGTAAATATTGCAATTTAATAATATGAATAACTTTGTCGTCTCAATTATTGATTTAATAAAATAACATATTATGCGAGATGATCTTTGTGACAATAATCGAATCAATAATATGAGAGATATGATCAAACAATTACTGTAGCAATAATTGAGTATAACTGAGTGACTTCTTACGTAAGTATCAATAATCAATACCGTGTGCTACTATGCAACCATGCATATTACTGTACTTTTACTACCGAGTAGTTTAACAGTTTTAAATGTAAAACTTCCGCCGTTCTTTTTATAAAAATATATTTGTTGTTTTCTCAATCGGACAATAATTTTGTTGTGGGGTCCACCAATGATTGTGTCGTCGTACGAATATTCCCTGTTAAAACGAATATTCCTCAACCAATCAAATATTATATAACAACTTGCATACTTTGCAAAATTTATAAATACTACCCACAACTATAACCTTATATCAAATCCACACCATAATATTAAAAAAAATTATTTCGAGAAAATTAAATATTTATTCATAAAATCTGGGATCTCACACCGGAGCTAACACCGGGAAGACAAGCACACTTACAGATGACCTTGCGAATTCAAACACTTGCAGCAGTCCAATCTCAGATGTAACCCTGAGCAACATCTGCTATCAGCCCAAATCAGAGATAACCCCGATGAGGAGTCAAATCGTCATCTTGCCACCTCAACCCCAACGCGTCGTCTCAACATTTCATACATACATTTCTACACAACTATGTCCCACAAGAGCCAAGGAGATCCAATCCCGAGTAACTATTACGCATGGCAGCACACCGGATAGAATTTGAAGCTTGAAGACCATGGGCATGGTCCCATCATCCTGACTTCGTACAACCTCTAATCCCATGTCATTGCGTAACTCTCGATAAAAGTTGTCCGAAGAAGGTCTTGTACACCTCATTCGGATGCTTGAATTGAAGTTCTGCAAGTTTGAGTGGACATCACAGTGCACGAGTGTACGTACTTCGAGATGGCAGGACCCACGGAGCCTGGGGCACCCCGGGTAGCCTTAGGTGTATCTGCGACTGCCGCATGTACCCCTGCGGCTCCCCCCTCTATAAATAGAGGGCTTAGGGTGGCCATATTAAGAGAAAAAGAGGCGAGGAAGCCCTGTCCAATTTGCTTTGTACACACCCCATATTGAGTGCTTTCTCATTTTAAACACATGTTAGCTCACATATAGCTATATTTTACCGGCGGGAGCTGAGTGTTTATCCATCTAGAGTCATAGAAGCCTGCTTTGGCAGCCCACTGTAAGCCTTCTCACACTCTATAAAGCCATTCTCTTCATCTTTGCACACATTATTCTTCACATTGAGAGTCGTGTTGTGTGCGTATGCCCGGACTTCGATCCGTCGTTTTAATTTCTATTTATATATATATATATATATATACTTATATATGTATATATTTATATATGGACTAACATTATCGAGTTATGCCTCGATTGAGCCTAGACTTATGTCTGGAGCGTTTACTTGATTATATATATATATATATATATAAACTGTTGTCAGACTCTATCTGATGAGCCTGGATTTTACATCTGGAGCATTTATTTGCTTATATATATATATATATATATACATTTCTGTCAGGCCTGGAGTTTACTTCGTGGCCTTTTATTACTGTATTTACATTACATCTCGCCTGGAGTTTACTTCGTGGCGGTTGATCGTATTTATCATGTTATTTACATTTCTGATCCCCCATGGAGGTGTTTCGTGGTGGTTGATCATGTCCATATATTTATATATATATATATATATATATATATATATATATATATACCGCTTTTATATATTTACATTTCTGATCCCCCGTGGAGGTGCTTCGTGGAGGTTCATCATGTCTGTATATATATATTTACAGCTTTTATATATATAACTTCTTACTACTTTTCATATAAACTGCAGTATCATGTGAGCCTAGGAATCATGTGATCACAGATTCAGTCTACTAAATCTAAATTCGGTTCCCGTGATGGACATTTTCAGCTGTAAGCAGCTTGTACATTATTTATGGTGTTTGAATTTCCTTAGATGGCAATCATGCCCATGAGGAGTTCGACACTGCTGTATATTATTTTCTCGAAGATGCCTCGCATCTCAAAAATAAAAGCAAACAAGCCGAACATTTAATAATAAAATGGAAGTATGAAAAGGTCTCAATTACTATTTTGCATAGGGTTTGAAAAACCTCTTTTACAAAACTTCATTGTTATATCCTATTTAAAACTGAATTTTTCTATAAATCAAACCCTTTGTATATAAGTGTGAACGAGGCCTTGCACTACTTCTAAATAAATTGCACATTGATCCACACACACACATTCATATAACAGTTTCTTGAAAAGTGGCGATCACCGTGGCAACACGGATGTCGGGGGGTGCCTAACACCTTCGTCCGTATAATCAAGCCCCGGAACCCAAATGAATCTTGGTTTCACAGACCCGTTTAGCAGTGTTACATCATTGGGTCAATGTGCAAACCTTTTCTCAGTTGCGTTGGTGTAACCAGTTAAAAACACCAACTGGCGACTCTTACAGTCAAATCGTCGACATTACACATGTCAGACCTTTTTCACTTGTTTTTTCAAACAAATCTCACATAACATGAGAACACCAAAGAACAAGTACCGAAAAAGGGACAAATAAAAATCCCAACGTCGACAGGTGGCGACTCTGCTGGGGACTCCAGTAAGAGGGCTTAAGCCGCTACTACAAGCTTTTCAAAATTGTTATATGCTTCTGTGTGAATGTTGCATTTACATTTATGATGAATGTGTACGAATGCATTTACTTACTGCACTGCAAAATATCTATCAGTGATATTAGTGCTTCGCACATGTCATCATTTTCATAAACGGTGAGACACGTTGTATGTGAATGTATGTTGTGTGGTTCCTCCACCAGGAGGCTATCCTGTCGGTGTTTGATTACTGGACTCATAGGGAGACTAATTCCAACGAGGCTCAGGAATGGCACCACCAAGATTCGCTCTAGATGAAAGACCAAATTAACT